>CM066331.1:129056813-129721813 GCA_033807585.1 Hydrophis major
TTTGGAAAATGTCTAACGTGACTATGCTGGTGTGCCTGCCTTTTGTCCCCAAACAAAACAGAAATAGTTCTTTACTGTATATCACTTTGACGGAAAAACTGTATATCTGTATACTGTGGCAGAAAAACAAATCTGGTCATGTTGCCAACTTCAAAAGCCTATACAAAAATTTATGCCACTCGATAAAAACTGAATGCACCAATTATCACAATTATCACCAATTATTAAACAAGAGGAAAACCTTTTATGCACAAATTTCACCCGTGCTTTCTACAAGTTTGTAAACAACAAACTAAACAACTCAAGGTTCATCTCACCCCTGAAAGGACCTAATAAACCTATTAAAGCCAACCTCTTTAACACATTCTTTGGCTCAGTATTTATAAACAGCAATGGATCAGGCCCAGTATTTCCTGGTCGAACCACAGACAACTACAGTGATCTAGTACATATCGATTTTCCAGAAGACAATGTTGAAAAAGCACTATGCAATCTAAAACCATCTCTATCTATTGAACCGGATGGAATATGTGCTTACTTCTTAAAAAAAAGCTATCCACTGCCATAGCTGAACCTCCAAGCATAATCTTTGAAAAATCTTTCAGGATCAGCTCCTTGCCAAAATTATGGTCACAAGTCACAGTCATCCCCATCTTCAAAAAGGGAGACCCCAGCCTAGTTGAAAATTACAGATCAATCTCTTTATGCTGCATCACCTCTAAAGTCATGGAATCAATTATTAACCAAACCATCATCCTCCACTTAGAAACAAACAACCTACTATCTAATAAACAATTTGGTTTCAGGAAAAAACTGTAATCTGCAACTCTTACACTGCAAAAACATATGGACTACACAACTCAATCAGGGCAAAGCAATAGACACAATCTACATAGACTTCTGTAAAGCCTTTGATTCAGTGGTACATGACAAACTACGACTAAAACTAAAATCTTATGGTATCTCTGGACACCTGCATAACTGGATAGAAGCATTCCTGTCAAACAGACAACAAATGGTGAAAATTGGGAGCGTCCTATCAAATTCTGTACCAGTCAACAG
The DNA here is from genome assembly GCA_033807585.1 of Hydrophis major. Taxonomy (NCBI): domain Eukaryota; kingdom Metazoa; phylum Chordata; class Lepidosauria; order Squamata; family Elapidae; genus Hydrophis; species Hydrophis major. The sequence goes on from CM066331.1 coordinate 129,057,876, forward strand.
TAGTGTCCTCCAAGGCAGAGTTCTAGGATAAACTCTTTTCATACTCTACATAAATGACCTCTGTGATCATATCAAGAGCAACTGCATTCTCTTTGCTGATGATGTAAAGCTATTCAACACCACAGACAATACTGCTACCCTTCAAAAAGACCTTGACTATGTATCAGAATGGTCAAACAAATGGCAACTTCAAATCTCAACAAATAAATGCTCTGTCCTACATATTTGCAAAAAAATATCAGAGAATAAAATACAGGCTGAATAGTCAAGACTTTGTTGATGATCCAAACTCTGTCAAGGATCTTGGAGTACTCATCTCTAATGATCTAAGTGCTAGAGCCCACTGTAACTACATAGTCAAAAAGGATTAAGAGTTGTTAACCTAATTTTACATAGCTTTTTCTCTGGTAATATTACATTACTAACTAGAGCATACAAAACACTTGCTAGACCAATATTCGAATACAGCTCATCAGTCTGGAACCCACATTACGTATCTGATATTAACACAATTGAAAAAGTCCAGAAATATTTCACAAGAAGAGTTCTCTACTCCTCTACTCACTGCAGGATACTTTATGCCACCAGACTAGAAATTTTAGACCTAGAAAATCTAGAATTACACCACCCTCGGTCTCATCTAAGTATAGTATATAAAATCATACATTGCAATGTTCTACTTGTCAATGAATACTTCAGCTTCAACCATAACAACACAAGAGCAAACAATAGATACAAACTCAAGGTTAACCTCAGCAAACTTGATTGCAAGGAAATATGACTTTAGCAACAGAGTGGTCAATGTCTGGAATACTCTACCTGATTCTGTGGTTTCTTCCCCAAGCCCCCAAAACTTTAACCTTAGACTGTCTACTATTGACTTCACCCCTTTCCTAAGAGGTCTGTAGGGGCGTGCATAAGCGTACCAATCGTGCCTACCATCCCTGTCCTATTGTTTCTTTTATTTTTTATTTTTCTTATATGTATCCATGTATTCATAACTATGTTTTTACTTATGCCTTTTATCTTGTAAGCAATTGACAAAATAAATAAATTAAATAAATATATTTCATTTTTTTAAAAAAATCCAATTGTGTGTGATCATCAATATCTGCCTCAAGTCAATTACTTTGATGTTCCAAGGTGATGTTCCAAGGCAGCTCCAATTCGTATGGGGCCTTTGATCTTGAAGTATCTTTGGAGAAAGCTCCATAGCCTTTGCCGCTTCTGAAAACCAAGTACTATTATCCATTTTGTATTTCTGTTGTTTCTGCTAAAGGAGAAAGGTCAAGGGCTCTGATGTGAAAGATGACAGTTGAAGCATTCAAGTTATATATGCAGAGTACATTGTTTTTAGATGGAGTTGGTATTCCAAGATTTGACAAAGCAGAAATCTAACCTCTACAGCATTTTTGTCTGGGTTTATCCTTTCTTTCTGACAATCCTGTGGCAGGGGAAATAGTATTACATTTAAGATTGTCTTCTTTTTGGATAAATATGGTGGGTTAGGACTCATGAATTCATTTTTATCTTATCTGTTACCTTTTTAAATATATGACCTGACTTCCAGTGACTAGCCAGTTTACAGATCAAAACACACAGAATAGTAAAATATGATGCTAAAAACAAAGAATAAAACTTGACAGCAACCAAAACAATATATGGGGGACATGTATCTATCTATCTATCTATCTATCTATCTATCTATCTATCTATCTATCTATCTATCATCTATCGAAAGATATACCTGGCTGAACCACTGTCACAAAAGATTTTGCTTCAGTAAAAATAAGTTAGACACATAATATTTGTATTATGTGGGCTTGGATTGGATAAATAAACACACAAAGTGAAGTACCCAGATCCTGCCTTTAGAATTTGTAGAAACCAATGCTAGTCAGCGAAGAGGAAGGCAGTTTGTCTCAAGTCTAATAGCAAGACAGGAAGGTTTAGATTAGAAAGAGTAAACACTCTCCTATATTATTATTCTGATCAGTTTTCCCTTCTTCCGGAATTGTCATGCTTTCTGTGTTTTTCAGTTAGGCTTTGGCCTTCCAAGATTCTAGCTGGAAGAAAATAAGTAATACAGAAGGAAATTCTGAAAGCAACACTGTCAAGAAACATCAAGCTCAGCGCTGTTTGCTGGGCATCAATTTTGCTCTTAAAACATTCCATAGGTCCCCTTTTTATACATCATTGGGAAGAAATGTTTCTGCCAGTGTGACATGATATTTTGTGGTCATTTGCTAAAGTCTATTCAGGCTGAATTGTGGTTTTCTTGACATCTTCATTACAATTTTTAAACTACCTGATACTTGTGATCTGGATCTCTTTTCACTTCCTGTACATATACCTGGACCTTATTTAAGGAGTTGGTTAGACTTTTCTGGATATGACAGCAGATTTCCCCAATAATCTTTCTGGACTCCTCCTCACTACCATATACATTTTCTGTAAATGTTTAGAACATGAGCTGCTATGCAAATTGTCTTCCAAACCCTTCCTGGGAAATTCCAGTAAAAATAACAGAATGATCTCCTCAGGAAGACAAAATAGATTTACAATTCATATTTATTCAGACTATTTGACAAAAAAAACAAAAACAGTTAAAGATAGAAAAAAATACTAGAATGCTAGAATAGGAAGGACATTAAACAACCTATTGGGAATCAGTGTGATGAATCCCTTTCTTTTCTGTATAGCAGGAAAATAAAATGCATTTTATATCTTGTATTTCTGTACAGCAGGGAAATAAAATGCATTTTATATCTTGTATTTCTATCTTCTCTGTTTATTGCTATATGGTTTTATTTTCTTCTTCTTTTTGATTGATTGTGTGTTTATGTGGTACGCTGCTACCCAGAGTTACACTGTTTGATTTGGGCAGCCTTATAAATCTTAAAATCTTAAAAATAAGTAAATAGATAAATGTACTGTTAGATCGTGGGAAAGAGATTCGAGACCAGTGTGACTTTCAGCTCTTATTTCTTTATTCAGCTCTGTACAAGATCTTGGAGCCGTGGAGGCCCTTTTTATTGGGATTCCCCGCGGCTCGCAACCAATGACAGTTCTTTGAATCTCCTGCGATCGGCTGTGTTATAGATTCAGGCATGGGTAGAATGAATGGAGACAGTCTTAGTTGGTGAACTTCCAGCTCTTTATTGCATAGTGACTTCTAACTTGTATAACAAAAACTCTGCCTTATATACATAACCAATAGGGAGCTGTAAAACGCTAGCTCCAGAACCAATAAGAGTCCTTCGTTAAGGGCCAATCAGATTCTCAGGACCCAACCAATCCGATCTAGCCACTTAATACCCAATCAGAAGTGCAGGGCCAGAACCCTGCACTTTACCCCAAGCTTGCCTTTATTCAACTATTTACATATATAACAGGCTGTGCCAATCACGGGCAATTCTTAGCGAACCAGTGGTAACAGGGCATTTGACTCAATCGTCGTACAGTGTCTGTTAACCAATCAGAAAAGGGTATTCCAAGTATGCTAATATGGAACATGTACAATAGAAACCCAGAGTCCCAATGCACATTCAAAGACAACACCCTTGCTAAACGGCAAGGTTGAGCCTTTGAAAATAACTAGAGGATTGTCACTTGAAAGCTTCAGCACATGCCAAGCTACAGCAGCTGATGACTTTCCCCACGTGGCCAAAGCAAACAAACTCTTCATCCCTTTACAGTTCTATCATCCCTGGGTTCCTCCTCGGTGTCTGCTGCCATTGAGTAGGTTTCTTGCCCAGCTTCTTCCCTTTTCAACTGTCTCTTCAACTCATCTAGGCTGTTGTAGCTGTGATCCCTAGGTGCTTCTCTCCAGGGGTTGCTCCACCAGAGGAATCCCTCCTCCAGATGCTCCGAGGTTGCTCCTCTCTCTTATTCTTGTTCTGTCCCTAATTAGCATTCTTGAGATCCCCGCGCTTTGATTGGCCAAAGCGCAGGGCACTCTGATTCGTCAGGCGAGCCACGCCGATTGGCTCACTAAGAATCTCCCGCGATTGGTCCATTCGAATCGCGGGAGATTCAAAGCAGTGCCATTGGCCGCGGCCGCTGGGGCTAAAGGAATAAAAGCCGCGAGCTTTTTCCTTTGCCCCAGTTCGGTTCCAACTTTAAATAAAAGAGCATGATTTGAAGTCACCGACTCCTGGCATCATTTCGCGGACACAACACTGGCGACGAGGGTGGGATCCAGACCCTGAACCGAACCACGTGTCGGACGGAAGCCAGACGAACCACCACGATGGCGAAAATCACAACCACCGCACCCTTCAACCCCGCTACCGAGGACTGGGAATCGTACTCCGACCGATTCCGCATGTTCCTCGAGTGCAGCGACCTGAAGGACGCCACCGGCCCCATGAAGCGCGCCGTCTTCCTGACCCACTGCGGGACCGAGGTATTCAAGATGGCCAAGGTGCTTGCCAAACCCGCCGATGCGACCGCGATGGACTGGGACGTCCTTGAGCCAATACTTCGGTGGCACTACGCTCCAGAGGTACCCATCCTGATCCGACGCAATGAATTCTACCGTCGGGACCAACGGTCGGGTGAGAGTTTCAGCGACTTCGTCGCTGAGCTACGGCGCCTAGGAGGGCTCTGCGAATTCGACAACCTGAATGACGCCCTGCGAGACAGAATCGTGCTTGGTTTGTGGGACCCCATCCTCCAGAGCCGGCTGATGGCCAAGGGCAACATCAGCCTAGCAGACACCCTCATTGCAGCCGCAGCCGCCGAAGCAACCCGAACATCCGCCGACCGCATGCGCAGACCGAACACTGCGGACTGCAGCAGAAACAACAACCCTGCGAGGTCGACCGAGGCCCAACCCGAGACGACCACCCACCAGGGCGACTTCCACTCGGCATCGGGCACTTCCGATGACGAGGAGGACATCCATCGCCTCCAGACAGGCCGCGACCCACGGAACTGGCGGGGTCGTAAGTTGAGGACCAACTGTGCCGGTTGTGGCGGCGACCACCCCAGGTCGGAATGCCGGTTTTTCGAATCGATCTGCTGGCATTGCGACAAGAAGCTTACTGGGACTGCAATGGTTTGCCCCGCTCGGCATCGCAGTCATGGGAGTCGACCACGTCACCGACGACAGCTGGGAGCAGCAACTGGCCCGGGAATTCCAAGAGGTCTTCGACGGAAACCTATGCAAGTACCGAGGGCCCCTTGTATCATTCGATCTAGACCCAAACATCCCCCCAAAACGCCTGAAACCAAGGCGGGTGCCATTCGCACTTAAACCCAAGATAGACGAGCAAATTGACAAGCTCGCCAAGCAAGGGGTCCTACAGCTAATAGACCACGCCCAGTGGGAGACCCCCATAGTCACCCCGATCAAGCCCGATGGGTCGATGAGGATCTGTGGGGACTATAAAGCCACCCTAAATGGCGCGCTACAACAAAGCGCCTACCCCGTCCCAGTAGTGTAACACCTACTGCACTCACTGGGAGGGGGCAAGGTTTTCGCCAAGCTCGACCTCGCCCAGGCATACCAACAGTTGCCAGTCGACGAGCAAACGGCAGAAGCGCAAACCATAGTCACCCACCGGGGGGCATTTAAATGCAACCGACTCCAATTCAGAGTCAGCGTGGCGCCGGGAATATTCCAAAGCCTAATGGAAAGGCTGTTACAAGGCATCAAGGAGGTGGTACCCTACTTCAACGACGTCTTAGTGTCGGCAACCAACCAGGCCGAACTAGAGAGTCGCCTAAGGGAGGTCCTAACCAAGTTCAAAGAGACCGGGCTCAAAGTAAAGAGGGAAAAATGCCAATTATACATGGAGCGGGTTGAATTTCTAGGATATCTCCTAGACCATCACGGCATTCACCCCACCAACAAAAAGATCAAAGCCATCAAAGAAGCCCCCACACCCAATTCAAAGACAGAACTGCAGGCGTTTCTGGGGCTGCTTAACTTTTATAATGTCTTCCTGCCCCAAAAGGCAACAGCAGCGGAGCTTTTGCATAGGCTCTTGGACAAGGCGGCGACCTGGACTTGGGGGAAACGTGAGGAAGCCGCCTTCAAGAAAACAAAGGACCTACTCACTTCGGATGCCGTCCTCATCTAGTACAACGAGACCCTACCTCTGGCCGTCACATGCGACGCATCACCCTTCGGCGTCGGCGCTGTCCTCAGCCATACCCTCCCCGACGGAAAAGAAGCGCCCATCGCGTTCTTTTCAAGGACCCTCACCAAACCGGAGCAGAACTATAGCCAGCTGGACAAAGAGGCTCTGGCTATCGTTGCCGCCGTAAAAAGATTCCACGAGTATCTCTACGGCCGGACATTCACAATCATAACCGACCACAAGCCGCTGCTGGGAATCCTTGCAGGAAACCGGGCCACCCCGAACATTCTGTCTCCCTGAATGACAAGGTGGTCCGAGTTCCTGACAGCCTACAACTACAACTGCCGAGTTCCTGGCAGCCTACATACACAGACCGGGTAAGACGATCTCCCATGCAGACGCCTTAAGCCGCTCGCCGCTCGCCGCTACCGGAACCTGACACCGACCCAGCACCCACGACGACCACCCTCAGCATAGAGACTCTACCCAACCTGCCCATAACCATGTCAGACATTGCCCGAGAGACTAATAAAGACAAACGTCTGGCGCGGGTGTTGCATTGGGTAGAGAAAGGGTGGCCGGAAAGGGACAACGACGAGTCCGTCAAAACATTCCGAAACTGCCAAATGGAACTCTCGTTATTAAAAGGGTGCATACTATGGGGGGATAGGGTGGTCATTCCAGAAAAGCTACAAGGGAAGGTTCTGGAACTGCTACACGAGGGGCACCCTGGCATCGTTAGGACTAAAGCCCTGGCCAGAAGTTACGCTTGGTGGCCAGGGATGGACAAACAAATTGAGACCTGGGTAGCAAGGTGCCAACGATGCCAGGAAACTAGGCCAAGCCCACCCACAGCACCCGTCCTAGAGTGGGAAACCCCAAGGGGACCTTGGTCTAGGATTCACATAGACTTCGCCGGGCCCACAAAAGGACACACCTTCCTTATAACAGTAGACGCTTACTCCAACTTGCTGGAGGTAAGCAACATGAAGACCACAACCACGGAGGCCGTGATCAAGGAACTCTGCAAACTCTTCGCAACGCACGGCCTCCCAGACGTCGTCATTTCTGACAACTGGCCCCAATTCACCTCGCTGGAATTCGAAAAATTCCTAGCGGAAAGGGGCATCCGCCACGCGCTGACAGCACCGGCGCACCCGGTGGCGAACGGTAGGGCGGAACGGATGGTGCAATTCACTAAGAAGGCCATCCGGAAAATAGATCACGGGGAGATCCAGGAGAAAATAAACAAACTACTCTTCACCCAACACATAACCCCAAATACCACAATGAATAAGAGCCCAGCCGAACTATGGGGAGGAAATTAAGGTCCCCACTCAACAGGTTACACCCCACGTATAACCCGGAGAAGCCCCCAGACTCAAACAGCAAACACCGAACTTTTGCACCCGGCGACCCCGTTTTCACAAGAAACCTGACGGGAGACCCACTATGGATACCGGCCGTCATCACACAAATAACAGGCCCACACTCGTACCGGCTACAAACAGCAGACGGACGAGCATGGAAACGCCACATCGACCAATTAAGGTCGAGGACTGCCAACCAAGAGACCACTGATGCACAAACAGGCGAAACCAACCCCCACAACACAAACCAAGGGGGGAGGGAATACCCAGGGGACCAAAACCAAAGAAGAATAAACCAGCCGTACTTACCGGAAAGCAGCCATCACGACCCCTCGCCAGGAAGAGACAGCCAGGCCAGCTCGACCGACCCGGAAAGACCGAGCGGGAGCAGCGAAACCCGCAGCTCAACCAACCCGGGAGGCCCAGGAGGGAGCTACGGAGAGCGGCCCGGCCCGACCGACCAGCCGGTTCCCACGATGGCATCAGGAGCAGCAGAGATCCTGACCGAACCGGCTGGGATCCAACCTATGACTGAGCTGCGCAGGTCCAGTAGGCTCAGACAGAGCCCCGCCTACCTATGTGACTACGCGACGTAAGGACTGAACCAAGAGGGGAGGGGTGTTCTGTCCCTAATTAGCATTCTTGAGATCCCCGCGCTTTGATTGGCCAAAGCGTGGGGCACTCTGATTGGTCAGGTGAGCCGCGCTGATTGGCTCGCTAAGAATCTCCCGCGATTGGTCCATTCGAATCGCGGGAGATTCAAAGCGGTGCCATTGGCCGCGGCTGCTGCGGCTAAAGGAATAAAAGCCGCGAGCTTTTTCCTTTGCCCCAGTTCGGTTCCAACTTTAAATAAAAGAGCACGATTTGAAGTCACCGACTCCTGGCATCATTTCGCGGACACAACAATTCTGATAAGAGGAACCCTTTCTGAGTAGGCAAGACTGCTTCCTAGTTGCTATAGAGAGAGAAGGAGCTTCAAGGCCTTTCGTTTATTTAAAAATCTCTGTTGTCCAATTTTTTTATCCATTCTTTTTTCTCTAAATCCTATTTTTATGCTGCTTCCTTTCCATGGCTTCCTTTACCTGCCCAGCTCTTTTGCTGCTTGTTGACTTCCACCATCCTTTTCATTTTGTGCCACGCACCATTCCTTATTTTTTGGCTCAATTTGTCTTCTCTCTGCTTGTGACAACAGATCTTGTTCATATTGCAAGCTGCCAATGTGGTGCAGAGCAATGTGTCTTCGGTTTTGCTCAGCAGTGTACCCACATTCTCCAGGCAATCTGAAGGTATTTTGGAAGCTGAAACAAACAAACAACCTAAGGGAAAAAGCATTAAAAGTTCTATTGCCTTTTTTTCTTGATGCATGTTTCTAGCAAAGGACGTTCAGCACTCACTTAAGCTGCCCAAATATGGACATAATGGGAATGTGACCTTGACTAAATTTTCTTAACAGATCTCACTCTTAAATGTTTATAAATTATATTATCAGATGTATACAACCAATTGGGATAGTCATTGATTTATTTATATCCAGTCTTTATTATTTTTACAAATCATTTAGCAGTGAACATATCCAACATGTTGTGTATGCATAAAGATTAATAAAGTGTGAGCTTGGAGTAAGTGCAGGGTTCTGGCCCTGCACTTCTGATTGGCTGTTAAGCGGCCAGACCGGATTGGCCCATTCTGGGGAATCTGATTGGCCCTTAACAGAGAGTTCCTATTGGTTCTAAGAGCTAGCATTCCTAGCTCGTTATTGGTTAAAAGTTACAGGGTTTGCCTATATAAGGCGGGTTTAACTGCTGTTAAAATGGGAAAGTCACAATATAAATAAAGAGCTGAAGTTCACCGTTCAGAGGCTTGTCTCCATTCTTCTCGCCCATGCTCAAAACATAACACTGGCAACGAGGGTGGGATTTGGAGAAATCTGAACCAACGAAACTTCGAAGAACACCGAGCACGTGATAGACGACGCCAAGAATGGAACCATTTCCGGCGGCATCGTACCACCGCTCCGTTCGATCCAGCACAGGAGGACTGGGAGTCCTACATGGATTGCTTCCAAATGTTCTTAGAAACCAACAACTTAAAGGATGCCACACCAGGAAAGAAATGGGCGGTGTTCCTAACTCATTGCGGTCCAACTGTATTTAAGATGGCTAAAGCACTAGCCAAACCTCGAGAAGTGAAACATGGATTGGGACGACCTCGAACCTCTCCTATGAGATCACTACGCCCCGACCATGCCTACGCTCGTGAGACACCACGAGTTTTATCAGAGGAGCCAGCGGAAGGGAGAAAGCGTGGCCGACTTCATAGCAGACCTCCGAAACCTGGGAGGCCTCTGCGGAATCGCCAGATTTGGAAGAAGCACGAAGAGATCGCATAGTTCTGGGACTAGATGCACCAGGCATCCAAAGCAAGCTGATGGCGAAAGGTGACATCAGCCTTGCTGACACCATCGCCGATGCTACTGCGGCAGAAGCAACCAGGAAGTCAGCTGCACAACTACACCGAAACCGCGCTCCGGTACCTACACCGACAAGTGACATTTTATCCAAGTCAGAAGGACAGCTCATAACGACACACCATGAGGACCTCTCTTCATCGTCAGACAGCGACGAAGAAGGGGTCCATCGATTGCGGTCTGACCGGGACCCTCAACCGAAGCCCTTACACCCTTGCGCTGGCTGTGGAGCCAACCATGCCAGGTCCAAATGCAAATTCTGTGACACACTCTGCCATGAGTGCAGGAAACGAGGCCACATCGGACGGGTCTGCCGCAGCTTGCCAGGACCCAGCCAGGCCTCAGAAGGGGCTAATTATCGCCAATCGACAGGAAACCGTCCTGTACGGCGAGAGTCAGTAAACCACTCCTACATAAATCGAGTTTTGCAGAAAGAAGAGGCTCACCATACTATCACTATCAGTCACACCTCAGCCTTGGACACTAAGAAAATCTGAGTTACGGTAGCCATCGAGAACCAGCCTTGCCACATGGATGTCGACTCGGGATCATCCCTCTCGATGGTGTCCTGGAAGACACTCAAGCAACTCATCCCCACAATTCAACGCCAAGATCTCCGTTTCCAACGCCTCATCCTCAAGGACTACCAAGGGAATCGAATCCCCGTCGTTGGGTCCTGCCGAGTCCGAGTCTCCTTCAAGAAGCACACAGCATACTTATCTTTAATGGTCATTGATAGAGATAGGCCTAGCCTACTAGGCCTCCAATGGTTTGCGCCACTCGGCATTGAAGTGGCCGGCGTAAACCGAGTCAGTGGCTGTGACTGGGAGGAAGACCTTGTCTATGAGTTCAGGGACGTCTTCGCGGACAGCTTAGGCGAGTACAAGGGGACCCTGATTTCATTCAGCTTAGATCCAAAAATAGCTCCCATTCGCCTAAAGCCCCGTCGAGTTCCGTTTGCCTTAAAATCGAAAATCGACGAACAACTCAACAAACTGATAGCTCAGGGGGTGTTAGAGCCCATCGATCACTCCCCTTGGGAAACCCCTATTGTAACACCCATCAAGCCAAATTTGTGGGGACTACCGGGCCACTTTGAACCACGCCTTACAGCAGAACGCGTATCCAGTTCCGGTGGTGCAGCATCTCCTCCATTCCCTGGGGGGCAGAAAAGTTTTCGCTAAATTAGATTTAGCTCAGGCATTTCAGCAATTACCAGTAGATGAAAAAATGGCACAGGCCCAAACTATTGTGAAGCACCGAGGTGCCTTTAAATGTACCCGGCTGCAATTCGGAGTTAGTGTAGCCCCGGGGATTTTTCAGAGCCTTATGGAAAGGTTATTGCAAGGAATTAAGGGCGTGGTCCCCTATTTTGACGATGTATTAATTGCAGCCCCTACAAAAAAAATCTTACAGGACCGGTTAAAATTAGTCTTAAAAAAATTCCAAGAGGCCGGTCTTAAGGTAAAAAAAAAAACAAATGTAAATTATGTACTGACAGTGTTGAGTTTTTAGGGTACCTGATTGACAGCCAGGGCATTCACCCTACCGAAAGTAAATTAAAAGCGATTAAAAACGCTCCCAGGCCAAGAAACAAGGCCAATCTCCAGGCGTTCCTAGGCCTCATCAATTTTTATAATGTATTTTTGCCGCACAAAGCAACTGTCGCTGAACCATTACACCGGTTGTTAGATAAAAAAGCAAATTGGCTATGGGGTTACCGTGAAGAACAGGCGTTCCGTAATGTTAAAAAACTGCTCACTTCTGACTCTGTACTCATGCAGTATAACGAGACTTTACCATTAGTTATAACCTGTGATGCATTGCCTTTCGGGGTGGGCGCCATTTTGAGCCACGTACTGCCTAATGGGAATGAAGCCCCTGTTGCATATTTTTCAAAGACTCTTTCAAAGACTGAGCGAAATTATGGACAAATTGATAAAGAAGCCCTCGCAATTGTCTCAGCTGTGAAAAGATTCCACGAATACGTGTGTGGCCAGGTTTTTACTATTGTGACTGACCACAAACCTTTATTGGGGATAATAGCTGGAGATAAGCTGACTCCCTACATATTATCCCCTAGGATGACCCGATGGTCAGAATTCTTAGCTGCTTATAACTATCGGCTGCAATACTGCCCGGGGAAAGCCATTCCCCATGCCGATGCATTGAGCCAAGCACCGCTTCCAGAAACTCTCGACGATCCTGCACCAACGGTAACCACGTTGCAAATCGAGGCACTCAACTTGCCGCCACTAACCGCCCGAGATATCGTGAGAGAAACCAAATGTGACCACACCCTAGCACAAGTCCTAGGCTGGGTAGAACGCGGATGGCCATTGGACCAGCTATCAGATGACTTCACACCATTCAAGACTCGACAAACCGAGCTCTTCTCCCAGAAGGGTTGTGTCATCTGGGGCGATAGAGTCATTATCCCAGAATGACTCCAGAAAGCGCTGCTGAGAACCTTGCACGATGGCCACCCCGGCATCCTGCGAATGAAAGCCCTCATGCGCAGCTACGCATGGTGGCCGGGCATTGACAAGCAAATCGAACAGTGAGTTAAAGCTTGTCCCAAATGCCAAGAAGTCAGCAACGCTCCACCAAAAGCCATGCCTACTGAATGGGAGACACCACGTGGACCCTGGTCCCGAATTCACCTGGATTTCGTGGGGCCAACCAAAGGCCACACCTTCCTGCTTACCGTCGACGCCTACTCGAATTGGCTTGAAATGCATCGCATGATGACTACGAACTCCAAGGCGGTTATCAAAATCTTAAACAGACTCTTTGCAACCCACGGATTACCAGGCGTCCTGGTATCCGATAACGGCTCTCAATTTACTGCACTAGCATTTGAGCAATACCTCGCTGACCGCGGCATCTGCCATGCGCTCACCTCGCCTGCGCACCCTGCGACCAATGGCAAAGCAGAACGCATGGTCCAATTTGTGAAGAAAACCTTGCAAAAGGTAGACTACGACAACATTGACGACAATCAAATCCTCTTCTTGCAACACATCACCCCACATAGCGTCACCAACAAAACTCCCGCCGAACTGCTAATGGGACGAAAGCTCCGCTCCCACCTCGACCGGTGGCACCCAGCTTACGAACTGGAGAAACCGCTAGGATCCAGCGGCCGCTGTCGTACCTTCCAGGTAGGAGACCTGGTTTATGCAAAAAACCTATCGGGCGACCCGTTGTGGGTGGAAGCGACAGTAGTACGTGTAACCAGCCCCAGATCCTACCTTGTACAATGCCTTGACGATAAACTTTGGAAACAGCATATCGATCAATTACAATTGTGGCTTCCAGCGGCCAGTCCGCAACTTCCCTAAGACCAAACTGAGGGGGGGGGGGGAGGTACGGAAGAAGATGAATTCCTAGGAAACCCATTCAAAGGAAACAACGGGTTAATAGAAACTCAGGAAGTGGAGCTGGATGGAGAAATGGTTGCACCTCAGGGAATTGCAGAGAATGTGGGCAACGACATAGAAGTGAACTCTGAACCAGAAACAGCCCCACTGCCAAACAACGATCTACCTCAGCGTGATTGCAGCCAGCTGATACAACGGAAATCAAAGAGACTAATAAGACAACCGTCCTACCTAAGGGACTATGTAACTGCGCCTTGCAAATAAGAAGCCAGGGGGAAGGGGTGTTGTGTATGCATAAAGATTAATAAAGTGTGAGCTTGGAGTAAGTGCAGGGTTCTGGCCCTGCACTTCTGATTGGCTGTTAAGCGGCCGGACCGGATTGGCCCATTCCGGGGAATCTGATTGGCCCTTAACTTAGAGTTCCTATTGGTTCTAAGAGCTAGCGTTCTTAGCTTGTTATTGGTTAAAAGTTACAGGGTTTGCCTATATAAGGCGGGTTTAACTGCTGTTAAGATGGGAAAGTCACAATGTAAATAAAGAGCTGAAGTTCACCATTCAGAGGCTTGTCTCCATTCTTCTCGCCCATGCTCAAAATAAAACACAACACACTTTCTTCCCCTCATTTTACCTACAAAAACCCTGTGAGATAGGTTGGAGTGAGACAGATTGCCTGGCCCAAAGTCACCAGGCTGGTTTGCATAGTTAAGGCAGAATTTGAATGCACGGTCTCCTGCTTCCTAGCCTATGCTTTAACCACTGGATCAAATTGGTTTTTTAAGGTATGTATATGTATATGTATGTATTTATATGTAAAGGAAAATAAGGAATATTATGAAATATTATGAAAAGGAATCTACTTTGCTGTTTTATTTTTCTCTTTTTCTAAAAGCCCCATCATAAATACCTCTCATTAAAGGAGTTGTTTGATATTCCATGGTCTTCAAAAATTTAAGAAGCACTAGGTTAAAAATTGGGCTGGAAATGCTTTTTCTCTATGCTTTTTGTTATTTCATTACTGACCCAATCAATAAAACAATGGATCTTTTGCTTTCCCATCCTACACCTGTCAAGTTGATTTCCCAATGAGACAAAAACATCTGTAAACGTTTTCGTTTACAGTTTTCATCTGAGTTTTCTGTCCATATCCTTCTGGGTTCAAAACCCTGGATTCAGTTCACTAATAAAGACTGGGCAGCCAAATTATTCCATGGAGCAAAGTATGGTTGCTGTTTCTTGATATATTTGTCAATCAAAGAAGTCAGTTCATATGAGCTATGGAAATGGATAGAGGTAATTCTGAAACACCTGAAAGATTGTGTTATGACCCAGGTGGTCATGGTTAGGCAAGAGCAGTCTTTATTTCTCTTGGGAATGGTTAAACAAATGATCCTCCACCAACCAGTAATCAGTCCTCCAAACTACAGTTCATAGATTACCCAGCCAGGCCATAATGCAAAAGTCCAGGCATAAGACAAGGGCAATGTCAAAGACAAAGTCTTCAAGGCTAGGACAAGACGAGAACAGTCCTCAAGGCAAGGAATTCTGCCTGAGGACTGTTCTTGTTAAGTACTGAGCATGGGCGCGAAGAATGGAGACGAGCCGGTAAAATAGTGAACTTCAAAACTCTTTATTAACATGGTGTGACAGCTCAGCTCAATGGCTGCAACGGGCTTCCTTATATAGGCAACTTCTTAACTAATCAACCAATGAAAACTTGGGAGCGCTAGCTCCGTTAACCAATGGGAGAGGCTCGTTAATGGCCAATCAGATTCATCTGAACAGACCAATCTGATGTCGCCATTAACAGCCAATCAGAAGTGCAGGGCCAGAACCCTGCACTTGACTTCAAGCTCTTGATAACTTTATTAACACATTTATTCATTCACAACAGTTCTTTTTTTTTTTTTTTTTGAAAAAGATTTTATTAATTTTCTACAGACAAACAAAACAAACAAAACATAAAAACATCAACTCTCATATGTACATAAAGTGTGTCAGTTGGCTCATCATTTTTGTGCATTCATTCTGTAGTCTCAATTACAATTATGTTACATAACAACTCATATCATCAATCCAAACTTATGTATCCTAATATCACCAAAAAAAATTTTTATTTTTGACTATATTTTTAATCATTCATGCTTTATGAGCTAACAATACCTTAAACCAATTTACTCTATAACAAATCCTATCATCATATCATATCAATCCTTAAAAAACCTTTTATAAATATAATGTCAAATAACAAAATAATAACAAAACATTCTAACATTCTAAATATTCTATTGTCGTATTTTATCATCTAGCCATTTATAAAAAAGATCCCAAATTTCATAAAATTGTTTATCCTCTTGCTCTCTAATTTCGAATGTTAATCTGCTCATCTCAGCACATTCCAATATTTTCTTAATAATTTCTTCCTGTAATGGTATTTTCTCATTTTTCCAATTTTTAGCAAATACAATCCTAGCCGCTGTTAATACATTTACAATCAGGTATTTCAAATCTTTACTATATATATCAGGTAAAATTCCCAATAAGAAGATCTCCGGTTTCAAGTCTATATGTTTCTTTGTCATTTTTTCCAACCACATGTGAATTATAGTCCAATATTTTCTAGCATCCTCACAAGTCCACCACATATGGTAATATGAGCCGGGTATCTGATGACATTTCCAACATTTTTCAGATTTGTTCTTGAACATTCTTGCTATTCTTGTCGGAGGAAAGTGCCACCTGTAAAACATCTTATACAAGTTTTCTTTATATGCTGTTGACATTGTCATTTTATAATTTTGAGACCACAATTTCTGCCATTTCTCTAAATCAATCCCATATCCAAAATTCTTCCCCCAAACAATCATAGTTTCTTTAACTTGTTCTTCCTCTAATTTAATTCCCAGTAAATAACCATATAGTTTTTTAATCACCTTCTCATCAGTACCCATCAAAATCTTATCTAAATCAGTCTGTTTATCATAAAATCCCTCCTTTTTGGAATCTTCATCATACCTTGAATGTATTTGTGCATATGAAAACCAATTCATCTTTATACCTTGTTCCTCTAAGTTTTGGATCGATTTAAGTTCACCCTTTTCATCTAAAAGTTCCCCATATCTAACTGTTTGTTCCTTCTTATAAATTATAGGATAGGAAAATGCTTCAATGGTCGATAACCAAACTGGAATTTTCAAATAACATTGTCTTTTTATCTTCTCCCAATTCAACCACAAAGACTCCCGTACATAATGTCTTCTAAAATAACCCTGTGTTTTAGTTCCCTTATACCATAAAAAAGCATGCCAGCCCAAGAGCAAGTCATGCCCTTCTAATGTCAACAACCTATGTTTCCTTAATGTTATCCATTCTTTCACCCACATCAAACTTGCAGCTTGATAATACAATTCCCAATTAGGCAGGCCAAAACCTCCTCTAATTCTAGCATTTTGCAGAAGCTTTAGCTTTATTCTCGCTTTTTTACCTTGCCATATAAACTTCAACATAATTTTATTTAAATCTTCAAAATAGTCTTTTCCAAGCCTAATTGGTATTGTTTGAAATAAAAATAAAGTTCTAGGTAGGATATTCATCTTAATTGTTGAAATTCTCCCTATTAATGACAATTGCAAGTTTTCCCACTTCTTCAAATCTGTAGTTATCTGTTGTTTAAGTTTAATATAATTATTCTCCTTTAATGTGCTACATCTTGTTGTCAAATATATCCCCAGATACTTAACCTTATTTGTAACTTGAATTTTCAAAAGGTCTGCCAGTTCTTCTCTCTGTCTCGATAGCATATTCTTTGTCAAGATCTTTGTTTTGTCTTTATTTATTTTCAAACCAGCCACCTCTCCATATGCCTCTATCCTTTCCAATAACTTTGGAGCTGTTTCTAGCAGATCTTCCAAAATAAAAGCTAAATCATCAGCAAAAGCTTGTAGCTTAAATTCTTCCTTCTTAATTTTCATTCCTTTTATGTTTTTATCATCCCTAATATTTCTATTCAACACTTCCAAGGTCAACACAAATAACAAAGGAGATAGGGGGCATCCTTGTCTTGTGCCTTTCCTTATATTAATAAAATCTGTAAGTTCCCCCTCCATCATTACCCTTGCTGTCTGTTTATTATATATGGCTTCTATTGCTTGAATAAATTTTTTAGCAAAACCCATCTGCTCCAATAATAATAACATGAATCTCCAGTTCACGTTGTCAAATGCTTTTTGAGCATCTAGGAATATCAAAGCCATTTTGTTTTTCAGGATGAGCCTCATAGTATTCCAAAGTGTCCAAGATTACTCTCATATTGTCTCTAATTTGTCTCTTTGGCAGAAATCCATTTTGATCTGGGTGAATAAAATTATTTAAATATTTTTTAAGTCTTTCTGCTAAGATTGAAGCAAAAATTTTATAGTCTGCATTCAATAAGGAAATAGGTCTATAATTCTTAATTTGCAATGGATCAGTCTCTTCCTTCGGTATAAGTGTAATATAAGCCTCTGACCATGTTTTAGGTATTATCTTTTTTAACATAACTTCATTCATAACTTCTAACAATGGAATGCTCAATGATTCTTGAAATGTTTTATAGAATTCTGCTGGAAGCCCATCTGGACCCGGTGCTTTCCCATTATTTTGTCTCTTAAATGCTTCATTTAGTTCCATCATTGTTATATTGCTTTCTAGCATTTCTTCAGTCTCTTTAGGTACCTTTGGTAAATTAGCTTCCTGTAAATACTGTTTGACTTTTTCTTCATCAATATTCTCTTGCTTATATAGTTGCCCATAAAAATCTCGAATAATTTCTTTTTTCTCCTTATTCCCATAACAAACTTGGCCTTGTTCGTCTATTAACTTCAATATTTTTCTTGATTCCTTCTCTTTTCTCAATTTATATGCTAGCCATCTACCTGGTTTATTTGCATCTTCAAAATAATTCTGTTTAGAGTTTCTAATTTTCTGTGCCAGTTCTTCTTTCTCTATTAATTCCATTTTATGCTTGATTACATCCAACTTCAATTTAATATCCTTTTTCTGTGGCATTTTCTGTAATTCTTTTTCAAGAGTTTTATACTCATCTTCCAAGGCCTTGGAAGCTTGCCTTTTCCTAATATTCTTTTTCCTTGTATAATCTATTAACAAACCTCTAGCATATGCCTTCATTGTATCCCACACATTCTGCGTTGAAGTATCTTCTTTTTTATTTTCTCTTAAAAAAAAGCCAATTCCTTCTCCATCCATTGTATAAAATCTTTCTCCTTTAAAATAGTATTATTTAATGTCCATCTCGATCTTCTTTTTTGTCCTTTCCATTTAATTGTCATTGGGCTATGATCTGCCCAAGTACTTGTTTCAATACTTGTTTCTTTAATATTAGATATTAATTCTGTTGAGATCCAGACCATATCTAATCTGGACCATGATAAATGTCTATTTGAATAAAAAGTATATTGTTTAGTTTTAACATTTCTTTCTCTCCAAATATCTTTTAAAGTTAATTCATCTGTCATTTTAAAAAAAGACCTTGGGAGAGCCTTTCTATTTTGTTTTGTTGTTGTTGCTATATAGTCCAATTTATTATCCACAATTCCATTAAAATCTCCCATCATAATTATATTAACATAGTCCAGTCCAATTATTTTCATGTGTAGCTTTTTATAAAACTCTTCTTGTTTATCGTTCAGAGCATAAATTGCAATCAAGAGTATTTTTATATTATTGTCCATTATTTCTACCATTAATACTCTTCCATCTTCATCTGTGTAAATCAATTTTGCCGGGATAGCCTCTTTGATGTATAAAACCACTCCTCTTTTCTTACATTGAGTCAAAGAAGTAAATATTTTCCCCAATTTTGGCTGCAATAACAATTGTTCATGTTGTTTTTTAATGTGAACTTCTTGTAAACAAATTATATCAAATTTTAATTTCTCTAATTTATGAAAAGTTTTCCTTCTTTTAACAGCCGAATTAAGCCCATTTATATTCATTGTAATCAGTTTTTTTTCTTCCATGATTATGCTTTATATTTAGGTCTAACAGCTCTCGTGGATCTCACTTCACGCTGTTCTTTGCTATCAATCTGTCCCCCTGTTGCTCCTTTCTCTTTTTCAGTCTCCAGTTGTTCATCTTGAAACTCAATTAATGAAACCTCTTTCTCTGCTTCCTCTCTTCTTCCTCCGAAAAATTCTGCATGAAAAAGTTCTGCTTTCTCAATTGAATCAATTCTATATCTCTGCTCTTGCCACCTAAACATTAGTCCTTCTGGAATCAGCCATCTATAATTCACTTCGTTTTCCAGTAGTATTTTGGTCAGGAATCGATATTCTCTTCTCATCTCTCTCACTCTTCTGGGTATTTGTTTTAAAACCACAACCTCTTTACCTTTGTATTTCAGTATTTTCTCTCTTACTACTTGTAATATTTGCGTTTTAATAGATTTTTTGGTAAATCTAATATGGACTTCCTTGGGTAATTTATTTCTCATCGCATATCTTGTATAAACCCGATATATCTCATCTATTCCATCCATCATCTTTTCCTCTGTAATTTCCAAAGCATCTGCCAAAATTTCTATCATCACCGCTGCCAAATTTTCTCCTTTTTCCTCTTCTATATTTTGAAATCTAAGGTAAAATTCTGATCTTTCCATCTCCCACCTCAACATCCCACCTTTTTCTTGTTCAACCGCTTTTAGTCTACTGTCAATATTTCCAATCTTCTTCTCTCTTTGTTTTCCTTCTTCCTCGATTTTTTGGAATCTCTCCTCATACTTGACCATCATTTGTTTAATATTTTCCACTTTTTCATCCGTCTTCTCAATTCTTTGTTCAATGTTCTCTATCCTTTGTTCAATGGTGTCTGATTTTATCTTAAGATCTTGTATTCCTTGCATAATCATCTGTAAAGTTACTTTTTCTTGTTCTTTATCTTGCTTTAACATTGTCTGAATTAAACGTTGTCCTCCAGCTGGTGGGGAAGCAGAGGTAGTAGCAGAGATGCCAGATGGTATTGGTTTCCTGCTCATTTCAATGCTTCCAAAGCTTCAAATTCTTCTTAACTTTTAATCCAACTGCTAGAGCAGCCAATTATAATCCAAAATGGAAAACTCAACAGTAAAAGACACAAAACCAAAAAAGAAACAGGAAAAAAGGAAGAAGAAATATCTTCAGGTTCTTCTAAACCCTAATCCAATTACGAGATAGTCCACCATGAAAAAGGAAAAAATAAAAAGGCAAAAACAAACAAATCCAAAAATAATAATATTGATTGAAAGCAAAGAAAAGAAAAAGTAAAAAGCAAAAAGAGAAAAGACAAAAAGTTCCTTCAAATTCTTCACACCTTAATCCACTTAAAAAATCTCAATAATCCAAAAAAAAAAAAAACAATAACAAAGTGGTAAATAGGAAAAGCAAAAAAGTCCCAACAAAAAAGAAAAAAAAATAAAGAAGAAAAAAGAAAAAAAAAGAAAAAACTCTGAGGCTTTTCCCTTTAAAATAAAAGGCAAAAATAAGAATATTACTAGAGTTGAAATTAAAAAAAAAAAAAAAAAGCTAGCGAGTGGGGTATATATAAGGGAGCACACTGCACTTTGTTATTTATCCAAGGCTCTTGTTATGACTCTTTTCTCCAGCAGCTTCAAAGCCAAACCTCAAGTGTTGTTAATAACAGTCCAGGAAAGCACCTGCAATAATATTTTGCTGTGCTTTCCCTCTATCTTATCACGTTAAAATGTCCTTGAGAAGATGTCTTTTTGCAATTCTCTCCAATTCAAATAGAATACTTTCAAGTCTCTAGTTGGCAGTGTTACAAAGTTTCTTAATGCTCTTTCTCCCCCCCAACCGGGAAAGAGGAATAATATATACAGGAAAAAAAAAGAAAAATAGCCAAAGGAAGCCTCTATCCTAAAAAAATTAAAAAATCAAAGGGAGCCTAAAAGTATATATAAAAGAAAATTCAATCCGGTTACCTAAGTCACAATAAAATCTTTCCCAAAGAATATAGAGAAAAGAGAAAAAAAAAAACACCCCAAGCCTCAATTTGACAGCACTTTAAAAACGCCGCTCAAACAATTTCAATCAAAAAAAAAATCTCACAGCTTCCTCCTCTCTTCAGAATGAACTTTCCAACCTCAGCGAATTTTCAACACTAAAGAGTTTTTCTCACCCAGCCGACACACTTCAATCCAATCACTTTCTTTCCGGAGCTGTCCCGACTTCAGCAGCTATGGAGGCTGCCTCTCCGCCGCCAGCAAAAGGGCTTCTTCCGAATCTAACCAGAGATTTTGCGATGTCTCTGGGATCCTGGAACAGTGCCCTTCACGATCACCGTCTCTCCAGGACGATTTAGGTCCGTTAGGACCGACCAGGGGCGAAAATATCAGCTGCGATCTCAGAGCCCCGAGATCGCAGCTGTATCGCCGGAACGAAGCTCCGCCCATTCACAATAGTTCTTATCTTGTTCTCTTCAAAGCAAGGCCTGAGTCAAAGCCAGGGGAGTGTAATCCGAAAACAAACACTTATTCCTGGCAAAAGGCCCTTCTCATGGTGTCTCCCTAAATACTATTCCCCAGGTGAGCTTTGTGAGGAGGGAAGGGGCACCCTCCTCCCAAGTAATTGGGCCGTCCTGAGCTGACTCCTCCTCCTCTCCATTCTCCCTACTCAGGGTTGGGGCAGGAGAGGCGGTTGCTCATCTGTGGAGCTTTGGAGCTCCGCTGCTCCGAAGCCTGCCCTTTTCTTTTCCTACTTCCTCACTCAGTCATTCAGTGTCCTTTCTTCCTCCCTGATTATTCTTCTGAGGCCCAAGGGACCTGAGATTGCCTTGTCCTCTTCCCCAGATCTTTCCTCCTGAGCCATAGGGACTATGCCATCCCCCTCTATCAGCCCTGGCTCCATCTCCTCCTGCTCCTCGAATGGGCCATGATAGATTGCTTCTCTAATATGTAATGCATTCTCCTGTTCCACAAACGTTTTGTCTTGGGAGATTTGGAAGCAGTAGCCATGTACAAGAGTTCTTTTATTTTAACTCTATTAATAGGCAAATTGACATTATACAACTTCACTTCTTTAACAGTAATGAATTGTTCCTTAGACAACTGCAGGAATTGTAATTGTGTGGAGAGACATTCCATAACTTCATGAAATTACAATTTATGCAACCCATGGTTGAGGTTTGAAAAATATTTGAAAACATTGAAAAAGATTTGGATCTATTTTAGTCTTGTTTAATAGAATCCTGAGGTCCTTCAAGGCAAATGCAAAATAGTGTCATGTGCAAAGAAGCAGATGCAGATGGCACTGAATTTTAGACTGTGATATCAGCTTAGTGTGGATTTCAGAATGGATTATATCTCCATTTGTTGTTATAACCTTGATAGAAAGAATAAATTTCCCAGAGGAGTTGCATAGATATATTTGGACTGATACAGATAGAAATAAATGAACTATAAAAGGTCGTGCTATGTTAAGCGACTATTCAGTATAATTATAGGAAAAGATAAATTCCCAGTTTTTCACCTCTCACTTTCAAGATACTAAGAAATTCACTTAGTGGAAAGACAAATTGATGTAGAATCTGAATGTAACTTATATAGATATGCAACAATGGAAATTTGAAAATTATACTGAGAAAGAATCTTTGTTTTGGTACCAATTTGGTACCAATGCTGATTGCTAAAATGAGTCTAAAAATTCTAAAAATACAATGGTTGGATCCTTTTTTAAAATATGTGGTGGCAGTGTTGCAACACCCGCAAACATTAGAAAATCGTTCATAATACAAATTTTGAAGATTGTAATTCTATTTACTCTTACTTTGTTTATTAAATTTCTCTAAATCATATATTTTGTTCAGATTCACAAAACTAGCATTAAACTGGCCAATAGCTAGAAGAATTTTATATATCTCTATTGGAAAATACCTTTGAGACTTTTGGAAGAATTATGGGAGTATGCTTCAATGTCAAAAATAATTTCATTCATAAAAAGTAAATATAATGCAGAGTGTAATACTAATTAAAATATTTGTGGATTATAATGTTATATACACTTTCATGTTTTATTTTCCACAGAACTATATTTTAACTTGATAAATAAATTTTCAGTATTGACTTGTTTATTGTTTCCTGTTTACAGTTTTTTTAATGATTTGTCTTGGATTAACAAGTATGTTCAAAATTCAGTTTTTATGTTTATGAGCTAAAATGATTTGACCAGTCTTGTATCTTTTGTATATTACAAAACTTAAGTGACTATATTCCCACTGTGAAGACAATATTTTCCTTGAAAGCAGTATGTGAATCATCCCTTAATTACTCTACCTCTTAATTTCCAGTTGCTTTTAACATTCCAGTTAGAGAACAGAATATACAGTGCTTTTAAATGCCAGCTTCTCTTAGCCAACAAGATTAAAATATTTAAGATGTGCTGTTAAATTCTTGAATGAATGCATACCATTCAGAATATGCACTGTCCTGACAAGTATTTCTCTAGGGTTTCCAGAAGGGAAATGAACATTGGTGCCGAGTTGTTTTTGTGTCAGTGGCTCAGCTGTTCCTCCCACTGGATGCCCAGTTGCTCCAATCCCTCAACTGATCTTTTGGCCACCCACCATCTGAACTGCTCTACGCTGAGCTGTGCAAACCACTCTTCTATCTGGGTATGGCTCAGATGTCTCCCAATGAACTCTGGCTCTAGCCAGTTGTTTCTCTGGTGGACCTAGTAGTTTAGCTATTCCATAGGCTAGTCTTTGGCCTGGAGTTAAGCAATTGCTTCTCTGATCTGCCAAAGCCTAGCTGATAATCACTGCCATCACACAACTGTTCCTAGTGTCCCATAGCAGGCTCATTGGCAAGGTTTCTCAGACATCAATGAACTGAATTTTGGCCCCAAGCTGCCTCCCTGACACCCTCTTCTCTTCTTACACAGGCTGTTTCCTGTTGGGCTCCTTGTGGAGCATTGTAGCATCCTTGCTACAACGATGAAAATTGCACTTTGGTATGATATGAAAACCAAGTGTTAGGAAGGCTCTGAAGGAGTTATGATAAAAGAATTCAAGGAATGGTTTAATCAACCATTATATGACATCCTCTGATCCAAGATACTCTGAAATTCATACTGAATGTTTAAATATTTTAATTTTAAACAATCTGTTGCATGATAATAGCCAAGACTGAATAAATATATAAAAATGGAGAATTGCTTTACAGTGGGACCTTATGAAGACCATCAAAATTCTTTGTGGGAAGATAAAAGTCAGCTCAAGGAACTAAAAGATTAACCTGTGGTCTCAAACAATAAGTAATAGTTTTACTACTCAGTATTAAACAGTTTTTTTCCATTTTAAAGATAGATTTTTGTTTTGTTTTGTTTTGTCATTGTTGAGGATTTTTATACCTCACTGAACAATCTGACTATTTTCTCAGAACCGATTGTTTTGAAACATTGTGATTGGGCTGTGATTCTATTTCTAATTTGCTGAACATTTATGCTGTGAACATAGTAATTTATTTTCAAGAAAACACATACATACAAAGTGTATGTGTTGGTGCTAGTGTATGTATAAACAATCACACAAATGTAATGGTTTTGGGGATTTCTACCATTCAAAATGGATGATTGCAAAAATATTTTTTTTAGTATCTCCTAGGACTTGTATAATGGTTTGTTGTTGTTGTTTTTATTACAGTTGCAAATCAGTTAGGAATTATTCTTAGAAATTAAGTCTGATGTGGTTATGAAGATAGGGAACATTTATTCCAAGGAACCCAATGTGGTTTTTAATGTAAGATAACTTCTGAAGTTTTATATAATATTTTGTGAACACGAAAAACACTGATTTATAATAATGACAAAATAATTCCATATTAATAGATTTCTGATGGAATTGCATTAGATATAGGCTCCTCGGTATTTGAAATGACATCCCAAAAACAAGAAGCCCATAATCTATTGGAGCGTGTCCCATCAAAATTGATTAAAGCCTAATAAAATTGAAATGACAGATGATAAAAGAAGGAAAACTTTTCATAAATTAGAGAAATTAAAATTTGATATAATTTGTTTACAAGAAGTTCATATTAAAAAACAACATGAACAATTGTTATTACAGCCAAAATTGGGGAAAATATTTAGTTCTTTGACTCAATGTAAGAAAAGAGGAGTGGTTCTATACATTAAAGAGGCTATCCCAGCAAAATTGATTTACACGGATGAAGATGGAAGAGTATTAATGGTAGAAATAATGGACAATAATATAAAAATACTCTTGATTGCAATTTATGCTCCGAACGATAAACAAGAAGAGTTTTATAAAAAGCTACACATGAAAATAATTGGACTGGACTATGTTAATATAATTATGATGGGAGATTTTAATGGAATTGTGGACAATAAATTGGACTATATAGCAACAACAACAAAGCAAAATAGAAAGGCTCTCCCAAGGTCTTTTTTTAAAATGACAGATGAATTAACTTTAACAGATATTTGGAGAGAAAGAAATGTTAAAGCTAAACAATATACTTTTTATTCAAATAGACATTTATCATGGTTCAGATTAGATATGATTTGGATCTCAACAGAATTAATATCCAATATTCAAGAAACAAATATTGAAACAAATATTGAAACTAGTACTTGGGCAGATCATAGCCCAATGACAATTAAATGGAAGGGACAAAAAAAAAAGATTGAGATGGACATTAAATAATACTATTTTAAAGGAGAAAGATTTTATACAATGGATGGAGAAGGAATTGGCTTTTTTCTTCAGAGAAAATAAAAAAGAAGATACTTCAACGCAGAATGTGTGGGATACAATGAAGGCATACTCTAGAGGTTTGATAATAGATTATACAAGAAAAAAGAATATTAGGAAAAGGCGAACTTCTAAGGCCTTGGAAGATGAGTATAAAATTCTTGAAAAAGAATTACAGAAAATGCCACAGAAAAAGGATATTAAATTGAAGCTGGATGTAATCAAACATAAAATGGAATTAATAGAGAAAGAAGAACTGGCACAGAAAATTAGAAACTCTAAACAGAATTATTTTGAAGATGCAAATAAACCAGGTAGATGGCTAGCATATAAATTGAGAAAAGAGAAGGAATCAAGAAAAATATTGAAGTTAATAGATGAACAAGGCCAAGTTTGTTATGGGAATAAGGAGAAAAAAGAAATTATTCGAGATTTTTATGGGCAACTATATAAGCAAGAGAATATTGATGAAGAAAAAGTCAAACAGTATTTACAGGAAGCTAATTTACCGAAGATACCTAAAGAGACTGAAGAAATGCTAGAAAGCAATATAACAATGATGGAACTAAATGAAGCATTTCAGAGACAAAATAATGGGAAAGCACCGGGTCCAGATGGGCTTCCATCAGAATTCTATAAAACATTTCAAGAATCATTGAGCATCCCATTGTTAGAAGTTATGAATGAAGTTATGTTAAAAAAGATGACACCTAAAACATGGTCAGAGGCCTATATTACACTCATACCGAAGGAAGAGACTGACCCATTGCAAATTAAGAATTATAGACCTATTTCTTTATTGAATGCAGACTATAAAATCTTTGCTTCAATCTTAGCAGAAAGACTTAAAAAATATTTAAATAATTTTATTCACCCAGATCAAAATGGATTTCTGCCAAAGAGACAAATTAGAGACAATATGAGAGTAATCTTGGACACTTTGGAATACTATGAGGCTCATCCTGAAAAGCAAATGGCTTTGATATTCCTAGATGCTCAAAAAGCATTTGACAACGTGAACTGGAGATTTATGTTATTATTATTGGAGCAGATGGGTTTTGCTAAAAAATTTATTCAAGCAATAGAAGCCATATATAATAAACAGACAGCAAGGGTAATGATGGAGGGGGAACTTACAGTTTTTATTAATATAAGGAAAGGCACAAGACAAAGATGCCCCCTATCTCCTTTGCTATTTGTGTTGACCTTGGAAGTGTTGAATAGAAATATTAGGGATGATAAAAGCATAAAAGGAATGAAAATTAAGAAGGAAGAATTTAAGCTACAAGCTTTTGCTGATGATTTAGCCTTTATTTTGGAAGACCCGTTAGAAACAGCTCCAAAGTTATTGGAAAGGATAGAGGCATATGGAGAGGTGGCTGGTTTGAAAATAAATAAAGATAAAACAAAGATTTTGACAAAGAATATGCTATTGAGACAGAGAGAAGAACTGGCAGACCTTTTGAAAATTCAAGTTACAAATAAGGTTAAGTATCTGGGGATATATTTGACAACAAGATGTAGCACATTAAAGGAGAATAATTATATTAAACTTGAACAACAGATAATTACAGATTTGAAGAAGTGGGAAAACTTGCAATTGTCATTAATAGGGAGAATTTCAACAATTAAGATGAATATTTTACCTAGAATTTTATTTTTGTTTCAAACAATACCAATTAGGCTTGGAAAAGACTATTTTGAAGATTTAAATAAAATTATGTTGAAGTTTATGTGGCAAGGTAAAAAAGCGAGAATAAAGCTAAAGCTTTTGCAAGATGCTAGAATTAGAGGAGGTTTTGGCCTGCCTAATTGGGAATTGTATTATCAAGTTTGATGTGAGTCAAAGAATGGATAACATTAAGGAAACATAGGTTGTTGACATTAGAAGGGCATGACTTGCTCTTGGGCTGGCATGCTTTTTTATGGTATAAGGGAACTAAAACACAGGGTTATTTTAGAAGACATTATGTACGGGAGTCTTTGTGGTTAAATTGGGAGAAGATAAAAAGACAATGTTATTTGAAAATTCCAGTTTGGTTATCGACCATTGAAGCATTTTCCTATCCTATAATCTACAAGAAGGAACAAACAGTTAGATATGGGGAACTTTTGGATGAAAAGGGTGAACTTAAATCGATCCAAAACTTAGAGGAACAAGGTATAAGGATGAATTGGTTTTCATATGCACAAATACATTCAAGGTATGATGAAGATTCCAAAACGGAGGGATTTTATGATAAGCAGACTGATTTAGATAAGATCTTGATGGGTACTGATGAGAAGGTGATTAAAAAATTATATGGTTATTTACTGGGAATGAAATTAGAGGAAGAACAAGTCAAAGAAACTATGATTGTTTGGGGGAAGAATTTTGGATATGGGATTGATTTAGAGAAATGGCAGAAATTGTGGTCTCAAAATTATAAAATGACAATGTCAACAGCATATAAAGAAAACTTGTATAAGATGTTTTACAGGTGGCACTTTCCTCCGACAAGAATAGCAAGAATGTTCAAGAACAAATCTGAAAAATGCTGGAAATGTCATCAGATACCCGGCTCGTATTACCATATGTGGTGGACTTGTGAGGATGCTAGAAAATTTTGGACTATAATTCGCATGTGGTTGGAAAAAATGACAAAGAAACATATAGACTTGAAACCAGAGATCTTCTTATTGGGAATTTTACCTGATATATATAGTAAATATTTGAAATATCTGATTGTAAATGTATTAACAGCAGCCAGGATTGTATTTGCTAAAAATTGGAAGAATGAGAAAATACCACTACAGGAAGAAATTATTAAGAAAATATTGGAATGTGCTGAGATGAGCAGATTGACATTTGAAATTAGAGAGCAAGAGGATAAACAATTTTATGAAATTTGGGATCTTTTTTATAAATGGCTAGATGATAAAATACGACAATAGAATATTTAGAATGTTAGATAGTAAGGAATATCTTTATTTTGCTATTATTTTGTTATTTGACATTATATTTATAAAGGGTTTTATAGGATTGATTTGATATGATTATATGATTTGTTATAGAGTAAACTGGTTTAAAGTATTGTTAGCTCATAAAGCATGAATGAATAAAAATATAGTCAAAACTTCTTTTTTTAGTGATATTAGGATATATAAGTTTGGATTGACAATATGAGTTATTATGTAACATAATTGTAATTGAGACTACAGAATGAATGCACAAAAATGATGAACCAACTGACACACTGGATGTACATATGAGAGTTGATGTTTTTATGTTTTGTTTGTCTTGTTTGTCTGTAGAAAATTAATAAAATCTTTTTTTTTTTTTAAAAAAAATTCTTTGTGGGAAGATAAAAGTCAGCTCAAGGAACTAAAAGATTAACCTGTGGTCTCAAACAATAAGTAATAGTTTTACTACTCAGCATTAAACAGTTTTTTTTCCATTTTAAAGATAGATTTTTGTTTTGTTTTGTTTTGTCATTGTTGAGGATTTTTATACCTCATTGAACAATCTGACTATTTTCTCAGAACCGATTGTTTTGAAACATTGTGATTGGGCTGTGATTCTATTTCTAATTTGCTGAACATTTATGCTGTGAACATAGTAATTTATTTTCAAGAAAACACATACATACAAAGTGTATGTGTTGGTGCTAGTGTATGTATAAACAATCACACAAATGTAATGGTTTTGGGGATTTCTACCATTCAAAATGGATGATTGCAAAAATATTTTTTTTAGTATCTCCTAGGACTTGTATAATGGTTTGTTGTTGTTGTTTTTATTACAGTTGCAAATCAGTTAGGAATTATTCTTAGAAATTAAGTCTGATGTGGTTATGAAGATAGGGAACATTTATTCCAAGGAACCCAATGTGGTTTTTAATGTAAGATAACTTCTGAAGTTTTATATAATATTTTGTGAACACGAAAAACACTGATTTATAATAATGACAAAATAATTCCATATTAATAGATTTCTGATGGAATTGCATTAGATATAGGCTCCTCGGTATTTGAAATGACATCCCAAAAACAAGAAGCCCATAATCTATTGGAGCGTGTCCCATCAAAATTGATTAAAGCCTAATAAAATTGAAATGACAGATGATAAAAGAAGGAAAACTTTTCATAAATTAGAGAAATTAAAATTTGATATAATTTGTTTACAAGAAATTCATATTAAAAAACAACATGAACAA
Organism: Hydrophis major; assembly: GCA_033807585.1. Classification (NCBI taxonomy): domain Eukaryota; kingdom Metazoa; phylum Chordata; class Lepidosauria; order Squamata; family Elapidae; genus Hydrophis; species Hydrophis major. The sequence continues at coordinate 129,088,137 of CM066331.1, forward strand.
TTGTTATTACAGCCAAAATTGGGGAAAATATTTAGTTCTTTGACTCAATGTAAGAAAAGAGGAGTGGTTCTATACATTAAAGAGGCTATCCCAGCAAAATTGATTTACACGGATGAAGATGGAAGAGTATTAATGGTAGAAATAATGGACAATAATATAAAAATACTCTTGATTGCAATTTATGCTCCGAACGATAAACAAGAAGAGTTTTATAAAAAGCTACACATGAAAATAATTGGACTGGACTATGTTAATATAATTATGATGGGAGATTTTAATGGAATTGTGGACAATAAATTGGACTATATAGCAACAACAACAAAGCAAAATAGAAAGGCTCTCCCAAGGTCTTTTTTTAAAATGACAGATGAATTAACTTTAACAGATATTTGGAGAGAAAGAAATGTTAAAGCTAAACAATATACTTTTTATTCAAATAGACATTTATCATGGTTCAGATTAGATATGATTTGGATCTCAACAGAATTAATATCCAATATTCAAGAAACAAATATTGAAACAAATATTGAAACTAGTACTTGGGCAGATCATAGCCCAATGACAATTAAATGGAAGGGACAAAAAAAAAAGATTGAGATGGACATTAAATAATACTATTTTAAAGGAGAAAGATTTTATACAATGGATGGAGAAGGAATTGGCTTTTTTCTTCAGAGAAAATAAAAAAGAAGATACTTCAACGCAGAATGTGTGGGATACAATGAAGGCATACTCTAGAGGTTTGATAATAGATTATACAAGAAAAAAGAATATTAGGAAAAGGCGAACTTCTAAGGCCTTGGAAGATGAGTATAAAATTCTTGAAAAAGAATTACAGAAAATGCCACAGAAAAAGGATATTAAATTGAAGCTGGATGTAATCAAACATAAAATGGAATTAATAGAGAAAGAAGAACTGGCACAGAAAATTAGAAACTCTAAACAGAATTATTTTGAAGATGCAAATAAACCAGGTAGATGGCTAGCATATAAATTGAGAAAAGAGAAGGAATCAAGAAAAATATTGAAGTTAATAGATGAACAAGGCCAAGTTTGTTATGGGAATAAGGAGAAAAAAGAAATTATTCGAGATTTTTATGGGCAACTATATAAGCAAGAGAATATTGATGAAGAAAAAGTCAAACAGTATTTACAGGAAGCTAATTTACCGAAGATACCTAAAGAGACTGAAGAAATGCTAGAAAGCAATATAACAATGATGGAACTAAATGAAGCATTTCAGAGACAAAATAATGGGAAAGCACCGGGTCCAGATGGGCTTCCATCAGAATTCTATAAAACATTTCAAGAATCATTGAGCATCCCATTGTTAGAAGTTATGAATGAAGTTATGTTAAAAAAGATGACACCTAAAACATGGTCAGAGGCCTATATTACACTCATACCGAAGGAAGAGACTGACCCATTGCAAATTAAGAATTATAGACCTATTTCTTTATTGAATGCAGACTATAAAATCTTTGCTTCAATCTTAGCAGAAAGACTTAAAAAATATTTAAATAATTTTATTCACCCAGATCAAAATGGATTTCTGCCAAAGAGACAAATTAGAGACAATATGAGAGTAATCTTGGACACTTTGGAATACTATGAGGCTCATCCTGAAAAGCAAATGGCTTTGATATTCCTAGATGCTCAAAAAGCATTTGACAACGTGAACTGGAGATTTATGTTATTATTATTGGAGCAGATGGGTTTTGCTAAAAAATTTATTCAAGCAATAGAAGCCATATATAATAAACAGACAGCAAGGGTAATGATGGAGGGGGAACTTACAGTTTTTATTAATATAAGGAAAGGCACAAGACAAAGATGCCCCCTATCTCCTTTGCTATTTGTGTTGACCTTGGAAGTGTTGAATAGAAATATTAGGGATGATAAAAGCATAAAAGGAATGAAAATTAAGAAGGAAGAATTTAAGCTACAAGCTTTTGCTGATGATTTAGCCTTTATTTTGGAAGACCCGTTAGAAACAGCTCCAAAGTTATTGGAAAGGATAGAGGCATATGGAGAGGTGGCTGGTTTGAAAATAAATAAAGATAAAACAAAGATTTTGACAAAGAATATGCTATTGAGACAGAGAGAAGAACTGGCAGACCTTTTGAAAATTCAAGTTACAAATAAGGTTAAGTATCTGGGGATATATTTGACAACAAGATGTAGCACATTAAAGGAGAATAATTATATTAAACTTGAACAACAGATAATTACAGATTTGAAGAAGTGGGAAAACTTGCAATTGTCATTAATAGGGAGAATTTCAACAATTAAGATGAATATTTTACCTAGAATTTTATTTTTGTTTCAAACAATACCAATTAGGCTTGGAAAAGACTATTTTGAAGATTTAAATAAAATTATGTTGAAGTTTATGTGGCAAGGTAAAAAAGCGAGAATAAAGCTAAAGCTTTTGCAAGATGCTAGAATTAGAGGAGGTTTTGGCCTGCCTAATTGGGAATTGTATTATCAAGTTTGATGTGAGTCAAAGAATGGATAACATTAAGGAAACATAGGTTGTTGACATTAGAAGGGCATGACTTGCTCTTGGGCTGGCATGCTTTTTTATGGTATAAGGGAACTAAAACACAGGGTTATTTTAGAAGACATTATGTACGGGAGTCTTTGTGGTTAAATTGGGAGAAGATAAAAAGACAATGTTATTTGAAAATTCCAGTTTGGTTATCGACCATTGAAGCATTTTCCTATCCTATAATCTACAAGAAGGAACAAACAGTTAGATATGGGGAACTTTTGGATGAAAAGGGTGAACTTAAATCGATCCAAAACTTAGAGGAACAAGGTATAAGGATGAATTGGTTTTCATATGCACAAATACATTCAAGGTATGATGAAGATTCCAAAACGGAGGGATTTTATGATAAGCAGACTGATTTAGATAAGATCTTGATGGGTACTGATGAGAAGGTGATTAAAAAATTATATGGTTATTTACTGGGAATGAAATTAGAGGAAGAACAAGTCAAAGAAACTATGATTGTTTGGGGGAAGAATTTTGGATATGGGATTGATTTAGAGAAATGGCAGAAATTGTGGTCTCAAAATTATAAAATGACAATGTCAACAGCATATAAAGAAAACTTGTATAAGATGTTTTACAGGTGGCACTTTCCTCCGACAAGAATAGCAAGAATGTTCAAGAACAAATCTGAAAAATGCTGGAAATGTCATCAGATACCCGGCTCGTATTACCATATGTGGTGGACTTGTGAGGATGCTAGAAAATTTTGGACTATAATTCGCATGTGGTTGGAAAAAATGACAAAGAAACATATAGACTTGAAACCAGAGATCTTCTTATTGGGAATTTTACCTGATATATATAGTAAATATTTGAAATATCTGATTGTAAATGTATTAACAGCAGCCAGGATTGTATTTGCTAAAAATTGGAAGAATGAGAAAATACCACTACAGGAAGAAATTATTAAGAAAATATTGGAATGTGCTGAGATGAGCAGATTGACATTTGAAATTAGAGAGCAAGAGGATAAACAATTTTATGAAATTTGGGATCTTTTTTATAAATGGCTAGATGATAAAATACGACAATAGAATATTTAGAATGTTAGATAGTAAGGAATATCTTTATTTTGCTATTATTTTGTTATTTGACATTATATTTATAAAGGGTTTTATAGGATTGATTTGATATGATTATATGATTTGTTATAGAGTAAACTGGTTTAAAGTATTGTTAGCTCATAAAGCATGAATGAATAAAAATATAGTCAAAACTTCTTTTTTTAGTGATATTAGGATATATAAGTTTGGATTGACAATATGAGTTATTATGTAACATAATTGTAATTGAGACTACAGAATGAATGCACAAAAATGATGAACCAACTGACACACTGGATGTACATATGAGAGTTGATGTTTTTATGTTTTGTTTGTCTTGTTTGTCTGTAGAAAATTAATAAAATCTTTTTTTTTTTTAAAAAAAAATTCTTTGTGGGAAGATAAAAGTCAGCTCAAGGAACTAAAAGATTAACCTGTGGTCTCAAACAATAAGTAATAGTTTTACTACTCAGCATTAAACAGTTTTTTTTCCATTTTAAAGATAGATTTTTGTTTTGTTTTGTTTTGTCATTGTTGAGGATTTTTATACCTCATTGAACAATCTGACTATTTTCTCAGAACCGATTGTTTTGAAACATTGTGATTGGGCTGTGATTCTATTTCTAATTTGCTGAACATTTATGCTGTGAACATAGTAATTTATTTTCAAGAAAACACATACATACAAAGTGTATGTGTTGGTGCTAGTGTATGTATAAACAATCACACAAATGTAATGGTTTTGGGGATTTCTACCATTCAAAATGGATGATTGCAAAAATATTTTTTTTAGTATCTCCTAGGACTTGTATAATGGTTTGTTGTTGTTGTTTTTATTACAGTTGCAAATCAGTTAGGAATTATTCTTAGAAATTAAGTCTGATGTGGTTATGAAGATAGGGAACATTTATTCCAAGGAACCCAATGTGGTTTTTAATGTAAGATAACTTCTGAAGTTTTATATAATATTTTGTGAACACGAAAAACACTGATTTATAATAATGACAAAATAATTCCATATTAATAGATTTCTGATGGAATTGCATTAGATATAGGCTCCTCGGTATTTGAAATGACATCCCAAAAACAAGAAGCCCATAATCTATTGGAGCGTGTCCCATCAAAATTGATTAAAGCCTAATAAAATTGAAATGACAGATGATAAAAGAAGGAAAACTTTTCATAAATTAGAGAAATTAAAATTTGATATAATTTGTTTACAAGAAGTTCATATTAAAAAACAACATGAACAATTGTTATTACAGCCAAAATTGGGGAAAATATTTAGTTCTTTGACTCAATGTAAGAAAAGAGGAGTGGTTCTATACATTAAAGAGGCTATCCCAGCAAAATTGATTTACACGGATGAAGATGGAAGAGTATTAATGGTAGAAATAATGGACAATAATATAAAAATACTCTTGATTGCAATTTATGCTCCGAACGATAAACAAGAAGAGTTTTATAAAAAGCTACACATGAAAATAATTGGACTGGACTATGTTAATATAATTATGATGGGAGATTTTAATGGAATTGTGGACAATAAATTGGACTATATAGCAACAACAACAAAGCAAAATAGAAAGGCTCTCCCAAGGTCTTTTTTTAAAATGACAGATGAATTAACTTTAACAGATATTTGGAGAGAAAGAAATGTTAAAGCTAAACAATATACTTTTTATTCAAATAGACATTTATCATGGTCCAGATTAGATATGATTTGGATCTCAACAGAATTAATATCCAATATTCAAGAAACAAATATTGAAACAAATATTGAAACTAGTACTTGGGCAGATCATAGCCCAATGACAATTAAATGGAAGGGACAAAAAAAAAGATTGAGATGGACATTAAATAATACTATTTTAAAGGAGAAAGATTTTATACAATGGATGGAGAAGGAATTGGCTTTTTTCTTCAGAGAAAATAAAAAAGAAGATACTTCAACGCAGAATGTGTGGGATACAATGAAGGCATACTCTAGAGGTTTGATAATAGATTATACAAGAAAAAAGAATATTAGGAAAAGGCGAACTTCTAAGGCCTTGGAAGATGAGTATAAAATTCTTGAAAAAGAATTACAGAAAATGCCACAGAAAAAGGATATTAAATTGAAGCTGGATGTAATCAAACATAAAATGGAATTAATAGAGAAAGAAGAACTGGCACAGAAAATTAGAAACTCTAAACAGAATTATTTTGAAGATGCAAATAAACCAGGTAGATGGCTAGCATATAAATTGAGAAAAGAGAAGGAATCAAGAAAAATATTGAAGTTAATAGATGAACAAGGCCAAGATTGTTATGGGAATAAGGAGAAAAAAGAAATTATTCGAGATTTTTATGGGCAACTATATAAGCAAGAGAATATTGATGAAGAAAAAGTCAAACAGTATTTACAGGAAGCTAATTTACCGAAGATACCTAAAGAGACTGAAGAAATGCTAGAAAGCAATATAACAATGATGGAACTAAATGAAGCATTTCAGAGACAAAATAATGGGAAAGCACCGGGTCCAGATGGGCTTCCATCAGAATTCTATAAAACATTTCAAGAATCATTGAGCATCCCATTGTTAGAAGTTATGAATGAAGTTATGTTAAAAAAGATGACACCTAAAACATGGTCAGAGGCCTATATTACACTCATACCGAAGGAAGAGACTGACCCATTGCAAATTAAGAATTATAGACCTATTTCTTTATTGAATGCAGACTATAAAATCTTTGCTTCAATCTTAGCAGAAAGACTTAAAAAATATTTAAATAATTTTATTCACCCAGATCAAAATGGATTTCTGCCAAAGAGACAAATTAGAGACAATATGAGAGTAATCTTGGACACTTTGGAATACTATGAGGCTCATCCTGAAAAGCAAATGGCTTTGATATTCCTAGATGCTCAAAAAGCATTTGACAACGTGAACTGGAGATTTATGTTATTATTATTGGAGCAGATGGGTTTTGCTAAAAAATTTATTCAAGCAATAGAAGCCATATATAATAAACAGACAGCAAGGGTAATGATGGAGGGGGAACTTACAGTTTTTATTAATATAAGGAAAGGCACAAGACAAAGATGCCCCCTATCTCCTTTGCTATTTGTGTTGACCTTGGAAGTGTTGAATAGAAATATTAGGGATGATAAAAGCATAAAAGGAATGAAAATTAAGAAGGAAGAATTTAAGCTACAAGCTTTTGCTGATGATTTAGCCTTTATTTTGGAAGACCCGTTAGAAACAGCTCCAAAGTTATTGGAAAGGATAGAGGCATATGGAGAGGTGGCTGGTTTGAAAATAAATAAAGATAAAACAAAGATTTTGACAAAGAATATGCTATTGAGACAGAGAGAAGAACTGGCAGACCTTTTGAAAATTCAAGTTACAAATAAGGTTAAGTATCTGGGGATATATTTGACAACAAGATGTAGCACATTAAAGGAGAATAATTATATTAAACTTGAACAACAGATAATTACAGATTTGAAGAAGTGGGAAAACTTGCAATTGTCATTAATAGGGAGAATTTCAACAATTAAGATGAATATTTTACCTAGAATTTTATTTTTGTTTCAAACAATACCAATTAGGCTTGCAAAAGACTATTTTGAAGATTTAAATAAAATTATGTTGAAGTTTATGTGGCAAGGTAAAAAAGCGAGAATAAAGCTAAAGCTTTTGCAAGATGCTAGAATTAGAGGAGGTTCTGGCCTGCCTAATTGGGAATTGTATTATCAAGTTTGATGTGAGTCAAAGAATGGATAACATTAAGGAAACATAGGTTGTTGACATTAGAAGGGCATGACTTGCTCTTGGGCTGGCATGCTTTTTTATGGTATAAGGGAACTAAAACACAGGGTTATTTTAGAAGACATTATGTACGGGAGTCTTTGTGGTTAAATTGGGAGAAGATAAAAAGACAATGTTATTTGAAAATTCCAGTTTGGTTATCGACCATTGAAGCATTTTCCTATCCTATAATCTACAAGAAGGAACAAACAGTTAGATATGGGGAACTTTTGGATGAAAAGGGTGAACTTAAATCGATCCAAAACTTAGAGGAACAAGGTATAAGGATGAATTGGTTTTCATATGCACAAATACATTCAAGGTATGATGAAGATTCCAAAACGGAGGGATTTTATGATAAGCAGACTGATTTAGATAAGATCTTGATGGGTACTGATGAGAAGGTGATTAAAAAATTATATGGTTATTTACTGGGAATGAAATTAGAGGAAGAACAAGTCAAAGAAACTATGATTGTTTGGGGGAAGAATTTTGGATATGGGATTGATTTAGAGAAATGGCAGAAATTGTGGTCTCAAAATTATAAAATGACAATGTCAACAGCATATAAAGAAAACTTGTATAAGATGTTTTACAGGTGGCACTTTCCTCCGACAAGAATAGCAAGAATGTTCAAGAACAAATCTGAAAAATGCTGGAAATGTCATCAGATACCCGGCTCGTATTACCATATGTGGTGGACTTGTGAGGATGCTAGAAAATTTTGGACTATAATTCGCATGTGGTTGGAAAAAATGACAAAGAAACATATAGACTTGAAACCAGAGATCTTCTTATTGGGAATTTTACCTGATATATATAGTAAATATTTGAAATATCTGATTGTAAATGTATTAACAGCAGCCAGGATTGTATTTGCTAAAAATTGGAAGAATGAGAAAATACCACTACAGGAAGAAATTATTAAGAAAATATTGGAATGTGCTGAGATGAGCAGATTGACATTTGAAATTAGAGAGCAAGAGGATAAACAATTTTATGAAATTTGGGATCTTTTTTATAAATGGCTAGATGATAAAATACGACAATAGAATATTTAGAATGTTAGATAGTAAGGAATATCTTTATTTTGCTATTATTTTGTTATTTGACATTATATTTATAAAGGGTTTTATAGGATTGATTTGATATGATTATATGATTTGTTATAGAGTAAACTGGTTTAAAGTATTGTTAGCTCATAAAGCATGAATGAATAAAAATATAGTCAAAACTTCTTTTTTTAGTGATATTAGGATATATAAGTTTGGATTGACAATATGAGTTATTATGTAACATAATTGTAATTGAGACTACAGAATGAATGCACAAAAATGATGAACCAACTGACACACTGGATGTACATATGAGAGTTGATGTTTTTATGTTTTGTTTGTCTTGTTTGTCTGTAGAAAATTAATAAAATCTTTTTTTTTTTTAAAAAAAAATTCTTTGTGGGAAGATAAAAGTCAGCTCAAGGAACTAAAAGATTAACCTGTGGTCTCAAACAATAAGTAATAGTTTTACTACTCAGCATTAAACAGTTTTTTTTCCATTTTAAAGATAGATTTTTGTTTTGTTTTGTTTTGTCATTGTTGAGGATTTTTATACCTCATTGAACAATCTGACTATTTTCTCAGAACCGATTGTTTTGAAACATTGTGATTGGGCTGTGATTCTATTTCTAATTTGCTGAACATTTATGCTGTGAACATAGTAATTTATTTTCAAGAAAACACATACATACAAAGTGTATGTGTTGGTGCTAGTGTATGTATAAACAATCACACAAATGTAATGGTTTTGGGGATTTCTACCATTCAAAATGGATGATTGCAAAAATATTTTTTTTAGTATCTCCTAGGACTTGTATAATGGTTTGTTGTTGTTGTTTTTATTACAGTTGCAAATCAGTTAGGAATTATTCTTAGAAATTAAGTCTGATGTGGTTATGAAGATAGGGAACATTTATTCCAAGGAACCCAATGTGGTTTTTAATGTAAGATAACTTCTGAAGTTTTATATAATATTTTGTGAACACGAAAAACACTGATTTATAATAATGACAAAATAATTCCATATTAATAGATTTCTGATGGAATTGCATTAGATATAGGCTCCTCGGTATTTGAAATGACATCCCAAAAACAAGAAGCCCATAATCTATTGGAGCGTGTCCCATCAAAATTGATTAAAGCCTAATAAAATTGAAATGACAGATGATAAAAGAAGGAAAACTTTTCATAAATTAGAGAAATTAAAATTTGATATAATTTGTTTACAAGAAGTTCATATTAAAAAACAACATGAACAATTGTTATTACAGCCAAAATTGGGGAAAATATTTAGTTCTTTGACTCAATGTAAGAAAAGAGGAGTGGTTCTATACATTAAAGAGGCTATCCCAGCAAAATTGATTTACACGGATGAAGATGGAAGAGTATTAATGGTAGAAATAATGGACAATAATATAAAAATACTCTTGATTGCAATTTATGCTCCGAACGATAAACAAGAAGAGTTTTATAAAAAGCTACACATGAAAATAATTGGACTGGACTATGTTAATATAATTATGATGGGAGATTTTAATGGAATTGTGGACAATAAATTGGACTATATAGCAACAACAACAAAGCAAAATAGAAAGGCTCTCCCAAGGTCTTTTTTTAAAATGACAGATGAATTAACTTTAACAGATATTTGGAGAGAAAGAAATGTTAAAGCTAAACAATATACTTTTTATTCAAATAGACATTTATCATGGTCCAGATTAGATATGATTTGGATCTCAACAGAATTAATATCCAATATTCAAGAAACAAATATTGAAACAAATATTGAAACTAGTACTTGGGCAGATCATAGCCCAATGACAATTAAATGGAAGGGACAAAAAAAAAGATTGAGATGGACATTAAATAATACTATTTTAAAGGAGAAAGATTTTATACAATGGATGGAGAAGGAATTGGCTTTTTTCTTCAGAGAAAATAAAAAAGAAGATACTTCAACGCAGAATGTGTGGGATACAATGAAGGCATACTCTAGAGGTTTGATAATAGATTATACAAGAAAAAAGAATATTAGGAAAAGGCGAACTTCTAAGGCCTTGGAAGATGAGTATAAAATTCTTGAAAAAGAATTACAGAAAATGCCACAGAAAAAGGATATTAAATTGAAGCTGGATGTAATCAAACATAAAATGGAATTAATAGAGAAAGAAGAACTGGCACAGAAAATTAGAAACTCTAAACAGAATTATTTTGAAGATGCAAATAAACCAGGTAGATGGCTAGCATATAAATTGAGAAAAGAGAAGGAATCAAGAAAAATATTGAAGTTAATAGATGAACAAGGCCAAGTTTGTTATGGGAATAAGGAGAAAAAAGAAATTATTCGAGATTTTTATGGGCAACTATATAAGCAAGAGAATATTGATGAAGAAAAAGTCAAACAGTATTTACAGGAAGCTAATTTACCGAAGATACCTAAAGAGACTGAAGAAATGCTAGAAAGCAATATAACAATGATGGAACTAAATGAAGCATTTCAGAGACAAAATAATGGGAAAGCACCGGGTCCAGATGGGCTTCCATCAGAATTCTATAAAACATTTCAAGAATCATTGAGCATCCCATTGTTAGAAGTTATGAATGAAGTTATGTTAAAAAAGATGACACCTAAAACATGGTCAGAGGCCTATATTACACTCATACCGAAGGAAGAGACTGACCCATTGCAAATTAAGAATTATAGACCTATTTCTTTATTGAATGCAGACTATAAAATCTTTGCTTCAATCTTAGCAGAAAGACTTAAAAAATATTTAAATAATTTTATTCACCCAGATCAAAATGGATTTCTGCCAAAGAGACAAATTAGAGACAATATGAGAGTAATCTTGGACACTTTGGAATACTATGAGGCTCATCCTGAAAAGCAAATGGCTTTGATATTCCTAGATGCTCAAAAAGCATTTGACAACGTGAACTGGAGATTTATGTTATTATTATTGGAGCAGATGGGTTTTGCTAAAAAATTTATTCAAGCAATAGAAGCCATATATAATAAACAGACAGCAAGGGTAATGATGGAGGGGGAACTTACAGTTTTTATTAATATAAGGAAAGGCACAAGACAAAGATGCCCCCTATCTCCTTTGCTATTTGTGTTGACCTTGGAAGTGTTGAATAGAAATATTAGGGATGATAAAAGCATAAAAGGAATGAAAATTAAGAAGGAAGAATTTAAGCTACAAGCTTTTGCTGATGATTTAGCCTTTATTTTGGAAGACCCGTTAGAAACAGCTCCAAAGTTATTGGAAAGGATAGAGGCATATGGAGAGGTGGCTAGTTTGAAAATAAATAAAGATAAAACAAAGATTTTGACAAAGAATATGCTATTGAGACAGAGAGAAGAACTGGCAGACCTTTTGAAAATTCAAGTTACAAATAAGGTTAAGTATCTGGGGATATATTTGACAACAAGATGTAGCACATTAAAGGAGAATAATTATATTAAACTTGAACAACAGATAATTACAGATTTGAAGAAGTGGGAAAACTTGCAATTGTCATTAATAGGGAGAATTTCAACAATTAAGATGAATATTTTACCTAGAATTTTATTTTTGTTTCAAACAATACCAATTAGGCTTGCAAAAGACTATTTTGAAGATTTAAATAAAATTATGTTGAAGTTTATGTGGCAAGGTAAAAAAGCGAGAATAAAGCTAAAGCTTTTGCAAGATGCTAGAATTAGAGGAGGTTTTGGCCTGCCTAATTGGGAATTGTATTATCAAGTTTGATGTGGGTCAAAGAATGGATAACATTAAGGAAACATAGGTTGTTGACATTAGAAGGGCATGACTTGCTCTTGGGCTGGCATGCTTTTTTATGGTATAAGGGAACTAAAACACAGGGTTATTTTAGAAGACATTATGTACGGGAGTCTTTGTGGTTAAATTGGGAGAAGATAAAAAGACAATGTTATTTGAAAATTCCAGTTTGGTTATCGACCATTGAAGCATTTTCCTATCCTATAATCTACAAGAAGGAACAAACAGTTAGATATGGGGAACTTTTGGATGAAAAGGGTGAACTTAAATCGATCCAAAACTTAGAGGAACAAGGTATAAGGATGAATTGGTTTTCATATGCACAAATACATTCAAGGTATGATGAAGATTCCAAAACGGAGGGATTTTATGATAAGCAGACTGATTTAGATAAGATCTTGATGGGTACTGATGAGAAGGTGATTAAAAAATTATATGGTTATTTACTGGGAATGAAATTAGAGGAAGAACAAGTCAAAGAAACTATGATTGTTTGGGGGAAGAATTTTGGATATGGGATTGATTTAGAGAAATGGCAGAAATTGTGGTCTCAAAATTATAAAATGACAATGTCAACAGCATATAAAGAAAACTTGTATAAGATGTTTTACAGGTGGCACTTTCCTCCAACAAGAATAGCAAGAATGTTCAAGAACAAATCTGAAAAATGCTGGAAATGTCATCAGATACCCGGCTCGTATTACCATATGTGGTGGACTTGTGAGGATGCTAGAAAATTTTGGACTATAATTCGCATGTGGTTGGAAAAAATGACAAAGAAACATATAGACTTGAAACCAGAGATCTTCTTATTGGGAATTTTACCTGATATATATAGTAAATATTTGAAATATCTGATTGTAAATGTATTAACAGCAGCCAGGATTGTATTTGCTAAAAATTGGAAGAATGAGAAAATACCACTACAGGAAGAAATTATTAAGAAAATATTGGAATGTGCTGAGATGAGCAGATTGACATTTGAAATTAGAGAGCAAGAGGATAAACAATTTTATGAAATTTGGGATCTTTTTTATAAATGGCTAGATGATAAAATACGACAATAGAATATTTAGAATGTTAGATAGTAAGGAATATCTTTATTTTGCTATTATTTTGTTATTTGACATTATATTTATAAAGGGTTTTATAGGATTGATTTGATATGATTATATGATTTGTTATAGAGTAAACTGGTTTAAAGTATTGTTAGCTCATAAAGCATGAATGAATAAAAATATAGTCAAAACTTCTTTTTTTAGTGATATTAGGATATATAAGTTTGGATTGACAATATGAGTTATTATGTAACATAATTGTAATTGAGACTACAGAATGAATGCACAAAAATGATGAACCAACTGACACACTGGATGTACATATGAGAGTTGATGTTTTTATGTTTTGTTTGTCTTGTTTGTCTGTAGAAAATTAATAAAATCTTTTTTTTAAAAAAAAAAAATTCTTTGTGGGAAGATAAAAGTCAGCTCAAGGAACTAAAAGATTAACCTGTGGTCTCAAACAATAAGTAATAGTTTTACTACTCAGCATTAAACAGTTTTTTTTCCATTTTAAAGATAGATTTTTGTTTTGTTTTGTTTTGTCATTGTTGAGGATTTTTATACCTCATTGAACAATCTGACTATTTTCTCAGAACCGATTGTTTTGAAACATTGTGATTGGGCTGTGATTCTATTTCTAATTTGCTGAACATTTATGCTGTGAACATAGTAATTTATTTTCAAGAAAACACATACATACAAAGTGTATGTGTTGGTGCTAGTGTATGTATAAACAATCACACAAATGTAATGGTTTTGGGGATTTCTACCATTCAAAATGGATGATTGCAAAAATATTTTTTTAGTATCTCCTAGGACTTGTATAATGGTTTGTTGTTGTTGTTTTTATTACAGTTGCAAATCAGTTAAGAATTATTCTTAGAAATTAAGTCTGATGTGGTTATGAAGATAGGGAACATTTATTCCAAGGAACCCAATGTGGTTTTTAATGTAAGATAACTTCTGAAGTTTTATATAATATTTTGTGAACACGAAAAACACTGATTTATAATAATGACAAAATAATTCCATATTAATAGATTTCTGATGGAATTGCATTAGATATAGGCTCCTCGGTATTTGAAATGACATCCCAAAAACAAGAAGCCCATAATCTATTGGAGCGTGTCCCATCAAAATTGATTAAAGCCTAATAAAATTGAAATGACAGATGATTTAAACAGAAAATTCAGCAAAACACTTCGAATCAAAATAAATATAAATTCCCACAAGGGAGTAGCCTTTGATGACAGTATCATGTGACAGATGCATGTTCTAGGTTTCATTTAGAGGGAAGTTAGCACAACCTATCTCTTCACCAGATTCAGAAAAACTGGTTATTTTGTGCCTAGGTAACCAGTCAGAGAAGTGGTGCTGGCAAAGAGTGAGATGTATCATCTCCCACAACTTCTGATTTGTCTGGAATCTCTGGGAAAAGAGAATGCCATGTAAGGGGAAACAGAAGACCATTTCTATATGAGTACAAATGGATAAGATGTTTAGCTGGGGATTGCACTATATTTAAATGATGTGTCTATGTTGTGCTACCTTCTAAATGTTAAGGAATTTTGCGTAACTCCTTAACAGGAGAGGCATGCTGAAAAGATACCTTTTTTTTCTCCATCTAAAATATTTTAAATATTTTTTTCTCCATCTGAAATATTTTTGGGGTCTGTGGTATTTTATACTCTCACATTCTGATATGTAAGAGAGAGCACTTGCTTTGTGTGAGTCATCTTATAGTCTACATAGAATACTGTATTTTCTTTTGGGATTTTTCTTATGTAAGTTAAAAGTCCCCTCCCCACATGAGTAGAGCCATTCTCTATGCTATCTTCTTTAACATGGAATATTTCCATTTTAATAATTCAACAAGATTTTTTTAAAAAAATCTTGTTGAATTATTAAAATGGAAATATTTTACAGTTGGATTGCAAGATATTATGCATATTGCTAATTTTAATTTGCACAGAATAGTGTAAGCATTCTTGAGAAAAAAAAACACTCTGTTTTGGTTGAGCACATAGCATACTGGTCAGATGATGCCAAAATTAGCTAGAAACTTTATCATTAGCAGGTAATACATGGTGGCACAAGTATGACTAACCTACTCTGCAGTTTAATTTCTATCTTCTCTATTTTACTAAAAAGAATTATGTGAAAGACAATTGACTTAAAACATGATGGATGGGAAAATCCAATAACTTTCAGCTGATCTATAATGTTTAAGCCTGTTCCCTTCTTGGGAGAAGTAGTCTGGAAAAATGAATCAATGCAACCCATGGTAGCATGCAATTTTATCATGTTGTGGATAAATTAGTATTTCCTGGATGATAGGAAACCAATGTGATAGCATGATAAATGTTGTCTGGAAAGTTTTTGAGCCTGCAAGTCCCAACAAAGTGGACAGGGCAGCCTTTTTAACCTTAGCTCTAACACCTGTATGTTTGGCCATTGTGACTCCTGACTATGTAAGAAGAGTAAATGGTAGTGTACATGAATAGTATTGTGAGTTTATGAAAGATAAAATGTATAATATATATGAATGAAGATGTCTCAATGGGGAATAGAGCAACGGTCTTCAAAATTAGCAAGTTTAAGACTTGTGGACTTCAACTCCCAGAATTCCTGAGCTAACATGACTGGAGGAGGAATTCTGGGGGTTGAAGTCCAACAAGTCTTAAAGCTGTCAAGTTTGAAGACCCGAACAGAGAGATGAAAGCATGCATGAGAATAAATGGAATGCTTAGTTAATTGTTTAAAGTTGTACAGGAAAGGATGTGCATTGCCCTTTGTTACTGTATTTATGAATATAGGCTTTCAGAGATGATAGAAGTATGTGCATGAGCCTGTGAATATGCATGTACACATTATTGGCCGAGATTATTAATTATTTCCATTCATTATTAGAAGGATTATTATTAGAAGATTGTATAAGATTGCACAACTATACAAGATATTTTTATAAGTAATCCTCACTTAGTGACCACAATTAGAGCCAGCAACTCTCTTGCTAAGTGAAACGTCAGATAACCACAATAGACTTGCAATGTTATTTCCCATCTGGTTGTTAGATGAGTCACTATAGGTCATTAAGCAAACACCACATGTCTGCAACTTGTAACTTTCCTTCCGACTTCTCCATTGATTCTGCTTGTTGGAAGCTGCTTGCGAAGCACACAAATAATGATCACATAACTGTGGGGAATCTGCAATTGTTAAAAACAATGTGGGGATTTGTCATAAAATTACTTTTTCAGCACTGTCGTAACTTCAAACAATTGCCAAACAGGTCAGTTGTTGAGCAAGGTCTACCTGTATAGACAGGACGGACAGTCAGACAGGCAGACAGACATAACTTTACTGATTAACATAGTGGAAGATAAGAGTGCTCCTATTAGTTTGATCTTAAGAAAGGGTAGTACCTGAGCAATTAAGAGGGATACTTTGTAGGATTTATAGATAGTAGGACAGAGGGATTAGCTTACTGAATTGGATGAAATTTTAACAGGTACCAATGAGAGAACAATAAAAAAATTATATGGTTATTTACTTGGAGTTAAACTAGAAGAAGAACAAGTTAAAGAAACTATGATTGCCTGGGGGAAAATTTTGGATATGGAATAGACTTAGATAAATTGCAAACATTATGGTCTCGAAACTATAAATTAACAATGTTGACAGCATATAAAGAGAATTTGTATAAGATGTTTTAAAGGTGGCATCTACCCCTCCCCCAGCAGGAATAGCAACAATGTTCAAGGATAAGTCAGTGAAGTGTTGGAAATGTCATCAGATACCTGGATCATTGCCATATGTGATGGACATGTGTAGAAGCCAAAAGATACTGGACTAAAATTCATGCATGGCTGAAAAAAAACAGACTTGAAGCCAGAGATTTTTTTTATTGGGTATCTTGCCAGAAAGATATAATAAGAGAATTGACATATTTGGAGAAGGCGGAGCTTCGTTTTGGCGATACAGCTGCGATCTCGGGGCTCTGAGATTGCAGCCAATATTTTCACCCCTGGTCGGTCCCAATGGACCTAAACCGTCCCGTAGAGACGGGGATTGAGAAGGGTACTGTTCCAGGATCCCAGAGATATCGCAAAATCTCTGGTTTGATCCGGAAGAAGCCCTTTTGCTGGTGGCGGAGAGGCAGCCTCTATAGCTGCTGAAGTCAGGACAGCTCCGGAAAGAAAGTGGCTGGAGTGAAAGAGTGTCGGCTGGGTGAGAAAAACTCTTTTGTGTTGTAAATTCGCTGAGGTTGGAAAGGACATCCTGATCAAAGAAGAAATCTGTGAGACTATTTTTTTGACTGAAACTGTCTGAGCGGCATTTTTTTTAAAGTGGTGTCAAATTGAGGCTTGGGGTTTTTTTTTCTTTTCTCTATATTTTTTTGGGGGGACTTTAGTGTGACTTTGTAGGTAACCAGATTAAATTTTCTCTTATATATATTTTTATGCTCCCTTTGATTTTTTAACTTTCTTTAGGATAGAGGCTCCCTTTGGCTATTTTTTTTTTTTGTCTCTGTATATATTACTCCTTTTTTCTGGCTGGGGGGGAGGAAGAGCATTAAGAAACTTTGCAACACTGCCAACTAAAGGCTTGAAAGTATTTTATTTGAATTGGAGAGAATTGCAAAAAGACCTCTTCTCAAGGACATTTTAATGTGATAAGATAGAGGGAGAGCACAGCAAAATATTATTGCAGGTGCTTTTCTGGACTGTTATCAATAATTTAACACTTGAGGTTTGGCTTTGAAGCTGCTGGAGAAGAGAGTCATAACAAGAGCCTTGGATAAATAAATAAAGTGCAGTGTGCCTTATATATATATATATATATATATATATATATATATATATATATATATATATATATATATATATATGTATATATGTTTTCTTAAGTTTTCGCGGGTACTTACATGTCTGGCATTCAGCTTTGTTCGGGTATTTTCCCACGTGGTGCTTTTAAAGTTGTAGCAACGTTTCAGCAGAATCTCATCTGCCATCATCAGGCTTCTGTATGGTGTTTGTCTGTGAGTCAGACTTTTACAGTAGTTTCAGATTTAAATTTGGGGCAGCCTATTGCTGTGTCAGAATGGTTTTTTCTTCCTCCTGATTGGTTGAGAGTCTTGGTCTGTGTTTATTGGTCTTGGAGTTTGCTGTGTTCTGCTACTAATATCTTCTGTCTGTTTTTTTGGGGGGGGGCTCTTTTTGTATCTTGATTGGCTGGCAACATTGTGTTACTTTATTGGAGGCCTTTAGTGCAGCTTGGCTTCGGGTAAATGGACGGCTATCATTCATTAGGAAGCTGGGTTTCATCTGGGTGCCTGGTTGGGGTGTGTTTGAGCTGGAGGTATCAGGGGGGATCTGTTTGTGCCCAGGTGTTTGCCTGGCTTGTGGTGTGGAGATTTTTTTGTTTGTGAGTGCAGGCTTCCAAATGATTGACAGCCTGGTGGAATCATCTCTTCTGTTCATGCTTTCTGGTCTTTTTTCAATCTCTATGGCTTCTCTGATGATTCTGTGGCTGGGATTTTCTATGGTGGCTAGGGTTTTGGTGCCATTGAAGTTGATGTTATGACCTGTGGCTAAGCAGTGTTCTGTTAGTTCCATGAGGTGTTTAGCTGGTTGGTATTTATTTTTGATGATTTCGAGGGTCTCTTTTATCGGGACTTGGGTGAATAGTGAAACCATGTCAAAACTTACAAGCAGATCTTCCTGCTCCACATGTAGATCTTTGATCATTTCCAAGAAGTGGTATGAGTTTTGTACATGAGAAGCTGCTGTTTCAGCATGGGGCTGTAGCTCTTTTGCTAGGTGTTCAGCCAGGTTTTGTAGTGGTGCTCCTCTGGAGCTGACTATGGGTCTGAGAGGTATGCCTTCTTTGTGTATTTTTGGGAGGCCGTATAGTTTGGGGCATCTGGAAGATTTCTCTCTGGGTATGATCGTGTGTTGGATCTCTTTGCTTATGTGGCTGGTTATAATTTTCTTCTTGGTTAATTTTTCCAGATATGTGGTTGGGTCTGTGTTTATGGGTTTGTATGTGGAGTCTTGGAGTAGGTCTGTCAATTTAGTTTCATAGTCTTTTCTGTCCATTACTACAGTGGCATTCCCTTTATCTGCTGGGAGGATGATCATGCTGCTGTCTCTTTTCAGGGTTTGTAGCGTTAATTTCATTTTGCTGTAAGTTGCTTTTGGGTGGTTTGCTTGTGCATAGAATGTTGGTAACTTGGTGTCTTATTTTATCAGCTTCATCTGTATTTAATTTAGTTAGGCTGGATTCTACTGCACATATGATGGATTCTATGGGGATTTTTTGGGGTTCTATAGCATAATTGAATCCTTTGGTTAGGACTTCTGTTTCTGTTTTGGTGAGTTCTCTGTTGGAAACATTGTACACTAATTGTTTCAGGTGTTGTTGTGAGTTGTTGGGGGTTTTCTTGTCATGTTCTAATTTCTTTAATTTTTTCAAGAGCTTTTCCTGTTTGTAAATGTTTGCAGATTCAGCTCTCCAAGTTGTAAGTTGTTTTATCTTGTCCCAAAGTAGAGGGTGGATTTTGCTGCTCAATTCCAGGTGTAGTGCTAGCAAATCTTTGTTTAACTGATCTAATTGGAATCTCTTACTGTGGAGCTCGTTCCTTAGTAGAGCCATTTCAGTTCTTTTCAGGATACGTTTAGTGGCTGCTGTGCTTTGATGAAATGTTAATTTGAAGCAGGTTGGTGTAGTATTGTTGTCTCTGCAGCTGCGTAGGAATTGGAGGTCACATAGTATTACTGCTCTTTTAATTTCCAGTTTCTCGTAGGTTTTGATCTGGTTGTTTATTCCCTCCCCGTAGAGGTTTGATATTTGTTTTCTTAAGTTTTCGCAGGTACTTACATGTCTGGCATTCAGCTTTATTCGGGTATTTTCCCACGTCATAATAGTGGTGCTTTTAAAGTTGTAGCAACGTTTCAGCAGAATCTCATCTGCCATCATCAGGCTTCTGTATGGTGTTTGTCTGTGAGTTAGACTTTAACAGTGGTTTCAGATTTAAATTTGGGGAAGCATATTGCTGTGTCAGAATGGTTTTTTCTTCCTCCTGATTGGTTGAGAGTCTTGGTCTGTGTTTATTGGTCTTGGATTTTGCTGTGTTCTGCTACTAATATCTTCTGTCTGTTTTTTTTTTTGGGGGGGGGGGTTCTTTTTGTATCTTGATTGGCTGGCAACATTGTGTTACTTTATTGGAGGCCTTTAGTGCAGCTTGGCTTCGGGTAAATGGACGGCTATCATTCGTTAGGAAGCTGGGTTTCATCTGGGTGCCTAGTTGGGGTGTGTTTGAGCTGGAGGTATCAGGGGGGATCTGTTTGTGCCCAGGTGTTTGCCTGGCTTGTGGTGTGGAGATTTTTTTGTTTGTGAGTGCAGGCTTCCAAATGATTGACAGCCTGGTGGAATCATCTCTTCTGTTCATGCTTTCTGGTCTTTTTTCAATCTCTATGGCTTCTCTGATGATTCTGTGGCTGGGATTTTCTATGGTGGCTAGGGTTTTGGTGCCATTGAAGTTGATGTTATGACCTGTGGCTTCCATGTGTTGGACGAGTGAGGAAGTGTGTTCCAGCTTTTTGACTGCATTTTTGTGTTCATCCAGGCGGGTGCTTATTCTTCTATTGGTCTGTCCAATGTATGTGGCCAGGCATGATGCACAGGGGACTTCATATATGCCTTGGTTTTCCAGGTCAATTTTGTCTTTGGGGTTCCTGAGGATGGCTGCTATTTTTCTGTCTGTTTTGAAGGCAGTCTTGATGTGGTGTCTGTATAGAATCTTACTAATTTTGTCTGTAGTGCCTCTTATGTAGGCAGGACAGCTGTTTCATGGGTCTGTTCATCTTCTGGGTCTCTATTATGTCTCAGTGTGTTTTTGTGGATCAAGTTGGTGATTTTGCTTTTGTGGAAGCCATTGGCTGTCAATATTTTAGTCAGGGTGCATAGTTCAGTCTTAATGTGTGTCTTCTCTGCCAGGCGTTTGGTTCTAGTAATTAGTGTTTTAGCCACGGAGTTTATCTGTGCTGGGTGGTGGTGGGATTGGGCGTTGAGGTAGCAGTTGGTGTGTGTTTTCTTCTGGTATATGGTGTGTCCTAGTGTGCCATCTGTTTTCTTGTAGATTAGTACATCTAGGAATGGTAGTTGTTTGTTTGTTTCTGTTTCCATGGTGAACTTGATTTTGGGGTGTGCGCTGTTTAGGTGTGTTAGGAAGTTGTTTAGGGTTTCTTGTCCATGGGGCCAAATCACGAATGTGTCATCGATATATCTTAACCATAGTTTGGGTTTGAGTATGGCATTAGCCAGGGCTCTGGATTCGAATTCTTCCATGAACAGGTTTGCAATGACAGGTGACAGTGGTGATCCCATGGGGGCTCCTTCAATTTGTTTGTATCTTTGTCCTTTGTATATGAAATATGTGTTAGTTAAGCAGTGTTCTGTTAGTTCCATGAGGTGTTTAGCTGGTTGGTATTTATTTTTGATGATTTCGAGGGTCTCTTTTATCGGGACTTGAGTGAATAGTGAAACCACGTCAAAACTTACAAGCAGATCTTCTTGCTCCATGTGTAGATCTTTGATCATTTCCAAGAAGTGGTATGAGTTTTGTACATGAGAAGCTGCTGTTTCAGCATGGGGCTGTAGCTCTTTTGCTAGGTGTTTAGCCAGGTTTTGTAGTGGTGCTCCTCTGGAGCTGACTATGGGTCTGAGAGGTATGCCTTCTTTGTGTAATTTTGTGAGGCCGTATAGTTTGGGGCACCTGGAAGATTTCTCTCTGGGTATGATCGTGTGTTGGATCTCTTTGCTTATGTGGCTGGTTATAATTTTCTTCTTGGTTAATTTTTCCAGATATGTGGTTGGGTCTGTGTTTATGGGTTTGTATGTGGAGTCTTGGAGTAGGTCTGTCAATTTAGTTTCATAGTCTTTTCTGTCTAAAACTAAATTGACAGACCTACTCCAAGACTCCACATACAAACCCATAAACACAGACCCAACCAGCTAAACACCTCATGGAACTAACAGAACACTGCTTAACCAACACATATTTCATATACAAAGGACAAAGATACAAACAAATTGAAGGAGCCCCCATGGGATCACCACTGTCACCTGTCATTGCAAACCTGTTCATGGAAGAATTCGAATCCACAGCCCTGGCTAATGCCATACTCAAACCCAAACTATGGTTAAGATATATCGATGACACATTCGTGATTTGGCCCCATGGACAAGAAAACCTAAACAACTTCCTAACACACCTGAACAGCGCACACCCCAAAATCAAGTTCACCATGGAAACAGAAACAAACAAACAACTACCATTCCTAGATGTACTAATCTACAAGAAAACAGATGGCACACTAGGACACACCATATACCAGAAGAAAACACACACCAACCGCTACCTCAACGCCCAATCCCACCACCACCCAGCACAGATAAACTCCGTGGCTAAAACACTAATTACTAGAACCAAACGCCTGGCAGACAAGACACACATTAAGACTGAACTATGCACCCTGACTAAAATATTGACAGCCAACGGCTTCCACAAAAGCAATCACCAACTTGATCCACAAAAACACACTGAGACATAATAGAGACCCAGAAGATGAACAGACCAATGGAACAGCTGTCCTGCCCTACATAAGAGGCACAACAAACAAAATTAGTAAGATTCTATACAGACACCACATCAAGACTGCCTTCAAAACAGACAGAAAAATAGCAGCCATCCTCAGGAACCCCAAAGACAAAATTGACCTGGAAAACCAAGGCATATATGAAGTCCCCTGTGCATCATGCCTGGCCACATACATTGGACAGACCAATAGAAGAATAAGCACCCGCCTGGATGAACACAAAAATGCAGTCAAAAAGCTGGAACACACTTCCTCACTCATCCAACACATGGAAGCCACAGGTCATAACATCAACTTCAATGGCACCAAAACCCTAGCCACCATAGAAAATCCCAGCCACAGAATCATCAGAGAAGCCATAGAGATTGAAAAAAGACCAGAAAGCATGAACAGAAGAGATGATTCCACCAGGCTGTCAATCATTTGGAAGCCTGCACTCACAAACAAAAAAATCTCCACACCACAAGCCAGGCAAACACCTGGGCACAAACAGATTCCCCCCTGATACCTCCAGCTCAAACACACCCCAACCAGGCACCCAGATGAAACCCAGCTTCCTAACTAATGATAGCCGTCCATTTACCTGAAGCCAAGCTGCACTAAAGGCCTCCAATAAAGTAACACAATGTTGCCAGCCAATCAAGATATAAAAAGAGCCCCCCCCCCAAAAAAAAACAGACAGAAGATATTAGTAGCAGAACACAGCAAACTCCAAGACCAATAAACACAGACCAAGACTCTCAACCAATCAGGAGGAAGAAAAAACCATTCTGACACAGCAATAGGCTGCCCCAAATTTAAATCTGAAACCACTGCTAAAGTCTGACTCACAGGCAAACACCATACACCTGATGATGGCAGATGAGATTCTGCTGAAACGTTGCTACAACTTTAAAAGCACCACTATTATGATGTGGGAAAATACCCGAACAAAGCTGAATGCCAGACATATATATATATATACACATATACACATATACACATATACACATATACACATATACATATACATATACATATACATATACATATACATATACATATACATATACATATACATATACATATACATATACATATACATATACATATACATATACATATATATATATATATATATATATATATATATATATATATATATATATGTTTTCTTAAGTTTTCGCGGGTACTTACATGTATGGCATTCAGCTTTGTTCAGGTATTTTCCCACGTCATAATAGTGGTGCTATATATATATATACCCTATTCGCCAGCCTTTTTTTAAATTTCAATTTTGTAATATTTTTATTTCTGCCTTTTATTTTAAAGGGAAAGCCTCAGAGTTTTTTTCTTTATTTTTCTTTTCTTTTTTATTGGGACTTTTTTGCTTTTCCTATCTCTGTTTTTGGACCACTTTGTTTTTCTTTTTTGATTATTGAGACTTTTCAACTGGATTAAGGTGTGAAAAACCTGAAGGAATTTTTTGTTTTTTCTCTTTTTGCTTTTTTTTTTCTCTTTTCTTTTTTTTGCTCTTAATCAATATTATTATTTTTGGATTTGTTTGTTTTTCTCCTTTCTATTTTTTCTTTTTTATGGTGGACTACTTCGTAATTGGATTAGGGTCTAGAAGAACCTGAAGATCTTTCTTCTTCCTTTTTTCCTGTTTCTTTTTTGGTTTCGTGCCTTTTACTATTGGAGTTTTCCATTTTGGATTATAATTGGCTGCTCTACCAGTTGGATTAAAAGTCAAGAAGAATTTGAAGCTTTGGAAGCATTGAAATGAGCAGGAAACCAACACCATCTGGCATTTCTACTTCTACCTCTGCTTCCCCACCGGCTGGAGGACAACGTTTAATTCAGACAATGTTGAAGCAAGATAAGGAACAAGAAAGAGTAACTTTACAGATGATTATGCAAGGAATCCAAGATCTCAAGATAAAATCAGACATCATTGAACAAAGAACAGGAAATATTGAACAAAGAACAGAAAATATTGAACAAAGAACAGAAAATATTGAACAAAGAACAGAAAATATTGAACAAAGAATAGAGAAGACTGATGAAAAAGTGGAAAACATTAAACAAATGATGGTCAAGTATGAGGAGAGATTCCAAAAAATTGAGGAAGAAGGAAAACAAAGAGAGAAGAAGATTGGAAATATTTTCAGTAGATTAACAGCGGTTGAACAAGAGAAAAGTGGGATGTTGAGGTGGGAGATGGAAAGGTCAGAATTTTATCTCAGATTTCAAAATATAGAAGAGGAAAAAGGAGAAAATTTGGCAGCGGTAATGATAGAAATTTTGGCAGATGCTTTGGAAATTACAGAGGAAAAGATGATGGATGGAATAGATGAGATATATCGAGTCTATACAAGGTATGCAATGAGAAATAAATTACCCAAGGAAGTCCATATTAGATTTACCAAAAAATCCATTAAAACGCATATATTACAAGTAGTAAGAGAGAAAACATTGAAATACAAAGGTAAAGAGGTTGTGGTTTTAAAACAAATACCCAGAAGAGTGAGAGAGATGAGAAGAGAATATCGATTTCTGACCAAAATGCTATTGGAAAACGAAGTGAATTATAGATGGCTGATTCCAGAAGGTCTAATGTTTAGGTGGCAAGAGCAGAGATATAGAATTGATTCAATTGAGAAAGCGGAACTTTTCCATGCAGAATTTTTTGGAAGAAGAAGAGAGGAGGCAGAGAAAGAGGTCTCATTAATTGAGTTTCAAGAGGAACAACTGGAGACTGAAAAAGAGAAAGGAGCAGTAGGGGGACAGATGGATAGCAAAGAACAGCGTGAAGTGAGATCCACGAGAGCTGTTAGACCTAAATATAAAGCATAATCATGGAAGAAAAAAAACTGATTACAATGAATATAAATGGACTTAATTCAGCTGTTAAAAGAAGGAAAACTTTTCATAAATTAGAGAAATTAAAATTTGATATAATTTGTCTACAAGAAGTTCATATTAAAAAACAACATGAACAATTGTTAGTACAGCCAAAATTGGGGAAAATATTTAGTTCTTTGACTCAATGTAAGAAAAGAGGAGTGGTTCTATATATTAAAGAGGCTATCCCAGCAAAATTGATTTACACGGATGAAGATGGAAGAGTATTAATAGTAGAAATAATGGACAATAATATAAAAATACTCTTGATTGCAATTTATGCTCCGAATGATAAACAAGAAGAGTTTTATAAAAAGCTACACATGAAAATAATTGGGCTGGACTTTGTTAATATAATTATGATGGGAGATTTTAATGGAATTGTGGACAATACATTGGACTATATAGCAACAACAACAAAGCAAAATAGAAAGGCTCTCCCAAGGTCTTTTTTTAAAATGACAGATGAATTAACTTTAAAAGATATTTGGAGAGAAAGAAATGTTAAAGCTAAACAATATACTTTTTATTCAAATAGACATCTATCATGGTCCAGATTAGATATGATTTGGATCTCAACAGAATTAATATCCAACATTCAAGAAACAAATATTGAAACAAGTACTTGGGCAGATCATAGCCCAATGACAATTAAATGGAAGGGACAAAAAAAAAGATTGAGATGGACATTAAATAATACTATTTTAAAGGAGAAAGATTTTATACAATGGATGGAGAAGGAATTGGCTTTTTTCTTCAGAGAAAATAAAAAAGAAGATACGTCAACTCAGAATGTGTGGGATACAATGAAGGCATACTCTAGAGGTTTGATAATAGATTATACAAGAAAAAAGAATATTAGGAAAAGGCAAGCTTCTAAGGCCTTGGAAGATGAGTATAAAATTCTTGAAAAAGAATTACAGAAAATGCCACAGAAAAAGGATATTAAATTGAAGCTGGATGCAATTAAACATAAAATGGAATTAATAGAGAAAGAAGAACTGGCACAGAAAATTAGAAACTCTAAACAGAATTATTTTGAAGATGCAAATAAACCAGGTAGATGTCTAGCATATAAATTGAGAAAAGAGAAGGAATCAAGAAAAATATTGAAGTTAATAGATGAACAAGGCCAAGTTTGTTATGGGAATAAGGAGAAAAAAGAAATTATTCTAGATTTTTATGGGCAACTATATAAACAAGAGAATATTGATGAGGAAAAAGTCAAACAGTATTTACAGGAAGCTAATTTACCGAAGATACCTAAAGAGACTGAAGAAATGCTAGAAAGCAATATAACAATGATGGAACTAAATGAAGCATTTAAGAGACAAAATAATGGGAAAGCACCGGGTCCAGATGGGCTTCCAGCAGAATTCTATAAAACATTTCAAGAATCATTGAGCATCCCACTTTTAGAAGTTATGAATGAAGTTATGTTAAAAAAGATGATACCCAAAACATGGTCAGAGGCTTATATTACACTTATACCGAAGGAAGAGACTGACCCACTGCAAATTAAGAATTATAGACCTATTTCTTTATTGAATGCATACTATAAAATCTTTGCTTCAATCTTAGCAGAAAGACTTAAAAAATATTTAAATAATTTTATTCACCCAGATCAAAATGGATTTCTGCCAAAGAGACAAATTAGAGACAATATGAGAGTAATCTTGGACACTTTGGAATACTATGAGGCTCATCCTGAAAAGCAAATGGCTTTGATATTCCTGGATGCTCAAAAAGCATTTGACAACGTGAACTGGAGATTTATGTTATTATTATTGGAGCAGACGGCAGATGGCAGAAATTGTGGTCTCAAAATTATAAAATGACAATGTCAACAGCATATAAAGAAAACTTGTATAAGATGTTTTACAGATGGCACTTTCCTCCGACAAGAATAGCAAGAATGTTTAAGAACAAATCTGAAAAATGCTGGAAATGTCATCAGATACCCGGCTCGTATTACCATATGTGGTGGACTTGTGAGGATGCTAGAAAATATTGGACTATAATTCGCATGTGGCTAGAAAAAATGACAAAGAAACATATAGACTTGAAACCAGAGATCTTCTTATTGGGAATTTTACCTGATATATATAGTAAAGATTTGAAATATCTGATTGTAAATGTAGTAACAGCGGCCAGAATTGTATTTGCTAAAAATTGGAAGAATGAGAAAATACCATTACAGGAAGAAATTATTAAAAAAATATTGGAATGTGCTGAGATGAGCAGATTGACATTTGAAATTAGAGAGCAAGAGAATAAACAATTTTATGAAATTTGGGATCTTTTTTTATAAATGGCTAGATGATAAAACACGATAATAGAATATTTTAGATAGTAAGAAATATCTTTATCCTCCTATTTTGCTATTATTTTGTTACTTGATATTATATTTATAAAGGGTTTTTTTAGGATTGATTTGGTATGATTATATGATTTGTTGAATAATCTGCTTAAAGTATTGTTAGCTCATAAAGCATGAATGATTAAAAGTATAGTCAAAATTTTTATTTTTTATTTTTTTTTAGTGATTATAGGATATATAAGTTTGGATTGATAACATGAGTTGTTATGTAACATAATTGTAACTGGGACTACAGAATGAATGCACAGAAATGATGAACCAACTGACACACTGGATGTACATACGAGAGTTGAATGTTTTAATGTTTTGTTTGTCTTGTTTGTTTGTAGAAAATTAATAAAATTTTCTTTAAAAAAAAAAAAAGAGAATTGACATATTTGATTATTAATATTTTAACAGCAGCTAGAATTGTATTTGCTCAAAACTGGAAGAGTGAAAAAAATCCCAATAGAAGAAGAGGTGACAAAAAAAATAATGGAATGTGCAGAAATAAGTATTGACATGGCAATTAGAGAGCAAGAAGAAAAGGAATATTATAAAATATGGGATTTCTTTTACCAATGGTTAGATAAGAAAATAGAAAAATAAAATATACTATAATATAGATATAATAGTAAAGATGATATATTGTAATGATATGTTGTATTTGATTTTTGTGAGATTAAATGATATTATTGTAAAAGCTGAGATTTGCTCAAAAAGAATGATACGAATTTACAATCAAAGTCTACAATGGTTTGATAGTAATATAATATGATATGACTAGCTGATTTACATAATACGAATCTTAATTTAAATTTAGGAGGGAAAGACTGTAAATATTGTGCACAGAAGAGCTTTGTACCAACTGACACACTGTATAATGGAAAGATGATTTTATTTGATGTTTTATTTTTGTGTTTGTCTATGTTGTCAAAATAAAAAATTCTTTAAAAAAAAGAAAGAAAGCAAACCAGGTGTGGGGAGGGAAGTGTCTGTGCTGTGCTGCCGGAATAGAATAGAATAGAATAGAATAGAATACTTTATTAGCCAAGTGTGATTGGACACACAAGGAATTTGTCTTGGTGTAAATACTCTTACTATACATAAAGAAAAGGTAGATTCGTGAAGAATCAAGAATCATAACCTACAACACTTAATGATAGTCATAGGGTATAATGAACAATCAAATCATACTCGGAAACAGTCAATATAAATCGTAAGGATACAAGTTGTCATAATTACAGTCCTACAATCACAAGTGAGAGGGGATGGGTGATAAGGAGTGATGAGAAGATTAACAGTAATAGTAGTGCAGACTTTGTAAATAGTTGAACAGTGTTGAGGGAATTATTTGCTTAGCAGAGTGATGGCTTTCGGGAAAAAAACTGTTCTTGTGTCTAATTGTTCTGGTGTGCAGTGCTCTATAGCGTCATTTTGAGGGAAGGAGTTGAAACATTTATGTCCGAGAATATTTTCAGAGTCCTCTTTTTGACTCGTGCAGGATACAAGTCCTCAATTGAAGGCAGGTAGGTAGTAATTGTTTTTTCTGCAGTCCTAATTATCCTCTGAAGTCTGTGTCTGTCCTGTTAGGTTGCAGAATCAAACCAGACAGTTATAGAGGTGCAGATGATAGACTCAGTAATTCCTCTGTAGAACTGGATCAGCAGCTCCTTGGGCAGTTTGAGCTTTCTGAGTTGGCGCAGAAAGAACATTCTTTGTTGTGCTTTTTTGATGATGTTTTTGATGTTAGGTGTCCATTTTGGGTCATGTGATATAGTAGAACCTAGAAATTTGAAGGTCTCTACTGTTGATACTGTGTTGTCTAGTATTGTAAGAGGTGGTAGCATGGGAGGGTTTCTTCTAAAGTCTACCACCATTTCTACGTTTTTGAGTGTGTTCAGTTCCAGATTGTTCCGGTTACACCACGTTGTATAACCTCGTTGTATACACCACGAGGCAAGTTGTATAATCTCCTGTCTGTATGCAGATTCATCGTTGTCTCGAATGAGACCAATCACTGTTGTGTCATCAGCAAACATCAGTATTTTAATAGATGGATTGTTTGAGATGCAGTCATTGGTACATAGGGAGAAGAGAAGTGGAGATAGCACAAAGCCTTGGGGGGGGGGGGGCTGTGCTGATTGTACAGGTATCAGATGTGATTCCGCCTAGTTTCACCTGCTACTTCCTGTCTGTTAGGAAGTTTATGATGCCCTTACAAGTGTGTTCAGGTACCGCTAGTTGGTTTAATTTACTTAGAAGAGTGTCTGGAATGATGGTATTGAATGCTGAAGTGAAGTCTACAAAGAGGACCCTTGCATAGGTATTTGAAGGTTCAAGGTATTGTAGGATGTAATGCAGAGCCATGTTCACAGTATCATCTGTCGATCTATTTCCTCGGTATGCAAACTGCATGGGATCTAACAGCAGATCAGTGATGATTTTCAGGTGGGACAGCACAAGCCTTTCAAAGATTTTCATAACTACAGATGTTAGAGCAACTGGTCTGTAGTCATTCAGTTCCTTGATGGTAGAACGTTTGAAGCAGGAAGGAACACAGCACATCTCTAGTGATCTATTGCAGATTCAGGTGAAGATGGGGGCCAATTGGTCAGCTTTTAAGCAAGAAGGAGTTATTTTGTTTGGCCCTGGTGCCTTTCCTGGTTTCTGTCTGTGTAATAGATCTTGCACTTCTTTTTCTGTGATCACCAGAGGTTGTGAGCCCAATGGATTGGGGCCAGTTGTAGGAGGCTTGGCTGTTGTTGGTGTGTTTGAGATGTGGGTTGTGGAGACAGGTGGCTGTAGTTTCTTTTCAAACCTGCAGTACAACACATTCAGGTCATCTGCTAATTGTTGATTTCCTTCTGCCTAGGAAGGAGGTTTGCTGAAGCCAGTGATGTTTTTAAGAGTTTTCCACATGTTTGCTGGTTCATTTGTTGAGAATTGATTCTTTAACTTTTCAGAGTAGCTTCTTTTTGCTGCTCTGATCTCTCTTGTTAATATGTTTCTGGCCTGGTTGTATAGCATTTTGTCACCTTTTCTGTAGGCTTCCTCTTTGGAATGACGTAGCTGCTTAAGTTTAGCTGTGAACCAAGGTTTATTGTTACTATATATATGCAGGTTCCTTGTTGGTACACATAAGTCTTCGCAGAAGCTAACATATGATGTTACAGTATCTGTGAGCTCATCTAGGTCTGCAGAGGCATCTTCAAAAACATTCCAATCAGTGCAATCAAGGCAGGCCTGGAGTTTCAGCTGTGCCTCATCCAACCAAGTCTTCACTGATTTAATTGTTGGTTTAATGGTTTTAAGTCTTTGTCTGTAGGTAGATACAAGGTGAATCATGCAGTGGTTGGAGTGTTTAAGAGGCTTAAAGTGTGGTTGGGCAGGACCCTTGCCAGTCCCTGTTCAATTCTATCAGAGTGAAGAGAGGATCCGGCCTGGACAACAGGGCAGTATGGTTGGGCACTGACAACAACCGGCTAGGCTATTTGAAGCTACAGGACTGGGATACCCATTAAAATGTCTAAGAAAGGAAGACAATGAGACAAAGAAACAATGATGAAAGAAAGGAGGGCAGCGTTGCAAAATGATTTTTTAAAATCATATAAACTGTAAACATGTTAAAAACCTGTTAATTATAAAGAATAATGTCAGTGATTTAGTTTTCAGATGTATGGAGCAAATGTAGATATTTATTTATTTACTTCTATTCTGCCTAGCCCTTTGTGGAATTTAACAGCCTTCTGAAGAGTCTTTCACTTGCTGCCAGTTTATACTCATAGTGACACAGGGTGCAGAGTACCCCAGAGTCATCCCTTTTATTTTTTGTTATGTTCTTTGACCATTTTGAATTAAAGGAATTTTTTTCTTTCTAGCATTTGGATCAACTAGCTAACACGTTTACATTTCCCGTGTAGGTATGAACAAAATGGTATCTTTATCCTTGTCTTTATTTTCAAACTAAGTAAGCTAAGTAAGGATTTTCTGATGCACAAATCTTTCTGGTTTTCTCCCCCATCTACACACACACACACAGAGAGATTTTTGACTTTCCATTTAAAGAGAATATATGAAGAACAGGACTTAACTGTGGAGTCTTAGGTGTCCTTTAAACATGATTGCTCACCATAAACTAAGTCCCATAAATGACATTAGGAGAAGAGCTTCTTTTTGTCATGTGTTAAAGTGGGCTTATGGCCCAACATACATCCAGAAGAACAATGCTGTTCCTTCCTCACAAAAAAGCAGTGAATGGAGAGTCTTTGCAGAAATTGTTCATATTCCTTGGCCTTCTCCTTTTTCACTTGATTGGCCTTGTGCAGGATGAGAAGTAGGCAAACTATGTGCAATTGCTAGCTTAGCAGGGATGTAAATAGGCACACAGGGCAAATGAGCAGAGCTAACCATGCAGGGAGGCAGGATGCAAAATAAGTGGAGAGCTCTTTTCTAAGGTTCCATAAACTTCAAATATTGCAACCCAGTAGCTGTACAGTCTTTCATCTATGATTTAATTACTCATTGTCAGAGACATGACCAAAACATGGGTGGACAGAGGATAGGAGCATCTCCTCATTGTTTACTTCATGTATCACCACAATCTTGAGGATTAGAGAGGAGAGAGCCAACAGCAACTACAATCTAGAACAGCGGTTGCCAACTGGTAGGCTGTGGCCCACTGGAGGGCTGTGAGAAAACTTTGGTGGGCCACAGAGAAATCTCACCCCCAGAGCACCCCCCCAAAGCAACTAATCCAGGCTGTGCAGTCCACATGGCTCGAGGGAACCATCCCCGTCCACTCACTCCTTATCCAGCAAACTTGCCTGCTAAATTGCTATTTTTTCTTTTTCTGACCATCAACTGTTCTGCTGTGCCTGGAGATTTAGAATAGCTAGGAAGCAGGGAATGGTTGGATTTCTTGCTTTCTAGCTAGTCTTTAGATCTTAGGCTCTGCTTTTAAGCACAGCTGAACCTCCCTTAGGGCTGAAGGTTCTATTATTCAGTGCAGACTCATAGCAAGCAAATTTGTGAGGCTGAGCTAGCCAATGGCAGATAGATAGATCACAAATGATTCTGTGAGCAACTCAATCTGCCTGCCTGCTTTGGGGTAAATGTTGCTCTTTTTTTAATAAAAAAATCAATATTTATATCAATATTTATAATATTTACATACAAGCCATGCCCAGCCAGTCACATGACCACCAAGCCACACCTACAAATTAGGCCAAGCCCACAGAACCAGTTAGGTTGTCCCTGAGGTCCAAAAGGTTGGGGACCCCTGATACAGAATGATTATATCTTATGTTGGGCAATTAGGGTAGGGATTCAATTGGAAGCTATTTGGTTATATATATGAATTCTAATATGTGATGATTTAAATATCTCAAGTTTGGAGCTGGGGACACCCACTATTGTGGGTGATTTATCAAGATCATTGATAAAGATGGAACAATTCAGGATTTTATGGCTGCCATGATAATCATGGTGTTGATTCAGCATATTTTTTTCAGCTGTATTTCTAGTGTTCCACCAAAGATGTTGCTAATAGGAGTGCACATGCCATATTATTCACAGATACTCCATAGTTACAGTTAAGCCTGGTTTCCCCAACCAGGGTTAGGGAGACAAGCTAAACAGAATGTGCAGCTTAGTCAGATAGGCACACAGATAAATGAGTGAGCTAAGCTTGTATGTTTATTAACATACAGTAAAAATGACAGATACGCTTGTGCTATCAAATATATAGTTTATTCCATTATGAGTTCATAGCATAGTCAAAATAACAGTCCAATAGTCATCTATCATTTAGTCAGTCCATTCAGGGATATTCAGTTAGCAAAGTCCGTGTTAGAATATCCTATGTCAATTCACTTACAAGTCTGTCCTTTGTTTTCTCTCCCGTTCGAGCAATGCAGACTTGTTTCCTTGCAGTAATCAGGGATCATCAAAGCCAGAGAGAGAGCAAGCTGTCATCTTGCTTCTTTTAAAGTGCTTTCACAACCACTCCCTTAATTACTATCCCACAGTTAAAGTTGCAGACACTTTAACTTACAAACTATGATTACATATTATTATTTACCTAAACCAGTTAGGGTAAAACAATGTTATCCCTAACAGTTACAAATCATATTGGTTCAAAAAGTATATTGGTAATACTGGACTTTTAGTTTCAAAATCAATACAGTAGAGAAAAGGAATTTATGTTTTGTTTTTGTTTTTATGTTTTGATATCTCCTTTGGGGATGTAGATAAAGATTTAAGCTTAATTATTTGTATCTTCCCTCATCAATTTTTCACTAGCATCAGTATGTTGGTGATGTGTGGGTGTGTGTTAAAATCTGGAACTAAAATCATTAGCAGAGTCATATGATAGTTTTGTTTTTGCTTAGCAACTGTGGTATTTTGCTTATTGAATGAAGGAGAAGTGAGGTCATAAACCTGTCACAGTCATGTGATTCTATCCTTAATGAACACCTTGCTTAGAAACCAAGTTGCAAATCACAATTGTAGTCACTAAGGAGGGACCACCTGTATATCTACTCAAATTGCATGGATACATTTAGACATATAGTGATATGCTTCAAGGATGATGCAAGACCAGGAAATTTATCAAATCTGTACAAATTGTAAATCCTAATATCTTTGAGTAATCTGTAGACATGATAGATTCCAAAGGCAATGAATTTGATTTATTTCAATTAATAGTATATCCAGAATATACTATTAGAGTATACTAATATACTTCAACGTAATAATGACAGTAGAAAGTCTACTTTTATATAACCAGAACAGATGGTTACAGACTGATTCTTGTTATATGCCAGAAACACCATCAGCGAGAAAGTTTAAATTAGATCTTATTCACTGGAAAATTTTTAATACTTTTTAAAAATGTATTAACCAGAAATGTTACAAACACAAAAGAAAACTGGCACATTATTGACCTATTTTTTAAAACTATGAAAATGATAGAACTTTGTATCTGAATTTTAGTTTAATAATGCTAATTTATTTACCAAAACAAAATCTATTAATCAATAGCATTATGATTTTTATACTCAATTATATTGATTAGAGATTTTTGGAACAGAGCAACAAATTATTAATTTTCTGAAATGGAAAAATTTCTCGGAATAACAAAAATATACTTGCATAGATTTTGACATTACAAAGACAGTGCAACCTATGAAATTGGGAAAAGCCTGATTAATTTTCTGTTAAACATTATATTTCATCATTCTATGAGGAGAAGATGACAATAATATTAAAGACTGAGAAACAACAGCCTATAAAATGTACAAGCTAGTGAGCAGTATCTTTCCTTAATGTGGGTGTTAAAATATTGACAATACAGCTAGAAGGTTGAAGAAAATAGTACCATCTATAATTCACACACCTCTAGCTGGATTTATAAAATATAGGCAAGTACTTGAAAATATTCACCTTGTAATTGATGCTATGGACACAGCTGCAGGTAAACTGGTCAAGCTGTTCCAATTTCACTGG
This sequence comes from Hydrophis major, assembly GCA_033807585.1. Classification (NCBI taxonomy): domain Eukaryota; kingdom Metazoa; phylum Chordata; class Lepidosauria; order Squamata; family Elapidae; genus Hydrophis; species Hydrophis major. The sequence continues at coordinate 129,123,848 of CM066331.1, forward strand.
ACACTAACAAAGCCTCCAATATGGTCCAGGTAAAATTTATAAAATGCATTTTAAGATGATATTTATTGATTGATTTGATTTTTTTTAATCATGCTGCAATCTCTCAACTCTTAGCAGTTACATCACAGTGAAAACAAACACTAATTAAAACACACATAGAATCCAAATTTGTCAGCCCTCTGAGGCAGACCAAACTAAGAAATTGACTCCAGGGTAGCCAAAAACACTATTTTTATTTAGACTGGTTAAAATAGTACAATATGGTAAGTCTGAGTGTGCTTCCCCTCCTCTAACTTTTATATTCATGTGAATTAATGTGATTCTGATACATTTTTGTCATTTTACCCCATCATTTGGACTCAAACATTGCTTTACTTTTTGTTGCTCTGGAAACAAATCTTCTTTCTCTACATCAGAGTCATCATCTTTACTTTCCACAAAATTGCAAAAAGCAAAACTAAAATAGGAAAGAAAATAAATGCTGCAGGTTATATTACCACAAGACCTTTGGTTTAAAATCTTGGTTTTTAAGAATTTACTAAAAGCTATCAGAAGAGGGGCTTCATCTAATCTCATTGGAAAGCTCATTCTAGAAGGGATGAAACTACTGCATAAAAAAAATACCTTCCAGCTTCAGATTATATCCTAGAAATGTACAAAAAGGAAGATCCTCACTATATGATATAAGGGGCCAAGCTGAATCCAGTTGGATGAGGTGTTTCTATAGCTATATTGATGGCAAGCCATGAAGGACCTCATAGCATAACCTCAAAACTTTAAATTATACTTGAAACTGAACTGGTATTCAGTGCAGGATCCACAATTTTGGTATAATATCCTCCCAGCATTGGGAAACTGTTGAGACATGGACTGCCACATTCTAAATTATATCTTTTAAATGAGTGCTATGCAAAATACAGTGCAGTAACCAGATAAAAAGGCAATTGACATACCAGTTGAAGCTGAGCAAAAAACCCCTTTGCCACAGTCTTCACTTTCTTTTCAAATAGGAGTCTAGAAAGGTCTCCAAATCATGAACTTGTTCTTGGACAGGCGATGCCTGGTATCTGTCCATCAAGGGATAATATTGCCTCCACAGAACAAAGAGCAAATTCGTATTGCTTGGATTCTTTCTGAGCCCATCCTCTTCAATTTAGAGGCTCAAAACCTCCAGGCATTGGGATAATTCACAGTAATAGCATTTCCACACAATTTGGGGTAGCAATGCATCATTGAGTATCATACTGATGATACCATATCCTGAATTGTTAGATGATCTGGTTTCATGTTAAAAAAGGGGGTCAGAACTAACTTCAATCTCCAAACTGTGTAACTTTTCCAGTAAGATACCATGACTAATGGAATCATATGCTCTTGTTAGGTCTAAAAGGTTAGTTCTATCACCATTCAAGAGTTACTATATCACCATTCAAGATGTAATACATTGTCCAAGAGAACAACATATAATGTCTCAGTCCCATATCTAGAACTGAGCCCAAGCCGAAAAGAGTTTAGATCTGTTTTATCTGTCATTGGCATGTAACTGATCTGCCATCACTATCTCAACAACATTCCCTCAAAAGGGAAGGACAGAGACCAGAATATAATTAGTCACAGATTTAATAGACCCCCATTTCAGTAAGGGTCGCATCACATTGTCCTTCAACACAACTTGGACAGCAAGTTTAATGTTTTATGAGTTGACATTGGAGTTATCTTTCCATAGAAGCATTGACACTCACAGATCCACAAGACCACTCTTTGACCCACTTCCTTTAATAGCCAGGATGGACAGAAGTACAAACCATATGTGATAGAGGATACCCTAGAAAGCAGCCTATTTACACATTCAATCCTCACAGAGAAAAATAAAAGCTGTAACCGGACAAGATGATGTTTCAGTGATCACTGCAAGGGCTCGACAGAAGTTCTTTGCAATGAATTCTTAAAATAGAGTTATTAGCATTAAATTGGAAAATTTAATTTTTTCAGTGGAAAAAAAGTCCACTAATGCAATAAGGCAAAAGTAACCTGACTTCCCTCTCTTATTGTCATAGTATAGACCCAAATGTCTAAGACACTTACCAATTCTAGACCCGAACCCCAAGGCAGGAAGTTTAAAGTTATATACAGTATAACATCAAAGGTGAGAGTTCAGCTCATGGACATTTTATTTTAAAGACCCCCCCTCCAGCGATATTCATACACAGATATAGTGTATATCCCTACTCAAGCAATATATGGCTATATATGTATACACACACACACACATTCTACACAGAAAGACAGACAAAGAAGCTGAATTAAATTTCCATTAGCTCTACTTTCCACAATAGGATTCCATTACCATTGGTTCATAGGTTTACAATTTCTTCATCCTTCATCCATATAAGAGACCAATTATATTATATTACGACACTTGAGAAGGATGTCCCTTGCCTCCCCTAATCTTTAATTTAGCTCTTGAACCATTGGCTTCATCTACTAGATGGTCTCAAAATAGTAAAGGCATGGTGGCACTCAACACGTCTACTTGACAAATTGTTTGTATTTGACAATGATACTATGGCTATTCTTGATAATTGTCGAGTCATAAGTATCAGCATATTAATCTAAGTCTATTATTTTCTTGACCTTGGAACATTACTCTCTTGCAAATGTATGCCTTGTCTCTTCGAAGTACAGTATGCCTTTTTTGTTACTTAAAACACAACTTTCTATGGTTTTATTGTTGGTTCTATATCAAGGATGTCAAATTGGATTCCTTCATGGGCTGGATCAGCATTGTAGTTCTTCTCTGCGGGCTGGCCAGCGGGGAGAGGGGAGACAGGATGTATGCTTCCTGAAGCACCCTGCTGGCCAAAATGGGGCATGGAGGAGCCACGCATGGTCTCCCATGCCCCATTTTCTGCCTTGATGGCCTCTTGCAGCACTTTACTGGCCAAAAGGGGGCACACATGCCCCCTGCGCCCTATTTTGGCTGCTAGAGGCATCACAGGCCAGTCCTTTGCTATTTCCAGACAAGCCCCATGGACCAGATTTAAGCTCCCCATGTGCCTTGAGTTTTACACCCGTTCCATATAATTATACTAGTATTTTATTGTACTGATATTTAGTTTAATTTTTATTTTTTGAAATCTTTATTTTTCTCCTTTCTTTCTGTTCTGTGTGAACCCACACATTGGTATTTTTCCTGATAAAACAAATAGGGGAAAACAATAGTGAAACAAAACTTCTTCCCCTTTTCTCATTTTTAACATCTACATGGTGATTCTTCCAGATTCAGGACTATGATTTCATTATATCCGAAATCTGCAAAGTGAGGCATAACAAAACATGATTTTTAAAGTGTCTTTAAGTTCTGCAACTAGCTTATGCTGAAATTTTCTTCTTCAAGGACACATTAAAATGTAAAGAACTGAGAAGGTCCTCTGTTTCTGTTGAATTACATTTGCTTATATTTGGCAGCCGAGTATGGTAAATATGTCAAAACATACACAAGCTGAATTATTTATAGGTGTCGTGCTGGGAAAAAAGGTGGAATGCCAAGTGTGTGATTTTGTCTGTTTAATCACTGTATGTTACAGCGTTACTTGGTGTAGTATAATACAAACCATCAATTATATATTGGGATCCATTGTAATCTAGCCAATCAGTTGCTCAAAAAGGTCAAGAAATTGGTTTTAGGATTGGCTTCAGAAAGAATAATTTTTGGTGCAGTTGACTCTTTCACAGGGCAGGGCAGGGCAGGACCATAGTAAATAAATTCATGGATTATTTTGCCCTCAAATTCATTCTCTCTTTAGCCTCTCAGGGTCTTCAAGATGGGACAGTTCCAAACAATGCTAAAAACAAGAAAGATATTGTGCTACTATTCTATCTATCTGTTCTTAGTGAGTTTTCTTAGCAAGAAAGAAAGAGAAATGGGAAACACCAGAGGTTATACATGGAAAAAAACCCGATGGATTTCTGGTAAAAATCCATAAATAAAGTACTATAAAACAAAACAAAACAAAACCCCAAATCTTATAGAAGTAAAGCAGTATAATACAATTTGATGTATAGTCTGATCCAGGTCTAGATTCAATAACTTATTCAGAAATTATTTAGAGGAATGACTGGTGTTTTTCTGAAGGAAATAGCCAAATATAAGAATTATTAAGTTGTATATGTAATAAATAAATACAGACAATATCGGCAGAGAGGTTAAAAACAGAAAGAGCTTTGATTTTATACTTCTTTTTATATGACAGTGCATGCAGTAGTTTATTTATAACAGATTTAATCTCAGAGTTAATTTCATAGAATGAAGATTATTACAATTATATACAGTGAGATGTTAAAATAGTCACAAAAATGTGACTTATATACAGTAAGATGTTAAAATAGTTACAAAAAATTGTACTGATGTTTGACATAATTCTGCTATATGCATATCTAAAATGACAGGTATGCATACCCAAATATATTTGTACATTTGTATATCCTCTACTCCAGAAAATCTTAATGATTTGTGATAGTGCACCCAACTGTTCAGTAAAACATTTTCAATAAATCCAATAAATCCCAATAAATTTAGAGTAAAGCAAGTACTAATTTGAACTTATTGTGTAAAAAAATGATACATCAGAGACTAAATGCTTAATAAAACAGAATAGTCTTCATAATCTTATGAAAGATTAGCATATGTATTTATTTGTTACACTTATCTATTAGCAAAATCAACATCTACATTTAAGGTTACATTTCCTTGAAATCTAGGCTCAAAACAAGTGTGATATTATACCTGGTCCTGAATAAATAGATCTCTTCTTTTTCTGATTGGAGTAATTTTCCCTTCAGAATCAAACTATTTTTTTATGGATAGTAAGTGTTCTTCATTCCATCTTTGCTCTTATTGGTTCATATAAAAGATCTATTGGAATAAGTCATGGAAAATCATTACCTGTTATTGTTAGTGTTGTTATGTTTTCTTCTGATCCAGATTCAAATCAAATGTGACAATGTCATTCAGAGTATTTTTTTTTTTTGAGATAGTGGGCATTTTACATTTCTGATTTGGCTCAGTTTTCTCTTAAAGAAGTACTATATATGTATTTCTCAACTTTTGGCCACAATTAAGAGTCATTATAAAGAATGTCATTAAATCAATCACACCTGATGTTATGACCGTCTTTTACCACAGTCATTAAGCAGATCATGTGGTCATTAAGCAAATCCAGCTTCCCCCATCAATTGCTTCTGAGAAGCCCCTGGGAAACTTGCAAATGGCAATTATGTGACCCTGGGATGCTGCAACCATTGTCAGTCCATGCTGATTGTCAAGGGCCTGAATTTTGATCACTTGATTGTAGTTGTACTACAATAGTCATAAGTGTAGGGACTGGCCATAAGTAACTTTTTTCAGTGTTGTTTCAACTTCAAATTGTTGATAAATGAATGGTTGTAAGTTAAGGACTAGCTTTGGCGGGGGGGGGGAGATCATAAGGGGAAAATCCTAATTTAATATAGGGTGAAATTCCAGGTTTTCCCCTCAAGACACTTCCTAACATCACCTAATAGACCAGGGCTGTCAAACTCCCGGCCCGTTGGCCGGATGAGTCACATGCTGGCCATGCTACGTGATGCTGCCAGGATGACATGAGTTTGACATGCCTGTAATAGATCAACAGTTTCTCATTGCTGTCACTTGTTTTCTTTTCTCTCTCTCATGATTTTTTATTTTCCAGCTATGCAATGCTTATTTCCAATTTCCATGTTTATGTTCATCCCCCGCAGCTACAAGTGAGACAGGAACAAGCAGATTCCATTTCCAGTCCTGGCCCACCTCTTTCATTGGTTCCTTTGACTCCCAGTTATTCTGTTGCTCTTCCTCCTCTGTCTCCTCTATCTCTATCTTCCCCCCTTTTTAAGATTACACACTGAATACCATCCATTTCTCTTCTTCTGGTTATCCATTATTGAACCAAGCCTTTACACCCCATCTACTCTACCCCCAAATATCTCAGCACCAACAAAACTTCCAGGCATATAAAAACAAAAACAAAAACCAATCCCACAAATAGTCACTTCATATAGCAGCATCTTAAAGAAAATAATTATATATTTGCTTATGAAGAACATTAGAATAACAATTTTTTGGTTTATTTTTTCTAAAATCTATGGAACATTCATGGAAATGGTTGTTTGTGTCATTCTGAGTTGAATTTCTGGGACAGCAACAAAGATGGAACATGAGGCAAATGGTACATCTCAGATAACTCTTCCACACTATTTTAGTACCATTGAAAACCCCAAGCATAGACATTATCACTTAAAGTTAAGCTAAATATTCTAATATTTATTGAAACATGCTTTATGATTTCCAAGGTATTTCCTTCTCCATCCCCTGTTTTTACTGCAGATTGAATAGATTTAACTGAGTAAAAAATTCCCTCTAGAGTCTGGTAATTGTTAGGGATAACATTGTTTACCCTAACTGGTTTAGGTAAAATAATAAATATGTTATCATGGTTTGTTAGTTAAAGTGTCTGCAACTTTAACTGTAGGAATGTAATTAAGGGAGTGGTTGTGAAAGCACCATAAAAGAAGCAAGGAACCTCAGCTTGCTCTCTCTGGCTTGATGATCCCTAATTACTGGATGGTTTGAAGACTGCGTTTTTTCCCCTACTGGAAAGGGAGAGAGAAAGGACTGATTTATTTGTAAGTGAACTGACATAGGATATTCTACACGGACTTTGCTAATTGAATATCCTTGAATGGACTGACTAAAACGATACGTGACTAATGGACTCTTATTTTGACTTATGCTATAAACTCTAAATGGAATAAACTATATTTTTGTAGCACAAGCGTATCTGTTATTTTTACTGTATGTTAACAAACATACAAACGTATCTCACTCATTTATCTGTGTGCCTATCTGACTAACGCTGCACATTCTGTTTACCTTGTCTCCTTAATCCTGGTTGGGGAACACAGGCTTAACAGTAATGAATAAATGATTACTTTCAGAACAACTGAAAAAGAAGCACTAAAAATAGCTTTCATTTTATCTTGGGTGTCAGCATTAATATTCAGTGCCTTCCCCTTCAACCTAACTTGTATTGTATTTGTGCCAATGGTATCTGTAGGGTGAAAAAAAGTATTTGTAATAGCTGTGGTTTAGTTCATCCTAAATGGGAAACATTTGCCATCTGCCATAGAAAAAGTCATTGACCTTGTTAATCAAAATGAGCTATTGCACTTGAGGCCTGAAACCTTTAAATGTATTCCTCCCCCCCTTAGTTTTATTGTCTGCAGTTTCAATATAAAATGATATTAGATTTTTTTAAAAAAACAATAGAATTGAGACAGAGTCTTTAGATAGATTTGTATTATCAAGGATTCACATGAGCATACCTGTAATTTCAATTACAACTTTGGGAAATGTGTTTCCAGAAAGATGATCTAACTACTTGACAGGCAGTTATTCTTTGAAAAATGTAGACTAATTAGACAGTTCTTCTGTGTCATCAATTGCCTGCTATGAAGCAGTAAGCTGACAGGCATGCTGTTGCTTCACAATTGTAGTATTAGGGAAAAATCAGTGAAACTAGAACCAAAACGTTGGTATTATTTTAGTGAAAAAACTATGTAATCAACAGACATTTCTGTCTCAGGAGACACCAATTCACTCTTAGAAAACCATGAATGAATATTGAAAAATGTTGGGTAGAGCTCTAAGAGAAGATTGTAAAGAGCAGTGTGCTCTGGATATCATCCTCTATGAATGGAAAAAAATAGGTTTTTATAGATGGTGGAGAAAAATAGGTTTTGGATGGTGGGAAATACTGCTATTATGGGTGCTTCCTGGATGATGTACCTGTAATGGTATAGGAAAAGAGGACTTCAAGTAATAGATGCAAATGCTACTGAACTTTATGCCCCAGAATAGGGAGAAAAGTTAAGCATTGGTGCCAACAATTTCCTTTCCAATGAAACTAATAAAAAGCAAAGAAGGAGAGCTTCAAAAATAGTGATTCATCCTCAAGGATTTACCTGCAACCAGCATACAAGTTTTCTGTTACGATAGTCTTAGCTTTTGTAAAACTTCCAAACTAATAAGTAGTTGACATATTGACCATTACTGCTGTTAATATTACTAAATGCTTTTATTTATATCATCATCATCATCATCATCATCATCATCATCATCATCATCATCTCTTCTTTTAACCCCACTTCTATTTTCATCTGTACATATATATGCTAGTTAGGATTAAGTTCCATTTATATCGGATGATGCTAATTCCAATCCATGAAAATTTATGCTAAAATAAATTGCTTTCTCTTATTGTTGCTCTAACAAATTAACATAATTACAAGTCTACAACATTTTCTTTGTAGCTATGATTATTAATTTCATAATTAGATGTGAAGGTCCAACTGAATGATCAAATTGGATAAAATGCTGATCAACTTGAATCTAGTTACTTCCAGATTCATATTTAACTCCAGGACTCGTAATGATGTTTGCACATTGTGCAAAGTTAAATAATTTATTAACAGCCAAATATTATGTATTTTGAAGCTGACAGTTGAGTTAACCCTTCCTAAGGCCCATCAAACTGGCAGCCCGTCAAATTGGCAGTATTTTGAATAGCTTAATCCTTGTTTTTCTGTAATTAGGAAAAGGTGGCATTAAAACAGAGATATTGCAGGGAATTGAAGAAAGTGTTTGATTTACAGCATTAACTAATAATCTGTATTATCTACCCGCATGAAGGCTCCATTTAATAAAAGCTTTTCAATGTTAATTTATATCCTGTTTGCAAAATCACTCCACTTAACTTCCTGCTGTTGGCCATGGTCCAGAATGAGAGATGAATATCCTCCAATTGACCTCATAAAATTATCCATGTCAGGTTTTTTTCGCCATTAAGGATGGGCAGTTAATTTTGATTTTCTCCTTTTTTCATCCACAGCATTATAGCTATTAAAAAAAGACAGAGTTCAGTAATTAAAGCCTTCCCCCGTGACCTCCCATATCACCCTCCCCCCCCCGCTCTTTCTAATAAATACACCATGGCATTTATTTAATGCCGTGCCTAGCTTTACTTAGGATTAGTGAGGCAGAACGTCTAGGTTAGAAGTGGTGACTGAGGGTTTTTTAAAAAAATATTTTTTATCTTTTTATATCATGCATTTTCTTTCTATGTTGAGCAGCATGCTCTCTAGGTGTCCAAGATGACTGTTAAAGTGATTTGAACTTTGGCACGTGACAAAAAAGTATATCAGTTGAACTCTTTTTAGAATGCTGGCTGATATTCAGAGAACAAGGTCTGTTTGCCCGCTCATACTGACTTGCTACTTATTAATCAGCAGGTTGATGATAACATCTGCTTTTCTGGCTGCAGTGTATAGTCCTGGAGGCTTAGAAAGGCAAGCTTAGTCAGGCCTGAAGTTACACACACAGTGTGTTCTCTCACTTTCTCCATCAGTTACTCTTACCCAGAAAAAAAAAAAAAGGATAAAGCAGAATTGACTTGGAATGATTCAATTCACAATACATGTTGCTAATAATTAGTATCGACTGGTGTTTGTTGGAGTGCATGAAAAATGGAGCATAGCAGACTTTTTTTTAAAAAAGATGGTCCAGGGGGCAGTGCTGGAAATATTAATATTTTTTCCTGTTCTCTATCCTACACCCAGTTCTATGAACAGATTTTAATAGTCTACTTCTGCAGATTGTAGGATTGATGAATTGATTGCAACTGGTACCAAAATGTTTCAAGATATTGTAACATAAAAAAGTTCCAGCCAACAATGTTACCCTGTAACAAACCACCATCTAGCTCTGAAAGGAAACACAACCCGCTAGTTCCTTCTTTACTTATTTCAAAAATGAATACTCTGTCATCAATTGGATGATTTATAGCAATGAATATCTTTTAGTTTGGGCATTCGAGAATCCAGGCTTAAGGCTTTATATCTCTGGAGAGGGTAGCCCTTTTCTAATTTTTTTCTTTTTTTCTTTTTCTCCTTAAACTTCAGATATAAGTGTTCTGTCTCACCTTTGACCACGAAGTGAGAATCCAAGTTTCTAAAGGAATATAAATAAACAGGCAGGACCAGGAACGCTAGAGTTAAATTCCTTTGAATGGAGAAGTCCTTGGCAGTCTTCCAGAAGTTGCCTGCCAAGTCCGATAACAAACAAGACCATAAATCAAAAGGCAAACGCCATACAGAGAATTTGTCCAAGCTACTATTCCGAATAAACAAATTGTCCTGAACGAGGATTCAGAGCTAACACGCCCTCTTTTATTTCCTGAGGGGCGTGTCAGTCTCTCAAGTCAGTCCCTGATTTGACCTTTCCTTTTACGTTGCATTTCACGTTTCTGCCTGTGTCTTTCCCTTGCATCAAACCAGCATTCCTCGGCTTGATCCTCAGCCAAGGACTTCGGCACTCTCTCTTGATTATCTGCCAACACCTGAGTCACAACCAGGGATGAAGGGGAGGAAGATGATTCCAAATCTTCCAGCAAAGCAGGCTCAAACCTCAAGGCCAAATCCTCCTCTTCTTCATTACTCAAGCCTAACAGAACGGGCTCAAGCCTCTGAGTCACAACATATAAGTAAGGATTTGTCAGTCTGGTAGATGGGTAACACCGGTCCCCATTCTAGGAAAAATGATTAAATCAATCCCACTTTCCATTTAGTAAATTTATTAAATGATTCAGCAGAAAAAGTCAGTATTGGACAATTGCGGTTTAAAAGTTCAGAATCATAGGGCTGGAAGACACCTCGAAAGCTTTCTCGTCCAAGCCCCTGCCCAAGGCAGGAGTCCTTATATCACCCCAGACAAATGGGTGTCCAGTCTTTTCTTGAAGATCTCCAGTGACGGAGCACCCACAACTCTAGAAGGCAAGCTGTTCCACTGATTAATTGTTATCCCTGTCAGGAAATCCCTCCTTGTTTCCAATTTGAATCTGCTTCTGACAAGCGTCTCTCCATTGCTCGTTCTGCCTTCAAGTGCTGTGCAGAATCAATCAATGTACTCTTCCTGGTGACATCCCTTCTAGTCAGTGGTGGGATTCAATTTTTTTTTACTATTGGTTCTGTGGGCATGGCTTGGTGGGTGTGGCAGGGGAAGGATACTGCAAAATCTCCAGGTATTTGCCGGTTCTCCGAACTACTCAAAATTTCTGCTACTGTTTCTCCAGAACTGGTCAGAACCTGCTGAATACCATCTTTGCTTCAAGTATTGCAAAACTGTTGTCATGTAAGCCTTCTCTTCATGAGGCTAAACGTATGTAGTTCTCTTAGCCAGTCATCATACAATTTAGCCTACAAACCCTTTATCATCTTTGTTGCTCTTCTCCGTATTCTTTTTAGGGCCATGATAACTTCACTCCATGCTATGCAGGGCTTTAAAAGTGGCAGCTTAAACGAAGGGCCACTGGTCATAGCTCTATCTTTAATAAATTCCCCTAAATTCTCCTTCATAATCTTTCCTACCACTTACCACACATTTTTAAAAACAGAACCGAAAAACTTTTGGTGTTGAGATTTGCTGCTTAGCAGAAAGGTTTGCTCAAGGTGGAGGGAAAAAATAAGGCTAGGAGGATTTTTATAAGAAAATATTCTTCAGATGGACACTTCAAAAGTAAAGTGGAGTGTCATTTGAGGATAGATGGGAAAGGCTGAGTTGCTTAAGTAGCAGCTATGAGTCAGTGTGGTGGTGTCCTCCCACATAATAGAAAGCAAGACAGTAAATAACTGAACAGACCAGATTGAGAATAAAAAAAGAGGACATACCCAGTGGTGGGATTCAATTTTTTTTTTTTTACTACCGGTTCTGTGGGCGTGGCTTGGTGGGTGTGGCAGGGGGAGGATACTGTAAAATCTCCAGTCAGAGGTGGTATTTGCCAGTTCTCTGAACTACTCAAAATTTCTGCTACAGGTTCTCCTTGTTCAGTTTCCATCCATTATTCCTTGTCTGGCCTACAGGTGCTTTGGAAAATAGCTTGACCCCTTCCTCTCTGTGGCAGCCTCTCAAATATTGGAACACTGCTATCATTTCCCCCTGGTCCTTCTCTTCACTAGACTAGCCATGCCCAGTTCTTATAACTGTTCTTCATATGTTTTAGCCTCCAGCCCTCTATTTATCTTTGAAGCTCTTCTCTGCACTTTTTCTAGAGTTTTCTAGTTTTTTTCTTTTTTTATAGTGTGGTGACCAAAACTGAATGCAGTACTTTCTCTTGCATATCCTGATCACAAAGTTTCATCGTGAAACATGTGTATCCAGCTAGTTTTTAATAAAATAAAGTCAGTCTATGAGAAATTGAACACTGAATAATTTTTCTCAAGATGGTGTAATAAATATTTTGTGAATTAGTGCCAAAAATGTCCCTATCTTCATATGTACAGTAGCATCTGCAGGATCTTGATACTTTTGTCAGACCTATGAAACCAATTTATGGGTGTTATAATGCACATAGAAAAAGTTTGTCTTATGATGTAATACTGCTACTGATTATTCTGACCTTCCCCATAAGCACCATTATATACATGTATACAAATACATATATACTTAATACAAAGACATTCATAGAAACATATAGATACATACACATTTATATAGTATACATATTGAAACAAATTGCTTTGGAAAATATATATTGTTGCACAAATACCATGAAAAAAGGGATCTTGTGTTCTCACATCTGAACTGAACTCTTAGTTAATCCCAACAATGTTTTTATACATTACAGGGCCTTTCTTACGCCATCTTTAAATACTTGTTATGCTTAGTTTAGCATATTTTCCATTTTTTTCTTTTGATTTATAAAAAGCTTTCTGGTCAAGGGGCACTTTATCATTCATAGTCCCACATTTCTGGACATTATTGCTTTCATGATTCTGCTTTGCTGCATAGAAATAGTCTTAACTTTCATGAACATGTCTAGGTTCTCACTGCCTTCCTCAATATTTCTCTAGTACATGTTAATTTCCACTTTGCTTCTCTAGTACATTATCTTTTTTCTATTCTTGAGCCCAAGAAAATAAAACTATCTACTGCCTTCCCTTGTTAATCTTAAAGTATATGTTCCCAAATCATGATAGTCGACATTATCTTTGTCTTGATTAATATTTAATATTCATTGAGATTTTTCAGGTTCCATTTTTTACTTTATAATGAGCTCTTCTAAACGTTGTCTACCTTCAGCTAAGAAAGTAGATAAGTATCTGTATATCTGTTAGAATTTCAACCTTTGATTTTGATTTCTGCAGTCATTTCTCCCAAGACTGCCATTCTTATATTTGTTACACCAGTTAAACATACAGAGGAACAATATGCTTTGCTGCAGCCAATAAAGCAAGAGAAACATCCTCTTTAAATTATCTTGCTCTCTCCATTGTGTTAGCTGTATTTCAAAGTCAGTATATTTCACTGGGTTTGGAAGAGCACTGAAACACATTTTGTGCAGTCAGAATAAGATATTTAGGTCAGAATGTTTCATCTCCATATGTTTTGCACACCTCTAAAGTTGAGTAATCAAATAACAAAATTCTTCCATCTTTAACATTTAGACAGAAAAGGACATTTTGGCACATGCAAGTTGTTGTGGCTCTGAGTCCTGAGCCTGCATTCTTAGAGGAAGAGGATTCAGAAGATGATGATGATGAGGAATTGGGAATGACTTCCTCCCCAGGACCTTCCTCTTTAGCAATGCCTTCCTCTCTGATTGTGCCTCAGGTGTTGGCAGATATCTGAGAGGGACATCCTGAGGCTAATCAGGAGAAGGAGGAGGGCATATTGGAGCAGCCTTTGACAGAGAATCAAGCAGACGAATGCTGGCTTGATGCGAGGCAGCGTCGCAGGCAAAAGTGTGGACTGCAGCGCAGGAGGCATGGACGAATGAGAGAGTGAGCTGAATTAGTGACATGCCCCACAGGGAATAAAAGTGGGTGTGTTTGCTCTGGGAACTTCGTACGGGACAACGTGTGACTTATTTGGAGGAGCTTAGGTGTCTTCTGTGTTGTGACAGCTTGTGTGATTTATATTACTGTTTTCTTGTTGGAATTGGCAGACCGCTGTGGGAATAAACTTTGGCCTAAGCTTGAGTAATGATTAATATAATGCTTTATACATACTGCCTGTTTAAAGGTCACTAAGGTAATGCAAGGAAAAGAGAACAATAAGAACAAATACAAACAAAGAGGCAGCTTAGACAACTGCAAACAAGCCTGTACTATATCTAATTATTAATCCACAATGTAATTGCTTACTATGCACAAAAATCTCAATAAAAGGAAGCACTGGAATTTTATTCTGGGTTCCCACCCTGAGTACACATGCTTGTGTCTCATTCTTTCCATGGGAGACCACCACAGACAGCGTATGGAGACTGTCAAGAACATTATCAGCTCAAGGAATTAACTCTATAATTACTGGATTTGCTTGCCTGTTTGTATTCAGTTGAAGTTTGGATTTCATAACACAAGCCATACCCCAAATTGTCTCTTCTATGCAATTATTCAAAGAGCAAAAACTCTGACTTCTTTTGACTCTTTGTTTGGGTATAGCTTCAGATATGTTTTTGATTCCTGGCAACTACCCCTGAAGGGTTTTTTTTTTTTTTAACAGGATTTTGAAGTGGTTTTCCATTGTTTGCTTCCTAGGGTTGAAAGAGAATGACTTCCCCAGAGTCACCCATTTGGTTTTGTCCCTAAGGCAGGACTAGAATTCACTGTCTCCCAGTTTCTAGCCTGATGCCTTAACCACTGTACCAAACTGGCTCTCATCTTTTTATTCTAGCCAAAAGTTGAAGAGATGTTGAATAAAAAGGGATTCAGATAAAGCATTCCCTTTGTTTGCAAATAGGTTCTATGGGAAGCCGCTTTCCAAAGACTGATGCTGAATAAATAAATCAGTTATTTAAAATTCTGGTGAACGTTCTTATTTTCCATTCCAGAACAACAGAACATATGCAATGAAAGAAAAGTCAAAGAAGCATCTGCTCATTTGTTATGAGGTTTCTTTTTTTAATAAGAGTGGGTGAAATCTTTGATTTTGCTGTAGCAATCACCTATTATTTTAGGTTAATTTATTATTTTGATAAATAAATCATTGCTGTCAGAAGGGTTTTATTGAAGCCATGGATTTTGGGAATTAACAGCTAATGTAGAACAGAGTGCTCCAAATCACTGATATGTTTGAAGAAATTTGCAGTCATTCTGTGTAAAATATTTGTCTGCCTCTCTAACATTGAACAGGGTTTGGCAACTGTTGATGGAGCATATTTGTCTTATTTTTAGTGTATAGAGAGAGAGTAAAAGAAAGAATACAAGAAAACTTGTCAGTGTGGTGGCACTGTAAATGCCACCGTAAATCCATTCTGTAAATGTGATCAGTACTTACTGTTTTCCTGCTTGCTGAATGTGGTAATTCAGCAATATTACAAGCATTTGAATGTACCTGTCAAAATATTTGGTTAAAAACAAAGACATACTGCTTTAAATCCTGCAAAATATGCCTAAGCCTTGCTAATTTTGAGTATGTTAATTTATTTTTATTATCTTTGTCTATCTTGCTCATATAATAAAAATCTAAAAGCCAAATTGTAGGATATTTTAAAAAGAAAATGATAACCAGCATGTATTTGAAACCCAACAAGCCACATTCAAGGGTTGTGAATAATAGCTGTTGAATTCAGTGAAATGTTCTTTTAAATAAATCACATAGGCTTATATGGTAGTTAGTGCAATAAATATTTTTTTTATCCTTGGGTTTATATAAAGGATGGTTGCAATGTTCTTATTGTATATCTTAGATACCTTTAATATACAATACTGCATCCAGTCTTTGAATGACCAAAGCAGCAGGCCAGAATGTCAGGGTTGGGTGAGGGGAAAAATGGACAGCATGTAGCATGTTCTCCCCTGACAAATCTTGCAGTGATTAGAATGCAGTATTGCAGGCTAATTTTGCCAACTGCTAGCAGTTCAATTATCACCAGTTCAAGTTTGATTTAGCCTTCCATCCTTCCAAGGTCAGTAAAATGAGGATACAGATTGTTGGGGCAATATGCTGTCTATGATGACTTGGGGTGTGGCACAAAGCCAATACAGTTAAATAATAAGTAGGAGTCCCTTTATTAGTTCCAACGTTGCTCCCAATGTCCTGGTTCTGGTCTGGAGAAAAACTCTCCCAGGAACAGCCTTTGGCTGCAGAGATTCAAGTCCAAAATGTTGTCAACAAAAACTTTAACTATAAGTCCTGTCGTGTCCTCGAAAATGATGCCAGGAGTCGGTGACTTCAAATCATGCTCTTTTATTAAAGTAGGAACCGAACTGGCACTTTGCAAAAGGTTCGCAGCTTTTATTCTTTCAGCCGCGGCGGCCGCGGCCAATGGCACGGCTTTGAATCTCCCGCGATTCGAATAGACCAATCGCGGGAGATTCTTAGCGAGCCAATCGGCACGGCTCGCCTGAACAATCAGAGTGCCCCGCGCTTTAGCCAATCAAAGCACGGGGATCTCAAGAATGCTAATTAAGGGACAGAACACTCCTCCCCTCTTGGTTTGGTCCTTACGTCGCGTAGTCACGTAGGTAGGCGGGGCTCCGTCTGAGCCTACTGGACCTGCGTAGCTCAGTCGTAGGTTGGATCCCGGCCGGTTTGGTCGGGATCTCTGTTGCTCCTGATGCCATCGTGGGAACCGGCTGGTCGGTCGGGCCGGGCGGCTCTCCGTAGCTCCCTCCTGGGCCTCCCGGGTTGGTTGAGCTGCGGGTTTCGCCGCTCCCGCTCGGTCTCCCCGGGTCGGTCGAGCTGGCCTGGCTGTCTCTTCCTGGCGAGGGGTCGTGCTGGCTGCTTTCCGGTAAGTATGGCTGGTTTATTCTTCTTTGGTTTTGGTCCCCTGGGTATTCCCTCCCCGCTCAGTTTGTGTTGTGGGGGTTGGTTTCGCCTGTTTGTGCGTCAGTGGTCTCTTGGTTGGTAGTCTTCGACCTTAATTGGTCGATGTGGCATTTCCACGCTCGTCCGTCTGCTGTTTGTAGCCGGTACGAGTGTGGGCCTGTTATTTGTGTGATGACGGCCGGTATCCATAGTGGGTCTCCCGTCAGGTTTCTTGCGTATACGGGGTCGCCTGGTGTGAAAGTTCGGTGTTTGCTGTTTGAGTCTGGGGTCTTCTCCGGGTTATACGTGGGGTGTAACCTGTCGAGTGGGGACCTTAATTTCCTCCCCATTAATAGTTCGGCTGGGCTCTTATTCGTTGTGGTATTTGGGGTTATGTGTTGGGTGAAGAGTAGTTTGTTTATTTTTTCCTGGATTTCCCCGTGGTCTATATTCTGGATGGTTTTCTTAGTGAATTGCACCATCTGTTCCACCCTACTATTCGCCGCCGGGTGCGCCGGTGCTGTCAGCGCATGGCGGATGCCCCTTTCCGCGAGGAATTTTCAAATTCCAGCGAGGTGAATTGGGGCCCGTTGTCAGAAACGACGACGTCTGGGAGGCCGTGCGTTGCAAAGAGTTTGCAGAGTTCCTTGATGACGGCCTCCGTGGTTGTTGTTTTCATGTTGCTTACCTCCAGCCAGTTGGAGTAAGTGTCTACTGTTATAAGGAAGGTGTGTCCTTTTGTGGGCCCGGCGAAGTCTATATGGATCCTAGACCAAGGTCCCCTTGGGGTTTCCCACTCTAGGACGGGTGCTGTGGGTGGGCTTGGCCTAGTTTCCTAGCATCGTTGGCACCTTGCTACCCAGGTCTCAATTTGTTTGTCCATCCCTGGCCACCAACTTCTGGCCAGGGCTTTAGTCCTAACGATGCCAGGGTGCCACTCGTGTAGTAGTTCCAGAACCTTCCCTTGTAGTTTTTCTGGAATGACCACCCTATCCCCCCATAGTATGCACCCTTTTAATAATCAGAGTTCCGTTTGGCGGTTTCGGAATGTTTTGATGGACTCGTCGTTGTCTCTTTCCGGCCACCCTTTCTCTACCCAATGCAACACCTGTGCCAGACGTTTGTCATTATTAGTTTCTCGGGCAATGTCTGACGTGGTTATGGGCAGGTTGGGTAGAGTCTCTATGCTGAGGGTGGTCGTCGTGGGTGCTGGGTTGGTGTCAGGTTCCGGTAGCGGCGAGCGGCTTAAGGCGTCTGCATGGGAGATCGTCTTACCCGGTCTGTGTATGAGTCCGTAGTTGTAGGCTGCCAGGAACTCAGACCACTTTGTCATTTGGGGAGACAGAATGCTCGGGGTGGCCCGGTTTCCTGCAAGGATTCCCAGCAGCGGCTTGTGGTCGGTTATGATTGTGAATGTCCGGCCGTAAAGTTACTCGTGGAATCTTTTTACAGCGGCAACAATAGCCAGAGCCTCTTTGTCCAGCTGGCTATAGTTCCGCTCCGGTTTGGTGAGGGTCCTTGAAAAGAACGCGATGGGTGCTGCTTTTCCGTCGGGGAGGGTATGGCTGAGGACAGCGCCGACGCCGAAGGCTGATGTGTCGCATGTGACGGCCAGAGGTAGGGTCTCGTTATACTGTATAAGGATGGCGTCCGAAGTGAGGAGGTCCTTTGTTCTTTGGAAGGCGGCTTGCTCGCGTTTCCCCCAAGTCCAAGTCGCCGCCTTGTCCAGGAGCCTATGCAAGGGCTCCGCCACCGTCGCCTTTTGGGGCAGGAAAACATTGTAAAAGTTAAGTAGTCCCAGGAATGCCTGTAGTTCCGTCTTCGACTTGGGTGTGGGGGCTTCTTTGATGGCCTTGAATTTTTGGTTTGTGGGGTGAATGCCGTGACGGTCTAGGAGTTATCCTAGGAATTCAACCCGTTCCGTGTATAATTGGCATTTCTCCCTCTTTACTTTGAGCCTGGTCTCTTTGAATTTGGTTAGGACCTCCCTTAGGTGACCCTCTAGTTCGGCTTGGTTGGTTGCCGACACTAGGACGTCGTCGAAGTAAGGTACCACCCCCTTGATGCCTTGCAATAGTCTTTCCATTAGGCTTTGGAATATTCCCGGTGCCACGCTGACTCCGAATTGGAGTTGGTTGCATTTAAATGCTCCCCGGTGGGTGACTATGGTTTGCGCTTCTGCCGTTTGCTCGTCGACTGGCAACTGTTGGTATGCCTGGGCGAGGTCGAGCTTGGTGAAAACCTTGCCCCCTCCCAGTGAGTGCAGTGGGTGTTGCACTACTGGGACGGGGTAGGCGTTTTGTTGCAGCGCGCCATTTAGGGTGGCCTTATAGTCCCCACAAATCCTCACCGACCCATCGGGCTTGATCGGGGTGACTATGGGGGTCTCCCACCGGGTGTGGTCTATTGGCTGTAGGACCCCTTGCTTGACAAGCTTGTCAATTTGCTCGTCTATCTTGGGTTTAAGTGCGAATGGCACCCGCCTTGGTTTCAGGTGTTTTGGGGGGACGTTTGGGTCTAGGCTGAATGATATAAGGGGCCCTCGGTACTTGCCTAGGTTTCCGTTGAAGACCTCTTGGAATTCCCGGGCCAGTTGTTGCTCCCAGCTGTCGTCAGTGACGAGGTTGACTCCCGTGACTGCGATGTCGAGCGGGGCAAACCATTGCAGTCCCAGTAGGCTTGGGCGGTCGCGGTCGATGATTGTCAGGGGAAGCCTTTCGGTGTGCCCTTTATATGTGATGTTGAAGTGTTTGGTTCCGACTACCGGGATGCGGTTTCCCTGGTAGTCCTTTACGATGAGTCTCTGGCTGTCTAGGTTCCTCCTTTGGATGGTAGGCACCGAACGCTTTATTTCATGCCATGCTATCATGGAGAGGTAGGATCCGGAGTCCACCTCCATTTTGCATGGCTCTCCCTCGATGCCTACCTCCACGTGGACCTTCCGGGAGTCATTGGTTATGGCGTGGCCGATGGTGACCGTCTGATGGGTCTCCTCTCTTCGCCGGTTATCACCGCCTCGTCGGGATCGTTCGTTCCAGTCCCATCTGTTGTCCGAGGGGCGATCTCTGGTCCGGGGTGGTGTGCTCTCTCTCCTTCGGTCGCTCTGGTCCCATCGGGCCGGGCTGCGGTTCTTTTTAAGGCGGCAGACACGGGCGATGTGTCCCTTCTTGTCACAATGCTGGCAGATCGATTCAAAAAACTGGCATTCGGACCTGGGGTGGTCGCCTCCGCAACCGGCACAGTTGGTCCTCGACTTACAACCCTGCCGGTTCCGTGGGTCGCGGCCTGTCTGGAGGCGATGAATTTCCTCATCATCATCGGAAGTGCCCAATGCCGAGTGGAAATCGCCCTGGTGGCTGGTCATCTCAGGTTGGCCCTCGGCCGACCTTGCAGGGTTGTTGTTCCCGCTGCGGTCCCCAGCATTCGGTCGGCTCATGCGGTCGGCGGACGTTCGGGTCACTTCTGCGGCTGCTATGAGGGTGTCTGCTAGGCTGATGTTGCCCTTGGTCATCAGCCGGCTCTGGAGGACGGGGTCCCACAACCCGAGCACGATTCTGTCTCGCAGGGCATCGTTCAGGTTGTCGAATTCGCACAGCCCCCCTACACGCTGTAGTTCGGTGACGAAGTCGCTGAAACTCTCACCCGAACGTTGGTCCTGATGGTAGAATTCATTGCGTCGGATTAGGATGGGTACCTCTGGAGCGTAGTGCCACCGAAGTATTGGCTCGAGGATGTCCCAATCCATCGCGGTCGCATCGGCGGGTTTGGCAAGAGCCTTGGCCATCTTGAAAACCTCGGTCCCGCAGTGGGTCAGGAAGACGGCGCGCTTCATGGGGCCGGTGGCGTCCTTCAGATCGCTGCCCTCGAGGAACATGCGGAATCGGTCGGAGTACGATTCCCAGTCCTCGGTGGCGGGGTTGAAGGGTGCGGGGGGTGCGATTTTCGCCATCGTGGTGGTTCATCTGGCTTCCGTCGGACATGTGGTTCGGTTCAGGGTCGGGATCCCACCTTCGTCGCCAGTGTCGGGTCCTCGAAAATGATGCCAGGAGTCGGTGACTTCAAATCATGCTCTTTTATTAAAGTAGGAACCGAACTGGCACTTTGCAAAAGGTTCGCGGCTTTTATTCTTTTAGCCGCGGCAGCCGCGGCCAATGGCACCTCTTTAAATCTCCCGCGATTCGAATGGACCAATCGCGGGAGATTCTTAGCGAGCCAATCGGCACGGCTCGCCTGACCAATCAGAGTGCCCCGCGCTTTAGCCAATCAAAGCGCGGGGATCTCAAGAATGCTAATTAAGGGACAGAACAAGTCCAATCAAGGCAAGGTGAGGTAATTAATCTGGCAGGGCAAGAGAAGGAATTCCAGACCTGAAGGAACAACAATAAATCAATCCGGTTGAGAGGATTCCAGGAACTCAGATAACTACAGTCAAC
Organism: Hydrophis major; assembly: GCA_033807585.1. Taxonomy (NCBI): domain Eukaryota; kingdom Metazoa; phylum Chordata; class Lepidosauria; order Squamata; family Elapidae; genus Hydrophis; species Hydrophis major. The sequence continues at coordinate 129,145,160 of CM066331.1, forward strand.
ACACGATAAACTCATGTTTGTTCCCAGCAGATGCTGCACTCAGCTTGCTTCTCTTTTAAACTCTCTTCCCAGGTGTGCCTAATGAAGGGAATCAGGACCCTTTCCTCCCCCATAAGCCATGCAACCCACATTACTCTCCGTTTCTCCCTGCATGCCCTAGGATGAAGAGGGGGTGGGCCTGGATCATCCTCTTAACTCCATCTTCCTCTCTGAACTTTTTCCTTACCCAGTTTCCTCCATAGCCAATGGAGCCACACTCCCACTCCCTGTGAGGTATTCGTCTTCTTCCTCAAATTCAGACTCTGACAAGGATATGATACTTACTCTGTAAGTCACTTAGAGAGGATTGTGAAGCACTGTGAAGCAGTATATAAGTCTAAGTGCTACTGCTATTTTAAATTCTGTGATACAGTAGATTTATTATACTTGAACAAGGCCACTGAGTGATGAAGATCATATATAAATCCAGTGCTGAATTTGTGTCCTTCAGCCTCTTTATTGACCTTTAATTCTGGTTATCTTTTGGATATTCAGTTATTCTAAATACAGTGATCAGCAAATGTGCAACACATTAAGCACAATAAGACTGCACTGTTTCCAGTATGAAAACAAGGTATTTTTTTCTTAGTTGTTTTCCAATTCTTTCCATTTGTAATTATGTATTGGTAATTATTCATAATTATAATTATGAATAATAAAGAGAAATCTTTTTCTTAGGTTTCTGTAATCGTCTCTGAAATATTGCCAATATTTCATTCCATATACAACTGAAACATTATAATTTTATTCTCTGATAGAAACTGTTTTTCTCTCTTCTAAAACTTTTTAATTAAAGCCTTCTGAAAATATTTTGCTGCCTGAAGCAGAATGTTTAATCCTTTTCTTATGTTCCATCATGACAAGGTTCACAGTTTTCAAGGAAAGTCAAGATATTTTAGTACCTGAAGTGGTATCTTGTTTCTTATTGGTTAATAAAAAGGCAGAAATAATAATATAAATAAATTACTTTACTATTCTTTCATGGCAGCTAGAATCAGTTGCCTGAAGAAGTTGCCTCAATCTGTCCCATGCTTGGAATCTGCCTCCAGTGCTACATGCCTTGTTCTGAAACAAATGTTTTGCAGAAAACTTTTGACTGGTGAAAATCAAAAACAGAAGCATGTTATCCATGATAACAGAAGGACGAGGCCAAAACATCTTCTCACTTACATTTCAAAATCAACTCTAATGCTCTATATTTCTCATTGCTGAGCTAATGAAAATGGCCATGGTAACTATGTAGAAATTCTACATCCCCTCCAACAAAACTAGTTATTTTTTATAGTATGTCTGCTTATCTTGAAGTCAATAATTACCTAGATAGAAATGCTATCCTATACAGCTAGAAAACTGGCAAATCTCACTTTTTCTCCCTTTGTAGCTTTTATAATGCCTTTTAATGAAACATTAGCTCATCTTATAAGTCTTGTGTCACCCTATGATTAAGAATGCAAAACCTACCAGAAAAGAGAGCAATCAGAAGAAAATGCATGCTTATTAAAAAGAGGAAATGGAAAGTGTTGTGTCCGTCAGAAATGATGCCAGGAGTTGGTGACTTGTGCATTAGCTCTTTATTGGGTACAGGAACCGAATTGGGCTAAAGGCAAACTTCGCGGCTTTTGATTTCCAAGCCGCGGCGGCCACGGCCAATGACACCACTTTGAATCTCCCACAATTCGAATGGACCAATCGTGGGAGATTCTCAGCGGCCAATCGGCGCGGCTCGCCTAGCCAATCAGAGTGCCCTGCGCTTTGGCCAATCAAAGCGTGGGGATCTCAAGAATGCAAATGAGGGGACAGAACACCCCTCCCCTCTTGGTTCAGTCCTTACGTTGCATAGTCCCGTAGGTAGGCGGGGCTCCGTCTCTGCCTACTGGACCTGCACAGGTCAGTCGTAGGTTGGATCCCGGCCGGTTTGGTCGGGGTCTCTGTTCCTCCAGACTCCGTCGTGGGGACTGCCTGGTCTGTCTGGCCGGGCCGCTCTCTGCATCTCCCTCCTGGGCTACCCGGGTCGGTTGAGCTGCAGGTTCCGCTGCTCCCACTCGGTCTTCCCGGGTTGGTTGAGCTGGCCTGGCTGTCTCTTCCTGGCGAGGTTTCGTGCTGGCTGCTTTCAGGTGAGTATGGCTGGTTTATTCCTTCTCGGTTTTGGTTCCCTGGGTATTCCCTCCCCTCTTGGTTTGTGTTGTGGGGGTTGGTTTTGCTTGGTTGCGCGTTGGTGGTCTCTTGGGTGGTCGTCCTTGATCTTAACTGATTGATGTGGCGTTTCCATGCTCGTCTGTCGGTTGTTTGTAGCCGGTACAAGTGTGGGCTTGTTAGTTGTGTCATGATGGCCGGTACCCATAATGGGTCTCCCGTTAGGTTTTTCGCATAGACGGCGTCGCCTGGTGCGAAGGTTCAGTGTTTGCTGGTTGAGTCTGGGGGTTTCTCTGGGTTGTACGTGGGGTGTAATCTATCAAGTGGGGACCTTATTTTCCTCCCCATTAGCAGTTCGGCTGGGCTTTTATTTGTTGTGGTATTTGGGGTTATGTGTTGGATGAAAAGTAATTTATTTATTTTGTCCTGGATCTCCCCGTGGTCTATTTTCTGGATGGTTTTCTTTGTGAATTGAACCATCCGTTCCGCCCAACCATTCGCCGCCGGATGCGCCGGGGCTGTCAGCGCGTGTCGGATGCCCCTCTCCGCTAGGAATTTTTCGAATTCTAGCGAGGTGAATTGGGGCTCATTGTCGGAAACGAGGACGTCTGGGAGACCGTGTGTTGCTAAAAGTTTGCCGAGTTCTTTGGTCACGGCCTCCGTGGTGGTTGTTCTCATGTTGCTTACCTCCAGCCAGTTGGAGTAAGCGTCTATGGTTATTAAGAAAGTATGTCCTTTTGTGGGCCCAGTGAAATCGATGTGGATTCTGGACCATGGTCCCCTGGGGGTTTCCCACTTTAGGATGGGTGCTGCGGGTGGGCTTGGCCTAGTTTCCTGGCATCGTTGACACCTTGCTACCCCGGCCTCGATCTGTTTGTCCATCCCTGGCCACCAAGCGTAACTTCTGGCCAGGGCTTTTGTCCTAACGATGCCCGGGTGCCCCTCGTGTAACAGTTCCAAAACCTTCCCTTGTAGTTTTTCCGGGATGACCACCCTATCCCCCCATAGTATGCTCCCTTTTAGTAACGAGAGTCCCGTTTGCCAGTTCCGGAATGTCCTGACGGACTCGTCATTGTCCCTTTCTGGCCATCCTTTCTCTACCCAATGCAAAACCCGCGCCAGATGTTTGTCTTTATTAGTTTCTCGGGCAATGTCTGACGCGGTTATGGGTAGGTTGGGTAGAGTCTCTATACTGAGGGTGGTCATCGCGGGTGCTGGGTCAGTGTCAGGTTTCGGTAACGGTGAGCAGCTTAGGGCGTCCGCATGGAAGATAGTCTTACCCAGTCTGTGTGTGACTCCGTAGTTTTAGGTAGCCAGGAACTCGGACCACCTTGTCATTTGGGGAGACAGAATGTTCGGGGTGGCCCTGTTCCCTGTAAGGATTCCCAGCAGCGGCTTGTGGTCGGTGATGATGGTAAATGTCCGGCCGTAGAGGTACTTGTGAAACTTTTTTACTGTGGCGACGATAGCCAAAGCCTCTTTGTCCAGCTGGCTGTAGTTCCGCTCCAGTTTGGTGAGGGTCCTTGAAAAGAACGCGATGGGTGCTTCTTTTCCATCGAGGAGAGTGTGGCTGAGGACAGCGCCGACGCCGAAGGGTGATGCGTCGCATGTGACGGCTAGTGGTAGGGTCTCGTTGTACTGGATGAGGACGGCATCCGAAGTGAGTAGGTCCTTTGTTTTCTTGAAGGCGGCTTCCTCACGTTTCCCCCAAGTCCAGGTCGCCGCCTTGTCCAAGAGCCTATGCAAAAGCTCCGCTGCTGTTGCCTTTTGGGGCAGGAAGACATTATAAAAGTTAAGCAGCCCCAGAAACGCCTGCAGTTCTGTCTTTGAATTGGGTGTGGGGGCTTCTTTGATGGCTTTGATCTTTTTGTTGGTGGGGTGAATGCCGTGATGGTCTAGGAGATATCCTAGAAATTCAACCCGCTCCATGTATAATTGGCATTTTTCCCTCTTTACTTTGAGCCCGGTCTCTTTGAACTTGGTTAGGACCTCCCTTAGGCGACTCTCTAGTTCGGCCTGGTTGGTTGCCGACACTAAGACGTCGTTGAAGTAGGGTACCACCCCCTTGATGCCTTGTAACAGCCTTTCCATTAGGCTTTGGAATATTCCCGGCGCCACGCTGACTCTGAATTGGAGTCGGTTGCATTTAAATGCTCCCCGGTGGGTGACTATGGTTTATGCTTCTGCCGTTTCCTCGTCGACCGGCAATTGTTGGTATGCCTGGGCGAGGTCGAGTTTAGCGAAAACCTTGCCCCCTCCCAGTGAATGTAGTAGGTGCTGCACTACTGGGACGGGGTAAGCGCTTTGCTGCAAGGCGCCATTTAGGGTGGCCTTATAGTCCCCACAGATTCTCACCGACCCATCAGGCTTAATCGGGGTGACTATGGGGGTTTTCCACCGGGCGTGGTCTATGGGTTGTAGGACCCCTTGCTTGACGAGCTTGTCAATTTGCTTGTCAATCTTCGGTTTAAGCGCGAATGGTACCCGCCTTGGTTTTAGGCATTTTGGGGGGACGTTTGGGTCTAGGCTGAATGATATAGGGGGCCCTCGGTACTTGTCTAGGTTTCCGTCGAACACCTCTTGGAATTCCCGGGTTAGTTGTTGCTCCCAGTTGTCGTCGGCGATGTGGTCGATGCCCGTGACTGCGATACCGAGCGGTGCGAACCATTGGAGTCCCAGTAGGCTTGGGTGGTCACGATCGACGATGGTCAAGGGAAGTCTTTCGGTATGCCCTTTGTAGGTTATCTTGAACTGTCTGGTTCCGACTACAAGGATGCGGTTTCCCTGGTAGTCTTTCACAATTAGTCTCTGGTTGTCTAGGCCTTTTCTCTGGATGGTAGGCACCAAGCGTTTTATTTCTTGCCATGCTACCATGGAGAGGTAGGACCCGGAGTCCACCTCCATTTTACATGGCTCGCCTTCGATGCCTACCTCCACGTAGACCTTCTGGGCGTCATTGGTTGTGGTGTGGCTGATGGTGACTGTCTGATGGGTCTCCTCTCTTCGCCGGGTCTCACCGCCTCGTTGGGATCGTCCGTTCCGGTCCCATCGGTTGTCAGCGGGGCAATCTCTGGTTCGGGGTGGTGTACTCTCTTGTCTCCATTCACTCTGGTCCCATCGTGTAGGGCTGTGGTTCTTTTTGAGACGGCAGACGCGGGCGATGTGTCCCTTCTTGTCGCAATGCCGGCAGATTGAATCAAAGAACCGGCATTCGGACCTAGGGTGGTCGCCTCCGCGACCGGCACAGGTGGTCCTCGACTTACGACCCCGCCGGTTCCACATGTTGCGGCCTGCCTGGACACGGTGGATTTCCTCCTCGTCATCGGAAGTGCCCGATGCGGAGTGGACATTGCCCTGGTGGGTGGTCGTCTCAGGTTGGGCCTCGGTCGACCTTGCAGGGTGGTTCTTCCTGCTCTGGTCCCCGGCATTCGGTCTGCGCATGCGTTCGGAGGATTTTCGGGTAGCTTCGGCTGCTGTGGCTTTGGTGAGGGTATCGGCGAGGGCGATGTTGCCCTTGGCCATCAGCCGACTCTGGAGGACGGGGTTCCAAAGGCCGAGCACGATTCGGTCTCGCAGGGCTTTGTCCATGTTGGCGAATTCGCACAGCCCCCCTAGGCGCCGTAGTTCTGCGATGAAGTCGCTGAAGCTCTCATCTGACCGTTGGTCCCGACGGTAGAACTCATGTCATCGGATGAGGATGGGCACGGCTGGAGCGTAGTGTCGCCGGAGTATTGGCTCGAGGTCATCCCAGTGCATTGTGGTCACGTCAGCGGGTTTGGCTAGCGCTTTGGTCATCTTAAACACTGCGGGCCCGCAGTGGGTTAGGAATACGGCTTGCTTCTTCGGGCCGGTGGCGTCCTTCAGGTTGCTGCATTCGAGGAACATGCGGAATCTGTCTGAGTACGATTCCCAGTCCTCGCTGGCGTGGTTGAAGGGTGCAGGTGGCGCGATGTTTGCCATCTTGGAGTTTCATCTGGCTTCCATCGGACACGTGCTTCAGTTCAGGATCAGAATCCCATCCTCATCGCCAGTGTTGTGTCCGTCGGAAATGATGCCAGGAGTCGGTGACTTGTGCATTAGCTCTTTATTGGGTACAGGAACCGAACTGGGCTAAAGGCAAACTTCGCAGCTTTTTATTTCCAAGCCGCGGCGGCTGCGGCCAATGACACCGCTTTGAATCTCCCGTGATTCGAATGGACCAATCGCGGGAGATTCTCAGCGGCCAATCGGCGCGGCTCGCCTAGCCAATCAGAGTGCCCCGCGCTTTGGCCAATCAAAGCGCGGGGATCTCAAGAATGCAAATGAGGGGACAGAACAGAAAGAAAATGACTGGACAACCTGGAATGACTCTTAATTTATTGGGAATGCTATTGGACTTAATTGTTCAGGAGCCCAATGTAGGAGAAATATATACAATGGGAAATATAGAAGATGGAATAGAAGGAACAGAATCTGGTCCAAATCAAGTTGATCAAAGCAAATATTGTGAAAGAAAATATAAGTCTAGGCAGAAGCATCACACACAATCCAAGAACAAACTCCAAATCTGGATCTTTGTAACCTCTAGTGCACTGAGATTGGCTTATAAAGTCAGCTGTCAATCAGTGGATTTGCATGGTATGCATGGATGAGAACCATAGTGATGCGATGGCTTTGATATCATATTAGGATCAGGGAGACTCATGATTAAGTCAATTCTGACTCATGGAAGCCTACTGGATAACTTCAGCCTAATCACCTCTCTAAGCCCAATGTCCCTCACAGGATTGGTGTGGTGAAGATAAAATGTAAAGTTGTGTTGGGCTCCAAAAGAAAAGCTAGGATACAAATCACTATGATGATCAATATCTGTCAGTCTTTTGAGGTAGGCCAAGTCAAGAAGTAGACACCATAAGAATTCCATGAATACAATGTTATTGTTGTGGGATTATAAACAGAAGCTTCACTACTTCTTTTTAAGAACATGAACAAGACAGGATTGTTCTGTGTCTCTTTCTTGGAAATGCATTCTACTTTTCCAGAATTGAGAACCATTTCACCTCCTCCACATTTTTCTTAAGGTCCAAGTTATATTCCTGTATATTGTCAACTAAAAAGGTTGGTTAAAAAGTGAAGATTGATCCACTTTAGACTCTTTTGTGAACCAAATCCAGCTGACTTTCTGAGTTTTTGGATCTGGGAATTGTAACCTATAATAACTTTGTGTACAGTTCCTTTTCTTTGTTTTAAACACTGAATAGAACTATTTTGGTTTTAAATTACAATTTCATGAAACAAGAGGTAAAATTGCAGGTGGTAAGTGACTTAGGTCTACATGAACCGCTATATTCAGAAATATTAGAATTGCAGCCATCATTCTTTTATATAAATCAGTCTGTCATACTTGAAGTGGAAATGGAAAATCAGTGCACCAGGAAGTAAAGCAGAAATGTCTAATTGCTGGAAGTCTCACCTGAAAACACATTCTGAACATTATAAGTATGGAATAAATGAGATTACATTTAAATAAGCAGCATTGCATAAGCATAAATTTATATTGCTGGGTTCTGAAGAGTTATTCATGCATAGGATTTCTTAAGATATTAGATAGATAGCACATATACATAAGCAGCAGCTTTATAAGTTACTAGCTTAAGATGGTATAGGGAAGAATACTTTCCTAGTTATTTGTTTTTGCTACCAATCAGCTAAATAAACACTTTGCTCAAATAATGGCCTCAAACATTTTAGCATGACTTCATCATGAAATTAATTTCTTAGCAATCACAAGAAATCTTGTGAACAGCCAGAATTTAAGCTATTTTTTTCAGAAGTACTTCACATGAGCTGAGATTTGAAAGAGAGATGTTCCAGCCATTTTTTGCTTGTGTTATTTGTGTCTATGGCACTGAAACATAATGTTTAATATTTGTATTCGATTGGACCAAATTTTAAGAGCTTATAATGGTAGGATTTGTAGCAATGGATTTTATTTGGCCTCTTGCTTCTCTCTCACAGACAGATTAACACCCAAAGTTATAGAATTGAGAAATGATGGGAAAGAATAGACTGTGATATGAGGAAGAAGAGTTAGAAGATTATTATTCCCCTTAAGTCAGGGTGCTTCTATGAAATCTGTGCTTCATTTCTGATTTTCAATAGAAAACACCAACAACTTGCATCAGATAATCAGTAGGTACATATTTGATTTTAAATTAAAATTATGTCCCATATTCCTGATTATGAATTATATTATGAATTAAAAGAACCACCCATCTTTTTTCTGCAGAACTAGACATAGTAGTATAGCAATTTCTAACTTTACAATTGTCTTAATCTATTCATTCAATATATTTTCTTCTTCCCTATTTTATGACCTTATAATTTTTGTCCCAATTTAAATCAGTGAATGTTAATATAACTGAGTTATGTATTACCAAAAATATATAACTATTCTATGTATTTAGATACTCTTTCTACAAATGATGAAATTTGGCAGTTTTGAAACAAATTAGACATACAAATCTCCTAAGAATAGCTTGAGTAAACGAATAGAAAGGACAGCAACACAGAAAGAAAAAAAATATTTTTAGATTGAAACAGCTGGATACTGATTCCAGGAAGGGATATTCATTGTTTTATCTGTATAGCAACAGCTTTCCATCACTGTATTTCTTACATCCCTGCATAATCTTGTTGTATAAGAACAATCCAAGGAGCAGCGACAGTCAAAAACAATATTCTACTATTGTTAAAACAGCAATTTAGGTAAAAATCTCAAAGGTATTTCATACTTTTAAGCCAATTTTAAAAGCCTAGTTTATTCTACTGCAAATATAAAAGTTGATTATAATAATTTTTATTGATAGTGAAAGATAGCTATCGATTTATTAAAGATGTGTATACCCATTGGTTGCATATATATTTAATATATGCATATATTAAATGTATGTAAACTATTACTGCAGTATTCTATTCAGTTATCTGGAATATTTTAAAAAAATGCATTTTATATTAACATTTTTTTTCCAAACTAGAACTTGGCAGTCTTCTGTTAGATTGAAAGCAAATTTCTTAATATAAAAATGGCAAAGGTTTGATTTCTTCAGGGAATATTCATCTTTGATGAAATTATGTATTCTTTTTTAAAAACAGATAATTATTTTGCACAGAAAACCTACAATAAAATTTCAGGAGAATTCTCATAGGCTACAAACGTATACATAAATTATTTAAATATTTTGATGGATCTTATTTTTTAAAAAATAAAATACAGATAAATCAGAATATATAGCTTTTAACAAAATTTACCATTTAATGGTATTTATTTCATAAGCAGGAGATATTTGGAAGCATTGAGCTTAATAATGGAAAGATAATTGTTTATCAACATTTGTGATAAATATATAAATGGAGATGCATTTTTTTTCACTTAATTTTTTGCAATACTGAAAAATGCAACTTTGCAGTTCAGATTAATGGTTTTCAATAAGTCCATTATTTTGAAATATATTCAATTATGGGTAGAAATTCTTTGTGAAAATAGGAAATAATGGAAATAATTGATCTCAATGCCAATTTTAATTATTGAATATGGACAAACAAAGCTATTCATTTTTTAATTTTTTAATTTTCTAAGAAGGCTGTTGGGAATACATGGAGCCAAGTCCCGTCTCCCCTGCAAATAATATTATGTTGAAGGATACTGCCTTCCAGCTTTTTTAAAAAAATGTAGGAATGGATCCTTTCGTGTCTACAGGTTTCACATAGGGGATTCCAGTGTTAAACAAAAACAATGGTTTTTAGCTAGAATAACTGATTTTTCCCAGCATGCTAAATGCAGCCCAAGTAAATAACATGTCTTAGTACAATATCAAAATGTGATTCTTAAGGAATTGGTGTAATTTTTTTTTAGAATATTTTCTTTGTTTTTTACTGCCAATAATTAGTTAATAAGACAATGGCCTTTTTTATATGATTTATTAACTTTGGTACTGTTTTGATGTGGCAGTTGTCAGAGTATAATAGCACAACATGAATTTTTAAATAGAGCCACACATAAAAACCTTTTAACCAAAGGAAATATAGTAAACCAGCTACTTTCAATCTTAAGGGTGAAGACTTATATGTTGCAACCTGTTGACTAATTTTGAGGGATCTATATAGCCTATAACAGTGGCCCCCAACCTTTTTTGAACCAGGGACCAGTTTCACAATTATTTATTCTTCCACAGTAACCTGAGTACCTGAGTAACGCAAGACTCCACCACCATCGGGATGGCTCTTTGTTCAAAGCCGCCCCCCCTTTGATGAAACTAAGGCGCGAACACCCAAATGCCACTTTCCAACTGAAAATCCGGAAGCACTTTCCAACCGAAAACCCGGAAGCAACTGAAAATCTCGAAGCGCTGTCGAAACAAGATGGCGGTGCCCAAGCTTTGCGGCCCGGTAAAAAATGATCCACGGACCGGTACCAGTCTGGGGAGCGATGGTTGGGGACCCCTGGGCTATAATGTAAGAGCCTTCTGCCTCATCTGAAATTATAAATAGACTTTTTGAAAAATACTTTCAAAATTATACCATTAAAAAACCCTAAATGAATGATGAAATATTATAATTTATTTCAGCATTTCCCCCAGGTTATAGTTTCTAGTAAAATCACACCATTCCTGTTGAAGCATAGAGCCCATTAAATGACTGGTATAAGTTTAGATTGCATTATTTCCCAGCTTTTTATTATAGCTTTTAAATTGTTTTAAATTATTTTAATAGATAAATGATGCTTGTGTTTGTTTTAATTATGTACACTGCCCAGAATGACATGCAAGTGAGATGGGGGGGGGAGGGTTATTTATACTTTACCTATTTATTAACCAAATTTATATGGCTGCCCATTCCCAGAAAGTGCCTCTAGGTGATGTAAAATTATCCAATAAAACAATAAATATAAATATAAAAAAAACAATCCTTACCTAAACTTAGAACCATTATGAACAATTATTCAAAAAAATTAAAAATTATAAAAGCAAAACTAAAGAAAGAAAGGAAAATAATAGACAGGGGGAACATATTAATAAAGGAGCCATCTCATCTGTTTACCTGTCTTCTGGTATCTGATGGTGTAACATGTTGCTGCAGGAAAGCTCAGGACTGTTAAGGCCAACCTCAAGAGAAGATTCTACAATGCTGTTGTCATGACAGAAAAGGCCTGCTGCTTAAGGCCTGCCAAATGTAGTTCCCTAGTCAATGGAACCATAACATCATGCAAAGTCCTCTGAATTTGCTGCACCGCCATCTTTTTGATCACCAAAAGGGAAGGTTAAATAATGGGTGAAAGTTGTCCAGTATCAAGGGCTCCAGTGATGAGTTGTTGAGGAAGGAACCAACCCAAGCTTCCTTAAGAGTTGAACAAGCCCTCACTCAGAAAAGAATTAGCTACAGTAGGATCCATTCATATGACACCCAGGCCTGTTTCACAAACCAGGAGGAGATCTAAAGAGTAACTGTCCACTCTGACCTGCTCTTCAATCTCCTCCAGGCTCTGGACCTCCCAGCATGGTTGGATCCCAACAAATCCTGCAACATATTTTACTTGTGGGCATGGCAAGGCAGAGACATGATAAGAATGGGTGAACATAACATATCATCTAACTCTAAACCAGTCAGAAAGCCAAAGAAACCAAATCCCGAGGTTCAGTCTAGAAGCCAAGTACAGTATAGTACAGGTGAAGCACAAAAAAAGTCAAGAGCATTGTTAAAGGATAAATCAAGTGGGTTCCCTTCCCCCCTTTTTAAAAAAGGTAGGATGAGCAAGAACCTCTGAGCATTAACTGAATCCCTGCAGGGGGGGAGGAAATCAGTGGTCAAGGTGCAAAATATGTGACTATAAAATGTGGATTACTTCTTTAATCAGCCACTTTAAAGCTGATCAAAAGAATCTCATAATAAAATAGCTCATTTTCAATAGCTTGCTAGCTGTATTTTCCAGATAAAGTTAAATTATGCATGTACTTATATCTACGTATATCATCATGCTGAAAGTTGCTGTGGTATTGCTTTCCAAATAATGTTATTGTCATCCATTCTGAATTGCTTTGGAAAGAATCAGTACATCAGTACAATGTTTGCAAGGAAATGATTGTGCGTGAATTTAATTTACAGTCTAAAAATCATGTCGTAGTAGAAGATCACAACCGGTTTGCTCTTCATGACTATTGAATGAGGACCAATTGTGAAAAGAAGGTGACTCTGGATTTGGAGATGTCAGTGGAGCCAAATAGCTAATACTTAAAAGGTTAAAGGATTATAGTGAAAAGCCCTTCAGTTTATGGCTTTGAGCCAGGACATTTTTGGGAGGAAAATTTTCAAGTAGACTCAGTTGGCCAATGTCAGGTATTTCTAGACAATTAATTTAGACCCATTTCAACATGTATCCTCAATCTTTTTGAAACTTTGAGAAACACCTCTGTGACAATATAGTTCAGATGGCAGAATCACTGCACTGGAAAAAGTTTTATTAAGGCCAAACTTGATTGTAAGCGTGCAAAACATTCTCGAAAGAAAGCCTTCTAGTTTCTGTGTGGACATATTCAGCAGAGGGAGGTATGTTACATTTCTTGATAATTGTTGAATTTTTATCACTATTATGAAGACTTTTCTATTATTCATCAAAATTTGCATTACTCTTGCTAAAGGGCATTATTATTCCATATTTTACACTTCGATGGGTCTGAAAGTTTTTGCTAAATTTATCAGCAGCTTTTAACATGTCTATAGATGCTATCTTTTTATACCAATCTTCCTGGGATGAGAATCAAGGACTCACTACTGACTGTTAGGATCCAGAAAGTGTTGCAGTCTGCTGATATTTAATGTGCCTTTGAGTGTGTGTGTGTGTGTGTTTTTTGTTAAATGCTTTTGTGCATAAATAAGCAAGGAGATAGCATGACAAAGTCAAACATATTGAAAAAAACAATTCCAATACCTGTTCCTGAGATCTCCTATAAAACAATTAATATATAAATATTCAAATACAACTATTATACTGAAAATTCCATCAAATTGTAGTGCTGCCTAGTGAAAATGTGCAGTGAATTCAGATTATCTAACCACATCATTGCCTATCTTTTTAACATGATATGTAAAAGGAGAAATAAGAAGGTGAATTACAAAGGGTTATGAATGTAATATTTAGCATTCTTAATTTCATAATGGTAGAAGTAATTGAGAATTGTTGTAAGAGTTATGACTTAGAATAATGAGAATAGCAAAGCATAATTAAAGCCTAAAATTCATCTTTGTCTAAGTGGGTTTCTATTGTGATTTATCCTAATAATTAGTACGGATGAGTCTGTCAGGTAGTGACACTTGTATTAATAATCCACAAAAGATCAACAGATTTATATGACTTAAGTTTGCTTGTGTAAGGATTCTTATGAAAATTATCTTAATAGTTTAGCTATCAAATAAGCAAACAAGGTAAATAGAAAGGGCTGTGTTTACATATACTGTACATGGAAGTGGAAAATTCTTAACATTCTTAATAAAATGCTAACATTTGCAGGCTTCATGGATTTGTTTACATTACCTGATTCCAAAGAGACTAGTAAGAATATTCTTCTATTGTATTGTTCATCAATAGGAATCATGAAATGCATGTTTGAAAGTGAGATATAGGTTGGATGAGTAATAATGGGTAAAAAAGAATAAAAAGATGTGAAAAAAATATTCTTAAAAATAAATTTTAAATCAAGTATATAAATAATTTAGAATATGGAATAGAATAGTAATAAGCTTGTGTTCTATTTCTTACTCTAATATGAGCTTCTGATGTAGATTGATCCCAACAAATCTAGACATAATGGGTTGGATGAAAGCTAGTAAACTGAGTCAAATATTGTATTCTATGTACTTCTAAGCCTAGAAAATAAATATTCAACTCTAAAAGAGCAAATTGATATTTTTTGGTTGATTATGATACTAAAATGGACTAAAATGACTTTGGTATCATAGAATATATTTTATTATCTTTGCATAGTTTGCCAGACGTAACTCTTCTTGGATAGGGAAAATCTGTTCAATTATAGAATTCTTTATTGGTCAAGTGTGATTGGACACACAAGGAATTTGTTTTGGTGCAAATGCTCTCAGTATACATAAAAGAAAAGATACATTCATCAAGGGTCAAGAATCATAAAGTACAATACTTAATAATAGGGTACGAAAAGCAATCAAATCATACTAGGAAACAATCAATTTAAATTGTAAGGATACAAGCGACAATTACAGTATACAGTCACAAGTGGGAGGGGATGGGTGATAAGGAGTGATGAGAAGATTAATACTAATAGTAGTGCAGACTTTGTAAACAGTTGGACTGTATTGAGGGAATTATTTGTTTAGTAGAGTGATGGCGTTCAGGAAAAATTGTCCTTGTGTCTAGTTGTTCTGGTGTGCAGTGCTCTATAGCATTGTTTTGAGGGTAGGAGTTGAAACAGCTTATGTTTGGGATGTGAGGGGTCTGTAAATATTTTCAGTCCTCTTTTTGACTCGTGCAGTATACAGGTCCTCAATAGAAGGAAGGTTGGTAGTAATTGTTTTTTCTGCAGTCCTAATTACTCTCTGAAGTCTGTGTCTGTCTTGTTGAGTTGCAGAACCAAACCAGACAGTTATGGAGGTGGAGATGACAGATTCAGTAATTCCTCTGTAGAACTGTATCAGCAGCTCCTTGGGCAGTTTGAGCTTTCTGAGTTGGTGCAGAAAGAACATTCTTTGTTGTGCTTTTTTTTTTTTTAAGATTTTATTAATTTTCTACAAACAAACAAGACAAACAAAACATTAAAACATCAACTCTCATATGTACATCCAGTGTGTCAGTTGGTTCATCATTTTTGTGCATTCATTCTGTAGTCTCAATTACAAGTATGTTACATAACAACTCATATTGTCAATCCAAACTTATATATCCTAATATCACTAAAAAAAAGAAGTTTTTGACTATATTTTTAATCATTCATGTTTTATGAGCTAACAATACTTTAAACCAGTTTATTCTATAACAAATCATATAATCATATCAAATCAATCCTAAAAAACCTTTTATAAATATAATGTCAAATAACAAAATAATAGCAAAATAGCAAAATAAAGATATTCCTTACTGTCTAGCATTCTAAATATTCTATTATCGTATTTTATCATCTAACCATTGATAAAAAAGATCCCAAATTTCATAAAATTGTTTATCCTCTTGCTCTCTAATTTCAAATGTAAATCTACTCATCTCAGCACATTCCAATATTTTCTTAATAATTTCTTCCTGTAATGGTATTTTCTCATTCTTCCAATTTTTAGCAAATACAATCCTAGCCGCTGTTAATACATTTACAATCAGGTACTTCAAATCTTTACTATATATATCAGGTAAAATTCCCAATAAGAAGATCTCTGGTTTCAAGTCTATGTGTTTCTTTGTCATTTTTTCCAACCACATGCGAATTATAGTCCAATATTTTCTAGCGTCCTCACATGTCCACCACATATGGTAATACGAGCCGGGTATCTGATGACATTTCCAGCATTTTTCAGATTTGTTCTTAAACATTCTTGCTATTCTTGTCGGGGGAAAGTGCCACCTGTAAAACATCTTATACAAGTTTTCTTTATATGCTGTTGACATTGTCATTTTATAATTTTGAGACCACAATTTCTGCCATTTCTCTAGATCAATCCCATATCCAAAATTCTTCCCCCAAACAATCATAGTTTCTTTAACTTGTTCTTCCTCTAATTTAATTCCCAGTAAATAACCATATAATTTTTTAATCACCTTCTCATCAGTACCCATCAAGATCTTATCTAAATCAGTCTGCTTATCATAGAATCCCTCCATTTTAGAATCTTCATCATACCTTGAATGTATTTGCGCATATGAAAACCAATTCATCCTTATACCTTGTTCCTCTAAGTTTTGGATCGTTTTAAGTTCACCCTTTTCATCCAAGAGTTCCCCATATCTAACTGTTTGTTCCTTCTTATAAATTATAGGATAAGAAAATGCTTCGATAGTCGATACCCAAACTGGAATTTTCAAATAACATTGTCTTTTTATCTTCTCCCAGTTTAACCACAAAGACTCCCATATATAATGTCTTCTAAAATAACCCTGTGTTTTAGTTCCCTTATACCATAAAAAAGCATGCCAGCCCAACAGCAAATCATGCCCTTCTAATGTCAACAACTATGCTTTCTTAATGTTATCCATTCTTTGACCCACATCAAACTTGCAGCTTGATAATACAATTCCCAATTAGGCAGGCCAAAACCTCCTCTAATTCTAGCGTCTTGCAAAAGCTTTAGCTTTATTCTCGCTTTTTTACCTTGCCATATAAACTTCAACATGATTTTATTTCAATCTTCAAAATAGTCTTTTCCAAGCCTAATTGGTATTGTTTGGAACAAAAATAATATTCTAGGTAAAATATTCATCTTGATTGTTGAAATTCTCCCTATTAATGACAATTGCAAGTTTTCCCACTTCTTCAAATCTGTAGCTATCTGTTGTTTGAGTTTAATATAATTATTCTCTTTTAATGTGCTACATCTTGCTGTCAAATATATCCCCAGATACTTAACCTTATTTGTAATTTGGATTTTCAAAAGATCTGCCAGTTCTTCTCTTTGTCTCAATAGCATGTTCTTTGTCAAAATCTTTGTTTTATCTTTATTTATTTTCAAACCAGCCATCTCACCATATGTCCCTATCTTTTCCAATAACTTTGGAGCTGTTTCTAACGGGTCTTCCAGAATAAAAGCTAAATCATCAACAAAAGCTTGTAATTTAAATTCTTCCTTCTTAATTTTCATTCCTTTTATGCTTTTATCATCCCTAATATTTCTATTCAACACTTCCAAGGTCAACACAAATAGCAAAGGAGATAGGGGACACCCTTGTCTTGTGCCTTTTCTTATATTAATAAAATCTGTAAGTTCCCCCTCCATCATTACCTTTGCTGTCTGTTTATTATATATGGCTTCGATTGCTTGAATAAATTTTTTCGCAAAACCCATCTGTTCCAATAGTAATAACATAAATCTCCAATTCACGTTGTCAAATGCCTTTTGAGCATCTAGAAATATCAAAGCCATTTGCTTTTCAGGATGAGCCTCATAGTATGCCAAAGTATCCAAGATTACTCTCATATTGTCTCTGATTTGTCTCTTTGGCAGAAATCCATTTTGATCTGGGTGAATAAAATTATTTTAATATTTTTAAAGTCTTTCTGCTAAAATTGAAGCAAAGATTTTATAGTCTGCATTCAATAAGGAGATAGGTCTGTAGTTCTTAATTTGCAGTGGGTCAGCCTCTTCTTTTGGAATAACTGTGATATAAGCCTCTGACCATGTTTTGGGTATCATCTTTTTTAATATAACTTCATTCATGACTTCTAACAATGGGATACTCAATGATTCTTGAAATGTTTTATAGAATTCTGCCAGAAGCCCATCTGGACCTGGTGCTTTCCCATTGTTTTGTCTCTTAAACGCTTCATTTAATTCCATCACTGTTATATTGCTTTCTAACATTTCTTCAGTCTCTTTAGGTATCTTCGGTAAATTAGCATTCTGTAAATACTGTTTGACTTTTTCCTCATCAATATTCTCTTGTTTATATAGTTGCCCATAAAAATCTCGAATAATTTCCTTTTTCTCCTTATTACCATAACAAACTTGGCCTTGATCATCTTTTAGCTTCAATATTTTTCTTGATTCCTTCTCCTTTCTCAATTTATATGCTAGCCATCTACCTGGTTTATTTGCATCTTCAAAGTAATTCTGTTTAGAATTTCTGATTTTCTGTGCCAATTCTTCTTTCTCTATTAATTCCATTTTATGTTTAATTACATCCAGCTTCAATTTAACATCTTTTTTCTGTGGCATTTTCTGTAATTCTTTTTGAAGTCTTTTATATTTGTCTTCCAAGGCCTTAGAAGCTTGCCTTTTCCTAATATTCATTTTTCTTGTATAATTTATTATCAGACCTCTAGCATATGCCTTCATTGTATCCCACACATTCTGCGTTGAAGTATCTTCTTTTTTATTTTCTCTGAAGAAAAAAGCCAATTCCTTCTCCATCCATTGTATAAAATCTTTCTCCTTTAAAATAGTATTATTTAATGTCCATCCCGATCTTTTTTTTTTGTCCCTTCCATTTAATTGTCATTGGGCTATGATCTGCCCAAGTACTTGTTTCAATATTTGTTTCTTGAATATTGGATATTAATTCTGTTGATATCCAAATCATATCTAATCTGGACCATGATAAATGTCTATTTGAATAAAAAGTATATTGTTTAGCTTTAACATTTCTTTCTCTCCAAATATCTTTTAAAGATAGTTCGTCTGTCATTTTAAAAAAAGATTTAGGGAGAGCCTTTCTATTTTGCTTGGTTGTTTTTGCTATATAGTCCAATTTATTGTCCACAATTCCATTAAAGTCTCCCATCATAATTATATTAACATAGTCCAGTCCAGTTATTTTCATGTGTAGCTTTTTATAAAACTCTTCTTGTTTATCATTCGGAGCATAAATTGCAATCAAGAGTATTTTTATATTATTGTCCATTATTTCCACCATTAATACTCTTCCATCTTCATCCGTTTTGCTGGGATAGCCTCTTTAATGTATAGAACCACTCCTCTTTTCTTACATTGAGTCAAAGAAGTAAATATTTTCCCCAATTTTGGCTGTACTAACAATTGTTCATGTTGTTTTTTAATATGAACTTCTTGTAGACAAATTATATCAAATTTTAATTTACCTAATTTATGAAAAGTTCTCCTTCTTTTAACAGCTGAATTAAGTCCATTTATATTCATTGTAATCAGTTTTTTTTCTTCCATGATTATGCTTTATATTTAGGTCTAACAGCTCTCGTGGATCTCACTTCACGCTGTTCTTTACTGTCCACCTGTCCACCTACCGCTCCTTTCTCTTTTTTAGTCTCCAGTTGTTCCTCTTGAAACTCAATTAATGAGACCTCTTTCTCTGCCTCCTCTCTTCTTCTTCCAAAAAATTCTGCATGGAAAAGTTCTGCTTTCTCAATTGAATCAATTCTATGTCTCTGTTCTTGCCACGTAAACATTAATCCTTCTGGAATCAGCCATCTATAATTCACTTCGTTTTCCAGTAGCATTTTGGTCAGAAATTGATATTCTCTTCTCTTCTCATCTCTCTCACTCTTCTGGGTATTTGTTTTAAAACCACAATCTCTTTACCTTTGTATTTCAATGTTTTCTCTCTTACCACTTGTAATATTTGTTTTTTAATGGATTTTTTTGTAAATCTAATGTGGACTTCCTTTGGTAATTTATTTCTCATCGCATATCTTGTATAAACTCGATATACCTCATCTACTCCATCCATCATCTTTTCCTCTGTAATTTCCAAAGCATCTGCCAAAATTTCTATCATTATCGCAGCCAAATTTTCTCCTTTTTCCTCTTCTATATTTTGAAATATGAGATAAAATTCTGACCTTTCCATCTCCCACCTCAACATCCCACTTTTTTCTTGTTCAACCACTGTTAATCTACTGTCAATATTTCCAATCTTCTCCTCTCTTTGTTTTCCTTCTTCCTCAATTTTTTGGAATCTCTCCTCATACTTCCCCATCATTTGTTTAATATTTTCCACTTTTTCATCAGTCTTTTCTATTCTTTGTTCAATGATGTCTGATTTTATCTTGAGATCTTGGATTCCTTGCATAATCATCTGTAAAGTTACTATTTCTTGTTCTTTATTTTGCTTCAACATTGTCTGAATTAAACGTTGTCCTCTAGCTGGTGGGGAAGCAGAGGTAGAAGTAGAAATGCCAACTGGTATTGGTTTCCTGCTAATTATAATGCCTCCAAAGCTTCATATTCTTTTTGACTTTTAATCCAACTGGTAGAGTATCCAATTATAATCCAAAATGGAAAAATCCAATCGTAAAAGACCCAAAACCAAAGAAGAAAAAGGAAAAAAGGAAGAAGAAAAATCTTCAGGTTCTTCTAGACCCTAATCCAATTACAAAGTAGTCCACCATAAAAAAGGAAAAATAGAAAGGAAAAAAACAAACAAACCCAAAAATGATATTATTGATTAAGAGCAAAAAAAAAAGCAAAAGAAAAAAAGAAATTCCTTCAGGTTCTTCACACCTTAATCTCAATAATCAAAAAAGAAAAACAAAGTGGTCCAAAAACATGGATAGAAAATGCAAAGAAGTCCCAATAAAAATAAGGAGAAAAAAAGAAAAATAAAGAAAAAACTCTGAGACTTTCCCTTTAAAATAAAAGGCAAAAATAAGAATATTACTAGAATTGAAATTTACAAAAAGGCTGGCGAATGGGATATATATATATATATATATATATATGAGCACACTGCACTTTATTTATTTATCCAAGGCTCTTATTATGACTCTCTTCTCTAGCAGCTTCAAAGCCAAGCCTCAAGTGTTGAAATATTGATAAGAGTCCAGGAAAACACCTGTAATAATATTTTGCTGTGCTCTCCCTCTATCTTATCACGTTGAAATGTCCTTGAGAAGGAGTCTTCTTACAATTCTTTCCAATTCAAATAAAGTATTTTCAAGCCTCTAGTTGGCAGTGTTGCAATGTTTCTTAATGCTCTTCCCCCCCAGCCAGAAAAAAGGAATAATGTATACAAAAAAAGAAAAGAAAAAAAATAGCTAAAGGGAGCCTCTATCCTAGAGAAAATTAAAAAATCAAAAGGAGCATAAAAATATATATAAGAGAAAATTCAATCCGGTTACCTACAAAGTCACACTTAAGTCCCCAGAAAAAAAAGTAAGAAAAAAAAAATCCAAGCCTCAATTTGACATCACTTTAAAAAACTCCGCTCAAACAGTTTTGGTCAAAAAAAAAAAAAAGTCTCACAGGTTTCTTCTTTGTTCAGGATGCCCTTTCAAACCTCAGCGAATTTACAACACAAAAGAAGTTCCTCATCCAGGCGACACACTTCTTTCCAGCCACTTTCTTTCCGGAGCTGTCCCGAGTTCAGCAGCTATGGGGGCTGCCCCTCCGCTGCCAGCAAAAGGGCTTCTCCTGGATCAAACCAGAGATTTTGCGATATCTCTGGGATCCTGGGACAGTACCCTTCTCAATCCCCATCTCTACAGGACAGTTTAGGTCCGTTAGGACCGACCAGGGGCGAAAATATCAGCTGCGATCTCAGAGCCCCAAGATCGCAGTTGTATCGCCGAAATGAAGCTCCACCTTCTCCTTTGTTGTGCTTTTTTGATGATGTTTTTGATGTTAGGTGTCCACTTTAGGTCTTGTGATATGATAGAACTAGAAATTTGAAGGTCTCTACTGTTGATACTGTGTTGTCTAGTATTGTGAGAGTGGTAGTATGGGAGGGTTTATCCTAATGTCTACCATCATTTCTATGTTTTTGAGTGTGTTCAGTTCCAGATTGTTCCTGTTACACCACGAGGCAAGTTATACAACCTCCTAATGTATGCGGATTTGTCATTGTCTTGAATGAGACCAATCACTGTTATATCATCTGCAAACTTCAGTATTTTAACAGATGGATTGTTTGAAATGCAGTCATTGGTATATAGGGAGAAGTGGAGAAAGCACACAGGCTTGCCCTCCCCCCCCCACAGTGTATAGGTATCAGATGTGATTCTGTCTAGCTTCACCTGTTGTTTCTTATCTGTTAGGAAGCTTATGATCCACTTACAAGTGTATTCAGGTGCCACTAGCTGGTTTAGTTTAGTTAGAAGAATGTCTGGAATGATGGTATTGAATGCTGAACTGAAGTCTACAAAGAGGACCTTTGCATAGGTCCTCAAGGTATGGAGATTCAAGGTATTGTAGGATGTAGTACAGAGCCATATACATCATCTGTTGATCTATTTGCGCAGTATGCAAACTGCATGGGATCTAAGAGCGTATCCATGATGGTTTTTAGATGAGACAGCACTAGCCTTTCAAAGGTTTTCAAAACTATATGTTAGAACAACTGGTCTGTAATCATTCACTTCCCTGATGGAGGGCTTCTTTGGCAATGGCATGATGGTAGAGCATTTGAAGCAAGAATAAACAGCACATCTCTGGTGATTTATTGAAGATTCAATATCCATGTATAAAACTGTTTTGCTCCAATTCTAACCAGTTTATATAAGTATGGCTAAATTATATTAATTCAAATGGATTGCATTCATTGCCTACTTGTTAGCTAAATCCAAACTGTTGACACTCTCCTACCAATCTACATATATATTAAAATGATGAGATAAATCAATTCACTGGATGTCTATCATTTGAAAGTTACATTGTGAACGTACAATAGAACCAGATTTTTTTTCTTCTTTTGATGTTGGCTGACTTGGAAGATTTTCACAAGGAGATACTATACAACAAAGTTATATTCTTGATTGGTAGGGTAACAGCTCTTTTATTTGCTTTGTGTTTTTATTTTTTCCATATGGTTTTAATATAGTCTAAGTATTGTTATTAATTTTTCTCATTTTTACTGCATAGAAGTTCTATTTTGCTTCATTGATGATAATATAGGATCTAAATATATTAAATAATATGATTACATTGGATAAAATCCTGAAACTCGCTTTATGAATGAAAAATAAAAAATAAAATAAAACATGCACATATAGGCCTCATTCGTATTGTCTCCAAATTGTCCCCTCCCCTCCCCTTTGGATAGATTTTGCTAACCAAATATTCATGCAACACTAGTTTTGTTTCCTGTAAAATGTTTCCTTGATTGTAGTATATATAATATTGTTGTGATCTAGACATGACAGAGACACGTCACTCATGTTTCTGTATCTTTTGAAAGTACACTCTTCAAATATTAGAAATAGTTCAGCAGTTCTTACATATCGGCAGCTATGATATTGCTATACATTCTTCCTTGTCTACTTTGCCACTAAGTAAATCTAGAATAGGTTATAATCCTGGATTAAAAAATATTGCTATCCTTTAATCAAAATATAGTTCCTTTTCTCCTCATTCATTGGAATGATGCTGCATGCATTACTAAAGCAATTTCTTGTTGATACTTCTATGCCATCTCCCATGGTAATAGCGCAATTACAGTGCTAGCTGTATCAGCATTAATTGCTTATTTATGAAAGCATGTGAATTAAGAATCCTTCTGTGTACTGCATCTTGTGTCACCAAGTGTATACATTAACATGATGGCTAATTAAGCTGCTACACTATCTTCGGGATAGCATATTCATTACTGGCTCCTTTGATATGGCTTTGATTAATCCTTACTAAATATATATGAAAACAAATATAAAAGGATAACTTTGCTGCTTGGATGGGATTGCCATTCCCTCTTATTACCTATTGATATCAGCTGGGAAATATTTAATAGGCCACCAGATGTCACTATGAACTTCCTTCTGTAATGAAGTGGAATACATGAATAATTCGCATCCAATACAGATTCAGCTGAACATTTGCACAGCTTTGTCTAAGGATCGTAAGTATTTATTGCGAGCATTTCAGAAAGGGGAGCAAGCATCTCACAAGAAAGAATAAGAGATGTATTGGTTTCAAATGGATTGTTGATGGCTCTAATCTAATTTACGTGGTTTTTTGTTGTATAGATAGATCGGTCCCAAGAAGAGACACGAGGCGAGTGACTTTTTAAAAGCTCTTTTTATTTAGTTAGATCGGCTTGCTTGGCTCAGATCGGCAGCGGCTTATATTGGTCTCACACAGGGTGCCGCAGCCAATGGCAGCCATTCGAATCTCTGCTGCACACTCAACCAATCCGAGTGCTGTGTGTCTCAGCCAATCCGAATGAAGGTTTACAAGAATGCAAATACAGAACACCCCTCCCCTCTTGGTTCAATCCTACGTAATGTAGTCCCGTAAGTAGGCGGGGCTCCGTACTTGTCTACTGGACCTGCGCAGGTTAGTTGTTTCTTGGTCTCCGACTGGTTCGGTCAGGTTCTGTGTTGCTCTCTGCCTCATTGATGGAACCGCCTGGAAGGATGAGTCAGGCCTTTCGCCTCAGCTCCCTCCCGGTCTACCCGGGCTGGTTGAGCTGCTGGCTCCGTCGTTCCTGCCTGGTCTTTCCGGGCTGGTAGAACTGGCTTGGCTGTACCTTCCAGGCGAGGCTTCAGGCTGGTCATCTGTCGGTGGCTCTGCTGGTGAGTATTGCTGGTTTCTTTCTTGTTGGGTTTGTTTGTTTTGTGTTGCGGGGTTTTCTTCTCTTTCTGTTGTCTTTCTGGTGCTGTTTGGGTTTCCCCTTCCCCCTCTGGTTTCCTTATCTTTTTGCATGTTGGTTGTATTTCCTGTGTTAGTTCTCGATCTTAGCTGATCGATGTGTCTTTTCCATGCTCATCCGTTGGTTGTTTGTAGCCGGTACGAGCGGGGACCTGTTACCTAGGTTATTGTTGCTGGTACCCAGAGTGGGTCCCCTGTGAGGTTCTTTGCGTATGCTGAGTCGTCTAGTGCGAACGTTCGGTGCTTGCTGAATGAGTTGGGGGTTTCCTCAGGGTTGTACATGGGGTGTAGCCTATCCAGCGCGGACCTTAATTTCCTCCCCATTAATAGTTCTGCCGAGCTTTTGTTGGTTGTCATGTTTGTGGTTATAAGTTGTATAAATAGCATTTTATTAATCTTTTCTTGTATTTCCCCAGTTTCATTTTTTTGGATTGTTTTTTTGGTAAATTGTACCATTTATTCTACCCTCCCATTCGCTGCTGGATGTGCTGGCGCTGTCAACGCATGCCGTATTCCCCGTTCTGCTAGGAATTTTTTGAATGGTAGCGCTGTAAATTGGGGCCCGTTGTCTGATACAATTACATCTGGGAGGCCGTGGGTTGAAAATAGTTTGTTGAGTTCTTTGATAATGGCCTCTGTGGTAGTCGTCCTCATGTTGCTTACCTCCAACCAGTTGGAGTAAGCATCTACTGTTATCAGGAACGTGTGTCCTTTTGTGGGCCTGGTGAAGTCTATGTGACCATGGCCCTCTGGGGGTTTATCATTCCAGGATTGGGGCAGCGGGAGGGCTTGGCCTGGATTCTTGGCATTGTCTGCACAATGCCACCCAGGCTTCAATTTCCTTGTTCATCGCCAGCCACCAAGCGTAACTTCTGGCCAGGGCTTTTGTTCTCATGATGCCCGGGTGCCCTTTGTGTAACATGTCCAAAACCCTTTTCTGTAATTTCTCTGAGATAACCACCCTGTCCCCCCAAAGTAAACAACCTTTTTGCATGAAGAGTTCTGTTTACCGGCTCCGGAAAGTCCTGACTTGTTCATCGTCGTCTTTTTCCTGACACCCTTTCTCCACCTAGTTTAAAACCCACACCAGACGTTTGTCTTTATTGGTTTCCTGGGCAATGTCTGAGGCGGTCAGGGGGAGATTGGGTAAGGTCTCTATGCTCAGGGTGGATGTGGCGGGTGCTGGGTCAGCGTCCATGTCAGGCAATGGAGTGCGGCTCAAAGCGTCTGCATGTGAGATTGTCTTACTGGGCCGACGGGTTAACTGGTAATTGTAGGCGGCAAGGAATTTGGACCACCTTGTCATTCTAGGGAATAGAATGTTCGGGGTGGTCCTGTCCCCTGCCAGAATCCCAAGCAGTGGTTTGTGATTAGTGATGAAGGTGAAGGTTCTGCCATAAAGGTACTTGTGGAATTTCTTTAAGGCGGCGACAATTGCCAGGGCCTCCTTATCTAGCTGGCTGTAATTCCTTTCCAGTTTTGAGAAGGTTCTTGAGAAGAAAGTGATGAGCGCCTCTTTTCTGTCAGGGAGAGTGTGGCTGAGGATGGCCCCGACGCCAAAGGGGGATGCGTCGCATGTTACTGCCAACAGTGGGGTCTCGCTGTATTGGATGAGAACAGCATCCAATGTGAGTAGGTCTTTAGTCCGGTTGAATGCATTTTCCTCTCACCTACCCCAGTTCCAGGTGGATGTCTTGTCCAACAGCCTATGCAACAGTTCTGATGTGGTCGCCTTTTGGGGTAGGAAAACATTATAGAAGTTAATCAGTCCCAGAAACGCTTGTAGTTCAGTTTTATTTCTCAGTCTAGGAGCTTCCTTGATGGCCCTGATTTTTTTTTTCCGTTGGGTGGATCCCGTGCTGGTCTAGGAGGTACTCTAGGAATTCAACTCTCTCAGTGCACAGCTGGCATTTCTCTTTCTTGACTTTTAAGCCCGAGTCTTTGAATTTTTGAAGTACCTCCCTCAAACGGCTCTCCAATTGTTTTTGGTTGGCCACTGACACCAACATGTTGTCAAAATAGGGCACTACCCCCTTGATGCCTTGGAGTAGCCTCTCCATTAGGCTCTGAGAGACCCCTGGGGCTACTGAAGCCTCCGAAAAAACGGAATTCTGACTGTGGATGGTCACCCCCACACCCACTGCACTGGAACCCCAACTTACAACCTCGTCCATCTGGAGCCGGTGGATGTCTTCCTCGTCATCCTCGGTGTTGGTAAGGGAGTTGAGATAGCCATAATGTGTGATGGTGGTTGCTCGGCGGCTGGCATCGGCATGCTTCTCAGGGGTTGGCGCCACCTCAGCTGTCGTGGGCCGGTCTGCTGTGCTTGTTTGCTGCATCCAGGCCACCAATTTCCTGGTCGCCTCCGCTGCGGTTGCCTTGCCGAGAGCATCCGTGATGGATATGTCGCCCCTCGCCATTAGTCAGCTTTGCAGGATAGGGTCCTTGAGCCCAAGGACTACACGGTCCCGCTGGGCTTCATCCATGTCGGTGAACCCACACATGCCCCCGAGGTCCTGTAGATCAGCCACGAAGTCACTGATACTCTCAACCTCCTTCTGATCCTTCTGGTAGAAATCGTGCTGGCGGATGAGGGTGGGTACAGCGGGTGCTTTTTTTTCTGCCCATTTGCATCCTTTAGGTTGCTGCTTTCTAGGAACATGAGGAATCTATCGATGTAAGATTCCCAATCCTCTGCAGCCTGATTGAAAGGTGCGGGTGGCGCGGTGCTGCTGGCCATGTTGCCGGTCACCTTTTGCTGCGGTGCCACATGCGGGGTGGGTCTTTGTTCAGAATCCCATCCTCGTCACCAGTGCTGTATAGATAGATCGGTCCCAAGAAGAAATGTGAGGCGAGTGACTTTTTAAAAGCTCTTTTCATTTAGTTAGATCGGCTTGCTTGGCTCGGATCGGCAGCGGCTTATATTGGTCTCGCACAGGGTGCTGCAGCCAATGGTAGCCGTTCGAATCTCCCGCAATCGGCTCGGCCAATCGCGGTTGCTTCGTAATGGCCAATCAGTGCTGCACATTCAACCAATCCAAGTGCTGTGCATCTCAGCCAATCCGAATGCAGGTTTACAAGAATGCAAATACAGAACAGTTTTCTTCAGTTTTCAGATTTACACTTTTTTTGCCAACCTTCACAATTTAGGTCCATTTTGTTTTCAAATTCCTGTCACACTGAAATAACTATGAGAAATTCACTCTAATCTTTACAGTTCATCTCTTCAGAAGGCAAAGCTTTTTAGTCAGGTTCTGCAGAATTGCACATTTAGTTAAAATTAGATTATGAGTAGACTTACCACCATTCATTTAATGATGGATCAAAGTTACAACAGCCTTGAGAAAGTAACTTATGACCTGTATTCACACTTAAGACCACTGTCCCATGCCTGTGGTCACATGACTATAATTTGGGCATTTGGTAATTGGCTTGCATTTATGATTCGTTGAAACTTCCTGCAGTCACATAATAATGATTTGCATCTTTTGGTGCAAGCAAAAAACACCATTTTGAAAGCTGGATTCACTTAACAATCATGGTGAAAATTGTCAGAAAATTGGGTCTGACTCAACTTATGACCACAATGATTTATAATGGAATTTCTGCTTCCAATTGTGATAATAAATCCTGGATTTCCTACGTGAGGTAATCTTACATGATCAAAAAGAGAAAGGATGTTTTTAAAATTATAAAAGGATCAATAAAATTACTCAAGTAACCTGTAGTGATTCCAGGTGTCACTTAATTCTATTTTGCAACAGCTTCAGATAGTTTAGCTAATATTGAACAGTTTGGGACTTATAAATCAGCATCATCTGGAGGGACACAAATTCATCATTTTTGGATGAAAGGGAATGATTTGTACAGTATCTTGTATCCTATGAATAGCTATTTTTTTGAAAGATTATTTCTTATTAGTCTGTAGGGATAGATAAAACTGTCATCTTCAATTTCTCTCATATCATAATTTTTTAAATCTCCATTCTATTTTGAAGACAAATGTAATAATAATAAAAAATTAACCAAGTGGTATTGTCATCCATTTCTTCTGGCCAAGTTCAGTAGATGCAGTTATTTCAGAGATAGATTAGGACTGTATTTGATTTACTTGGCATGTTGCTGTTAAACATGAGAAATTTCTCAGCAGAATGAAATCACAACTCTAGCTCTCCTTACAAACAGATATTCAGAGCCTTAAATGGCTAAATATGAAATACTCAAAGAACACCACTAGAATTGCTACTTTCATTTTCTTTCATTCATTATTTTATTTTAAAATATCTGTAAGACTATGAATGTGAGTGTGTCTTAGGTAACCAACAATAATCTAATCTAGCCTTTTTGATTATCGTATGGTTCATTGTTAAGATAAGATTGTAAGAGTTAAGTGGGTGATGCAGATCATGTGTGGGAACTATAGCAATTCCTATAGTCTCCCTTCAATAAGCAATTTATAGGAAACTGATCAAGTCTGGCCAGTAGAACTAATTTCTTAAAGTGAAATAGATATCCATTATATACTGATTTCAGGGAATTATAATTATTCCTCAACAAAACTATCTGTAGCTAAAATTGAGTAAAATAATAAGACAGCAGGCTAGCTGTTCAAGATTCTTTGAATTATTGGCATCTCTGAACAAATGGAAGAAAATACTTGTTCGCTTCCCAACAAGAATGTTTCCCTGGCCTACGCACCAAATTTAAAAAGTGTATTAAGCATTTGAAGTCCTCAATGACTTAGAAGCTATTTTACATAGAATAATCTCTACAAGGTATTTTCTGAAGTTCTTATGTTGCTGGCTAATTTGGAATTTGCAGGATAGATACTGAAGCAAGAGGACATCGAAGGAGATGCCAGGACTGAAATAAGCAAGATAGTGTTTACCAAATTACTTACAGAACCAGGGACCCTTTCCTAATCTGCCGTGGTGAGCCCAAGCGGCAGGGAGGGTCTCAGAAATTTGAATCACAAAGAGATTCCTTTTGTTGGGCAAGTTTTATAGCCTTTCAATTCTCTGTTCCTGGAGGTGCTTATTTTAGGTATCAACAAGGGAAGGTTATCTATTAAGGAGTGCCTGCTACACAAAAGAGGGAAATATTTATCTAACTGATAACAGAAGAGGAAATTTGCAATCTCATAGCTTTTAAAAGTAAATAGTAAAAAAAAGTAAATAGGAAAACAGATTATTTAAGCAACCTTATTTGTGTTACTGTAATTAAAAAATGAAGGCCAATCACAGACACATGGAAGAGATTGAATAGCCACTTGTCTGGAATGGTATAGGGTTTCCTGCTTGGGTAGGAGGTTAGACTAGAAGTCCTCCAAATTCCCACCCACCTTTTTGTTAAGTACTTGGACATGGGTCGGAGTAAATGGAGACAGCCTCTGAATGTGAACTTTCAGCTCTTTATTGTATAGTGACTTCTCAAAACAACAACAGTGAACTCTGCCTTATACAGGCAACCCTTGTGAGAATTGTCCAATAGCGAGCTATGAACGCTAGCTCTTTAAACCAATAATAATCCTCTGTTAAGGGCCAATCGAATTCCTAAGAACTAACCAATCCGATCTGGCCGCTTAACAGCCAATCAGAAGTGCAGGGCCAGAACCCTGCACTTTACCTCAAGCTCATACTTTATTAACTATGGTACATACACAACACCCCTTCCCCCTGGCTTCTTAATTACGGTGTAGTTATATAGTCCTTTAAATAGGACGGTTGTCTTTTAAGTCTTTCGGATTTTCGTTGGACTGGTTGATTGCAATCCTGTTGAGGTAGATTGTTGTTTGGCAGTGGATCTGCTTCTTGCTCAGGTGCAATTTCTTGCGGTGCAAACAATTCTCCTTCCTGCTCCATTTCCTGAGTCTCACTTAATTCGTTGCTCCCTTCGAGCAGGTTCCCTGGAACGTCATCTTCTTCTGTACCCCCCCCCTCAGTTTGGTCATGGGGGAGTTGTTGACTGGCTGTTGTGAGTCGTGACCGTAATTGGTTGATATGTCGTTTCCACAGTCTATTGTCACAGCATTTTACTACGTAGGATTTGGGGCCGGTCACTCATACTACCGTTGCCTCTATCCATAACGGATCGCCCGATAAGTTTCGTGCGTAAACGTGGTCTCCTACCTGGAAAGTGCGAAAACGGCCACTGGATCCTATTGGCTTTTCCGGTTCGTAAGCAGGGTGCAACCGGTCGAGGTGGGAACGGAGTCTTCGTCCCATCAGTAATTCGGCAGGAGTTCTGCCGGTGACGCTATATGGAGTTATGTGTTGTAAAAAGAGAATTTGGTTGACTTTGTCATCGATATTGTCAAAGTCCATTTTTTGCAAAGTCTTTTTAACAAATTGGACATGCGTTCCGCTGGTCCATTGGTCGCAGGGTGCACAGGCAAGGTGAGCGCATGGCGGATGCCGCGGTCAGCGAGGTACTGCTTGAACATTAGTGCCATAAACTGTGGCCCGTTATCGGACACCAGGACGTCAGGCAATCTGTGGTTGCAAAGATTCTATTTAGGATCTTGATCACTGCCTCGGAAGTTGTAGCCGTCATACGATGAATTTCTAACCAATTGGAGTATGCGTCGACTGTCAGCAGGAAGGTATATCCTTTGGTTGGCCCCATGAAATCCAGGTGGATTCTGGACCAGGGTCCACGTGGCGTCTCCCATTCAGTAGGCATGGCTTTTGGTGGGGCGTTGCTGGCTTGTTGGCAGTTGGTACACGCTTTCACCCACTGCTCGATTTGCCGGTCCATGCCCGGCCACCATGCGTAGCTTTGTGCAAGTGCTTTCATCCGCACGATGCCGGGGTGGCCCTCGTGCAGAATTTGTAGCAGCGTCCCAGATGATACAGCCTTTTTGGGAAAAAAGTTCAGTCTGTCGAGATTTAAATGGCGCGAAGTCATCTGGTACTTGGTCCAATGGCCATCCGCGTTCTACCAGCCTAGGACTTGAGCTAGGGTGTGGTCTCGTTTGGTTTCTCTTGCGATGTCTCGGGCGGTCATAGGCGGCGAGTTGAGTGTTTCGATCTGCAACATGGTTGCCGTTGGTGCCGGATCATTGAGAGTCTCTGGAAGCGGTGCTCGGCTTAATGTGTCGGCGTGGGGAATGGCTTTCCCCGGGCGATATTGCAGGCGATAATTATAAGCAGCTAGGAATTCTGATCATTGGGTCATTCTAGGGGATAATATGTAGGGGGTTGGCTTGTCCCCGGCTATTATCCCTAGCAACGGTTTGTGGTCAGTTATAATGGTAAATGTCCTTCCATACACATATTCATGAAATTTCTTTATAGCTGAAACGATTGCGAGAGCTTCTTTATCAATTTGCTTCTTTATCATAGTTCCGCTCTGCTTGTGAAAGAGTCTTTGAAAAGTATGCAACAGGGGCTTCGTTCCCATTAGGCAGTACATGACTCAAAATGGCGCCCACCCCAAAGGGCGAGGCATCGCAGGTTATAACTAATGGTAAAGTCTCGTTATACTGCATAAGTACAGAGTCAGATGTGAGCAGTTTTTTAACATTCCAGAACGCTTGTTCTTCCCGTTAACCCCATACTCACAATGCTTTTTTATCTAATAACCGGTGTAACGGTTCAGCAACAGTCGCCTTATGCGGTAAAAATACATTATAGAAATTAATGAGGCCTAAGAACGCCTGGAGATCGGCCTTGTTTCATGGCCTAGGAGCGTTTTTTATCGCCTTTAATTTACTTTCGGTAGGATGAATGCCCTGGCTATCAATCCGATACCCGAGAAACTCAACACTGTCAGTATATAAGTGACATTTATTGTTTTTCACCTTAAGTCCTGCCTCTTGGAATTTTTTAAGAACACATTTCAAATGATCCTGCAAGATTTTTTTGGTAGGGGCTACAATTAATACGTCATCAAAATACGGAACCACGCCCTTGATTCCCTGTAACAACCTTTCCATGAGGCTTTGGAATATCCCCGGGGCTACACTAACCCCAAATTGCAATCGGGTACATTTAAAGGCACCTCTGTGCGTTACAATTGTTTGGGCTTGGGCCATCTTTTCATCCACTGGTAGTTGTTGATAAGCTTGAGCTAAATCTAATTTAGCGAAAACCTTTCTGCCCCCCAAGGAATGAAGAAGGTGCTGCACCACTGGAACTGGATACACATTCTGCTGTAGAGCGTGGTTTAAAGTGGCCCGGTAGTCCCCACAAATTCGGATTGACCCGTCTGGCTTAATGGGTGTTACAATAGGGGTTTCCCATGGAGAGTGATCGATGGGCTTCAACACCCCTTGAGCAATTAGCTTGTCGAGTTGTTCGTCGATCCTTGCTTTAAGAGCGAATGGAACTCGACGGGGCTTCAAGCAAATAGGGGCTACTTTTTGATCTAGACTAAATGAGATTGGGGTCCCTTTATACTCGCCTAAGTGGTCCGCGAAGACGTCGCTGAACTCAGAAATAAGGTCTTCCTCCCACTCACAACCACCGACTCGGTTCACGCCGGCCACTTCGATGCCAAGTGGCGCGAACCATTGGAGGCCTAATAGACTAGCCTATCTCTATCGATGATTGTTAGAGGTAAGTACGCTGTATGCTTTTTGAAGGAGACTCAGACTCGGCAGGACCCGACAACGGGGATTCGATTTCCTTGGTAGTCCTTGAGGATGAGGCGTTGAAATTGGAGGTCTTGGCATTGGATTGTGGGGATAAGTTGCTTGAGTGTCTTCCAAGACACCATTGAGAGGGACGATCCCAAGTCAACCTCCATATGGCAAGGCTGGTTCTCGATGGCTATCATGACTCGAATTTTCTTAGTGTCCAAAACTGAGGCGTGACTTATAGTGATAGTATGATGAGCCTCTTCTTTTTGCAAAGCTCGATTTCTGTAGGAGTGGCTTACTGGCTCTCACCTTACAGGACGATTTCCTGTTGATTGGCGATAGTTGGCCTCTTTGAGGCCTGGCTGGGTCCTGGTAAGCTGCGGCAGACCCGGCTGATGTGCCTCGTTTCCTGCACTCATGGCAGAGTGCGTCGCGGAATTTGCATTTGGCCCTGGCATGGTTAGCTCCATAGCCAGCGCAAGGGCGTAAGGGCTTAGGGCGAGGGTCCCAGTCAGACCGCAGTCGATGGACCCCTTCTTCATCGCTGTCTGACGACAAAGAGAGATCCTCGTGGTGCATTGTTGAGAGCTGCCCTTCTGAGTTGGGTAAGATTTCGCCGGTCGGTTGTGTTGCCGGAGTGCGGCTTCGCCGTAATTGTGCAGCCAACTTTTTGGTTGCCTCCGCAGCCGTGGCTTCGGCGATGGCGTCAGCAAGGCTGATGTCGCCTTTCGCCATCAGCTTGCTTTGCACGCCTAGTGGATCTAATCCCAGAATTACTCGATCTCTTAGTGCTTCTTCTAAATCGGCGAACCCGCAGAGGCCCCCGAAATTTCAGAGGTCCGCCACGAAATCGGCCACGCTCTCTCCTTTTCGTTGGTTTCTCTGATAAAACTCGTGGCGTCTCACGAGTGTAGGCACGGTTGGCGTGTAATGGTCTCTCAGGATGGGTTCGAGGTCGTCCCAGCTCATGGCTTTCACTTCTCGAGGTTTGGCGAGTGCTTTAGCCATCTTAAATACAGCTGGGCCACAATGTGTCAGGAACAGCGCCCGCTTCTTTGCTGGTGTGGCATCCTTTAAATTATTCGTCTCGAGAAACATTTGGAAGCGATCCATGTAGAATTCCCAATCCTCTTGGTTTGGATCGAATGGAGCGGGTGGTACGATGCCGCCGGACATGGTTCCATTGTTGGCGTCATCTTATCACGTGCTCGGTCTTGCTTCCTGGCTTCTTAGGTTCAGACGTCTCCACATCCCATCCTCATCGCCAGTGTTAAGTACTTGGACATGGGTCAGAGTAAATGGAGACAGCCTCTGAATGTGAACTTTCATCACTTTATTGCATAGTGACTTCTCAAAACAACAACAGTGAACTCTGCCTTATATAGGCAACCCTTGTGAGAATTGTCCAATAGCGAGCTGTGAACGCTAGCTCTTTTAACCAATAATAATCCTCTGTTAAGGGCCAATCGGATTCCTAAGAACTAACCAATCCGATCTGGCCGCCTAACAGCCAATCAGAAGTGCAGGGCCAGAACCCTGCACTTTACCTCAAGCTCATACTTTATTAACTATGGTATATACACAACACTTTTCAGTATTCATACTGAATACTTATTTAAATTTACTGGGATCCAGCATCCTCTAGTTGACAGAGGATTTTTGACCCCTAAAATATGATCTAGACTTTATCATTCCTGGCAAACTTGTTCTCCAGAGAGGTGGGACATTTTGAAAACTATCACCATATGTTCAATCAAGCTAGTATGATAAAGTTTTCCCCAGATATATTGTGTAGACAATCTGGACAGAATAGGCAACTAGTTGCCTAAAATGAAATATTTGAACATTTAATTCTTGCAGTACATGAAAAATGAGCATCAGCTTTATAGAGAACAATTACCTGAATTCATACAGGAAAAGAACCCCCCCCCCCCAAATTAAGTTAATATATTTGTGGAAGGCATTCAGAAAATAGAACTATTTAGAAATAATGGCTTAGTTATGATTGTAGCGATTGTTGTTGCTCCAAATTGCATTCTTATATTTTAAAACAATAGTTTAGATGTGCATATCTTTTATCTGTTGTATAAAACTTGCTGTGCAAAATAAATTACATATATAAATTTACACTGTATGTATTACTTGCTACACAATTTAAATTGAAGTACAAAGGTCCTATCAGCTCTGGATCCATCGTGAAACAGATTCCGGGCTGCAACAGCGGGGGATGGGTAAGCTGTGGGAACAGGATAGTAGCAAAGGGAGTATAGCCGCAACAACATTCTTTCGCCAGAGGTCAAGGACAAGCTGCTAGCACCTGGAGGGGAGTGATTGAAATTTGGTGGCAGTTGAGACAGGAGATTGATGGCCAATGTGATCTGAGAGCCACTAAATGGGGCAAGGTGTGAGTTTTAGTGTGGATTGGAGAAAACGCAAGAATTCAGATTTGGATTTTTCCCAGATGTGCCAACATCTAATAAATTCTCACTTTGATGGACTTTGTGTTGGAGTTCTGAATTGTCTGGAG
This sequence comes from Hydrophis major, assembly GCA_033807585.1. NCBI lineage: Eukaryota > Metazoa > Chordata > Lepidosauria > Squamata > Elapidae > Hydrophis > Hydrophis major. The sequence goes on from CM066331.1 coordinate 129,180,694, forward strand.
CTGACAGGTACAATGTTATCATGTAATTTTCCCAGCACAATATGTAGCTTAATTCCATGGAACAGTATGTGTAGAAGTTGTGCTTTTGATGTGGTTGGTTGATACAACTAACCAACCAAGAAATCAAATTCTGTATGTACTTTTAATACCAGAGCAAGACAGACAAAACCAATTGCTACAGCTCTCTTTCCTTTCTTTTCCAATTCACTTCTTTGGATGTATAATTCTACCCTTGTTGCATATTACAGTGTCCAAATGTTTGTACTTCCAAATCTTGCTTTGCTATGTCCTTTGCATGTAAGTTGGCAATCTAGATTGTCTTCAAAGGCAAATAGAATGCAAATTGTTGCAGTAATTATCAATCTTGAAATAATAAGGCTGTGATTAGTTATCAGTATGGCATCTTACTCTGCCCAGGTTTCAAGCTGCAGACCAGCTGCAGATCCCACAGGCTGTATTTTCACTTTGCTGATTCAGTAGGAGCCGTGACCCAAGAAAATCCACCAAGTTGTAGACCTGCACTCTTAGTAGGAATGCAACCCTGTTCAGTTCCAGCACAGGGACCACTTCTGAACCTGTAGCTTCTGGACAGTTGGATTTTTTCAGCTTGTTTCATCCCAATAAATGCCCTACATTTGCAGACATCTTGTAAACATTATCTTGGTATGCCAAACCAGCATAAAATCATACAACACTGTACAATCAGTATATTGATGAAACCTGACCCCAAACTGAGCTATGCAAGGAGTTTCCTAAAGATGCTGGAAAAAACACACACATAATATATAAAGAAGTGGTCAAAGGCTCGATTCCCCATCAATATTGATTGGAACCATCCACTCAGAAAAAGGAGTGGAACCTTGCAAAACTGCCTTTTGGACTGCTGCAAGCCCAAACTCTTGCAGGCAGTCCAAAAAGGATGGTTAATGATGTCAAACACAACTGAGAGATCTGATAGGACCAGGAGAATAACATTCCTTCTATCCAAATTCTGGCAGCAATCAATGCAGTTTTTTCCCCCATATCCAAATTTCATCCTTTATTGAAAGGGATTAGGAAAATTTGATTCATCTATCATTCTTTGAACTGTAGTCCAACCACCACCAGATATAACCAGATATACTATCAGATATAACCCAGGAGTGTCAAACTGGATTTCTTCGAGGGCTGAATCAGCATTGTAGTTCTCCCCTACAGGCCAACGGAGGGTAGGTGGGGAGGCAAAGAACAAAGGAGATGGGACGGATGCCTCCTGCAGCACCCTGTCATCCAAAATGGGATGTGGGGTGGCCACATGCAGCCCCTGTGTCTTGTTTTTTTGCCTGGGTGGCTTTTTGCAGCACTTTGCCAGCCAAAATCTGGTGTGTGTGTGTGTGTGTGTGTGTGTGATGCAGCTTCCCCCGCCTCATTTTTGACCTCCATGGCATCCTGCACACTCTGCCAGCTGAAAATGGGCTGTGCAGGCTCCTCGTGGAGCCTCTGTGTGGCCTGTTTTTGGCCGGCAGAGTGCTGCTGGAGGGCGGGGAGGCCGAAAAAGGCTGAGCATCCCATTTTGTTTGGCAGGGGCATTGTAGGCTGGTCCTTTGATTTTGCCAGGCTGGTCCCACGGGCCGGATTTAAGCACTCTGCGGCCAGATCTGGCTGGCGGGCCTTGAGTTTGACACCCCTGATATAACCCATTCCTTCAAAGAGGCATTAATCACTTATTGAACCCAATTCCTCAACTCATCTCTGATTGTCTGAAGAAACCAGGTGGAACATGTGTCTACCCAACTAGTAGCAGAACTCATATTGCCAAGCCTATCTACTTCTTCATAGATGCAAGATTGATGACAATTTTGCCAAATTTGCCCCATTACTACCTTTGAGTCTGCTAGTGTACAATAGTGTCCAATAGTATCCACTAACTCTGATTTGGTGAGTAAATCTCAGGTAGGGCTATATCCTCAGCCTCACGAGGATCTGATGACACATTCCACAAGTGTTTCCTATCTAAAGAAGTAGGAGGATTTTATCATAAATTGACTTGGCATTAACTAACCGCAATGTGAGGCTACAGCAAGACACTGAGATTTATCATACACAGAGAACGTGTCTTGCTGGACTGGGAAAGCCATCCTTTTGTTCATTCATGGGCACCTGCAATTCAATTAGCACTGATAGTTGGCAGTTAAATATTTTCTGGCAAGTTGCTCCCATCTTCTGTCTTTCTATTAGAAAGGATGAATCCCTGTCATGCCTGCTGCTTCAGGAAAACAGTTTGCTAACTGCTCTTGGAGAGATTGATTTGAATTGTGTTAACCTTCCATTAAAACAACTTGCAATAGTCTGCCAGTCTAACAGAAGACAGTGTGGCAAAGCTGGTAATATTGATTGTTATGTCTTAATGATCTGCTTTTCATCACCTGCAAGAAATGACTCTATATCCTGATAAGATACATTTTATTTGAACCAATAACTTAATGTCTATGTATTTCTATACAAATATGTACAAAATAACCAGACTAATTATTTTGTCAATTTAAACAAGTCTGTTATTGTAAGAACAAGATTTAGGAGGATAGATGAAAAACAGGTTTATATCATTCATATTCTATGGCATTCAGTTTTACCATTAATTGGTACACAACATGTTTAATTTAAAATTCTCAGAAACAATCAGCTAAACAGGACAGATGACTTTACAAAGAAATGATTATTAAACTCCACAGAGAGCCTGTGTTTCTTTTTTTTTTTTATGAAACAAATTTTTATTAATTTTAAAGATAAAACAACACATCATTAACCATTAAATACATAAACACATAAAACCTCTTAACATTGTAAATCCTTACAAGTCAAACAAAACATTATTTTTATACAGCATAATTCCAATTTATCCCATCTCCATATGGACACACAAATATCTTTCAGCAAATTTCTCATTATTTCTCTTTACTCCTATTCAATTTCATTTCTCTTCCATATTTATCCATTTTATAGTCATCATATTCTTTTCTTTCTGGCTTGTTTAAATTATTCTCATCTAACATTCCTCCAAGGTTTTATTGATTCTTTTTTCCTTTTTTTTATAAAAAACAAATTTTGTTAGTTTTACCATAAACACAATACACAAACATACAAACACAAAACATAAACAAAACTAAAAGATCTTTTCTGAAGGTTGTCTGTTCCCGGGTTAAAACTCTTCACACAGACACAAATTCAAACATCATATTCAACCCATATCTCCTTCCATATCTTATTATCATTTTCTTTTTTATATATATATATAAAAACCATTTTTATCAGTTTTATAAAAACAATGCACAAAGAATCAAGGCATAGCAGCTTATAAATTCTTTTCTAAGAAAAAATAATAATAAAAGACCAATAAGGCATAACATTTCCAGATTATAATATCAATATTTCATATAATATTAACTTCATATCTTGTCCCTACTTCTCCTTTCCATCCAAATTATTTATTAATTAAAATTTTATTGCCTTTTATCAATATACAAAATCCAAAAAAAAAAAAGCATATATATCCTTCCATATCTTATTACCATTTTCAACAACATTCTTTGTCTGTTCTATTTCCAATTATCCATTCATCTTTTTTTTCTTTTACTATACTTCTCCTGTACACCAATTGGAGTAACATCTATAACTCATTACCCTAACTTAGAAATACTACATATAGCAATCTTTCTTGGGATTCTGTTTAAAAGATTCTAAAATTACATAACAAATTTTATATTCTAAATATACATATAAAAACACACTCTTATATACCCTCCAGAATCCCTCTTTTAATCCAAATTAAATTCACCCATTGTCTCTAAATAAACTTTTTTTCTTTAGGTCTTGCTTCCCCCCATTAAGGCTTCTCCTCCCCCCCTTTCTCTCTTGCTTATTCTTCTCCTTGCCCTTTCTACCCCTTTGCTTTTTCCCTTCGCTTTTCTTACTCCTTTTCCTTTGCTTTCTAACCTTGCCTCCATCTTTTCGCTCATTTTTCTCTCTTTTGGTTGTTTTTATAATTCTTAAAATCCCCTTTTTCTTATCCTTTTTCTCCTCCTCTCCGGGATGGACCCATTGTTCATCAAAGATGGCTTCTTCTTCCTCTTCTTCCTTGTCCCAGTCCTTCTGCTGCGTAATCAACTTTTCAACAGAACATAACGCCATTTCTAAGAATTGAAACAAAGCGCCCAAAGTATCTTCTTTTTTATATTTTTGATATTCAATCTCTAGTTCATCCACAAACGATGCCATTATAAAAAGGGAAACTTTTTCCAAAACAACCACAAGTATTTTTAATCAAAGACAATCAAAAGCAATTAAAAAAAAAAAAAAGTTCCAAAAGTTAATACTTTTCTTCCTTCTTCTCTTTCTCTTTCTGGATTAATTTTTAATCAAAGAGGTCCAATTACCATATATCTTCCTTTGGGATCCACAAAGACGTTCTAGACAATCTCCTCCTTTTTCAGCTTCTGCTCCAATTTTTTTTCTCCCTTCCCACTTGCAATGACAATTTTAAATAATCAAAAATCCATACCTCCAGCAGAGATTTTCCAATTTCTTAAATTTTTCAATGTCCAAAAATCCCTTTGTCTCTTAACTTCAGCTTTCAGAACAATCCACTTTCAATGTCTAATATGTCCAAATATTTCTGCTTTTTCCGTGGGGTGGGAGAGTAAAAAAAAAAAAAAAAAAATCCCTTTAACAGCTTCTCCGCCGCTTTTCGCTCTTCTTAGGGATACAATGTATCCTCCAGCAATTCAAGCAGCTCAATTCCAGGCAATTTAAAAGGTGTTACTTGACCCGGCTCAGACAGAACTTTCACTCTTCACACTTCCTCCAGCACAGTTCTTACCCGGTTGCTGGTTTCTTCGTGGCGGCCATTGCTGACCGCCGCTCCACCGCCTTGGGAAAAAGGGGTTTTCCCGGAGAAGGGGGGGGTCTGCGACACCCCCACCTCCCTATCCGACTCCCCTCTCTCTTCAGCTGTCCCTACAGGGCAGCCATATCCCCCTGACCCATCTGGATCGGGGGTACCTCGACAGCTAGCACAGCAGGAATCGCGAGCTGTTGCGAATTCCTGCTGCCCCGAAGCCACGCAAAACCGGAAGTCCCGAGAGAGAGAGAGCCTGTGTTTCTGTAGAAGCCAAAATAGTATTGGGAAGGAATATGGCACACATATTGTGGGCAGCTGCCGAAATGCTCATTTTGAAGCTAGTGATCATCTGCTATAAAATGACTAAGGTTAATGTCACTTCACCTTTTGCTCTGGAGAAATTGAGATCCAGTTACCCATTTTTTTAATATTGTTGGTCTCGTTCAATTATGCATAAGTAAATACTAACAAACTATTGAGCAGCAGTTTGATTTTGGACAATAAGCTGAATTTTAGCATGTAAATTGAATTATCTAGAAAATGTGGAATACATATCAACAAGAGAGAATTTCAGGCCTTTCACATCACATGATACATTGAGAGGGAAAGGGCAATGTAGCGGAATAACTTTCTAAAAAAGCTTTTTACTGCAGGTCAAACATTATCTAGAAACTTGGATCAGATGAAAACAGTCGAGGTATGTAGCTGATGGCATTAGTTCCACATATAGATAGTCCTTGATTTATGACCACAATTGAGCTCAAAATTTATGTTGCTGAGTGAGAAATTTGTTAAGTGAGTTTTGCCCCATTTTATAACCTTTCTTGCCACATTTGTTTAGTGAATCACTGCAGTTGTGAAGTTAGTAACACAGCAGTTAAGTGAATCTGGCTTCCCCATTGACTTTGCTTGTCAGAAGTTTGCAAAAGCTGATCACATGACCTCAGGATGCTGCAACTATCATTAATACAAACCAGTTGTCAAGCATCTGAATGTAAATCATGTGAGCATGGGGATGCTATAACAATTGTAAGTGTGAAAAATAGTCATAAGTCACCTTTTACTGTGCCATTGTAACTTTGGTCACTAAGCGAATTGTTGTAAGTCAAGGACTAACTGTATTTACTCTATTTCCAGGATTTGGATATTGACAACTGCTGCATATCCACTCTAGCTTACACCATCCACACAAAACAGAAGGGCTTTAGCAGTCTTGAGGAAACCTTGGGGTATTCATAAATACAGATTAAAAATGTATTTGATAAATGATGCTTTTCTTTGAACACAATTTCTATAAATTAGGGGTGGTTGCAAAATATACACAAGAACAATTATTGTATATTTGTAAAAGAATGAACTTCTTGTATTGTGTTGCAGTATTTGTTAGATTTATAATTCACCTTTCCTCTTGGCCATCTAAGTAACTTAAATGGAATCATCCATTTTATGTCCACAACCACAACCTTATAATGTAGATTGGGCTGAGTGTAAATGTTAACAATTATTAAATGCCATTTCCAGTAATAGTAACACGTTGAAAGCAGGTACACATTAGTCACAGGCTTGCAAGTTTTCAAACAGATTGACATGAACAGTGGGACAAAATATTTAGATATAGAACTGATCAAAACAAATTCCCAGTTGAGAAATTGATAAATCAGCAAACCAAACTGGCTGATTGATTCATCAGTTCTCTCAACCAGATTTCCTCCAATGTAGCTATACCAGGAGTGTCAAACTGGCATTGTCATGCAGTGTTACGTGATGTATCATGACTGACTTTTCCCTCTTTGTTAAATCGGGCATGGGCATGGCCAGTGCATGATGCATCCGGCCAGCGGGGCCATGAGTTTGACAATCCTGAGCTATATCTAGATTTAAAAAGTACTGGAAAGGCTGAACATAAAGCTGTGGGGTTCTTGGTACTCTTTAAGCTTGGTTGTTTCTTGCAGAAGTCTCATTACCATGCTAGGTAACTTCATCAGTGTTGATACCTAATTGGATAGTGAAACAACTGCAAAAACAAAAACAAAAAAAAACCCAAGCTCAGAGAGCACTAAAGACCCTACAGTTCAACACTGAGCTACAAATATTCTCTTCTATTGAATATGATTTAATCCTATTTTCCCTGGACTGTTTATATGCTGCCAAAGGACTCAGGTGTTTGGTGGGTTTTTGCATCATTTGGTTGTGACTTTTGATCGGCACACAGACAGACAGATGTTGGCGCTAGAAAGTAAAATATATTATGTTTTCAGCTCATGACTTTTTTCAGGGACAAAGGTCTAGCAATACAGACTATACAAATTATGATACTCAAGTTTTCTTACCTCTTCCGGGAAAAAAGGAAGGGTATTTTAGTAATGAAATGGTTTGATCTTCACCTTACAGATGAAATGGTCTTTTTCACATTATAAACACTTGCATATACGCTCGTCTCTGGCATACTTAGAAGCTCTGCTAAACCTTACCTGGCATGATAGAAGTAACCTGCTGTCATTGGAACAGATGGATATGAATATAGGTAGCTTGGTGAACATGTTTATTTGGTGAGTGTATTTGCTGTAACAAAAACTTCTCAGCCAGAAATGCAAGGATGAGTGTTTCATCTGTACCTAGAAGGTGTAAGATGGTACTTTGCAATGCAAGCCACTTTGTTATCATTCTATTTTTATGATTTGTCATGACTCTGGTAAATATTAATACAGTATTCAAAGGAATCAGCCTTTAGTTAGCTTTCCAAAATGACACACGTGTGTGATGTTTGTTAGAGAAAGTCACAGGGAAAGAAATTGGTGATGAAAAGTACATTGTGACATTAAATGTTAGGACATTTGCAATATGACATCTGTCTGCCATTTTGACATAATATCAGATTGCTGTGAACCTATAAAGTGGGTAAATTAAGTTCACTAATAGCTGTTCATTTTTTCAACAGGATATTTGTATGCAAGCTTTGCTAATACTGTTCAAAATACTGTTCAAAATACAAAATATTTTGATATTTTGAAATATTTATATTTACTTCAAAAATATAACTTCAGTGTGACAAGTATATATGTCAGGGAGTTAGATATGATTTTGGTTTCTTACCAGGGCAAGGACAGTTTCTTCTTCTGTATACTAGTGAGTTACAAACCTGGATTTGTATTCCATCATGTGAAAATGGCTCTAAGAGACAATGGTTTGCCATAAGATTTTATTATTATTTTTACTGGCAATTCATGATACCTAATTTTCTGAAAGTTGATAAGCTTTTTTTTTCCACCTAAGGAAGAGATATCAATTTATTCTCACACTTTACTTTTTTAAATCAAAAATTTTGAGAAATACATTCAAAGAAACTACACCATACCAGAGGTGGTATTCAGCAGGTTCTGACCAGTTCTGGAGAACCAGTAGTGGAAATTTTGAGTAATTTGGAGAATCAGCAAATCTCACCTCTGACTGATCGCACACCCCCATCTATTCTCTATTCCCAACTCCCAGCTGATCATCTGGGTCTTCTTTGGTTGCCCTGCATAGGAGAACAGATCTGGAAAACAGGTTAGTGGGGTGGGGAGGGAATGGGGATTTTACAATATGTTTCCCTTTCCATGCCTACAAAGCCACATCTACAAAGCTCACAGAACTGGTAGTAATTTTTTTTGAATTCTACCACTGCATCATACTGATCTGGTAAAGGCCAAAAATCAGCCAGGAGGTGTGCACATGTGCAGTGAGGAAAGGTTGAATGGGGCCCGTGTGCCCACACAAATGGCTCTGTGTGTCACCTGTGGCACACGTACCATAGGTTCACCATCACAGGGCTAGAGTGAATGGGGTAATAAGTATGTGTGGAGGATGACTCATGTTATGGTATGTACAGAATAACTCTTGAGTAACAAGGATATGCACATGGAAACGTTTATGAGAGTAGTTAGGAATAATTATTCAGCCACACACAGAAACACTAAATTGAGTTAAAGTTTACTTTAAGAAATAGCACAGTCCAATAAACAGTCCAGGTCATATACATTTTACAGTCCAAATAATATCCAATTACAAAGTCTCCTTACCGATTGCCTTTGTCATTTACAGTAAACAAAAATATCAAAGTATAAGCACAGCATAAACCTTAGATATCAACAGAATGTCAGAGAGAGCAAGCCATGATCTCTAGCTCCCTCTTATGGCAATTTACAATACAATCAACCAATCGGAACATAGTACAAATCAATACAGTAACTTTGTCTTAAAGCTACAAACATACATTGTTGGTTTATATATTGCCAACACAACTAATTGGTGGACAGATTCCTAACATTCTGCCCTTTGGGTTAGTCAATATATAATACATTACATCTTTAAACCATAATTCTCACAACACTCTTTATGCTTAATTGCATATGCTTGAGCTTTCGTGAAATGATCTGCAATATTGTGTTCAGTCATGCAGTATTCTAACTGAATTAATTTATTTTGAACACACTGTCTAACGTTCAAATATCTCAAATCAGTATGTTTAGACCTTGTTTTAACAGCTAAATTAGTACCCATATTAATTGCAAATTGATTGTCTTCATAAACAATAAATGGATCACGTACAGTAATTCCAATATCCTTCAACAATTGTTTATAATGTATCAATTCTGTACACATTAAAGATAAACATGAGAATTCTGCTTCCATAGTGGATAAACTAATATGTTGCTGCCTAATAGACTTCCATCCTATTAAAGCATTACCCAACATTACCACTATACCTGATGTTGGCTTACAAGTCATTATATCAGTAGCAAAACTTGCATCAGCATATGCAGTTAACACTAATTCATTACTTGGTTCTAAATATCATGAATAATTGATTGTGTGTTTTAATTATTCACTTAGCTGCTTGCCAATCCCTTTCATTTGGTTCAGCATTATACCTAGCTAATTGGATTACACTGTAAAATATATCTGGTCTAGACCAATTACTCAGATATGATAGACTATCGATTAAGGATTGATATATTTCCTTATCAAAGATAGGACTTTTAATATCACTATGTGTAAATTCCTTACTTGTTGGTGTCTTAGCAGATTTACATTGCTCCATGTTATAGCTTTTTAATAATTGGCTAATCTTCTTGGCTTGTGAAATTTTAAAACCTTTATTCATTTTCACTATATCAAGACCCAAATAATGCTTAATTTCCCCTAAATTTCTAATCCTGAACTTTTTTTGTAATTATAAACAATATCATTTGCTTCTTGTTCAGTTTTAGTTATAATTGCTATGTCATCCATAAATAACAGTAATAGAGAAATTAAACCATCTTTTTCTCTTCGGAACAAACAAACAGCTATACCAGCTTCAAAACCTAATGAAACTAATTCCTTTATAATACATTTATTCCATTCATAACCGGATTGCTTTAGACCATAAAGACTTTTCTTTAATTTCCAATAATCAGTTTTTCCATCATCCTTTAAACCTAATGGCTTTTTCATATAGATGGTATGTTGTAAAGGTGCATGTAGATATGCAGTTTCAACATCTACATGTTTTATTTTACATTTATTCTTAGCTGCCCAAACTAATGCTGCTCTCAATGTATTTGCTCTCAGACTTGGTGCAAACACTTCATCATAGTCCTTATCTGACTGAACAAATGCTTGAGCAACTAATCTTGCTTTATGGGTAATAGTCCCATCCATACCAGTCTTTATCTTATACACCCATTTGTAACCTATTGCACGCTCACCTGGTGGTAACTTTACACCTCTAAACCTCTCATACACCTCTAAATCCTTTAACGATTTTAACTCCCTATTCATAGCTTCCTGCTAAGCTACCTGATTCTTTGTAGGATACAGTTTTATTTCATTGAAGTTAGAAAGTTCTGTATTAACCTGACATACAATACTTGCTTGAAATCTGTCAGGTGGACGTCTCTCCCTAGTTGACGTCCCTCCCGAGAGGACATGCCAACAACATGTACTCCCTAGTACATGTTGTTGGCATGTCCTCTTCCTTTACCTCCCCCATCAAAACCTCGTCTTCTACAGTCATCGAGGGTTCTTCTATTGATGATTCCTCCATTGAAGATTCCTCCACTATCTTATCATCAATATTATTATCATTAAGATTATCGGTAAACAATGGAGTCTCAACAAAAACACTATCCTGCACCTTATTATATTCCTGTTCAAGCTTTCTCCAGCCAACATGCTCCAGAAATTTAACACTTGCACTGCAATATACATTAGTAGTAGTACCTGGCTTTCAAAATTTAAATGATCTATGATTAGCTTCATAACCTACAAAATATAATTGTCTTGCTTTATGTTGTCCCTTTTGCCTTACTTGTGTGAGAATATGAATCCATGCTGGGGTTCCAAATGTATGTAAATAACTGAGATCTGACTTTTTTCCCATTCCAACGAGTAAATGGTAATTCACCAGTCATTGAATTCACTATATTATTCAAAACATGGTTAGCACACATTATTGCTTCATCCCAAAGTTTCTCTGATAAACCAGAATCCGAAATCATAGTCCAAGCCATAGCCTGTAATGTTTGTCCTTTACATTCAATATATGAGTTATGTTGTGGTCTATTAAGGAGCAGCCCACAGGATGGGCTCTAAACAGTTTATGTGTAAAGTGTATGTATGCACTCACACTATCTCGAACATAAATCTTCTTCAAAATGTCCCAACACCTAGCAGCAGATTCTTCACCATGAATATGGACTAACTGTTGATCACTCAGTGTCCAATTATACTAAGAGCCTTTTCATTATCCCAGTTAAAGTCAGCTATTTTCTTTTTATCTTCATCATTCAATGGGTCCCAAGCTGTTACATCCGGTGGACTATTAACTTCAGTTCACAATCTGTCTTCACGCAGAAGTAGGCTGCACTTCATAGACCAGGAAACATAGTTTGTTCCATCCAACCAGGTTATCTGGGATATACTGGTTGACTGTTCTTGTGCCATTGGTAGTTTAACAATAAATTGCAATCAACTGTCTGAATATGAAACTGTATATTCACACTGATTCTCAATATCTCTCTGGACCCATAACCAATGTTATGATATGTACAGAATAGCCCTTCAGTAACAAGGATATGCACATGGAAACGTTTATGAGAATAGTTATGAATAATCATTCAGCCACACAGAGATACACTAAATTGAGTTAAAATTTACTTTAAGAAATAGCACAGTCCAATAAACAGTCCAGGCCATATAGTCCAAATAATATCCAATTACAAAGGCTTCTTATCAGTTGCCTTTGTCATTTACAGTAAACAAAAATATCAAAGTATAAGCACAGCATAAACCTTAGATATCAACAGAATGTCAGAGAGACAGAATGTTAGAGATACAGAATGTCAGAGAGAGCAAGCTATGATCTCTAGCTCCCTCTTATGGCAATTCACAATACAATCAACCAATCAGAACATAGTACAAATCAATACAGTAACTTTGTCTTAAAGCTACAAACATACATTGTTGGTTTATATGTTGCCAACCCAACTAATTGGTGGACAGATTCCTAACAACTCATATTGAGTTTGTATCCCAGGGGGAATGAGTCTGCCTACCAAGATGAAGTGGACTGGTTGCTTTCGTGGTGTGGAGACAATAACTTGGTCTTCAACACCAGTAAGACCAAGAAGCTTATAGTGGACTATAGAAAGAACAGATCAGACATCCAGCTTATCAATGGAGACCATGGAGCAAGTAGCCAGTTTTAAGTTTCTAGGTGTTACCATAAAAGAGGACCTGACCTGGGGTGCTCACATTGCAGCACTGGTCAAAAGGGCCCAGCCTGAGACTTCTCAGAAAATAACAGCTGAATGAAAAACTGCTGGTGATCTTCTCCCACTGCACCATAGAGATTATCTTAACTTACTGCACCTATTTGCCAATTGCACAGTGGCAGATAGGAAAGCATCCCAAAGGGTTAATGGCATTGCCCAAAAGATCATTGATTGCCCCCTCCCCTTTTTGGGAGAACTTTATAGCTCCTGCTGCCTTAAGAAAGCTCAAACTTTCTCAGATTCATCTCATCCTGGGCACCCCTTTTTTTGAACTATTACCATCTGGCAGATGGTACAGAATAATAAAAACAAGGACAAATAGGCTGAAAAACAGTTTCTATCCCAGGGCAGTAGCTCTTTTGAATTCTACTGTATGGTGCAGTGCTGGTGCATTGTCGGGGATTTTGGTTCAATGTGTGGAGTGTGAAGGATGTGTGTTTGTGCTTATTTTCATGTTCATGATGTGCACTGAAGATGGTGTTTGATTTCATTGTACAAGGTGCAATGACAATAAACTAAACTAAACTAAATTGTATTAACTCATTGGCAACTGGTCAATTTGTTCAAGATGCAAAATCTACCCTATTTTGTGTTCAAATGAAACCAGCAAGAAACTTGAAGTATCATTATATTTTAACGTGAAAACCTCTGTTTTCAAAGTAGTAGCCTCCTTCAGTGAGGAGCTGAAAGCTGTCCTAAAGGTGCTTTTTAAGGAGGCAACTGGACTTTCTTGTTTTTTCTTTTGAAGACGTTTCACTTCTCATCAAGGAAGTTTTTGAGAAGCAGAACATCTTCAAAAGAAAAAAACAAGAAATCCAGTTGCCTCCTAAAAAAAGCACCTTTAGCACAACCATGACCTGGGTGACTGAGAATCTCTACAGACTTTAAATCACAAAAGCTAGCTGAATGACTCCCATGCAATCTGTTTTGCGCTGATTTCTGAAAATTGATCCATAATTTGCTGCAGTTGGGAAAACCATGTCAATTCAAAACAGGTCAAGTGTCTATATAAGGTTGACTTTGTCACATTTCAATCAGAATAATGTTTCTCACTTCTTGATGCCAAACTCACAATATATAGGATTTCTTTCTTGTTTAAAAAATAAAATCTGGTTGGATTTGTGGGGGGAAAAATAATCTGACATAAAATAAGTGTTCCATACTAATACGACTATTATTTTTTAAAACAAAGGAAAAGGTTCTTTTCAAGTCATAACAAATGATGTTCTATTTAAAAGCATATGCAACTAAACTATCTTTCAATATGATAATGTATGTCTGCAACTTGATTCTAGTCTGACTATGGCAATGATACTTTTGCTGAAGCAATCAAAATAATTGTCTCAGTTTTGATGAGGAAAAAAACAACAACTCCAGACTCCTAGTCAGCTAACTGCCTTTCTTAGTTTTTCACCATCACTGGACAGAAAAGGATTTGCCTAAATGAATTTAGATAGGAGATATCTGTCGCAAAATTGCTGACATATTGGAAAATAAAAATTGCTGTCTGATTCCCTTTTTAGTGAATCAAATGATTTGGAACATCTAATATGAAAAGGCAGTATCTGAGACAGTGTTGGAGGAAGGAAGGAACATTAATAGCTTGCTCACCACATTACAATGCTATGTTTTGGGAAAAACTTCAGAAACACCTGGTGATCTGAAGAATAGTGGTGCTCTTTGATAACAGCATATCAAATTTCAGAGCATAAGAAGATTATTAACATCATAATAATTGACAATAACTTTATATCATTGAATAACAACATCAACCTATCACTGTTCCTGGAAAGGACTCAATATGTATAACGGTAAAGTTTCCCATTGCACATATGTGCTAGTCATTTCTGGCTCTAGAAGGCAGTGTTCATCTCCATTACAAAGCCGAAGAGCCAGCTCTGTCTGAAGACATCTCTGTGGTCATGTGACCGGCATGACTAAACACCAAAGACACATGGAATGGTGTCGGCATGACTAAACACCAAAGACACCTTCCCATCAAAGTGGTCCCCATTTTTCTACTTGCATTTTTATATGCTTTTGAACTGCTTGGTCGGCAGAAGCTGGGACAAGTAACAGGAGCTTACTCCATTACGTGGTGCTAGGGATTCGAACTGCTGAACTGCCGACCTTTCTGATCGACAAGCTCAGCGTCTTAGCCACTGAGCCACCCCGTCCTTTGATTTTGTATTTATTTTGCATTTTATATACCTTCAATAGGTATATAAAATGCTAAATCCAGTTTAAACATCGGGCTGATAGTGTGATCAGCCATAATAATATATTTACCAATTCCTCCGCTGGAACAGTCAAAATATGATGAGCCAGGGTGGGATACGAACCAAACACAGTCACAGAAAACAGGTGAAGCCCCTTTTATTCCTTCAGTTTGCTTTCAAGCTCTGAATATCTTTGATGGAAGACAAAAATACTCCCACACAAACAGTTACATGAAGGAGGGAAAAAGCAACACAAACCAGGCAAGATAAGGGCTGGAGGATGTCCACAGATAACACACACGTGGAAGGATGCCAAACTCAGAGAGGAACTATAAACTAGAGATATTTCCATGCTTTGTTTCCAGCGTTTGCCAGTACGCAGGTCCAAACTCTTATTCACCTGCAGCCCATGAAGAGGATCAAGGCCCTCTCCTCCCAAGGAGACCACATCTTTCCCTTATCTTCTCCTGGGCCTGGGTCCTCCTCTGCCTGCTCAGCCGGCCTCTGCCCTTCCCCAGCCTCCTCCACAACCTCTGGAGCCACACTTCCACTCCCTGTCAGCTCTTCCTCCTCTCCCTCAGAGTCAGTCTCCATCAGGGGCATGACACAAAAGTCCTAACTCACCCTGTGTTGTATTCCCAGAGCGGTTAGCCAAATATTTATGAGAAACAAGATATTAGCATAATACAAATGGTACGTTTCCTACTTCTTTTTCCCCACTACTTGGGGAAAGTCTAACTGCTATTCAAAAGATAAATATGTTCTTTAAATGGTATGGAAACATAATATCAGCATCTACCATGCTGATGGAAAAAATTACATTTACTAGTGACAGGAATATCTACATGCAAGGTATATAAAAAAAAGACAGGACTTTGATCCCACAGTTGTGGTTGCTATACTTTTTTGACCAGCTAGGCTAGCATATGATGAACTCAGCCTGAAGATATGGCTATTCACAGTAACAATACTGATAAAAAGGATTGTTAGTACTTGTGAAATGTATCGTAGCGTCTGAAAGGAGAAAGAAAATCTCTTAATGAATTTGGAAATCATTTCAGCATCCCTGTTTATGAGATTATACTGATGAGGTATCTTCAGAAGTATTACAGATTCATGGAATCCGTGCCAAGGAATACTTAATTTGCTTTCTCTATGGTACCCTTTACTATCACAGCAATTTTTAAACTCTGGTTTTCTTTGGAAATATTCAATATCTACTTGCCCTTCCTTCCTCTTTCACCCTATTTTGATGTTCTGAGAGGTAGGTGTGAATTTCACAGCAGATTTCTGCCAGATGAAATTTTAATAATTATTGGTGCCTCATCATCTTTTTTCTTCTAATTTTTTTTTTTTGGGGGGGGAATTAGGAGTGAGAGAATGCATGTTTAAAAGATATCCTTTCTTGCTACATCTTATTAACAGTTCCTCCAAACAAGATACAAAAGTTTGCTGCTAACTTGAGGATGTTTTCTTATGATTGGGAAAATCAAAAAGTCAAGTTAGCAGCCATGCACATAACATTATCACCATTTTGACTTTTCAATGCTCTCTACAGATCTACTGAGGATGCTGTCAATACTGTTCTTCATACTGCCCTATCTCATTTGGAGAAAAAAGGAACGTATGTCAGAATATTATTTGTTGATTTTAGTTCTGCTTTCAACACAATATTACCCCACAGATTGATGTCTAAGCTTAAAGATCTGAAGCTACCGGACTCTATATGTTGATGGATTCTGAATTTTTTATCACATCATTCACAAAGGGTTAGGATGAATGAACATATCTCTTCTGTGAAGATCCTCAATACTGGCACTCCTCAGGGCTGTGTATTGAGTCCACTTTTATTCACTATTTATACATCTGATTGTACCTCTATTCATCTGAGGAATAAGATCATTAAGTTTGCAGATGATACAATGTTGGTGGGGCTCATTTCTGCTAATGATGAGTCTGTGTACAGGGATGAAGTTCATCAGTTGTCCCTCTGGTGCAAAGTAAACAATCTTATTTTTAATATAAATAAGACGAAGGAATTCATAGTGGATCACAGGAAGAGCAGTTCGGATATCCAGCCGTTGTACATCGATGGTGTTTTGGTAGAGCAGGTGGCAGAATGTAAGTTTCTAGGGATCACCCTGAAACAAGATCTAACATGGGGGGGGGGGGGGCAAATACTTTAGCCCTAGAAAAAAAGGCTCATCAACTACTGTATTTTTTAAGACTTCTAAGATCACAACAACTGCCAGAGAGTCTGTTGGTTGCCTTTTATCGAAGCTCTATAGAGAGCATTTTATCTTATTGCCTATGTGTGTGGTTTAGGAGTTTTACAGAGGCGGAGAAAAGGGCACTCCAGAGAGTGATAAAAAGGGCACAAAAGATCAACGGATGTTCTCTTCCCCTATTGGAGGATTTGTATAACATGGGATGTAGAAGGAGGATACAAAAGATCTTGAGAGACCCTTCACATCCAGGCCACTCGTTGTTTGAGATCCTACCATCAGGAAGACAATATAGAGTGCTGAAAGCTAGGACAAGTAGATTTAAACCTAGCTTTTACCCAAGTGCTGTGATCAGGTTAAATGCAGTTATGAATCTGGTGGTCTTAACATATATATATCCCGGTTGTATAGTTTTTTAACTGTTATTTGTTTTAATTTGTTTTACATTGTTATTTGTATATGTTTTTTGGTGTTGTTCAGTTGTATGTTGTGAAAGAGCACCTTATTTCGTTGTTCTCAGGTTCTGAGTACAATGACTGTTGTGAATTAACAAAAGTACTTGAATAAAGATTATTAAGAGCTTGAAGTAAAGTGCAGGGTTCTGGCCCTGCACTTCTGATTGGCCGATAATAGTGACATCGGATTGGTCTGTTCAGTAGAATCTGATTGGCTATTAACGAGCCTCTCCCTTTGGTTAACGGAGCTAGCGCTCCTTGTGTTTTCATTGGTTAAATACTCAAGAGCTTGCCTATATAAAGGGGGCCGTTGCGGCCATAGAGCTGAGCTGTTACACATGTAAATAAAGAGTTTGAAGTTCACTGTTCACCGGCTCATCTCTTCCTTAGCGCCCATGCACAGAACATAATACTGGCGACGAGGATGGGATGTGGAGACGTCAGAGCTGACTGAACGACGAAGAACGATAACAGAGCACATGGCTGAAACACACCAACGGCGGAACCATGTCTGGCGGCATCATACCACCCGCTCCATTCGACCCGGCACAAGAAGACTGGGACTCATATATGTATCATTTCCAGATGTTTCTGGAGACCAACAATTTGAAGGATGCCACTACCAGAAAGAAACGGGCGGTATTCCTAACTCATTGTGGGCCGACCGTATTCAAGATGGCCAAGGCACTAGCGAAACCGGCAGAAGTAAAGTCAATGGACTGGGACATCCTCGAACCCCTGCTGAGGGCCCACTATGCACCGACTGTGCCAACGCTCATTAGAAGGCATGAATTTTACCAGAGAAGTCAGCGGAAGGGCAAAAGTGTTGCTGATTTCATAGCGGATCTCCGGAATCTGGGAGGCCTATGCGAATTTGCCGACCTAGAAGAAGCCCTGAGAGACCGAATAGTTCTGGGATTAGATGCTCCAGGCACACAGAGTAAGCTGATGGTGAAAGGCGACATTAGCCTTAAAGATGCCATCGCTGAAGCTACTGCAGCAGAAGCAACCAGGAAGTCGGCTGCCCGAATGCGCCACACCCATGCCCTGCTTCGCCAACTCGCCCACGAAATTTCACCTTAGTCAGAAGGACAGCCTATGACAGCCCACCACGAGGACCTCGAATCGTCATCAGAAAGTGATGAAGAAGAGGTCCACCGACTTCAGTCCGAATGAGACCAATGCCAGAGATCGCAGTACCAATGTGCTGGTTGTGGAGTAAGCCACTCCTGGTCAGAATGCAAATTCCTCGACATGCTCTGTCATGTGTGCGGGAAAAGAGGCCATATCGGATGGGTCTGTAGAAGCCAGCCCTCGAGAGGGGCTAACTATCGCCAACCGACAGGAAGCCGTCCTGTAAAGCGAGAACCCGTGAACCACCAATGGAACAACCACTCCTACAGAAACAAAACCCTAAACCATTCAACAAAGCGAGAAGAGGCTCACCAAACTATCACGATCGGTCATGCCTCATCTCTTGATGCCAAGAAGATCCAAGTGAAAGTGGCCATCGAAAACCAGCCCTGCCTGATGGAAGTCAATTCAGGATCGTCCCTCTCAATGGTTTCCTGGAAGACCCTCAAGCAGCTCATTCCTACTGTCCGGCAGCAAGACCTCAGATTCCAAAGACTCATACTCAAAGACTATCAAGGAAATCGAATTCCGGTCATTGGATCCAGCCGAGTCCGGGTATCGTTTAAGAACCGTATAGCATTCCTACCCCTGACTGTAATCGACAGGGATCGGCCTAGTTTGTTAGGCCTCCAATGGTTCGCTCCACTCGGAATTGAAGTAGCCGGCATCACCGAACCTGCAGCAGCGACTGGGAAGAGGACCTCATCCAAGAATTCCAGGACATCTTTGCAGAAAAACTAGGCGAGTACAAGGGGACCCCGATATCATTTAACCTCAATCCCAAAATAGCTCCCATCCGCCTTAAGCCTCATCGAGTTCCATTTGCCCTTAAACCAAAGATTGACGAGCAGCTTGATATATTAATAGCCCAGGGTGTGTTAGAACCAACCGATCACTCTCCCTGGAAAACCCCAATCGTGACAGCCATCAAGCCGGATGGATCGATAAGAATTTCTGGGGCAACAGAAAAGAGAAATACAACAGAGAGGGAAGATTAAGAGAGTGAAACTTGAGAGATGCGGGGGGGGGGGGGGTCAAAAAGCTAGAATGGATAAGAAAGAAAGGGGGAAAGGAAAGAGAAGTCATAAAGGCTTTAAACAAAATGCTAAAAAACGGGATTTTTTTCAGAGACAAGGGGTAAGATAATTTTATAAAAATGATTCTGCAAAGTACATAAGAGTGTATTGTAGATATTAGTATTTGAAGCTGAGTTAGAAAACCAGAATATTATATGACTTAAAAATCTATTAAAGGGAAGCTATGATTTAATTATAGAGTTTAATTTTTTATGAAATATTTTTATGAAATATTATTTTTATTGTTTAAGAATTAATAATAGAATTTAATTTCCTATGAAATATTGTTCTTATTATAAATTTAACATTCCCTTTTCTTTCTTTCTTTTTTAGTTTTATTATTACTCATTAAATTCAATATTATTTGTTTGTTTTATTATTTTGAAATGTAATACTTAGAATGTACGGAGCAGAATCAGTATCTTAAGTGTTATTTAGGGGAAAGATAAAAAGTTGTCATTTGGGTTTACAGGAGAAATATTGTATTAGATAGAAAGGATAAGTAGATGATTGAAAGAAAACGGACCAAAGATGCAAATATAATTATTTAATTGAGATGGAATAAATAAAATAGAATCAAAAGAAATGACTAGGAGAGAGAAAATATATGGAAAATAGAGAATGTTAAATAAGATATGAGATAGTATATTAAGTGAGTATAAACTTTGATTGATGTCTGTATAAAAAAAGTTAACTGGGGGTAAGCCACCTTCCAAAAAGAAGTTTTATGTATTTATGTTTTGTATAATGTTTGTTTAAGTTTGACAGGATGTGGAAGAATACTAATGAAATTATATTCAATGAGTATATAATCTTAAGGCAGAAGAAGTATGATTAAATAGAAGGAAAGTTTGGAAAAGATATGAAGCTGACTAGATAAGATAAATATATAGAAATGTGATAATTTGGAATTATCTTTTTCTAAAAAATAAGATGGTTTATCTGTTTCTCTTAGAAAAGATATTTTATGTTACTACATCCTATGTTTTGCTTGTGTGTGTAAAAAAAAAAACTAATAAAGTTTGTTCAAAAAAAAAAAAAAACCAAATGGAGGAAGCAGAAGAAGAAGAAGCTATCTTTAATGAATTAAAAAATTTGATTAAGAAAGAAAAGAGAAAGAGAGGAAGGAAAATGAAGGACTTAAGACCTAACAAAACACCCAAGAAAGAGAAAAATAAGATGCAAAATCAATACAATGTCAGAAAGCAAAAGAAAAGAGGAATACAACAGAGAGGGGAAGCTAAAAAGGCGTAGGTTAGGAGGGGGAGGGGGGAAAAAGACTAAGTGGTATAAGAAAGGAAGGGAAAAGGGGGAAAAAAGCCACAAAGGTATAAAACAAGATGGGAAAAAGAAATTTTTTTTTTAGGGACAAAGGGTAATCTATAATTTGATTCTGCAAAAGTACATGAGATTAGAAATAGAAAATTAGAATTTTATAAGAACTAATAAAATATTGAAATATTAAAATGCTTTAATAAAATATTAAAGGGAATATTTAAAATATAGAGTTTATTGGCTATTGTGTTAATGGTATTATAAACTTATTGTTGTAGTATTAATGATAGAGTTTAATTTGTTATTCTCTTAATGTTAGCATAACTTTATTTTTTTTCTCTTTTTTACTTTTTTAGTTCAAAATGTATTATTTAAAATGTATTTAAAAATTAGAATGGTAATTATGTACTTAATTATTTTATAGACTTATTATTCTTTTTTTTTCCCCTGAAAATTTTGTAGGTAGAATGGGCTAAGCAGAATCAGATTGGGAACTAGGTATTATTTTAAATGTCAACTTAGGGGATAGAAAGGCATCATATTTCGATTAGTGATTCCAGGAGAAATCTTTTTTTTTTTTTTATTAAAGAGAATGAGATAAATGGATAATTGGAAAAGAATGGACAAAAGATACAAGTATAATGATTTAAAGTAAGATGAAATAAATAAAATAGAATTGAGAAGAGTGAAAAGCAGGGAGAAGTTATATAGAAGATATATAATGGTAAATAAGATAGGTAATGGTATATAAGATGAGCATGAATTTAATTGAAGTCCGTATAAAGAGAGGTAATCTGGGGCCAAGCTACTTTCTAAAAAGAAGTTTTATGTTTTTGTGTTTTGTGTGTTTATGTTTGATTGAGAATTAATAAAACCTTGGAGGAATGTCAGATGAGAATATTTGTAAACAAGTCAGATGGAAATATAAATATGATGACTATAAAATAGATAAATATAGAAAAGAAATGTAATTGAATAAAAGTAAAGAGAAATAATGAGAAATTTGCTAAAAGATATTTATGTGTCCATATGGAAATGGGATAAATTTGAATTATGCTGTATAAAATAATGTTTTATCTGCCTTGTAAAAATTTACAATGGTAAGAGGTTTTATGTTTGCAATGTTTAATGATGTTTTGTTTGTCTTTAAAACTAATAAAATTTGTCTCCCCCTCCCCCCAAAAAAAGAAAGAAAAAGAAATTGTTTAAGAATATGAATGACATATTGCTCTTTTATCTTTATGCTAATTCTTTTAGGCCACTTCAACATTTTTTTCTTTTTTAGTCTGTGAATCTTATACTTAAATTAAAAATTAACAACTATGTTGGAAATAATCACATTTCTTTTATGTTAATATGTGCTTTACATGGTTATTTTGCTTACTTTCCTACTATGCTGTATATTCAGTTTTTCAATATTTTCTAGATAGGGAGAACATTCACATTTCTTTTGAGAGATGAGAAGTGATGTGTACATTAAAGTTAAAATTCTCATGACTATTTCTTCTGGAAGTTTGAAGTTTCCTAAAAGATTAATTTCCTTAGAGATGTGACTAATATACCGTGATGCAACTGATGGTCATTTTGGCCTCTACATGACTGCTCCATTTCTTCAAAATATTCCCTAGAAGGCCATTTAGATGTTAGATTTAGGCCTGCCTCAGGACTTCACTTAGCTCAGAAAACCAAAAACATTTATTTGGAATTTGTCATTCTTTGCCTTCTGGTAGCTATGGATTTTCACTGGCCAAAGTACCCAAGAAGTAATGAAATGATTTAGGATTTTAAATATTTTATTTTACACTTTCTTCCACTACTTAGAATTTTTCAGTAATTTTATGAGGTTATAAAATAGGAAATTTCTCCCCTGCTACAGGACTGATGCTAGCTTAAAAAGAAAGTCAACTACTTAGATTTTTGGCTTGATCAAATAAACCAGATGTTTTAAAATCTGTCTTCTAGGGAACCTTGCTATCCCTTAGATACCTATCAGAGGTTACTCAGTAAGAATAATCCTCCAAAACAGCTTTTTAACTACTATAAATCTTTCTTACAAATGAGGGCAACCTTCCAAATGACCCTCAAGACTAAGGAATTATGGGAGGGTGCCAGACTGAAGACAGAGGACTGAGTAGAGAACTATCAAGGAGTGTTTGTTTCATTTCTGAGTTATATTGGTTGATGCAGAATTATAATGAAATATAATCTGGCCATGATAGTTTAAGAGTGTTAAGTCCTGGGCATGGGTGCAAGGAACAGAGACGAGACATCGAACGGTGACTTCAATTCTTTATTAACAAGAACGAACAGAGCCAAATATCTGGGCAGCAGCAGCTCTTTTTATAGAGCTTGCTGCCGTCAAAACAACCAATGAACTGAGTCTACCGCTTTCACAAGCATCCAATTTCTAACAGAAGATAAACAAGGATGCAGCATTGTTCCATACACATTTTAAGCTGTTGAGTGTGTGTGTGTGAAAAGATTTGTGAAAAAGACAACTCTACATCAGGATTGTCAAACCCGGCCAGTGGGCCCGATGTGTCACATGCTGGCCATGTTCATGCCTGCTTTAGTGAAGGGGAAAAAAAAATCCCAATATGTCACATGAAGCACCCATGACGATGTGAATTTGACACTCCTGTTCTACATGGACAGAAGCCTCTTCTAATTGTGAAAAAATGTACTGATTTTTGGCTTTCATTAAGAAAGTAAATTGATTTAATTTAATAAAAAGTTATATGTCATGACTTGGATGTTAAGTTAAGCTAAGCCAATTTGCCTTGGATGGCCTATGCTTTACACAGAGTGAATTTGCATGCAGATGCAGCTCTAATGCCCTCCAACATTGTAGAGTGCTTCCTGATATAGCTACAAAATCAGATGTTTATATTGGTAATATGACAAAAAGCTCTTGTTTCTATCCAAGATATATACTACAATGTAATTCATTTAACACTGAATGCACAGAAATGGGCTTTCCTATATCACTGCTGTGCTATTTCAAAGTAGAACTGATCCAAACCAGTGAAACATAAAATTCTCCTTTGCCCCATTCAGTATTCAGTACTAACCAGAATTCTTTGCTTCAACCCTTGCGATTGTATATTTCCTGCATTACTCCTGAAGAGATCAAAGAAGCTTGTTGTTGCAATTGCAAGAAGTGTGTAGATATACCATATAACACTTCATTGCTGCCTCCCCATTTTAATGCCTTGGGCCTAATGGCTGGGCTGACTATGTTGGTGTGCATTTAGCAAACCCATTAAGCTTCTTAAAGCTTTTACATATGTAACTGAAAACAGTTATAAATCATCCCCTCCCAGGAGGAAGCAACAGGTCATATATCATCATAATAGAAAATTCCAAACAGAGTAAAGACATTCTTTGGTACTCCTTTTAGAAGATTTATGCAAAGGAACGCAAGGGCTGGTTCACTCCTTGTCGATAGTATAGCAAGATGCCTTGTGTACTAATGTTAGACCATTTATCTTTCCTGCCTAGGATTGTCCATCCTTGAAGCAGTTTTCCAGAGTCATGAGCAGAGGTCTTTCCTGTCATCTACTACTTGACCTTCTTTTAACTGTAAGTTCTAGGAACTGAACCTGGGACCCCTTGCCTACAAAACACGTATGCTGTGCAACTGAGCTATGATATCTTCCCTCAAATAATCTTTCATCTATGTGTTTTTTTTAAAGGTGGAAAGGCACCTTCAACATTGACTGCTTATGTTTCAATTTTTTTAAAATTCATTTCATTGCTTTTGGGAAATGTGTAAGTCAGTTTATAGCCTCAACTGTTCTGGTGATAAAGGAGAATATGTGCCCTGGACATCGTTCAATTGCATGATTGAGCTAATTAAGGGTAATCAAGATCTTGTTATTGCTGAACAAGTCATTAAGCTATGTGTGATTGATCAGAACTTTTGTGTCTCATGCTTAGTGGTCTTCAGTGTCACATATTTTGTATGTACCATACAGTACAATGCAAATAATAATCATCATCATTAATGTAAAGCAAAAAAGGGCCTGATTGAATATTACATATGCTAGTACATTTCTTCAGCTCAGAGCCACTAGATGCTGCTATTGCTTGTGAGCCAATCTTATCCCTGATATATATTCAATATTTGTCATTAGTAGTCACATTCTGTAGCCATAAATGAACTGGCAACCAATCTTTGTCACAAGATAAATGTGACAGGAAGTGAAGGGGAACTCTCCATAATGTTGAGCTAAATTATTTTAACCACGAGGGAAAAGATAAGTTATGGCATTAAGTCAACAGTTGCCAGAAGCACATACCTTTTCTGGAGGTAGCATATAGTCCTGATGTAGAGTATGTAATATGATTATAAACAGTCTTAGTCACTGTCTTCTGAATATGGATGATAACAGGGAAAATGCTTTTAATTTTGAAAATAAGAATGCCCCAAACAATTTATGACCAGAGAATCATGTGTGAAAGCAATACCCATTTCCCCATTGCCATCTATATGGCTTGTCACCACTCATTATGCACGAGCATAATTGTATAGGAATAATATGTGGGGGCATCACTCATTAACCTGGAACAGGTACATTAACAAGGACAGTAGTTGTGTTTCAAGAATACTCACTTTACTAAAAACAGTACAAAATGTAATTCTGTAAAGTAATACAGATTTCGAGCTTTTATTTCACCCAGAAAATTAAAACCAACAAAGGCAGATTATCATATTGGTATCTGGGGATAACATTTGATCTGACTGATTTGAAAAGCAACAGACAGGTGATGTCTAATTTGTGACTGAGCATTTTTGTCCCTGTAAGTTCAGAAAAAGAAGAAGCTACACTTTCTGAATCATGTTTAGCAGTGTTGCTTGGCTTCCGGACAGTGACATACCTAATGCCTGAATTTTAAAACATGATGCTTGATAAAGTTATATGTATTATTATTTATTTAAATGTATATGCTACATGACTCCCACCCACTTTTTTCATTTTGCAAATAAAACATTAAAATCAAAGGAAAAATATATAATGATACTGTAGGGGGAAAAAAAAGAAGAATAAAAGATAGTAAAGATGACAGGAACAAAAAGTGTGCTCTCCAAGGTAGCTCTCCAAGACCCTTCTAAACACCAGCAAAGTCTTTGCCAAGGGCTTCTATAATGGAAAAGATATGCTATATAGTCGTATTTCTGTTTCATATCTGTGAAACTCTAAAAGTAATGGAGGGAATTCATTTATCACCTGACTTAACTCCAACAAGAGAGGCATGTATTTGCAGGTCATTTGGAAGATTAAAGACCAGCTACAAAATATGGAGAAGCTGGCAAACAAAGCTGCTCAGGGAAGTTTGAGGACAGAGTTACTCTATTTCATTTAGGCTTCTATGGGCAGAATTTTTTTTTTTTAAAAAAAAATTGTGATATTCCCAATTTGGAGTACGGCCAAATTATCCCCAATTTAAAGACCAATGTTCTCATTGAACAAAAACTTTAAAAAAAATCTATGGACAAGTATGCATTCTATTAAAGTTAAGCTTAAATGTTCAATGGTCAGAGTTTGTTTCTTTTTCAGTACTTGAACTTTATGTATGGGTCATTGATCAAGTAGCAACAATTATATGAACACAGAACAGGCTTTTACCGGTGCTCAGAGACATCAAGAAATATTATAATAATGCAGAGAACATGTCATGCAACATATTGTAGATGTGGGCATTAGATGAACAGAAGGTTGACAAGGAATGAGTATACTACTATTGCAATTATTATAGAGTTATGTATTCTGGCATAATTTCTCTTTATCTGATATATACCAGTATAACTGGATTGCGACTGATAGGCAACATAGTGAAATAATATTCATACAATACCTTTTTGCTCCCAAGAAATTTACTTTTGATAATCTGTTTATGATTGATTCAACCTCTGGGCACAGTGAATTTCTGCATGCAGTTACTAGTCCCTATCTGCTCAGTGTCATGTCATAAAACACCTTTTCTATTGCAAGATTTATTTTATGAAAGGATATTCTTGATCTGGAACTTGGTTCATGATTGTGATTATAATGCTGTCTATAAGTATACTTATTTATTCACAACACTGTAGAAAATGTGGCATTCTTCAATTATATTAAACAGGAAGCATAGCAAAATATGAAGATAGATTCTCAAGATAACTTTACAGCTATTCTTGGACAGTCCTGGATGGCTGATTCTGTTCTCCAGTCCTTATTGAGTCTCATTGTCCTTTATGTACATATATTTTACTTTCTGGAAAGACTATAAGCTGGTTCTGTGTGAAGAGATTCATGGTTTTTGAAGCAAAAAATCAAGTTTTTTTTAAAAAAGTTTAGCTTTCTCTGTTTGTAATGCCAGCATTTGGATAAGTTAGATGTATATGAACAATGAAACCAATGTTTTCACTTCTGTATAGAATTACCGAGTGTTATAACATATGATTAAGGAGCATTTGTTTATTTCAGCAGACCGGAAACTGTGACTGCATTATCCGGGAATAGCAAAATGACTTTGTCACAATGAGATGTTAGTGTGTGTGGTTTTTTTATATTTTTTAAAGAGTTAATACAGAATCAAAATTATCAAGCACTAATATTTGGAATGAAAGAAGAAGAATTAAAGACAGAAAGAACAAAGACAGAAAGAACAAAGACAGAAAGAAAGAACAGAAATCAAAGAAAAGAAAAAGAAGAATGATAAAGAAGTGACTTCCAAATTTATTTTTACAGCAATTTAGAAGTAATTTTAATATAAAATAATATCTTACTCTATGATGACAGCATTATTTACATTTACTCTATAATTTATTATTTTTATTGTAATCCTCAAAACTCATAATCAAAATAGCACAACATTATATTTTCTGTTTCTCACAAAAAGTCAATAGGGCTTGTTTCTCTCTCTCTCTCTCTCTCTCCCTCCCTCCCTCCTTCTCCCCCCTCTCAGCAAAAGGAGGGTTATTTCTATGAGTAAAGAGAAACAGTGGAAAATGTGGTCATTGTGCTTCTGGATAGCCAATTAGAAAATGAATGATTGGTTTATATATATATGGTGATTGCAGCAAGGTTATTATATGCACAAACAAAATATTCAAATACCTACAAAGGAAAATGGATTGTGAAGATGACAGAATTTGCAGAAATTGACCTGTTTGATCAGGGATAAATTACAGAGTTTTTGGCTGAAAACAGAAAAAAATGAATTGGTGATTTAAGGATTTGCTGATTTAAAAATGTTGAATATGGGAAGAAAGAATATGTTATAATTTTTAAAAAGAAGATGTGAAGATATGTTTGCTTGTAACTGCTATGAAGATGAGTTGGAGTTGCTTCTATGTATATGTTTTTCTTGTTTCTAATTATATTTTTATTTTATATCTTCTTACTTTTTCATTTCACTTTTCTCTCTCTTTTGTCTTTTCTCATTTTAACTTTATATTAACTTGCATTAATCTTTAGCATCTGATAAATGTTATTATCATACAAAATGGGAACATGTGGACATTCTACCACTGCTGCACTGTGTACATACACTGATCAATAAATCCTTCACAAGGAGGATAAATTATTGAACTTAAATTATTTTGCTTATTCTCATGCCTTCTTAGGAGCTCTAAAGATTACTGTCCTGTCTGACATGGATGTCAGTAGCATATATTAGTAATAGAAGCAGCCACAGAAGAAGTCAGGCAGCGATGAAACAGGTGTCAGGAGTGGGAGGCCTGGCTGCGGCGGTTCTAAGGTAAGTGCATGGGGCAGCTCCTCCCCCCAACTACACCCTAGCTTGATTTTTATGCATGCACCTCACCCCATCTTGTACAACCAGACAGTGGGACAGAGTGGGCAGGTCTTAACTAAGGCTTATTCTCAGGTTAGGTCTTATTTTTGAGGAAACACTTTATCTTTCCAGGTTGTTCAATGCTGTGCTGCCATTTGTTGAATGCATCCAACTTAGTTGAAGTTATCAAACGTTTTTGTGCTTGCCACTCCTATCTATATTACAGTTACAATAATAATGTATTTTATATAATTTTATTGTATTTTACATCTTTTTAAAAAGCTGTATTAATATATAACTCCAGGCATGTTTCATTGTTACGCTTTTTGGCCTATAGGCCACAATAAATGTTTGAGAATAATTCTGAATGAAATGATTGAAAAACTTAAGCCTAATGCTGATTGTATTTGGAATAATACCACAGTAGCAAATGTTCCCATGTAAAATGTAGTAGACTGGACACCAAGAGAGTTGTGCTTGATAGATTACATCGACTGTTTGATTGCAAGTTATAGATAAACAATAAAAAAGATTGATGAATTTGTGTATCTTGGTAGTGTAATAATTATTTCTCAGATTCTACCAATACACTGATAGTGAACGAATTCAGTTATCAAAATTCTTCTAGCTTCATAACTTTCTTCTCAATAAATCTTGCTAAGGTAGCAAGGGTAGCAACACTGATTGATAATCAATTTCACATGCTGTTGTACAAATGGAATAGACAAGAGGTGGAAAGCATGGGCAGTTAGCAAGACATCCCCAATAAAGGAGTGGTTCTGCAGGTGGTGACCACAGACCACTTCTCAGTTCCTATGCTTTCTGGCTGATGGTTTGGTCACTTTTGAATGCTGGCAGTGCTGTCACTGTAGTGGTAGCACGAGACAGAGTCTACAACCCACACAAGTGGCTCAGGTAGTGCAGCTCATCCAGGATGGCACATCAATGCGAGCTGTGGCAAGAAGGTTTGTTGTGTCTGTCAGTGTAGTGTCCAGAGCATGGAGGCGCTACCAGGAGACAGGCCAGTACATCAGGAGACGTGAAGGAGGCCATAGGAGGGCAACAACCCAGCATCAGGACCACTACCTCCACCTTTGTGCAAGGTGGGACAGGAGGAGCACTGCCAGAGCCCTGCAAAATAACCTCAAGTGGGTCACAAATGTGCATGTGGCTGCTCAAATGGTCAGAAACAGACTCCATGAGGGTGGTACGAGGGCCCGACATCCACAGCCCAACACTGTGCAGGATGTTTGGCATTGGCCAGAGAACACCAAGATTGGCAAATTCGCCACTGGTGCCCTGTGCTCTTCACAAATGAAAGCAGGTTTGCATTGAGCACATGTGACAGATGTGACAGGGTCTGGAGATGCCATGGAGAACATTCTGCTGCCTGGAACATCCTCCAGCATGACCAGTTTGGCAGTAGGTCAGTAATGGTGTGGGGTGGCATTTCTTTAGGGGGCCACACAGCCCTCCATGTGCTTGCCAGAGGTAGCCTGACTGCCATAGGTACCGAGATGAGATCCTCAGACCCCTTGTGAGACCATATGTTGGTGCGGTTGGCCCTGGGTTCCTCCTGATGCACGACAATGCTAGACCTCATGTGGCTGGAGTGTGTCAGCAGTTCCTGCAAGATGTAGGCATTGATGCTATGGACTGGCCCGCCCGTTCCCCAGACCTGAATCCATTGAGCACATCTGGGACATCATGTCTTGCTCCATCCACCAATGCCACGTTGCACCACAGACTGTCCAGGAGTTGGGGGATGCTTTAGTCCAGGTGTGGGAGGAGATCCCTCATAAGATCATCCACCATCTCATCAAGGAGCATGCCCAGGCATTGTAGGGAGGTCATACTGGCACGTGGAGACCACACACACTACTGAGCTTCATTTTGACTTGTTTTAAGGACATTACATCAAAGTTGGATCAGCCTGTAGTGTTTTTTTTTCACTTTAATTTTGAGTGTAATTCCAAATCCAGACCTCCATGGGTTGCTAAATTTCATTTCCATTGATAAATTTTGTGTGATTTTGTTATCAGCACATTCAACTATGTAATGAACAAAGTATTTAATAAGAATATTTCATTCATTCAGATCTAGGATGTCTTATTTTTGTGTTCCCTTTATTTTTTTTGAGCAGTGTATATTAAGTTAGTCTGGCCATAAAGAAGGAAGAAATAAAAATTGAACCGCAAAATAAATAAGTGAAAAGAGTATGAATAGATTGTGAGGGAGAGAAAAGTCATGGTTGGTGGGAATTGAGATCTTCAAGTAGATCTTCAAGTCTAAAGATCTAAAGGTAATGTCTGAATCATGTACAATGTGATGGAAACAAAGATGGCTTAGAAGGGTGGAAAAGTATTAAGAAATATAGTTCATCTAAAGCAAATTTAATCTGATTTCTTTTTCTTTGCTCTGACCTCTCTGATTTTTATTTTTATTTTTTGCTTACTATATTGTATTCCTTTTCTGCACATTGCCTCTTCTGAAAGAGATGCAATAGTTATATATAATAAATACTTTGGCTTATGCCAGAATGTTTTCATGAGCAAATATGAAATACATAGTCTTGCACAGTTATCATTGAGAAAATAGCATAGAAATGTTATTTTTCCATCATAGCTATTGTATCTATTGGTTTCTTCACTGAATGTATTTAAGAAAGTGAATTCTCATTGCAGTTCTAAATACTAACTTGTCATTGATGAACAGACAGTATTTTTACTACATGCACGTTGCATATAATAGATATATACATTTTACTTGCATATATGCATTTTACTTGCATATTACAAGGCACTTTAGAACAGGCCTGTGGATTGCTGAAACTTATAAAGCCAAACCACTTATCTTATCTCATTTTAGCATAAAGGAAAAAAGCCCACACCTTCAAATTGTTCCATACTTGAATACACAGATATGTGCATACACACACAAAGACACGTACAATGGCAGCAGCATTCATGACTTCAGTGCTCTTTGGATTAGACTCAAGTTATTTCTTTCACCCTAATGGAATCATACATCATAACTCTTCATTCCTGCATTTCAAAGTGAAATTAAATCACAGCAGCACCAAGGCAGAACTTTTTCAATTTCCATAAAGGGGTTCATTCATTTTTTAACCCAATGACATTATTTTTCCTATATGATTTGACACTTCCAATTTTGCATTCCTTGCTTATATACTATCGGTTCTCCTTGTTCCTCATTTTTTAAGGTACATTGAGCTCAAAAACTAAGCAGGATTGAGCCTGGTTAGTACTTGGATAGCCACTGATAGAATGTATTTGAGATGTAGGCTAAATTATGAACTAGTTGAAGAACATTGTGGAAAAAGACAGTGGCAAAGCTCTTCTGTAAGATACCGAACAAACAAATAAGCCCATGCTCGTGGCATAAAATCATCCAGAGTCAAATTCAGCTAGAAATCTATTGTTAGAAACATTGGTACTTTTCTATAAAATATTTGCAAGTATATCCTTAAAAATCAAAATGAAAAAACAAATGTTATTAATGTTTTCATAGAACTTACCTTTCCATCATTCCTGCAAATGAAAAGGAATAATTCAAAAGTATTTCATCCTAATAATAAATGAAAAAAAATACTCACTGGTATCAATTCTTTGTGATTACAATTTTTGAAATATCTCTTATGTACTAGAAAATGTGTTAGGGTAATATTGTCAATTTATATTTTATATTTTAAGCTGTATATGATGGCCTCTTTCCAATGGCTGTTAGATATCCCAACTGGATCATTTTTTCTTTAATGTTTTGTAGACATTAAACAGAGTGTCTTATTACTTAAGAAAATGTTTAATAAATATTTAATAAACATTTCTGCTTTGTTCATGCACCTTTAATAGTAAAAACACATTGAATGAGGAAAGCTATGTTGTCTTGATTGGGTCAAGATCATCAAATGTTGCACTTCAAACTGATCCCAAACCACACAAAAATAATATGTTTTTATGTTTTATTTATTTTATTGCAATTTGTTTTATTGATTATTGTGAGCCACCCAGTTCAACTTGAATAAATTATTGCTATGGTTTATTGCAGTCAGTTAGATATTTAGACTGGATTTGCCATTTTATTCACCTAACAAGTTCTTCCCAAGGACTTGGGAATGGCAGATATTGTGTGATGATGTTAGGGATGCCCTGCCTTTTGTGTATAAGTAGTGCTCCAGCTGTTCTGGGTTTGTATCCGAGGCACCTATTATCTTTGCTTTCCTTTGCCGTAGTCATTCTATTTCTGTTATTATGGTCTTTATATTTTCTGATTTTTCTCCAATTTTTTTTTCTTTTATTCTTCTATCAGCAGGCATCACCAAGTCCACTATCTAGGCTTTTTTTGCCCTTCTTTTTGATACTTGTTAAGCATAGGGTGTTATGTGGCAGGTGATTGTCTGTTTGAATTCTAAAATCCAGAGTGTGTGTTCATTTTCTCACTTTTCTATCACTGATAAGCAGTAAGATGGACTCAGTTGCAGTGACAATGAGTATACCATTGGAGGATCAAAAATACCAGATTAGCTGCAGATCATCAGGGAGAAAATCTGTGCTTGTTAAAAGTCAACTTTATCATGCATAATCAATCAATCATCAATACATTGCATTAATTAAATTATATAGATTTCTTCCTTCTCTACCACACTGTAGATGTACAACAATTCTATCTCTCTTAAAGATAGGTACTAGATACTAATTATTAATGTAGGTTTTTCATAATGTAAAACTAGGAATTGTGCTTATATCTATTAAGAGGTGTTTTGGATTCTTTATTCACATACAGAACATGAATATACAATCTTAACAGTGCATGGAATGCAAGTAGAATGCTGCCCACATCATGTAGGATTAGCTTTACAGAATTTTGTATCTTGGTCTTTACCAGTCAGCCCTAATGTGGATCCTATTTTACATAACAACAAAATAAACAAATAAATAAAAACGATTTTATGTCTGCAACACAAGCAAGAAAAGAGCTGGAGAGAGAAAAGACGGGTCAGGTTACCTTGTTGAGACAAAAGCACCATTTTATTTGGAAAGACTATTATTGAATTAAATCAATATAATCTCCAAGATATTTTATCATAGGCCAAATGATATGCAGAAAATGTTGCTGGGAAGAAGGTTGCAACAAATTTGAGATAAAGCATTCTAATACCCCTACGTGGCACTTGCAATTATGGTTTTGGTGAACCCAGAGTTAGGAAGGATCATAAAATATAGAGTGTCAAAGTTATTAATTCATTGTGGGCTGCTTAGTTATCAGACCTACAGAAAGTGATAACCTGTGGTTAAAAATGATATAAAACAATGCACAGAGATTCCTACATTCATACAGAGATTCATACAGAGATTCCTAGAGCATACAAAACATTTGCTAGACCAATACTCGAATACAGCTCATCAGTCTGGAACCCACATTACGTATCTGATATTAACACAGTTGAGAAAGTCCAGGCATATTTCACAAGAAGAGTCTCCACTCCTCTACTCGTTGCAGAACACCTTATGCCACCAGGCTTGAAATTCTAGACCTAGAAAATCTAGAACTACACCGTCTTCGGTGTGATCTAATTATAGTATATAAAATCATACATTGCAATGTCCTACCTGTCAATGAATACTTCAGCTTCAACCATAACAATACAAGAGCAAACAATAGATACAAACTCAAGGTTAATCGCACCAAACTTGATTGCAGGAAATACGGCTTCAGCAACAAAGTGGTCAATGTCTGGAATACTCTACCTGATTCTGTGGTTTCTTTCCCAAACCCCAAAAACTTTAACCTTAGACTTTCTCCTATTGATCTCATCCCTTTTCTAAGAGGTCTGTAAGGGGCATGCATAAGCACACCAACGTGCCTACCGTCCCTGTCCTATTGTTTCTTTTATTTTTCTTATATGTATCCATGTATTCATAATGATGTTTTTACTTATACCTATTATCTTGTAAGCAATTGACAAACCAAATGAAATATAATAAATACAGATAGACTTAAAGACACTCTGCATAATTATCAGTTAAATGATGTGAAGAATTCATGAGTATCTTTTCTGGATTTCTTCCTGCATACCAGTGACTCAAAGTGGATTTGTCTCTTCATTCCTCTCTCTTGCAACTCACTGCCAGATTCTATTACACAAATAGTTAAAGAAAAATGAAAAGATAAAGCTTTTTCCATCATTACTTCTCAGTAGTTCTTTTCAACAGTAACGAACAAGGTTGGGCAGGTTAGTGTACAGAAGGGGAATAATCCTCATTTCTAAAATTTATTATAGGATACAGACTAAAATAAATTAGAGATTAGATTTCTCCTCTTTTGCAGTGTCCATGCTGTTATGGACTAAGCCAATGCATCAGTAACAACCTTAATAGCTTTACTTTAACAGTAGGCTCATAATCCTGCACTTCTCATTGGCCCACGAACAGCGAGTTGTGATTGGTCGTTTCTGGCCAATCTGATTGGCTGACAGCGGGCCTCTCTGATTGGACGCTCGTTAGAGCGGTAAACTCAAATCATTGGTTTTTTTGACAGCAGCCAGCTCTATAAAAGAGCTGCTGCTGCCCAAGTATTTGCTCTGTTCTGAAGTCACGAATAAAGAGTTGAAGTCACAGTTCGATGTCTTGTCTCCATTCCTTGCGCCCATGCTCAGGACTTAACACTGGTGACAAGGATGGGATGCGGAGACGATAGAGCTGACTAAATACTCATCGAACAAGACAGAGCATGTGGCTGAGAGCGCATGCAACAGACAGCAGAATGACCAGCGGCGCCATGCCACCCGCTCCATTTGACCCAGCAAACGAAGACTCGTAAATAGACTGTTTCCAGATGTTCCTGGAGACCAACAATCTGAAAGATGTTATGCCTGGCAAGAAACGAGCGGTGTTCCTGACCCACTGCGGCACCGCTGTTTTTAAAATGGCTAAAGCACTTGCCAAATTGGTGGAAGTGAAGACCATGGATTGGGATAACCTCGCGCCAATCCTCCGGGCCCATTACGCACCCGCAGTACCTACACTGATACAAAGACACGAGTTTTACCAGAGGGACCAATGGAAGAACGAGAGCGTTGGGGACTTCGTAGCTGACCTCTGGAACCTGGGAGGACTCTGTGGTTTTGCAAACCTCGAGGAAGCCCGGAAAGACCGCATAGTTCTGGGATTAGATGACAACACGTCGCAGAGTAAAATCATGGTGAAAGGAGACTTGCAGATGTCATCGCTGACGCTACTGCCACAGGAGCAACCAGGAAGTCAGCCGCTCGAATGCGCTGAGCGAACGCACCGCACCGCCAAATCACTAACAATAGTCCGCTCTCCTCTGAGAGGCACACTATTACCGCCCATCATGAAGACCTCGAGTCATCCTCAGACAGTGAGGAAGAGGAGGTCAACTGGCTCCACTCAGAATGAGAGCAAAGGAACCAGAGACTCCCACGCCAATGTGCTGGTTGTGGGGCAAATCACCTGCGATCTGACTGCAAATTCCTCAATGCACTCTGCCATTCCTGTGGGAAAAGAGGTCACATCGCAAAGGTCTGCAGAGGCAAGCGAGAGTCCAGTCCAAGCCAGAGGGAGAATAACCTCCGTTGGGAGACAGGCAAACCACATGGAAATCGGGACCGCCTGAATCTCCAATGGAACAACCACTACTACAGAAATCGAGCACCTGCCACTTCAACGAGATGAGAAGAGGTACACCAAACTATTACTATCGGCCACGCTTCATCGCTAGATGCAAGAAAGATCCGCGTAAAGGTCAGTATTGAGAATCGACCATGCGTAATGGAAGTCAATTCGGGGTCATCCCTATTGATGGTCTCCTGGAAAACCCTCAAACAGCTAATCCCTGCCATCTGCCACCAAAACCTCAGCATTCAAAGAATCATCCTAAAAGACTACCAGGGAAACAGAATTCCGGTTGTTGGTTCCAGCCACGTCCAAGTGTCCTTCAAGGACCGCACTGTGACGCTTCCCCTGACTGTTGTCGATCGTGACCGGCCCAGTTTGTTAAGGTTACAGTGGTTCACCCCACTTGGAATTGAACTAGCTGGCATACACCAAACCGGAAGTGATGACTGGGAAGAGGCCCTCATCCAGGAATTCCAGGATGTGTTCACAGGAACATTAGGCAAGTACAAGGGGACCCCTATATCATTTAATCTCAGTCCCGAGGTGGCTCCAATTCGCCTTAAGCCTCGTCAGGTCCCTTTTGCCCTCAAGCCAAAGATCGATGAGCAACTGGACAAATTGATAGCCCAGGGTGTGTTGGAACTGATTGACCATGCCCGATGGGAAACTCCAATAGTAACACCCATAAAGCCAGATGGCTCGTTAAGAATTTGTGGGGATTACTGGGCCACCCTAAATCACGCGCTTCAGCAGAGTGCTTACCCAGTACCGGTGGTCCAACACCATCTTCACTCCCTGGGTGGCAGAAAAATATTTGCGAAATTGGACTTAGCTCAGGGGTACCAACAGCTACCCGTAGATGCGACGACTGCAGAAGCCCAGACAATAGTTATACATAGAGGTGCCTTCAAGTGTAATAGACTCCAATTCAGAGTAAGCGTGGCGCCGGGCATTTTCCAAAGTTTAATGGAGAGACTATTACAAGGCATAAAAGGCATCCTGCCTTATTTTGATGACGTCTTAATAGCTGCCCCTACTAAAGAGTTATTGGGACAATGACTCAGAAGGGTTCTTCAAAAATTTAAAGATGCTGGCTTGAAGGTAAAAAGGGACAAGTGTCAATTTTGTACGGAGAGAGTGGAGTTCCTGGGATACCTTCTCGACAGACAGGGAATCCACCCCACCGAAAAAAAAAACTAACGGCAATCAAAAATGCCCCAAGACCTAGAAATAAGACAGACTTCCAAGCCTTCCTGTGACTCATTAACTTTTATAACATCTTCTTGCCCCAGAAGGCGACCGTAGCCGAGCCCCTACATAGACTTCTCGACAAAAAGGCTTCCTGGTCTGGGGATGGCGTGAAGAACGAGCATTTCAACAAGTAAAAGACCTCTTAACTTCTGATGCTGTATTGATACAATACAACGAAACACTACCCCTAATGGTTACCTGTGACGCCTCACCATTTGGAGTGGGAGCCATTTTAAGCCATGTCCTGCCAAACGGTAATGAGGCACCTATTGCATTCTTTTCGAGAAGTTTGTCTAAAACTGAAAGGAACTATAGCCAACTTGATAAAGAGGCTCTCGCCATTGTATCCGCAATTAAACGTTTCCATGAATATGTGTATGGGAGACCCTTTGCCATAGTTACAGACCACAAGCCGCTACTTGGCATCTTAGCAGGAAACAAACCAACTCCCCACATCTTATCACTAAGAATGACACTTTGGTCAGAGTTTTTAGCCACATACGATTACCAACTGCAACACCGCCCGGGGAAAGCCATTCCCCACACTGACACTTTGAGCCGCACTCCGCTACCAGACGTCATAGATGACCCAGCTCTTAAATCACCGCCACTGACCGCTCGAGACATCACCTCAGAAACGAAAAAGGACCCTTCTTTGGCACGAGTCCTCAGCTGGGTGGAATGGGGTTGGCTGGACAGCGCACCCAATGACACTTTCAGGCCATTCAGGAATCGACAGATAGGACTATTCTCTCAAAAGGGCTGCATCTTGTGGGGAGACAGAGTTGTCATCCCGGAGAAATTGCAACATAAAATTTTAAAAATGTTGCATGATGGACATCCAGGCATCATGCGGATGAAGGCATTGGCAAGGAGTTATGCATGGTGGCCAGGTTTAGACAAGCAGATAGAGACCTGGGTGGCGACGTGCAGCAAATGCCAGGAGAATCGCTCTGCTCCTCCAAAAACACCCCCAACTCAGTGGGAAATGCCTTGAGGTCCCTGGTCCCATATCCACATCGATTTTGCGGGATCCACCAGAGGACACACTTTCCTTTTAACCGTTGATGCCTATTCTAATTGGCTCGAGGTCCACAAAATGAAAAGCACCACCACGGAGGCAGTCATTAAAAAACTGAATAAGCTATTCGCTACCCACAGATTGCCAGATGTCCTGGTCTCATCAGGGGATGAGATGGGAGTAGGTGCTAGTCTGGATCGAAGCTGGTCTATGTGGCGCTTCCACATTTTGCCATCTGCAGTTTGTAGATGATAGGATTGGGGTCCCGTGAGTTGCGTTATGGTAGCGGGGACCCACAATGGGTCACCCGAGAAGTGGCCCTCAATTCACTGCCCTGGCATTCAAACAGTACCTAGCAGACCGGGGCATCCGCCATGCCTTAACATCGCCAGCTCACCCTGCGGCCAACGGTAGGGCTGAGCGAATGGTTCAATTTGTAAAGAAGACCTTGCACAAAATGGACCAGGGTGACATTGACGATAAGATAACCCAGATGCTTCTCCTCCAACATATTACCCCAAGCAGCACCACAAAGAGAACCCCAGCAGAACTCCTGATGGGCCAGAAACTTCGCTCACATCTCGATCGCCTCCACCCGATCGCCTTACACACCTGAACAACCCCTGGGATCCAGCAGCAAGTGCCAATCATTCCAGGAAGGTGACCCCGTTTTTGCGAAAAACTTCTCGGGTGACCCATTGTGGGTCCCCGCTATCATAACGCAACTCACGGGACCCCGATCCTATCGTCTACAAACTGCAGATGGCAAAATGTGGAAGCACCACATAGACCAGCTTCGATCCAGACTAGCACCTACTCCCATCTCATCCCCTGAATCTCCAACTGGGGGGGAAGGGACATCGAGGGGGCCAAAAAAGAAATAACAGATGACTTAACAATCGGAACCCAGTAGTCTACACAACCAACCATGGAATACTCAGAGCCAGAAGGAGAACCGAGCCGGGAAGTTGCCTCGCCACGTGACAGCACCGCGATAGATACAGATCCAGGGAATCCGGATGACAGCATCGGCAAAAGCAGAGAGGACAGTCCAGAGCCATTCAACGAAACAGCGGGACCGTTTTCGCCATCCAGCTCAGCAAGCAGCCCACTGGAACCAGAGCCAGGACAGAAACCGGTGGAACAGCGCAGATCAAGCAGACAGGTGAAGTGACCTGCCTACTTACGAGAATACATCACCCCACCCCTCAGACGGAACCTAGGGGGGAGGGGTGTTATGGACTAAGCCAACACATCAGTAACAACCCTAATAGCTTTACTTTAGCAGCAGGCTCGTAATCCTGCACTTCTCATTGGCCCACAAACAGCGAGTCATGATTGGTTGTTTCTGGCCAATCTGATTGGCTGACAGCGGGCCTCTCTGATTGGACGCTTGTTAGAGCGGTAAACTCAAATCATTGGTTGTTTTGACAGCAGCCAGCTCTATAAAAGAGCTGCTGCTGCCCAAGTATTTTGCTCTGTTCTGAAGTCACGAATAAAGAATTGAAGTCATGGTTCGATGTCTCATCTCCGTTCCTTACGCCCATGCTCAGGACTTAACACATGCCATATCAAATTGCTACAGACTTGAAAAGGAATAGGGGTAAGAAATTTTACATACATTTCCTGAATTAAACACTTTAATTCAATGAGTAAGTTTCCGTTCCAGGCAGATGCTATACCCCAAAATAGATGGTAGTAGGTATTATGAACTTTAACCACATTATCATCTATTTAGCCAACATTCATTCAACTTATTGTAGAAATTTTTATATCAGCCAATTGTTGGTTAGAACATTTGTCCTTTGATAAATGCCATGCCCCATGGGAATTTTGCACTGTGTCCTTTTTCAGTTCTGGAGGTTCAGCATTGTTTTCCCACAAAAGTCAATCAGTGGCTATCATCCCTGAGGTAGACCAGACTAGGAACCCAAAGTTATGAATGATAAATATACTTTTATGATATAGTTATACAACTGATGTTCTTCAAACCTGAATCCACATCCTCCTTCCATGCCTTATCTTTTAGAAAACTAGGCAGGTCTATTCTGAGATGTTTTCTCAAATCGAACTTTTGCAATTTGATGTTATTTCACTTTACCATTATCTTAGTTGCAGGTCTTCCTCCTGTTTATAAGTGTTCATAATTTGGGTTTTCTAGTCCAGTCTATCACGAAAGGCTGTGTCAACTCTCCCCCCTCCATTTGGGGGATTTGGGGAGGAAAGGATTACAGGGATAATGACAATCAGCTGGAAAGCAGGCTGGCAGCAGAAGAAAGAACTAAGGCCAATAGAAAGATTCCAGGCTTTTAGGCCTACAATAGTCATGTCTGTGAGGGAGGCACACACAGGGAGTGGGGTTAAATAGGCGGTAAAGCAGCAATCGTTATTGCTGCCTTTGTTTTGGTTGCTATGTGCCGATGTTTCCAGGCCTGCCAGAATTAAAAGCAATTAATTGAACCTTTTCTTTCTGTTTCTTGGTTTTGGAGAATTGGAACAGTGACAAGCTGACAGGTTGGTAACTTGTATAGATCTCAGGGAATTCTTTCTGAGATTTAGTCAATCAGGAGGTTCCTTCTGATGTTTAGTCTGAACCTCATTCATTGAAGTTTTAATTCAGATATTCTGGTAATTCTCTTCTGAACTGCCGTCGTTCTTTTTTTGAACTATTTGTGCACACATATTTTGGATAATTGAGACAGCCAAAGAATATCAAAATAAGCTGATTTGTGCTTCTTTGATTACTGAAAAGCCTTTAATTGTGTCCAACATGTCAAGCTGTGGATTGTGTTTAGAAAAATGGGAATCCCAGAGCACCTCATTGTCCTGTTGTGAAATCTATACAAAGAACAGGAAGCTACAGTAAGACAGAATATTGTGAAACAAATTGTCTGCAAGCTGGGAAAGAAATATAGGTCTTGGAAAATATATTTAGATGATGGGATATACCTATGTCTACAAAGATCAGAACTTTGCAGGAAATGGTTTTGAATGTGACAATCTATGGAAATGAAAGCTGAACTTAGAAGAAGCAGGATAGAAGGAATATTAATATTTTTGAATGTTGGTGTTGGAGAATATTGTGGATAGTCAAGATAATAGACAAATAAATTGTTGAACAAATCAATCCAAATTCTACTTGAGATACAAATGGTCAATGACCAAAATGTCCTCATCCAAGTCATTGATAAAAAAAGGTTGAATGGAACAGAGTTCAGGACCTGCCATTTAATACTTTCCTCGGAACTGCAACAGAATCATGAATATCTATTCTTGATTCAGCCAATTTTAAGTACATTTAACTGTAGTCTTGTCTAATCCATATCTTACATTTCATGAAAAATAAGATTATGAGATATTTTGCCAAAGTTCTGTCCCTGAAATATTTAGATTGGATATACATGGTTAAGGATGATTCAAGATTCTTCTTCCCCGCTATCCTTTCAAGGAGCCTGACATCTCCCAGTTGCTGTCTTTCATTCAGAAGTAATGGATCTCATGTTTAGAGTTTAGATGCAAGAAAGAAATGGGAATGACAAGCCATATTTCAGAAGGAACAACACCTCATCCTGCAATAGAGATTAGTTTTTTAAAAGTCATTTTTCTGTATCTGCCAGTGTATGTAAAACTTATTCTTCTTTATTATTTCATGCTTTTTTTCTGATGCAGAGACATAAATCAGAATCGTTTTAATAATAAAAAAGAATTATAAGATTGGGGGGATGGTTGAAGTCATGCTAAGTGGATTTTATTCTCTTACATGATGTCTGAAAAGTAAAACAAACACACGAGTGGTTTTAAATCTGTCTGCAAGACAAGAAAGAAATAAGCAATTAACACTGCAAGTAACTTTAAAAGCTTCATTCCTCTCAAAGAAAAATTTAGCGGCTCAGTTTCTTAAAATGCACTTTCATTTTAAACATTTGCTAGTATATTTTTTCAATAGTTAAAAAAAAAAAATCTACAGCAACCTCCACAACCAGCTGCCCAAACACCTGAGATGGTGTTCAATCTATTTCATGGCTTGTCAGCACTTCTGCAGTCTCAGCCAGTGACTGGGATGGACACAAGGAAGTAAATGTTTTAATCTATCACCGTGTTCATGATGAGCATAACACTAACTTGCTAGGATCCTAGTTGGACAAAGTCATCCACAGAGGGGCAGGGTTAGAGAGGCAAACGATCAAAGAAGAATGCTTTCATTATAGCAGTGCAATAGCACTTTTATCATTTTGAGGATATGGATGCCTCTTTGTAAGAATTGAATATTTAATATGGGATGGCATCATGTAATTGTGTATGCATCTCTGTTTCTGTGGATAGGTCTTTTCTGCAGATCTTTTACAAGTGGTAATTCAGAGTGTGAAGTCACATGTGGCAGTTTTAAACAATCCTCATGATATGTATAAACACCTATCTAAGAGAGGAATAGATTTCCACTCAGATACATAGACAGACAGACATAGATGATAAGCACCTAAAGCACATGCTTTTAATAGGCATAGACCAGTTGGAATATGTTTCTAGCATAGTTTCCCAACCTCCCACCTACCCTGCCTTGGTTCTTCCATGCGGAGTTGCAGCTAGTTGCGTTGGAATTCTGGAAAAAAAGAAGTGAATGTGAAGCAGAAAAGGGCAATAAAGTTTCCAAATGCTTTGGGATAATTCTAGATCCAAATCTAAAACATTTGTAGGGGAAAACAAGCTGCTTGGTAAGAGTCAATGAGTCCAGGTAAAATTAACATACTCGGTGGCCCCAGAAAAATGCTAGATTGCTGGAAGAGATACTGTCAGAATAGAATTGGGAAACTAGAGGAAAAGAGAATGGAGTCACAGGCCAGAGAGGATAAGAAAGAAGTACACCACACTGCTGCATTGTATAGCAAAGACCTTGCATAACTCTTGAATCCTTGCTGGTGCAACCTGAACTGGAACAGATACGTCTTGTATAGTGGATGCACAGATAGATTCTGAAGAGCTTTTTGGTCCTATCATTTACCTTTATCCAGATAATGTTTCTCAAACTTGTTCAACTAAGATGGGTGGATGGACTTCAATGCCCCAAATTCCCCTGAAGTCCACAAATCTTAGAATTTGCCAAAGCTGAGAAACACTGCGACAAACTAACAAGACCACCATATAAGAATACTCCAATTGTGACAGAGCTGTAAACTTATTGTAAGCTTTTGTTTAGGTTTTGTATTATTGCTCACATAGGCAGTGTGTGCTTTCTTTTTCTTTCCCCAATTTGGTGAGAAAAGATGTCTAAGCATTGTTAGTAAAGCATCC
Organism: Hydrophis major; assembly: GCA_033807585.1. NCBI lineage: Eukaryota > Metazoa > Chordata > Lepidosauria > Squamata > Elapidae > Hydrophis > Hydrophis major. Next base: position 129,224,751 of record CM066331.1, read on the forward strand.
TCAGCAGAAAACAATTTGGCATAAAATAATAGCTGGTTCTAGTGAAAACAATTGCTTTATTCTTTTTTGAAAAATACAAAGCTTGGCATCTACTTTTGGTTTGGTTCAGTTCAATTGTGAAGAAAAGCAAAGCACATTAATAAGGTAAGCTCTGTTGACACTCACTTTCTTCTGGCTTTCAAAAATGAGATAATACAGGTAGTCCTCAACTTACAACAGTTTGTTTAGTGACAGTTCAAAGTTACAATGGCACTGAAACCTTATATCTTATAACCATTTTTCACATTTACGACCTTTCCAACATCCACATCATGTGATCAGAATTCAGATGCTTGGCAACTGATTCATATGTATGACCATTGCAGTGTCCTGGGGTCATGTGAATACCTTTTGCGACCTTCTGACAAGCAAAGTCAATGAGAAAGCCAGATTCACTTAACAACCAGGTGACTATCTTATCAATGACAGTGATTCAAACAATTGAGGCAAGAAAGATAATAAAAGGGAGCAAAATTAATTTTAAAATGTCTCACTTAACAGCAGAAATTTTGGGCTCAGTTGTGGTCCTAAGTTGAGAACTACCTGTAAATAAATGAAAAACTGTTTTTTGCTTGTAGACTGCATTGTTTTAACCAATGAGCAAAATATGTTTCTTGTTATTATTTATTTAATGTATTAAATTGATAAAGGAGAAACTGTTCTTTCTCTTTCTCTCTTTCATATAATGACTTAGTAAATTCAATTATAAGAAATATAACATTTTTACAGAGATTAAGATTGGTGTTATATATATGGGGATTTCCGGTTTGCAGCCCTTTGGAGCAGGCAGGAATCCGCAACTGTGCGCGGTTTCTGCCTGTGTTCACTGCCCGAGTGCCCCGAGCCATTTGGCTTCGGGACTAAGCCACCTCCGTAGAAGGTCGCAAAGACAGGGGGGGGGGTCCTGGCAGGGTCAAGCAATATCGCACCTCTCTTCCCTAGCCAGCGAAACCCCCTTCTCCAAAGGCAGCTGTGCGGCGGTCAGCAATGGCTGCCACATAGAAGAGCTCAGCCGGAAAAAGAAAGTGCAGGAGGACCCGTGAAGAAGTGAAAGTGATCTTTGCTGACTGGGACAAGCAACATTGAAACTACCCTGGACTTTGAAACTTGCTAAAGAAACATCATTTCCAGACTGTGTCAAGCAGCGAATGTGAATTAAAGGAAAAGGTTTTTTTCTTTTCTTTTCACTCTCCTTCCAAACGTGACAGTGATGGAACCTTAAGAGAAATCGGAAAACTCGCATTGGAGGTATGGATTTCTGAACATTTAAAGGAAAATTGCTACTCTTAATGGGAAGGGAGAGGAAAAAAATTGGATCAGAATTTGAAAAAGGAGGAGATTGCTTAGAATTTTAAAGAGCTTTAAATATTAATATGGCTTCTAAAAGATATATCTTAATTGGAACTCTTTGACTAAACAGCAACCCCAGAAAGATAAATGGAAGAAAGAAAAAAAATATTAAAAGAAATAGTCTATTTGGATTCTTTGGTGGCTTTGGAATTTTGGGGAATTATTCTTGATTAAAAACACTCGGGTGGTTGTTTTGGAAAAAAATTTTTCTCCTCATGATGGCATTGCTTGTGGATGAACTAAAAATTGAATACCAAAAATATAAAAAAGAAGAACAAGATGGGAAAGATACTTTGGGCACTCTTTTTCAATTTCTAGAAATGGCGGTATGCACTTATGAAAAATTGACTGCGCAGCAGGACGACTGGGACAAAGAAGAAGAAGAAGCCATCTTTGATGAACAATGGTTTTTTTCTGGGGAGGAGGAGAAACAGGAAAAGAAAAGGGGGATTTTAAGGCCTGAAAAAACAATCAAAAAAGAGAAAAATGAGGTCAAAGGTGGATACAAGGTTAGAAAACAACAGAAAGGGGAAAGCAGAAGAAGAAAAGGGAGGAGGAGAGACAAAGGGGTAAAAAGGGCAATGAAAAGAATAAGCAAGAGAGAAAGGAGGGGAAAAGAAGCCTTAATGGTGGGAAGCAAGATTTAAAGAAACAAAACTTATTTGGAGACAATGGGTAAATTTAATTGAAAAAAAGGGATTTTGTAAGGTACATAAGATTCAGTTTTTATATGTGTATTTAGAATAAAATGCTTAAGATATAAATGAATATTAATATGTATGATTAGTTTCTTAATGGCATTGATTGTGGTTCATATGCTTTTCTTTTTTGTTATTGTTGTATTTTTTTTCTTTCTTATAAAATTCATTGTGTAATTTTAGAATGTACTAAAAAGAATCCCAATATAAGTTAAGTGCTATATTGAGTACTATTAAGCTAGGGGAAAGAGTTAAAGGCGTCATACTCCCATCAGTGTACAGGAGAAGTTTCTCTAAAGAGAAAAAATGAATGAATAGCTGGAAATAGAACAGACAAAGAATGATAAGTATTATGAATTGAACTCAGATGAGATAAATAAAATAAAATTAAGAAAGATAAAAGAGGGAAGAAGCTATATAGAAAACTGAAAATGGTAATAAGATATGGAATGATATATAAAGTGAATATGATTTTTGAATTTGTGTCTGTGCGAAGAGTTTTAACTCGGGATTAAGCAACTTTCAGAAAAGATGGTTTATGTTTTTATGTTCCATGTTTTGTTTGTCTGTATATTGTTTTTGGAAAGCAATACAATTTTAATTAGCAAGAAATATAATTTGGATAATAGAATGAAAAGAAGTTGGGATAAGGTACGAAGCTGAACAGATAACGTAAATATATATATTATAATTTGGAATTATTTTGTATGTTTTATTGATTTTTTCAGAAAAGATTTTTTTATGTTATGATGCCTTGTTTGTTTGTGTATTGTTTTGTAAAATTAATAAAAAATTATTTTCAAAAAAAAAAAAAAGATTGGTGTCATATTATATTACTGGGGAAGAATTATATGTAAAAGCTGTTTACAAGACACTAGTTATTGTTAGTATAGCTAATGAAAACCAATTTGCCTATTTCCCTCAACATATTTTTTGTTTGATGAAAAAAAGAAAGAAAATTTTTTGGAGAGTTATTGAAGGACAATATCATTGGTTGGATGCCTGCAAATAATAATAATAACAATAACATTAAAAAGAAGGTAAAGCAGATAGTAACAAGACCTGGCAATGACTAAGAGGAGGAAAGTCGAATAAGGAGACAGAGGGGCTAATTCTGGCTTCACAAGATGAAGCCTTATAAAAAAAAATGCATACAAAGCCAGAATTGAGAAGATAGCAATAGGCATCAAGTTCCACTTCCACAAAAAAGCTGAAGAAACAGTGAACTACCTAGTCAGCTGCTGCAAAAAGATTGCACAGACTGGCTACAAACAAAGGCAATACGAAGTAGCAACGATGGTGCATTGGAAGATCTACAAGAAATCTCATTTGCCTACAAGGAAGATGTCAAGGTGATAATTTAAGAGCTGACCAAGTGACGCAATGAGGGGAATGAGTCAATAGGGTCTTTGGCTACTATCCCTCTTGCATTGGGCATGCTTGGAAGAAGAGGCGGAGGTAATATAAAGCTTTAACTGGCTTTATTGCTAACATGTAACTCAGCTGTGGCTAGCCGCAGCTCACGGCAGCAGCTGAGAGAGATAGATAGCTGATTCCGTTTGATAGCTCCTTTTATACGGAGCTGTCAAACGGTCCAGCCAATCAGGGACTTCTCCGGCTCCCACTTAAACAGTGGACCCGAGTGAAGACGGGCTGGCTACAACGCTCCTTTCCCCTGGCTCTGCGCAAGCATAATCGCTCAGATGGGTGCAGCAACGCCTCCCTTGCTCTAAGTGCCTTAGTTCTGCCGGTGGCTGCGATGTGGAAGGACCTGCTGCCAGGCTGGCCTTCTCCCCTCAGGGTGGTGTTGGCTCTCTTCTCCAGGAATTTTCGGCTGGCTGTGGAAGGTCTTCTGGTATCGCTGGAACCTCTCTGAATGCCGGCAAGTGGTCTCTGGTTGGTGCCATGGCTTCCCCAGGTAAGTCCTCTGTGAGAGATTGCTGGTCTGGAGTTGCTCAGCTAGGGGCCTTGGTTTTGCCCCATTCAGAGTCCGTGGACTCGGTTTCCCTTTGAACTGGACCTATGGGGGCACTCCAATGACTTCTTAGTTGGTCCACATGTTGGCGCCATAACCATCCATCTGACAATCTTACCCTGTAGGATTTGAGGCCTGTTTTCTGCTCAACCCACCCAGGCAACCATAAGGGATTCCCTGCGTAATTTTGGAAGTAGACCGGGTCCCCAGGCCTAAATTCCCTTGTCTTGCTGGATGAGTCAAGGGGCACCCTGGGGGCATAATTAGGATGCAGCCTGCCTAGGATTGTGCGGAGTCTCCTTCCCGTTAATAGTTTGGCAGGGGAGAGGTTGGTGGCTGTTGGTGTGTTGAGTAAATAGGAAGTGGGCTACCTGGTAGACCAGTCCCCTTCTGTCATCCTTCCCAGGGAGTCTTTTGTAGATCTTACAGCTCATTCTGCAAGGCCATTGGAAACTGGATGAAACGGGGAAACGAGGGAATGTCTGATTCCTCTTTGGGCCAGGAACAATTCAAAAGGGGATGAGGTGAATTGGGGCCTGTTATCAGAAACCAGGGTGTCAGGGCACCGATGGGAAGCAAAAATCTTGTCCAAAGCTCTGCTTACAGCATCTGAAGTGGTTGATTGGAGGAGAACCAGCTCTCCCCACTTTGAAAACACATCTATCACAATTAGGTTTTTCCCTTGCATGGGACCTGCCAGGTCCACATATACTCTAGACCATGTTATTTTGGCATCTTCCCACTCCCCAAAAGAGGCAGCTGGTGGGGCAGGCCTAGACATCTGGTAGATGAAGCAATTCTGAACTTTATTGGTGACTGCCTCATCCAGGCCCGGACACCACACATAGCTCCTGGCCAGAGCCTTCATTCTGTTGATCCCTGGGTGACCCTCATGCAGAACTTCAATAATGCATGGTCTTAGTAGTTTGGGAATAATTACTCGTGGACCTCACAATAAACACCCTTTTAGCATGCTCAGTTTGGTTTGGCGTGCTTTGAAGGGGTGGAAATCCACTTTGGTGGTTTCCCTGGGCCACCCACTTTGCACCCAGTCCATGACTTTAGACAGTTGTACATCTCTGCCAGTGGCGTAGGCGATGTCATTAGCTGCCAGAGGCAAATGCAGGAACACAGAGGCTGAAGGGGCAGGATCAGCGACCAGAAGGGGTAAAGGCACCTGCTTAGGGCATTAGCATGCGCTACATCTTTGCCAGGCCTGTAAGTCAATTTATAGCTGTAAGCGGCTAACAAAGGTTGGTGGTCCCTGATGAGCTCAAATTGGTGTCCATAGAGGTATTCATGGAACCTTTTGACAGAGGCCACAGCAGCCAATGCCTCTTTATCTATTTGGCTGTAGTTGCGTTCAGCCTTGGAGAGAGTCCTAGAGAAATAAGCTATGGGGGCTTCCTGGCCATTAGGTAACTTATGACCTAGGACTGCCCCAATTCCATAAGGGGAATCATCACAAACTAGGATAAGGGGGAGAGTATTGCTAAACTGAATGAGGACCTTGGTTGAGGTGAAGCGGGATTTCACTGCAGAGAAAGATGTCTGTTCCTTGGATCCCCAATGCCACTGCGTCTTAGAGTCTAATAGTCTGTGCAATGGTTCTGCTAAAGTGGCCTTGTGGGGCTGGAAAGAGCTGTAGAAATTAAGAAGTCCTAAAAAGGCTTGCAACTCACTCTTGTTCTGAGGAACCGGGGCCTCCTGGATAGCCCGTACTTTGGATTCTACAGGGTGAATTCCCTTGTGACCAATATGATATCCAAGGAAATCTATCTGTGAAACTGTGAAGATGCATTTTTTTTCCTGTTCAATTTTAGCCCAGCCTGTTTAAAACACTGGAGAACCTTTTGTAATCTGGGAAAATGTTCCTGTGGATTATCAGCAGCAATGAGGATGTCATCGAAATAGGGTTTGACACCCTTGATACTGTATAGCAAACGTTCCATAATGGATTGGAATATGCCAGGGGTGACGCTGACACCGAATTGTAAACGCTTACATTTGAAAGCGCCCCTATGCGTAATTATTGTTTGGGCCTCTGCTGTCTCATTGTCCACTGGGAATTGCTGGTATGCTTGAGTCATGTCCAGCTTGGTAAAGATGGAGCTTTTTCCCAGGAAATGGAGCAGGTGCTGTATGATAGGGACAGGATAAGCGTTTGGTTGGAGACCCTTGTTTATCATGGACTTGTAGTCAAAACAAATTCTTATGGAGCCATCTTTTTTTAAAGGTATTACAATGGGAATTTCCCATTTAGCAAGGTCAATTGGCTCCAAGACCCCTTGCAAAATCAATTTGTCAAGCTAGGCATCCACCTTAGCCCGTCATGCCAATGGTGAGGTTTGAGGCATATAGGAGCAACATTAGGATCCAAGTTAAGGGAAATAGGAGTGCCATTGTAGCAGCCCAGTTTGTCATTGAAAACTTCTGAATGGTCAGCAAGAAGTTGCTGCAAGATGTGGGGCCTGCATTTACTCCAGTTACTTGGAGGCCCAGGGAATGGAACCAGTCCAATTCCAGTAAGCTAGGTAAGTTCCCAGTTATGATAAATAGTGGAAGGTGACCCTGAAAAATTGTTGTATTGAATAGGGAACCTGCCTGTTCTGAGGACTGGAATGGATTGTCCTTGGTAGTCTCTCAGGGTCAGATTACAGGGGCTCAGCTGATTCTTGTGGAAATCTGTTAGCAGATTCTGTAGCGTCTTCCACGAAATGAGGGATAGAGATGATCCAGTGTGTACCTCCATCTGATAGGGGCTGCCTTCTAAGAGAAGATCAACATTAATTTTATTAACATTGAAAGAATAAGTGAGTGACTCAGCTCTTGGGAATGCTTTGTTGATGTCATAGCATTCCTCTTTGGTTTTGAGGGTTTTTTTTTTTTTGGTTGATTGAGATGTTGAGATGGCAGGATTGTGTTTCTAGGTGCCTGGCAGATTCTAGCTATGTGGTCTTTCTTCTGGCACTTTAGGCCACTTTAGTGAGGACTTGCTGGCACAACAATCCCTTTAAGAGCCTGTGTAATAAGAGGAGGCCCTGCTAGAGTGTTCATCAAGTTTCTTCCCTACTATAATTGATGTTTGTTTAGATGCTGCTTGTAGCATGTGTATGTTTAGTATTCCTATATTCCTATTGTAGATTAAAACCACTATTTGGTACAAATCGCTGTTGGCTGTACTTGCTCCTGATACATGGAATAGACCTATGCATACTCTGACACATTGGTGGGAGCACAAAAGAGAGAAAGTAATAAAAAATGAACAAGCTAAAGTGACCTGGGACTTTAGAATTCAAACAGATAGACACCTGCTGCATAACGTCCCAGACTTAAGGTTGCTGATAACAAAGACAAAATAGTATGGATAATGGACATTGCAGTATTTGGAGACAGCAGAACAGAAAAGAAAAAACTTGGGGGGAAAAAAATCAGAAAATACAAAGACCAGTAAATAGAAATTAAACAAGCGTGACGAAAGAAAGCAAAGGTAGTACTAATAGTAATATACACCTTGAGTGCAACTCCAAAACAACAGGAGCACCACCAACATTGACAAATTCATCATCAGTCAATTGCAAAAGACAGCTTTGTTTTGAACATCCTATGATGATATCTTTAGCACCATAAAACAACATCTACCTATCTCAGGTCTTTGGGAAGGACTCAATTGGTGGATTAAAATGCCAAATCCAGTCGAAACTTCTGGCTGATTGTGAAATGAACCATAATAAGTTAACAAAGAAAGAAAATGATATAATAAAAACTTCATCGAGGACCTCTATTTATTGATCTCAATTAATGTATAATTATTGATTAACGTACAGTTTTCTGCTATTTGTATGATATTAAGAATAAGCTTCATATTGGAATGGGTAAATTATTTAATATTCTTTGGATGTAGTTCTAAAGTCTGTCACTAGATCCTATAGACCTCTCACTCAGAAAGGTAAAAGGGTTTGTCGGGTATTATTGTGGTCTTCTTTCCAACTGGGCATTATTTGACAGGCAATAAGCACAGAAGAGTTTTGCCTTGATGGTGTCAGAAATGGATAAATGAGCTTCGGATCCATCATTTATGAAAATCAGTTTGGGAATGGTGTAGTTATTTCTTTCCATGGGAACCAAGAGAAGGGAGAAGTAAGAAAGGAAGGAAGAAAATTGAAGGAAGATTTTTTTTTTAAAAAAAAATCCTCATCTCACTTTCTGCCCTGGGCAGCACAAATTTAAGAAGGAAGTTTAATAGCATCTCCTCATTAATTTTTAAAAATTACTTCTTTGTAAAATGTTTAAGTTGAGAGATAATATTGCTGGTAGCTACTTTTCATATTTTATGGCAAGTTCTTGTCCTGCACAAAGGCAGATTTTTATTTTTTAAAGATTTTTGCTTGAGGGGCAACTGAAAAATTTTCTATATTTTTAAAGCTACAAGCTGATTTGAGCACACACATTGTTGTCTTTGTGTTTCCTACTTCAAAGTAGCAGAAACTTACAGCATTGATTTATGGTAGTTGTCACATCCATCATCTTCGGCTTGGTGCCTTGCTGTCATCTTGTCATCAAAGGACTAAAGGGGAGGGATGAGGGGATGACAAATGGGTAATAAGCATTTTTTTGTGTGGGAATTGGGGAGGGGAAATGACAGCTGAAGAAAAACAGATCAATGTGGAACTGGTTCATGTCAGGCATCTTCAAGGCCATTTGCCCTGAATGTGGAAAGATACCAGCCCAAACAGCTCAGCATTCCCAAAACTTTCCAGTGACATTGCATTTTTGACTGGGTGTGGTGTGAGGGATGAAGGAAATAATTTTGTATTGATGTGTGGGAAACTCTGATTCTGCATGACTTTACTGCAACCAGCATCTCTTAATAAAAGTACCTTTCACTTCACCAAATGGAGTTGAGGGTTTTTCTTCACTAAGGAATCAGACTGTGGAGAGTCTGATAGAGTCTGTGTGATGAAGAATCAGCAACATAATAAGAAGAACGTGAGATGATATGAATGCATGAATATAAAATACAGTTGTAAATATGTAGATAAATGTAGGTAAATGTAAATAGAAATAATATGCAGCTATGACTATACTAATAACATAAGGGAAAAAGGAAATTAACTGATATATATATATATATATATATATATATATATATATATATATATATATATTTCTATATATATATATATTTCTATATATATATATATTTCTATATATATATATATATATATTTCTATATATATATATTTATATATATATATATATATATATATATATATATATATATATATATATATATATATATATATATATATATATTTTTCTATACTATAGCCTGTATGGTTAAAATGATGGCCAGGAAAGTCACACTGTGTTCAATTTTTTTAATGTTTATTCAATAAAATTTAATTAAGAAAAGAGAATCAACAACATGTTTGGAGGATGGAAAAAAATGGATGTGGGATAGTCTGGATCCTTAAATTGCCCACTACCACACATCTGGCTCAGTTCAGGTTGCCATTGTAATTCCACCTGATACATCTAAAACTGTTGTAAAAGAACTTGATGGATATTGCTTTAAAATCTCAACTGGCAGACTACAATACAAATGTATGATAATGAACATTTTATAATTGTGAATAAGGAGGTAAGACTTGGCAATTTGTCCAAGTTCAATTAGGAAAAGAGGGTCAATGAAAATTTGATAATATCAGATGTGTGGAACAACTAAGAGAAGATTGAGAAAGAGGAAAGGTACTCATGTAATGCTCATGTTTTTCTGGTTTCTCTAGGCCAGCGCCTTAGGAACTGCTATGTGTTCTGTTTGTTTGCTTGTTTCATTGTATATATTTTCTGTTTTTATTTGCTTTATGGTAAGCCATCTAGAATAAATTAAAAGTGATATGGGTGGCTATATAAATCAATCAATCAAACAAACAAATAAATGACACAATGTAGATTTGCTAATATATTACAAAAATAGGTAAATATTTTTGCTAATTTGATGTTGTAGATCAGGTGTCCCTAATCACTGGGCCACAGCCTGGTACAGGTCTGTGGCATGTTAGGAGGTGACCGGCAGGCAAGCAAAACTGTGCATGCACAGGATCTATGTTGTGTGTTCCACCTCTCCCAGGTCTGTGGAAAACTTGTCCTCCACAAAACTGGTCCATGGTGTCAAAAAGATTTAAGACTGCTGTGGTAGATAATTTGAAACCCACCCACCCCCACACTAAATGAATGATTATGTGGGTAGCGTATATAATTTTGTCTTGTTTTATGTGTTCTTTTCTTTGGTTTGGCAATAGAATTTAGCAATCAAGTTAGATTATTTGTCAGATGGTGCTGTCAGGGCTCCAACAAATCCAACCCCATTGAAACAAAAAGTTTCTAGCCGCATCTCAGAAAAAAGAAAATTGATTTATTCAAAGTGGCCATGTTGGTGTTTAGTTGGGTGCAGCTGGTACTAAATTACAGCATACATTTCCTCCTTGACCCTGGTCTTCCCCCCACCCCCTGGATGTGACTTCTCCAATGGGACATATCCATCTCTCAGAGTCATCCATCATGCTTTCCAATAACCTTCTTACGCTGTGACAACTTTGGGCTGCCAGGGTGATTCTCTAGGTATTTAAGGAATGCCTTGTTTTCTCCCATTCCCTTTTTCTGGCAGCTAAAAAGACCAAAGGAGTATCTTTTTAGTTGACCGGTTGTATATTGCCTGTTAAAAATGTCAATTTTAGCAAATTTCTCGATAGTTTCTTTAAACTTATGTTTAATTGAAACAGATTAAATGTGAAATATTAACTCTGAGAAGATGCTATAGCATAATTGTGCAATAGTGATGGGAAAAAAATGAAATATAAAAGGCTTACTGTGTCCTAAAGAACTCATTTTGTTCCATACTAGCAGGCTTGTAGGCCTGTGTTCCTATTGGTCTGGAAAAACCGGGCTGTGATTGGACAGTTTAAGCAATCCTGATTGGTTCGTATACGAGCTGCCGCAATTGGGTAAAACCAAGCGCGGCAAGCTCAAAAGCATGTCATAGGCTGCCTAGCCACAGCCAGCTCTATAAAAGGGCTGCTGCGACTAGGGTCAGCGTCTCAGTATCTGATTTCCTAATAAAGAGCTGTTGTTACTACTTCGAGTCTCATCTCTCCTTGGGACCCACTGCCCAGACTTAACACTGGCGATGAGGATGGGATACTGAGACAACAGAGCTGACTAGCACATGGCAGACAGTGAATAGATAACCGGCAAAATGGCCAGCAGTGCTGTGCCACCCGCACCATTCAATCCGGCCAGCGAGGACTGGGAGTCCTACATTGATCGTTTCCAAATGTTCTTGGAATCAAACAACCTGAAAGACACCACCGGCAGCAAGAAGCGAGCAGTCTTTCTGACACACTGCGGGCCCGCCATTTTCAAAATGGCAAAAGCACTCGCAAAGCCCGCAGACGTCAAGATAATGGATTGGGATACCCTAGCTCCCATCCTCTGGAACCACTATGCTTCGGCGGTGCTGACTCTCATCCATAGGCATGACTTTTACCAGAGAGATCAGCATGAGGGCAAGAGCATCGGAGAGTTCGTAGCCAACCTGAGGGACCTCGGAGGCTTGTTCGTATTCGCCAATCTAGACGAGGCTATGCGAGACCGAGTCGGCCTGAAAAACCCAATTCTCCAAAGCAGGCTGATGGCTAAAGGGGACAGCTCCCTCGCCGATGCCGTAGCCGAAGCCGAAGCCGAAGCCACCGCAACCGAGGCCACCTGTAAGTCAGCAGCGCGAATGCGGCGTTCCAACGGAACCGACTGCCAACCCACCAGCAAGATGGCAGCCACATCAGAAAAACACGCAGCATCCACCCACCATGGTGACATCGAATCCCCTTCTAACAGTGAAGAGGAAGAAATTCATGGACTTCAGTCGGAACACGAGCGACGAGACCGGCGCTGTCGCAAGTCGAGTTACCAATGTGCCAGCTGTGGAGGAAATCACCCATGTTCCGAATGCAAGTTCCTGGACGCTGTTTGCCGTTTTTGCGAAAAACGAGGGCATATTGCCAAAGTATGCCACAACAAATGAAATTCCAGCCCCTGATGATGGGGAAACAGCCCAAGAAGAATAGATTGCACCCCCACCATAAACCGGGACCGCCAAAGTGACAGCCGATGGAACTGGGACAGCCGACCCAGGAAATTCATCAATGTGCCCAGAAGAGAAGAAACGCACCAAACAATCATCATCGGCCATGCTTCATCAATAGATGCACGGAAGATATGTGTAGAGGTCACCATCGAGAATCAACCTTGCACCATGGAGGCAGACTCCGGCCCCTCCCTCTCTATGGTCTCATGGAAGACCATAAAACAACTAAGTCCCAGCATCTGCCACCAAGAGCTAAACTAATATTGAGAGACTATCAAGGTGACCGCATTCCGGTCGCTGGCACTGGACATTTTAAAGTCTCCTTCAAAAACCACACCACCATCCTACCACTCACAATCGTTGATAAGGACTGACCCAGCCTACTCGGGTTGCAGTGGTTCACACCGTTGGGGATCGAGATGGCAGGCATCAACCACACAGAAGATGAAGACTGGGAAGCAGCGCTCGTCTGGGATTTCCAAGAAGTCTTCAGTTAAAATCTAGGCAAGTACAAGGGGTCCCCTATCTCCTTTAATCTTAGCCCTGACATTGCTCCCATCCGTCTCAAACCATGCCGAGTGCCTTAGACGAACAATTAGACAAACTAATAGCGCAAGGCGTGTTAGAACCCATTGATCATGCCCATTGCGCAAGGCGTGTTAGAACCCATTGATCATGCTGGTTTGATGGGGGTGATAATTGGGAGACCCCAATTATCACCCCCATCAAACCAGATGGCTCCCTGAGAATTTGTGGAGACTACAAGGCCACCCTCAACCATGCATTGCAGCAGAGCGCCTACCCAGTGCCGGTGATCCAACATCTCCTACCCTCACTAGGGGGTGGCAGAATCTTTGCAAAGATCGACCTGGCTCAAGCTTATCAACAACTGCCAGTCGATACTGAAACCGCTGAAGCCCAAACAATAGTGACACATAGAGAGGCATTCAAATGTAACCGGCTCCAATTTGGGGTCAGCGTCACACCAGGGATTTTTTGGATACCTCCTTGACAAACAAGGAATTCACCCCACAGACAAAAAATTGAAAGCCATCAAAAATGCCCCCAGACCAAAAAACAAAACGGACCTCCAAGCTTTCCTTGGACTCATTAATTTCTATAACATTTTCCTATCCCAGAAAGCGACTGTCGCGGAACCCCTGCATAGACTCCTTGATAAAAAGGCTTCCTGGATATGGATATGGATATCTTTTTAGTTGACCGGTTGTATATTGCCTGTTAAAAATGTCAATTTTAGCAAATTTCTCGGTAGTTTCTTTAAACTTATGTTTAATTGAAACAGATTAAATGTGAAATATTAACTCTGAGAAGATGCTACAGCGTAATTGTGTATTAGTGATGGGAAAAAAAAAGAAATATAAAAGGCTTACTGTGTCCTAAAGAACTCATTTTGTTCCATACTAGCAGGCTTGTAGGCCTGCGTTCCTATTGGTCCGGAAAAGCCGGGCCGTGATTGGACAGTTTAAGCAATCCTGATTGGTTCGTATACGGGCTGCCATGATTAGGTAAAACCAAGCACAGCAAGCTCAAAAGCATGTCATAGGCTGCCTAGCCGCAGCCAGCTCTATAAAAAGGGCTGCTGTGGCTAGGGTCAGTGTCTCAATATCTGATTTCCTAATAAAGAGCGGTTGTTACTACTTCGAGTCTCACCTCTCCTTGGGACCCACCACCCAGATTTAACACATTTAGCTTGGTGTGAGTTTTTACTTTCACAGTATACTTCAGGATGATTCAGAGTTAATGAAAAGTTGAGGAATTTTTAAATGGCATGACTTTCCTAGGATTGTTGAAACAGCTATCTCACCCCTGAAGCTTGTCTTGAATTCAGCAATGTGCATAATAGGCATTATTTTTAAAGCAATTATTATAATGTCTTAAACTGATATATTTCGCTGAATCAAAAGCTACAGGACTAGGCATTCTGCCTGAGCAGACAGATGTTCTTCCTCTCCCTTGGATTCACAGGCATACAGTGTCATCATATTATGTTCTCATGCTGATAATTAATAGCCTGGCTGGGTCACTAAACCAACCCACTGAGTTGACTCTCTTATCTTCACACAGATCACTGTGGAAGTGAAGGAAGACTTTAGCTTATGATTCATTTGATTTCTTTTGGTAGCTGGAACTAAAATGATAGGTTTTCCTGGCTCTTAAGAAGGAGACCTGCTGTCCCATAAAGCAGACCTTCTAAGGAACAATTCAATTGCCACAGAGCTGAACAGACAATATAATATATCAAAACACTACTGGATCTCCTCTGTGCCAAATGAAGGGCTATAAAATTCATCTGTGCCATTTGCTCAGTAAATGCTGCTGATTTTTAATCTATAGTCCTTGCTATCTTTTATAAGGGAGCTGGGTAAAGAAAATGATACTGATATTTTGTACTGTGCAAAGAAGATAATAGCTCTGAGAAAGTTTCAGCTCTAAGTAAAACTGGCTGCCATTTGCAACACGGGTGATGGAATTTTCAGTAGATAATTTTACAACCTTTTCTTTTTCTCTTTCTTAAACTGGAGAAGTGAGGATTTTCAATGTGAAATCAAAACAGCAGGAGTCTTCTGGTGTCAAATGGGCTCTTATGAATAAAGGAACAGAGTACTTCACAATCACAGGTTTTCTTTTTCTTTTTTCTTTAATTCTACAGTGACAGATATTTCAACCTGATTGCTCTGTCCTTCTTCTGAATTCTGATTTTCTTATCACAAATTGCTTAAACTCTGAATATCGGCCTGAGTCAAACATACAAGATATCTTAAAGGCAGGATAATGGGAAATATGAGCTGCTCAAAAAACAACAACTCAACCCCCCCCCCACCAATTCTCAGTGCATGTGTCTGCACCTTACAACTTAAGCCTGCAACAAAATGCTGTCCACTCACACTGCAGCATTCTTGCAGACTACAGCAAAGTCCTTGACTTACGACCATAATTGAGCCCAAAATGTATGTTGCTGAGACATTTTAAGTGAGTTTTGCCCCATTTTATGACTTCTCTTGCCACAGTTGTTAAGTGAATCACTGCAGTTGTTCAGTTAGTAACAACTGGCTTCCCCATTGACTTTGCTTGTTAGAAGGTCACAAATGTTGATCATAGGATCCCATCATAAATATGAACCAGTTGATCACCTGACCATGGGGTTGCTGTAGGGGTCATACATGTGAAAAAAGGTCATAAGTTACTTTTATCAGCACCTTTGTAACTTTGAACGGTCACTAAATAAACTGTCGTAAGTTGAGGACTACCTGTACTAATTTTTCATGTTCTTTTTCTTTCAAAAATAATTAAATATTTTGTGTCTTCTGAGCATGGTCGGTGCTCATTCATCTGGTTTTCTTGCCCCATCTGCGTATATACAGGATAGAATAGAATACTTTATTGGCCAAGTGTTATTGGACACACAAGGAATTTGTCTTGGTGCGAATGCTCTCAGTGTACATAAAAGAAAAGATACATTCGTCAAGAATCATAAGGTACAACACTTAATAATAGTGATCGGGTACAATAAACAATCAAATCATACTAGGAAACAATCTGTATAAATCGTAAGGATACAAGCGACAAAGTTACAGTCATACAGTCACAAGTGGGAAGGGATGGGCAATAAGGAGTAATGAGAAGATTAACAGTAATAGTAGTGCAGACTTCATAATAGTTGGACAGTGTTGAGGGAATTATTTGTTTAGCAGAGCGATGGCGTTCGGGAAAAAACTGTCCTTGTGTCTAGTTCTGGTGTGCAGTGTTTTATAGCATTGTTTTGATGGTAGGAGTTGAAACAGTTTATGTCTGGGATGTGAGGGGTCTGTAAATATTGAACTATGAATTATGTATGAAGTAATGATTTATGTATATATATACACACACACACACACACGCTTGAAGAAGAATGGTTCAAGCATTTAGAACAGGGGTGTCCAACCTTTCATCTTCCCTGGGCCACATTAGAAGATGAAAATTTGGTTTGGGCCGCACATAAAGTAAAGTAAAGTAAAGTAAAGTAAAGTAAAGTAAAGTAAAGTAAAGTAAAGTAAAGTAAAGTAAAGTAAAGTAAAGTAAAGTAAAGTAAAGTAAAGTAAAGTAAAGTAAAAAAGTAAAGTAAAGTAAAGTAAAGTAAAGTAAAGTAAAGTAAAGTAAAGTAAAGTAAAGTAAAGTAAAGTAAAGTAAAGTAAAGTAAATAAAGTAAAGTAAAGTAAAGTAAAGTAAAGTAAAGTAAAGTAAAGTAAAGTAAAGTAAAGTAAAGTAAAGTAAAGTAAAATAAAATAAAATAAAATAAAATTTATTATTTATTATTTATTTTATAATTTTCTGGCCAAATTTTGTGGGGTGGGGTGGAGGGGGGGAAGAAAGCTTGCCCACCTTGCGCCTACCTCTCCTCCTGCAAATTCAGCAGTGGTGGCGGTGGCGGGGTCAGAAGCAGCAGCGGTGGCGGCGGGGTCAGAAGCAGCAGCGGTGGCGGCGGGGGCAGAAGCAGCAGCGGTGGTGGTGGGGGCAGAAGCAGCAGCGGTGGCGGCGGGGGCAGAAGCAGCAGTGGTGGTGGCGGGGGCAGAAGCAGCAGCGGTGGCAGCGGGGTCAGAAGCAGCAGCGGTGGCGGAGGAGTCAGAAGCAGCAGCGGTGGCGGCGGGGGCAGAAGCAGCAGCAGTGGTGGTGGGGGCAGAAGCAGCAGTGGTGGTGGCAGGGGCAGAAGCAGCAGCGGTGGCGGCAGCGGGGGCAGAAGCAGCAGCGGTGGCGGCAGCGGGGGCAGAAGCAGCAGCGGTGGCGGCAGCGGGGGCAGAAGCAGCAGCGGTGGTGGGGGCGGGGGCAGAAGCAGCAGCGGTGGCGGCAGTGGGGGCAGAAGCAGTAGCGGTGACTGGGGCGGGGGCAGAAGCAGCAGCAGTGGTAGTGGCAACAGCAGGAGGGGGCGGGGCAGGACTTTTGGGCTGTGGCTACCTGCCTTTTCTGTTGCTCGCCTCGCCCCGCCTCGCGCCTGCCTCTCCTCCTCCTCCTCGCTGGATCTTTCACGAAGATTGGGGTGGGCGTTGGGCCGCATTATGAAGCGACCTGGGCCGCATGCAGCCCGTGGCCCGCGGGTTGGACAAGCCTGATTTAGAACATTAAAATATTTAAAATTTAAAATCTTCCTTTCAGTTTCAGACCATTTTAAATCGTTGGTTGCTTTTGTTATGTTTCCTTATGTTTACTAACTAAATTAAACTGCCCTGCATCTCATTACTCTGAGGCTGCTTTCAGGAAAGAAAATTGAAGGTAGTAGCAGATATAAGGGACCTACCGCTGCATAGTTGTAGGAGGAGCTATTAATATATCTTCTACCGTCTGCCTAATTGCCTCTTTTTTTTGGTGTTCCCTGAGATGATGCTGGGTTTAAATTATTGTAATGTTCTTATCTTGCCAGAGGCTAATGTCTCAACTGAGATTGTGCAGTGTATGGTTAGCTTATATCTATAAGCTATAATAATATAGGATAACTAACTTTCAATTCCACGCACTACTATTTTCAGCTATATTTCCATATTTTTTAGTTTTTGCATTAGTTAGTATCTCCTTATTGCATCCTTGCCAGTTTTCATGTATTCCAAACAATGACTTTCTGAATTTCCATCCTGCAAGGCTGTTGTGTTACACTTGCAAAACATATGCATAGAAAGAGAGTTAACTGAGAAATGAACAGTAAAAATATCATATATAGTAACACGCAAAGAAATACATCATAAAAGTCCTCGCTATTTTAAAAATCATGTTTATATTGATAAAAACATAGATTTATGACAGATTTAAATCTGACATTACTGGCACCATTTATTAAAATATTTTATTTGTAAACTTGGTTAACTTAAATAAATCTGGTTAACTTAAATAAAATAAATATATACCGTGTTTCTCACATAAGGCTGGGCCTTATTTTTTTTTGACCCCTGAAAAACTGGCTAGGCCATCTTTTCGGGGGTGACTTAATTCCCCCCCCTTGCATCCTTGAGTGGGTGGGCGGCGACAGCTTGGATGTTCGGGAGACCTTCCGCCACTGTTGCTTTTCCTTCTCCCTTGCTGCCGCGGCGTTACAGTAACAACCGGCGTTTGGCGCAGCCACGTGCGGCCAGTCAGGGCTCCTCCCTGCAACCAGAGCCCTGAGGAGACACTTGGCTTCAGGCGCTCCTGTGGCCGCCTTCCCTTTGCCTTCGAAGGTAAAGTGAATTATTTTAAAAAACTCCGCTCATCCCATCAGGGCCGCGCCGGAGCCGTGCGAGCTGGGTAGAGCCGGGAAAACGAGCCACGGGTGTTTCCTGGTTCTGCCCAGCCCGCATGGCTCTGCCGTGGCCTTGGCAGGATGAACGGAGGTTTTTAAAATAATTTGCTTTGCCTTCGAAGGCAAAGGGAAGGCGGCGACAGGAGTGCCTGAAGCCAAGTATACCAACAACAAAAGGCAAATCCTCAAGGTGGGCTGGAGGAAGGTGGTTACGTGCCTCCTGGGCTGCTTCAAAGCAAGGTCCTGACTTGAAGCATCCTGCTGTTGCTGCCACGCCCTTTTCGCCACCGCCTCCCTCTCTGACTGTGAAACTCGTGTGCTTTGCCAAATGCTCCAAGCGAGGCAAGCTCTTTCATACAGAAAGAGAGAGAGAGAGAGAGGGAAAGAGGCCGCCCACTTTTTATCATGCCGCCGCAGCCACCGATGCACCACCAGCTCTAAGCCAAACCCCAGGCTTCGCTCGGTAAGCAAATACCGCGCATTAGAGGAAAAGAGGTGCAAACCTCCTTCTGCCTCACTGCTGCTCAGGGCAGTTTCGGGGGGGGGGCTGCAGCGAGGCGCGTTTTGCGCACCTACCCCGAAAGGCTGCAGAAGCGGCGCCTCTAGTTTCTAGGTGGTGGGGGATGGTGGCTGCTTTGGAGCTGCTCTTGCGGGATGAGGTGACAGCCGGCGTGGTGGTGCGGTGGCTGAAGTCAAGCCAGAGCTGCGCTGAAGAGGTAAAACGTGCAACCCGTTTTGGTGACAGCAACTCTTCTTGAAGTTAGCCCTCCTTGGGGCGGTGAAGTTTCTTCTCGCCTTCAAAAACCCGGAAAAGGAAGGCAGGAAAAAAGCAGGAATAGTCGCCTTGTGTTGCCTGTTAGTTGCTCCTCCTGCGCGGCCCTGGATGTTACGGAGCAGGGCGCCTCTGGGGCCTCCATGATTGTGTGTGAATCCAGTCTTTATCTTGGGGAACCGCGTAATCCTGACCCCAAGATCCCGTGCACGCCTTCCCGCAATTTCCCTGACCTGTACATGCTTGCAGGTCAGGCTTGGCTGAGGGTCAGTGTCTTTGCAACCCATTCCTTGGGGAAGGGTACATTCCCCCCTTGAAGGCAAAGGGAAGGTGGCCACAGGAGTGCCTGAAGCCAAGTGTCTCCTCAGGGCTCCAGTTGCAGGGAGGAACCTTGACTGGCTGCACGTGGTTGCACCAAACGTGGTTGCTGTAACGCCACGGCAGCAAGGGAGAATGGAAAGCAATGGTGGCGGAAGGTCTCCCGATATAATGTGCTCCACCAATGCAGGCAGCACCATATCCGGCCATGCAACGAAGTACTTCCTAACGGCAAGCCCCCCTCCCCTGCCATTCCCCCCCATTTCACATGTTTAATACGGGCCTTAATTTGGGGGGAGGGGCTTAATTTGATTTTATGCCAATAAATCATGCTGGGGCTTCCTATTGATGGAGGCTGTATTGTTGGAGAAACACGGTAGAAATACAACAACATTAAAATAAGTCTTCTCATGTTTATTCTAAAAATATTTGTGCAATTGGTGTACTAAGATCCCCTATGCAAAAAGAAGAAAGGATCAGTTTTCTTGACTATACCAATTCAAGATCCACATATTAAATCTGTGTTTTCAAGTGATAATAAGAAAAAAATTCCTAACTATACAACAACAATAACAAAGCAAAATAGAAAGACCCTCCCTAAATCCTTTTTTAAAATGACAGATGAATTAAAGTTAAAAGATATATGGAGAGAAAGAAATGCTAAAACCAAGCAGTATACTTTTTATTCAAATAGACATTTATCATTGTCCAGATTAGATATGATATGGATCTCAACAGAACTAATATCCAATGTTCAAGAAACAAACATTGAAACAAGTACTTGGGCAGACCACAATCCAATGACAATTAAATGGAAAGGACAAAAAAAAAAAGATCGAGATGGATGTTAAATAATACTATTTTAAAGGAAAAAGATTTTACACAATAGATAGAGAAATAATTGGCCTTTTTCTTTAGAGAAATAAAAGAAGATACTTTAATTCAGAATGTCAGGGACACAATGAAGGCATATGCTAGAGGCTTGATAATAGACTATATAAGAAAAAAGAATATCAGGAAAAGGCAAGCCACTAAAGTTTTAGAAGATGAGTATAAAAGACTTGAAAAAGAACTACAGAAAATGCCACAGAAAAAAGACATTAAACTAAAACTGGACATAATTAAACATAAAATGGGCCAAATAGAGAAAGAAGAATTGGCACAGAAAATTAGAAGTGCTAAACAGAACTATTTTGAAGATGCAAATAGGCCAGGTAGATGGTTAGCATACAAATTGAGAACGGAGAAAGAATCAAGGAAAATATCACAATTAATGGATGACCAAGGTCAGGTTTGCTATGGTAATAAAGAGAAAAAGGAAATTATTCGAGACTTTTATGGGCAACTATACAACCAAGAGAATATTGATGAGGAAAAAGTCAAACAGTATCTACAGAATGCTAATCTACCCAAGATACCTGAAGAGACTGAAGAAACGTTAGCAAGGAATACAACAATGATGGAATTAACTGAAGCACTTAAGAAGCAAAATAATGGGGGGAGAAGGTGGAGCTTCGTCGCTGCGATACAGCTGCAATCTCGGGGCTCTGAGATTGCAGCTGATATCTTTGCCCCTAGTTGGTCCCAATGGACCTAAACCGTCCCGTAGAGACGGTGATAGTAAGGGGCGCGTTCTGTTGATCCCAGGGACATCGCAGGTCCCTGGTGGATCCAGGAGAAGCCCTTTTACCATCGGCGGAGAGGCAGCCATCAAGCTGCTGAAGCTGGGACAGCTCCAGAAGGAAAAGACAGAAAAAAAGTGTATCGGCTGGTGAGGACTTTTTTTTTTTTTTTTTTAAATACTTGGGACTTAAGGACACTCTAGAGTGAGAAGAAATCTGTAAAATTTTTGACAAAATCTGACTTAGCAGTGATTCTTTAAAGAATGTCAAAGTGAGGCTTGGCTTTTTATAGCATCAGCTTTCATAGCATCAACTTCAATGGCACCAAAACCCTAGCCACTATAGAAAATCCCAGCCACAGAATCATCAGAGAAGCCATAGAGATTGAAAAAAGACCAGAAAGCATGAACAGAAGAGATGATTCCACCAGGCTGTCAATGCACCCTGACTAAAATATTGACAGCCAACGGCTTCCACAAAAGCAAAATCACCAACTTGATCCACAAAAACACACTGAGACATAATAGAGACCCAGAAGATGAACAGACCTATGGAACAGCTGTCCTGCCCTACATAAGAGGCACTACAGACAAAATTAGTAAGATTCTATACAGACACCACATCAAGACTGCCTTCAAAACAGACAGAAAAATAGCAGCCATCCTCAGGAACCCCAAAGACAAAATTGACCTGGAAAACCAAGGCATATATGAAGTCCCCTGTGCATCATGCCCGGCCACATACATTGGACAGACCAATAGAAGAATAAGCACCCGCCTGGATGAACACAAAAATGCAGTCAAAAAGCTGGAACACACTTCCTCACTCGTCCAACACATGGAAGCCACAGGTCATAACATCAACTTCAATGGCACCAAAACCCTAGCCACCATAGAAAATCCCAGCCACAGAATCATCAGAGAAGCCATAGAGATTGAAAAAAGACCAGAAAGCATGAACAGAAGAGATGATTCCACCAGGTTGTCAATCATTTGGAAGCCTGCACTCACAAACAAAAAAATCTCCACACCACAAGCCAGGCAAACACCTGGGCACAAACAGATCCCCTCTGATACCTCCAGCTCAAACACACCCCAACCAGGCACCCAGATGAAACCCAGCTTCCTAACTAATGATAGCCGTCCATTTACCCGAAGCCAAGCTGCACTAAAGGCCTCCAATAAAGTAACACAATGTTGCCAGCCAATCAAGATACAAAAAGAGCCCAAAAAACAGACAGAAGATATTAGTAGCAGAACACAGCAAACTCCAAGACCAATAAACACAGACCAAGACTCTCAACCAATCAGGAGGAAGAAAAAACCATTCTGACACAGCAATAGGCTGCCCCAAATTTAAATCTGAAACCACTGTAAAAGTCTGACTCACAGACAAACACCATACAGAAGCCTGATGATGGCAGATGAGATTCTGCTATATATATATATATATATATATATATATATATATATATATATATATATATATATATATATATATATATTTGTTTTCTGAGGTTCTCGCAGGTATTTGTATGGTTAACCAAAGATCATATATATATATATATATATATATGCTTTTTTAGGGGGGAAAGAAGGGGGAGTGGATTTAAGAAACTTTGTAACACTGCCAACTAGAGGCTGAAAATGCTTTACTTGAAGTTGAGAGCTGTGAAAAAAATTTCTCTCAAGGTCACTGGAACGATAAGATAGAGGGAAGAGCACTGGAGAATGTTTACAGAGGTGCTCTTTGGGACTTCTGTTTTCAATTGAACATTTGAAGCTTGGCTTTGAAATTTGTGGAGAAGCCAAATATGAGCCTTGGATAAATAAAAGGCAGTGTGCGGTGTTTTTTTTTTAAATCTTCTAGTAGCTGTTTTATCCCTCCTCTTCAACCCCACAGTACTTTGTGATATTGGTATATTTATTTTTTTTTATTTTATTTTTATTTTTTTAAAGGGGAAACCTCAGAATATTTTTTTCTCTTTCTTTTTCTATTGGGATTTTTGTCTCTCTACTTTTGACTTATTTTTATGGCTATTTTTTATTTTTTTGAGATCTTTTAATTGGATTAAGGTGGGAAGAACCTGAAGAAGCTTTTCTTTTTTTCTGCTTATTATTTTTTAATATTACTGGGCTTTATTTTGTTTTCTTTATTTTTAATTTTTATTTTTGAATCATAATTGATCATTTCATAACAGGATTAAGGTTTTGAACAACCTGAAAAATTTCCCCTTTTTAATTTTGGGCTTTTTACTTTTTACTGGCTTTTTTTTGTGTTTTCCTTTTTCCTAATTGCATTACAATTGGTTACCTTACTAATTGGATTAAAAGAGCTGGAAGACTCTGAGCTACTGCAATGAGCAAGAAAATTTTACCTTCGGGTATCTCAACTTCTGCTCCTGCCTCCCCATCAACTGGAGGACGACTTCCAACAATGGCGAAGCAAGATAAAACACAAGTGGATTTAATGATGGTTATGCAAGGAATTCAAGAACTTAAAATGAGCATTGAACAAAGAATGGAGTGTATTGACCCAAGAATTGGGAAGATTGATGAAAAATTTGAAAATATTCAACAAATGATGGTGAAACATGATGAGAGAATCCCAAAAATGGAAGAGAAAGACAAGCAAAGAGATGAGACAATTGGAAATATTGATAGCAGATTAACAATGGTTGAACAAGATAAAAGTGGGATGTTGAAATGGGAGGTGGACAGGTCAGAATTTTATCTCAGATTCCAAAATATCGAGGAAGAAAAAGGACAAAATTTGGCTGAAGTAATGATTGAAATTTTGGCTGGAACTTTGGAAATAACAGAGGAAAAGATGATGGATGGAGTAGATGAGATATATCGAGTCTTCATGAGATATGCGGTGAGGAACCAACTACCAAGAGAGGTCCATGTCAGATTTACTAAAAAAACTATTAAAACTCAAATATTACAAGTGACAAGAGAGAAGGTGTTGAAATATAAAGATAAAGAGATTGTGGTCTTAAAACAAGTACCCAGAAAAGTGAGAGAGATGAGAAGAGAATATCAATTCCTGACCAAAATGCTATTGAAAAAAGAGGTGAATTACAGATGGCTGATTCCAGAAGGATTAATGTTTACATGGCAAGAACAGAGACACAGAATTGATTCAATTGAGAAAGCAGAAATATTTTACAATGAATTTTTCGAAAGAAGAGAAATAGAGATAGAAAAAGAGATCATCTCAACTGAACTTCAAGATGACCAAATGGGAATGGGAAAAGAAGAAGGTGCAGTAGGTGGACAAGTGGAGATCAAAGAACAACGTGAAGTAAGATCCACGAGAGCTGTTAGACCTAAATATAAAACATAATCATGGAGGAAAAAAAAACTGATTTCTATGAATATAAATGGACTGAACTCAGCTACCAAAAGAAGAAATTTTTTTTTCACAAATTAGAGAAGCTAAAATTTGATATAATTTGCTTACAAGAAGTACATATTAAAAAACAACATGAACAATTACTGGCACGACCAAAATTAGAGAAAATATTTACTTCTCTGACTCACTGCAAGAAAAGAGGAGTGGTTTTGTACATCAAAGAAACCATTCCAGCAAAGCTGATTTATACTGATGAAGACAGAAGAGTATTAATGGTTGAAATAGCGGATAATAATATAAAAACACTCCTGTTTGCAATTTATGCCCCGAATGATAAACAAGAAGAATTCTACAAAAAATTACATAGGCAAACAATGGGATTGGACTATTTTAACATAGTTATGATGGGAGATCTCAATGGAATTGTAGATAATAAACTGGATTACACAGCGATAGCATCAAGACAAAATAGAAAGACTCTCCCCAAATCTTTTTTTTAAATGATAGATGAATTAAACCTAAAAGATATATGGAGAGAAAGAAATGCTAAAACTCAACAATATACTTTTTATTCAAATAGACATTTATCATGGTCCAGAATAGATATGATTTGGATCTCAACAGAACTAATATCTAATATTCAAGAAATAAATATTGAAACAAGTACATGGGCAGACCATAATCCAATGACAATCAAATGGAAAGGACAAAAAAGAAGATCTAGATGGACATTAAATAATACTATTTTAAAGAAAAAAGATTTTACACAATGGATGGAAAAAGAATTGGCCTTCTTTAATGAAAACAAAAAAGAAGATACTTCAATACAGAATGTTTGGGATACAATGAAGGCATATGCGAGAGGATTAATAATAGACTATACAAAGAAAAAGAACATTAGGAAGAGGCAAACGATTAAAGCACCAGAAGATGACCATAAAAAACTGGAAAAAGAATTTCAGAAAATGCACAGAAAAAAGATATTTAACTTAAAATGGACATAATCAAACATAAAATGGATCAAGTAGAGAAAGAAGAACTGGCACAAAAAATTAGAAGTGCTAAACAGAACTATTTTGAAGATGCAAATAGGCCAGGTAGATGGTTAGCATATAAACTGAGAAAAGAGAAAGAATCAAGGAAAATATTACAGTTAATAGATGATCAAAGTCAAATGTGTTATGGTAATAAGGAGAAAAAGACAATCATTCGAGACTTTTATGGACAATTATATAAACAGGAGGATCTTGATGAGGAAAAAATTAAACAGTATTTACAAAATGCTAACCTGATACCTGATGAAACTGGGTAAATGTTAGAAAGCACTATACCAATGATGGAATTAACCGAAGCACTCAATAGACAGAATAATGGAAAAGCACCAGGTCCAGATGACCTCCCGGCAGAATTTTATAAAACATTCCAAGAACCCTTGAGCACTTTACTGCTAGAAGTCATGAATGAAGTTATGTTAAATAAGAAAATACCTAAAACATGGTCAGAAGCTTATATTACACTTATCCCAAAAGAAGGGGCCGATCCATTACAAATTAAGAACTATAGACCTATTTCTTTATTGAATGCAGACTATAAAATCTTTGCTTCAATTTTGGCAGAAAGGCTTAAAAAATACTTAAACAACTTTATTCACCCTGATCAGAATGGATTTTTACCAAAGAGACAAATTAAAGACAATATGAGGGTAATCCTGGACATATTGGAATATTATGAGGCGCATCCTGAAAAACAAATGGCTTTGATATTCTTAGATGCCCAAAAGGCATTTGATAATATGAATTGGAGATTTATGCTATTATTATTGGAACAGATGGGCTTTGCTAGAAAATTCATCCAAGCAATAGAAGCCATAATTATAAGCAAACGGCAAAAGTAATGATAGAGGGAGAATTTACAGACTCTATTAATATAAGAAAAGGTACAAGACAAGGATGCCCATTATCTCCCTTGTTATTTGTATTGACCTTGGAAGTGTTAAATAGAAATATTAAAGAGGACATAAATATAAAAGGAATGAAAGTTAAAAAGGAGGAATTTAAATTGCAAGCTTTTGCGGATGATTTGGTTTTTATTTTGGAAGACCCTCTAGAGACAGCTTTAAAACTATTGGAAAAGATAGAGATATACGGGGAGATGGCTGGCTTGAAAATAAATAAAGACAAAACAAAGATTCTGACAAAGAACATGCTATTAAGACAAAGAGAAGAGTTGGCAGACCTATTGAAAATTCAAGTTACGAACAAAGTTAAATATTTGGCGATATATTTGATGTCAAGATGTATTACATTGAAAGAGAATAATTATATTAAACTTAAAGAGCAGATAGCAACTGATTTGAAAAAATGGGAAAACTTACAATTGTTATTGATAGGTAGAATTTCAACAATCAAGATGAACATTTTACCCAGAATTTTATATTTGTTCCAAACAATACCAATTAGGCTAGGTAAAGAATACTTTGAAGAGTAAAATAAAATTGTGTTGAAGTATATATGGCAAGGTAAGAAAGCGAGAATAAAATTAAAACTTTTACAAGATGCTAGAGTTAGAGGAGGATTTGGCCTTCCTAATTGGGAGTTGTATTACCAAGCTGCAAACTTAATGTGGGCCAAAGAATGGATAACGTTAAGAAAGACTAGATTGTTGACATTAGAAAGACATGATTTATTATTGGGTTGGCATGCTTTTCTATGGTATAAGGGAACTAAATCACAGGGCTATTTTAGAAGGCATTACTTACAGGAATCGTTATGGTTGAATTGGGAGAAAATTAAGAAACAATGTTATTTGAAAATCCCAGTTTGGTTATCAACTATTGAAGCTTTTTCGTATCCTATAACATATAAGAAGGAACAAACAGTTAGATATGGGGAAATACTGGATGAAAAGGGTGAACTTAAAACGATGCAAAACTTAGAGGAACAAGATATAAAGATGAATTGGTTTTCTTATTAATTTTCTACAAACAGACAAGACAAACAAAACATTAAAACATACACCTCTCATATTTACATACAATGTGTCAGTTGGTTCATCATTTTTGTGCATTCATTTTGTAGTCCCAGTTACAATTATGTTACATAACAACTCATATTATCAATCCAAACTTATATATCCTATAATCACTAAACAAAACAAAAAAAAAAATTTTTTTTGACTATACTTTTAATCATTCATGCTTTATGAGCTAACAATACTTTAACCAAATTATTCAACTAATCATATAATCATACCAAATCAATCCTAGGAAAAAAAAACCTTTATAAATATAATATCAATTAACAAAGTAATAGCAAAATAACAAGATAAAGATATTTCTTACTATCTAAAATATTCTATTATCGTATTTTATCATCTAGCCATTTATAAAAAAGATCCCAAATTTCATAGAATTGTTTATCCTCTTGCTCTCTAATTTCAAATGTCAATCTACTCATTTCAGCACATTCCAATATTTTCTTAATAATTTCTTCCTGTAATGGTATTTTCTCATTCTTCCAGTTTTTAGCAAATACAATCCTGGCCGCTGTTAATACATTTACAATCAGATATTTCAAATCTTTACTATATATATCAGGTAAAATTCCCAATAAAAAGATCTCTGGTTTCAAGTCTATATGTTTCTTTGTCATTTTTTCCAACCACATGCGAATTATAGTCCAATATTTTCTAGCATCCTCACAAGTCCACCACATATGGTAATACGAGCCGGGTATCTGATGACATTTCCAGCATTTTTCAGATTTATTCTTGAACATTCTTGCTATTCTTGTCGGAGGAAAGTGCCACCTGTAAAACATCTTTTCAAATTTTCTTTATATGCTGTTGACATTGTCATTTTATAATTTTGAGACCACAATTACTGCCATTTGTCTAAATCAATCCCATATCCAAAATTCTTCCCCCAAACAATCATAGTTTCTTTGACTTGTTCTTCCTCTAATTTCATTCCCAGTAAATAACCATATAATTTTTTAATCACTTTCTCATCAGTACCCATCAAGATCTTATCTAAATCAGTCTGCTTATCATAAAATCCCTCCGTTTTAGAATCTTCATCATACCTTGAATGTATTTGTGCATATGAAAACCAATTCATCCTTATACCTTGTTCCTCTAAGTTTTGGATCGATTTAAGTTCACCCTTTTCATCCAAAAGTTCCCCATATCTAACTGTTTGTTCCTTCTTGTAGATTATAGGATAGGAAAATGCTTCAATGGTCGATAACCAAACTGGAATTTTCAAATAACATTGTCTTTTTATCTTCTCCCAATTGATTCTTGAAATGTTTTATAGAATTCTGCTGGAAGCCCATCTGGACCCGGTGCTTTCCCATTATTTTGTCTCTTAAATGCTTCATTTAGTTCCATCATTGTTATATTGCTTTCTAGCATTTCTTCAGTCTCTTTAGGTATCTTTGGTAAATTAGCTTCCTGTAAATACTGTTTGACTTTTTCTTCATCGATATTCTCTTGTTTATATAATTGCCCATAAAAATCTCGAATAATTTCTTTTTTCTCCTTATTCCCATAACAAACTTGGCCTTGTTCATCTATTAACTTCAATATTTTTCTTGATTCCTTCTCTTTTCTCAATTTATATGCTAGCCATCTACCTGGTTTATTTGCATCTTCAAAATAATTCTGTTTAGAGTTTCTGATTTTCTGTGCCAGTTTTTCTTTCTCTATTAATTCCATTTTATGTTTAATTACATCCAGCTTCAATTTAATATCCTTTTTCTGTGGCATTTTCTGTAATTCTTTTTCAAGAATTTTGTACTCATCTTCCAAGGCCTTAAAAGCTTGCCTTTTCCTAACATTCTTTTTTCTTGTATAATCTATTATCAAACCTCTAGCATATGCCTTCATTGTATCCCACACATTTTGCGTTGAAGTATCTTCTTTTTTATTTTCTCTGAAGAAAAAAGCCAATTCCTTCTCCATCCATTGTATAAAATCTTTCTCCTTTAAAATAGTATTATTTAATGTCCATCTCGATCTTTTTTTTTGTCCCTTCCATTTAATTGTCATTGGGCTATGATCTGCCCAAGTACTTGTTTCAATATTTGTTTCTTTAATATTGGATATTAATTCTGTTGAGATCCAAATCATATCTAATCTGGACCATGATAAATGTCTATTTGAGTAAAAAGTATATTGTTTAGCTTTAACATTTCTTTCTCTCCAAATATCTTTTAAAGTTAATTCATCTGTCATTTTAAAAAAAGACCTTGGGAGAGTCTTTCTATTTTGCTTTGTTGTTGTTGCTATATAGTCCAATTTATTGTCCACAATTCCATTAAAATCTCCCATCATAATTATATTAACATAGTCCAGTCCAATTATTTTCATTTGTAGCTTTTTATAAAACTCTTCTTGTTTATCATTCGGAGCATAAATTGCAATCAAGAGTATTTTTATATTATTGTCCATTATTTCTACAATTAATATTCTTCCATCTTCATCTGTGTAAATCAATTTTGCTGGGATAGCCTCTTTAATGTATAGAACCACTCCTCTTTTCTTACATTGAGTCAAAGAAGTAAATATTTTCCCCAATTTTGGCTGTACTAACAATTGTTCATGTTGTTTTTTAATATGAACTTCTTGTAGACAAATTATATCAAATTTTAATTTCATTAATTTATGAAAAGTTTTCCTTCTTTTAACAGCTGAATTAAGTCCATTTATATTCATTGTAATCAGTTTTCTTTCTTCCATGATTATGCTTTATATTTAGGTCTAACAGCTCTCGTGGATCTCACTTCACGCTGTTCTTTATTGTCCACCTGTCCACTTACAGCTCCTTTCTCTTTTTCAGTCTCCAGTTGTTCCTCTTGAAACTCAATTAATGAGACCTCTTTCTCTGCCTCCTCTCTTCTTCTTCCAAAAAATTCTGCATGGAGAAGTTCTGCTTTTTCAATTGAATCAATTCTATGTCTCTGTTCTTGCCACGTAAACATTAATCCTTCTGGAATCAGCCATCTATAATTCACTTCGTTTTCCAGTAGCATTTTGGTCAGAAATCGATATTCTCTTCTCATCTCTCTCACTCTTCTGGGTATTTGTTTTAAAACCACAATCTCTTTACCTTTGTATTTCAATGTTTTCTCTCTTACCACTTGTAATATTTGTTTTAATGGATTTTTTGGTAAATCTAATATGGACTTCCTTGGGTAATTTATTCCTCATCGCATATCTTGTATAAACTCGATATACCTCATCTATTCTATCCATCATCTTTTCCTCTGTAATTTCCAAAGCATCTGCCAAAATTTCTATCATTAGCGCTACCAAGTTTTCTCCTTTTTCCTCTTCTATATTTTGAAATCTAAGATAAAATTCTGACCTTTCCATCTCCCACCTCAGCATCCCACCTTTTTCTTGTTCAACCGCTGTTAATCTACTATCAATATTTCCAATCTTCTTCTCTCTTTGTTTTCCTTCTTCCTCAATTTTTTGAAATCTCTCCTCATACTTAACCATCATTTGTTTGATGTCTTCCACTTTTTCATCAGTCTTCTCTATTCTTTGTTCAATATTTTCTGTTCTTTGTTCAATGATGTCTGATTTTATCTTGAGATCTTGGATTCCTTGCATAATTGTCTGTAAAGTTACTCTTTCTTGTTCCTTGTCTTGCTTCAACATTGTCTGGATGAAGCGTTGTCCTCCAGCTGGTGGGGAAGCGGAGGTAGAAGCAGAAATGCCAGTTGATATTGGTTTCCTGCTCATTTCAATGCTTCCAAGGCTTCAAATTCTTCTTAACTTTTAATCCAACTAGTAAAGCAGCCAATTATAATCCAAAATGGAAAACTCCGATAGTCAAAAACACGAAACCAAGGAAGAAACAGCAAAAAAGGAAGAAGAAAGATCTTCAGGTTCTTCTAGACCCTAATCCAATTACGAAATAGTCCACGATAAAAAAAGAAAAAAAAGTAGAAAGAAGAAAAACAAATCCAAAAATAGTAATATTGATTAAGAGCAAAAGAAAAAGAAAAACAAAAAGTTCCCAGATTCTTCACACCTTAATCCAGTTGAAAAGTCTCAATAATAATAATAATAAAAAAAGGAAACAACAACAAAGTGGTCCAAGAACATAGATAGGAAAAGCAAAAAAGTCCCAATAAAAAAGAAAAGAAAAATAAAGAAAAAAAAAACCCTGAGGCTTTCCCTTTAAAAAAAATAACAAACAAAAATAAAAATATTACTAGAATTGAATTTTTTTTTTTAAAAAAAAAGGCTAGCGTGTGGGGTATAATAAAGCACACTGCACTTTATTTATTTATCCAAGGCTCTTGTTATGACTCTCTTCTCCAACAGCTTCAAAGCCAAACCTCAAGTGTTATTGATAACAGTCCAGGAAAGCACCTGTAATAATATTTTGCTGTGCTCTCCCTCTATCTTATCACGTTAAAATGTCCTTGAGAAGAGGTCTTTTTACAATTCTCTCCCATTCAAATAAAATACTTTCAAGCCTCTAGTTGGCAGTGTTACAAAGTTTCTTAATGCTCTTCCTCCCCCCCAGCCGGAAAAAAGGAATAATATATACAAAAAAAAAAAAAGAAAAAATAGCCAAAGGGAGCCTCTATCCTAAAGAAAGTTAAAAAATCAAAGGGAGCATAAAAATATATATAAGAGAAAATTCAATCCGGTTACCTACAAAGTCACAGTAAAATCTTTCCCAAAAAGTATAAAGAAAAAAAAAAAAACCCAAGCCTCAATTTGACATCACTTTAAAAAACGCCGCTCAAAACAATTTCAGTCAAAAAAAAAAATCTCACAGCTTTCTTCTTTATCCCGGATGAACTTTCCAACCTCAGCGAATTTACAACACAAAAGAGTTTTTCTCACCCAGCCGACACACTTTCACTCCAATCACTTTCTTTCCGGAGCTGTCCCGACTTCAGCAGCTATGGAGGCTGCCTCTCCGCCGCCAGCGAAAGGGCTTCTTCCGGATCAAACCAGAGATTTTGCGATATCTCTGGGATCCTGGAACAGTGCCCTTCACAATCACCGTCTCTACGGGACGATTTAGGTCCGTTAGGACCGACCAGGGGCGAAAATATCGGCTGCGATCTCAGAGCCCCGAGATCGCAGCTGTATCGCCGAAACGAAGCTCCGCCTTCTCAAGATGAATTGGTTTTCATATGCGCAAATACATTCAAGGTATCTTATAGATTCTAAAACAGAAGGATTTTATGATAAATTGACTGACTTAGATAGGATTTGACAGGTACTGATGAAAAAGTGATCAAAAAACTATACAGTAATTTGCTGGAAATTAAATTAGAGGAAGAACAAGTTAAAGAAACAATTATTGTTTGGGGGAAGAATTTTGGATATGGGATTGATTTAGAGAAATGGCAAAAATTGTGGTCTCAAAATTATAAAATGACAATGTCAACAGCATATAAAGAAAATTTGTAAAAGATGTTTTATAGGTGGCACTTTCCCCCGACAAGAATTGCAAGAATGTTCAAGAACAAATCTGAAAAGTGCTGGAAATGTCATCAGATACCTGGCTCATATTACCATATGTGGTGGACTTGTGAGGAAGCCAGGAAATACTGGACTAGAATTCGCATATTGTTGGAAAAAATGATAAAGAAACATATAGATTTGAAACCAGAGATTTTTTTATTGGGAATCTTACCTGATACATATAATAAAAACTTAAAGTATTTGATTGTAAATGTATTAACAGAGGCTAGGATTATATTTTCTAAAAATTGGAAGAGTGAGAAAATACCATTGTAGGAAGAAATTATTAAGAAAATATTGGATTGTGCTGAAATGAGTAAATTGATATTTGAAATTAGAGAACAAGAAGATAAACAATTTTATGAAGTTTGGGACCTTTCTTATCAATGGTTAGATAATACAATATAATAATAGAATATTTAAAAACTTAGGAAATAATGAATATACATTTTTTCTATGTTTTGATAATACGCTTATAAAATTTTATTAAGATAGATTTGGTATG
Organism: Hydrophis major; assembly: GCA_033807585.1. NCBI lineage: Eukaryota > Metazoa > Chordata > Lepidosauria > Squamata > Elapidae > Hydrophis > Hydrophis major. The sequence goes on from CM066331.1 coordinate 129,258,294, forward strand.
ATTTTATGATTTGTTATAAAATAAATTAACTAAATTATAGTTATCTCACTTAAGTATGAATTAATAAAATTATAGTCAAATGATTGTTTAATAATGATATTAGGATACATAATTGTTGATTGATAATATGAATTATTATGTAACATAATTATTATGATGACTATGAAATAGATGCACAAAAAACAGTGGCAAACCAACCGATGCACTGTCTGTAAATTTATGGAGGGTGATGTTTTTATGTTATGTCTTATATTTTATGTGTTTTTGTTTGTTGTTAAAATCAATAAAACTTTTACTAAAAAAAAAAAAAGAAGCAAAATAATGGGAAAGCACCAGGTCCAGATGGGCTTCTGGCAGAATTTTATAAAACACCACAAGAATCATTGAGCATTCCACTGCTAGAAGTCATGAATGAAGTTATGTCAAAGAAGATGATACCTAAAACATGGTCAGAAGCTTATATTACACTTATTCCAAAAGAAGAGGCTGATCTATTGCAAATTAAGAATTATAGACCTATTTCTTTACTAAATGCAGACTATAAAATCTTTGCTTCAATTTTGGCAGAAAGGCTTAAAAAATACTTAAATAATTTTATTCATTCAGATCAAAATGGATTTCTGCCAAAGAGACAAATTAAAGACAATATGAGAGTAATCCTGGACACTTTGGAATATTATGAGGCACATCCCGAAAAACAAATGGCTTTGATATTCTTAGATGCCCAAAAGGCATTTGATAATGTGAATTGGAGATTTATGTTACTATTATTGGAACAGATGGGTTTTGCCAGAAAATTTATTCAAGCAATAGAAGCTATATACCATAAGCAAGCGGCAAAGGTAATGATAGAGGGAGAATTCACAGATTCTATTAACATAAGAAAAGGTACAAGACAAGGATGCCCTCTATCACCTTTGCTATTTGTATTGACTTTGGAAGTGTTGTATAGAAATATTAGAGATGATAAAAGCATAAAAGGAATGAAAATTAAAAAGGAAAAATTTAAATTGCAAGCCTTTGCAGATGACCTGGCCTTCATCTTGGAAGACCCTTGAGAAACAGCTCCAAAATTATTGGAAATGATATATGGTGAGGTGGCTGGTTTGAAAATAAATAAAGATAAAACAAAGATTTTGACAAAGAATATGTTACTAAGACAAAGAGAAGAACTGGCAGACTTATTGAAAATTCAAGTCACCAACAAGGTCAAGTATTTGGGGATATACTTGACACCAAAATGCAGTACATTAAAAGAGAACAATTATATTAAACTTAAGCAACAGATAGCATTAGACTTGAAGAAATGGGAAAATCTGCAACGATCACTAATAGGGAGAATCTCAACAATCAAGATATATATCCTATCCAGAATATTATACTTGTTTCAAACAATACCAATCAGGCTTGGAAAAGACTATTTTGAAGAGTTAAATAAAATTGTGTTGAAGTACATATGGCAAGGTAAGAAAGCAAGAATAAAGTTAAAACTTTTACAAGAATTAGAATTAGAGGAGGTTTTGGTTTGCCTGATTGGGAGTTGTACTATCAAGCTGCAAATTTGATGTGGGCCAAGGAATGGATAACTCTAAGAAAGACTAGATTGTTGACATTAGAAGGCCATGACTTGTTGTTGGGCTGGCATGCCTTTCTATGGTATAAGGGAACTAAAACGCAGGGCTATTTTAGAAGACATTATATACGGGAGTCTTTGTGGTTAAATTGGGAGAAGATCAAAAGACAATGTTATTTGAAAATTCCAGTTTGGTTATTGACCATTGAAGCATTTTCTTATCCTATAATTTATAAGTTAGATTAGTTAGATATGGGGAAATACTGGATGAAAAGGGTGAACTTAAATCAATGCAAAACTTAGAGGAACAAGGTATAAAGATGAATTGGTTTTCATATGTGCAAATACATTCAAGGTATGATGAAGATTTTAAAACAGAGGGATTTTATGATAAATTGACTGATTTAGATAAGATCTTGACAGGTACTGATGAAAAGGTGATTAAAAAATTACATGGTTATTTACTGGAAATTAAATTAGAGGAAGAACAAGTTAAAAAAACTATGATTGCTTGGGGGAAGAATTTTGGATATGGGATTGATTTAGAGAAATGGCAAAAATTGTATTAGATGTTTTACAGGTGGCACTTTCCCCCGACAAGAATAGCAAGAATGTTCAAGAATAAATCTGAAAAATGCTGGAAATGTCATCAGATACCTGGCTTATATTACCATATGTGGTGGACTTGCGAGGATGCTAGAAAATACTGGACTAAAATTCGCATGTGGTTGGAAAAAATGACAAAGAAACATATAGATTTGAAACCAGAGATCTTTTCATTGGGAATCTTATCTGATACATATAACAAAGATTTGAAATACCTGATTGTAAATGTATTAACAGCGGCTAGGACTGTATTTGTTAAAAACTGGAAAAATGAGAAAATACCATTGTAGGAAGAAATTATTAAGAAAATATTGGAATGTGCTGAAATGAGTAGATTGACATTTGAAATTAGAGAACAAGAGGATAAACAATTTTATAAAATTTGGGACCTTTTCTATCAACGGTTGGATGATAAAATACAATAATAGAATATTTGGAATTTTAGATAATAATGAATATATAAAGAGATATTTTTTTCTCTTTCTTATTAAATATCACATTTATAAAATGGCTTTAGGATAGATTTGGTATGATTATATGATTTGTTATAAAATAAATTAAGTAAATTATAGTTATCTCGTCAAGTATGAATGAACAAAATCATAGTCAAATGATTGTTTGATAATGATACTAAGGTATATAATTTTTGATTGATAATATGAGTTAATATGTAATGTAACTGTAATTGAGACTATGAAATGAATGCACAAAAACTGGTAAATCAACCAACACACTGAAAGAAAGCTGGATGTTTTTATGTTTTGTTTGTTTGTTTTTAAAAACTAATAAAATTGTTTTAAAGAAAAAAGAAAAAAATCCTACAAAGGTAGATTGAATTACCACCTAAGAAATATAAATGAATCACTTCTTTTTGTTGAACTGATTTTTAAGAATTTTATTTTGCCATTTGAATATTTTTTCCAAGATTCTTCTCGCTATCCCAATAAGTGCTAGTCTTGCATATTTGCATATTTCTTGACATATTTCAGTTTTACTGTTGATAGCTGATCCTAAAAGAAGGACATTCATTATTTCATTGTCAATTCTAAGGCTGGTTGTTATACTTGTTGCCATTAATTCATTTAGAATAAGAGGGGAATATACAACCTTGTCACACACCTTTACCAATCTAGAACCAGTCTGGTTTCTTGAACAGTGTATCATTTTGCATTAAGACAATGTGATCTCCTTGGATTCCCATTTTCCTGTACTGATTTCAATAGCACATTAAATTACCATTAGAAGCATTCATCTCTTAATTCTATTCCTGACAGTTCAAATGGCTTCTCTGTTACTTATTCATATAACAATGTATACATAATTCTTTAAAAAATATCTTCTACAATATTAAGTGGGATGACTTTACCAGAATTCTTTATGTGAAATTCTTTTAGAATTTCAGAATATGGATAATATAGGACCTGGTCTAGAATACAACATAGATAGAGAAGTCTATGCTCTCACATTTCTTAATATATCAGATTATATCAGTGATCTTTAGCTATTTTTTTTTAAAACAAATTTTATTAATTTTACAAAAAACAATACACAATCCAGGCATAACAACTTGAAAAATCTTTTCTAAAAAAAAAAAAAATAATTAAAGAAGAAAGCCAATAGAACATATAAAATAACTCCAAATTGTAATATCAATATTTACATTATCTATTTAACTTCATATCTTATCCAGACTTCTCCTTTTATCCAAATTATATTTCTTGCTTATTAAAATTGTATTGCCTTTCATAAACATACAAAACACAAAACATAAACAAAACTAAAACATCTTTTCTGAAGGCTGCCTGATCCCGGGTTGAAACTCTTCACACAGACACAAATTCAAACATCATATTCACTTTATATATCCTTCCATATCTTATTATCATTTTCTTTTTTCTTTTTTTATAAACCAATTTTATCAATTTTACAAAAACAGTGCACAAACAATCAAGGCATAACAGCTTATAAATTATTTTCTAAAAAAAAAATAATAATTGAAGAAGAAAACCAATAGAACATAATGATTCCAAATTATAATATCAATATTTTTAACTTCATATCTTATCCCAGCTTTTCCTTTTCATCCAAATTATTTCTTGTTAAGTAAAATTTTATTGCCTTTTATCAATATACAAAAAATAAACATAACAAAACCTTTATATATCCTTCCATATCTTATTACCATTTTCAATAACATTCTTTGTCTGTTCTATTTCCAACTATCCATTCATCTTTTTTCTTTTACTATACTTCTCCTATACACTAATTGGAGTGACGCCTTTAACTCATTACCCTAACTTAAAAATACTTCATATAACACTTAATTGATCTTGGGATTCTGTTTAGTAGATTCTAAAATTACACAGTAAATTTTATACTCTAAATATACATATAAAAACACAATCTTATATACCTTCCAGAATCCCCCTTTTATCCTTAATTAAATTCACCCATTGTCTCTGAATAAACTTTTTTTCTTTAGATCTTGCTTCCCACCATTTAGGCTTCTCCTCCCCCCCCCTTCTCTCTTGCTTATTCTTCTCCTTGCCCTTTTTACCCCTTTGTCTCTCCTCCTCCCTTTTCTTATTCCCTTTCCTTTGCTTTCTAACCTTGCATCCACCTTTCCTCTCATTTTTCTCTTTTTTGGTTGTTTTTTCAAATCTTAAAATCCCCTTTTTCTTATCCTCTTTCTCCTCCTCCCCGGAAAAAACCCATTGTTCATCAAAGATGGCTTCTTGTTCCTCTTCTTCTTTGTCCCAGTCATTCTGCTGCGTAATCAATTTTTCATAAGTACAAAACGCCATTTCTAAAAATTGAAATAAAGTGCCCAAAGTATCTTTTCCATCTTGTTCTTCCTTTTTATATTTTTGATATTCAGTCTTTAGTTCATCCACAAGCGATGCCATCCTGAAAAGAGAAACTTTCCCCAAAACAACCACCCAAGTATTTTTAATCAAAAATAATTCAAAAAAAGTTCCAAAAGTTAATATTTTTCTTCTTTTTTCTATTTCTTTTTCTGGGGTTACTGTTTAATCAAAGAAGTCCAATTACCTTGTATCTTTCTTTGAGATTCTAGGCAATCTCCTCATTTTTCTACTTCTGCTCCAATTTTTTTTCCTCTCCCTTCCCACTTGCAATATCAATTTTTAAATGATCAGAAATCCATACCTCCAATAAGGGTTTTCCAATTTCTTAAATTTTTAAGTCCAATGTCCAAGAATTCTTTTGTCCCTTAACTTCAACTTTCAGAATAATTCACCTTCAGTGCCCAAACAAATTTCAAATCTTCATCTGCCGTTTCCATGGGGTGGGAGAGTGAAGAAAAAAAAGTTCCCTTTAACAGCTTCTCTGCCGCTTTCTATCTTCTTAGGGATACAATGTATCCTCCAGCAATTCAGACAGCTCAGTTCCAGCCAATTTAAAAGATGTTGATTGACCCGGCTCAGCCAGCACTTTCACTTTTCTTGCTTCCTCCACCACAATCTTACCCTGTTGCAGGCTTCTTAGTGGTGGCCATTGCTGACCGCCACTCCACCACCTTGGGAAAAAGGGGTTTTTCCGGATGAGGAGGGGGTCTGTGACACCCCCAACCCCCTATCCGGCTCCCCTCTCTCTTCGGCTGTCCCTACAGGGCAGCCATATCCCCCTGACCCCTTTGGATCAGGGGTACCTTGGCGTCAAGCGCAGCAGGAATTGCGAACGATCTCGAATTCCTGCTGCCACCGAAGCCACGCGGAACCGGAAACCAGCGATCTTTAGCTATTGTTACTTGCTTTAAAGTGCAACATTCTTCCTAAAAAAGCCATGTTTTTTCCTTCTGTCCATCAACTTGATATCAGTTTTTCTGTAAGGCTTGGCTCCTTGCCTATTTTTATTTTCAGAATAGCCTCCAAAATAGAAGTGAGAATACATCAACACACTTCCGTGTTGCAACCTATCATTTCTCTTGATTCCCTTTGGTCATCCCCTTGTCATGGAAACTTTTTTCATTTCTGCTTTGTAAAGTACTTTGAGCATGGATAGCATGATCAAAATGATAATTAACCCCAGCAGCTAGTTCCAGCATGCAGCATAGAAGTCACAAAGAATGATTGTCTTAACCTTATCGTTTCACATGAGATTCTGATATCAGCTGCTCTTCAGAGACTGATTGTGTGGTTACTAGGAGCTCCAAACATTCCACGAGAAGATAAAAATCAGGTGAGTTCAGGATCAAGTAAACTGATCCAGCTGAGAATAAGATGAATGTATTATTTGACAAGGATGTGTACTCAAACAGTATAATGAGACAGACCACAGATCTTTTTAGAGATCTGTTTCTGTATGAATTTCCTGTTCTCTGTAAGACCATAATGACCACTGGTAACATTCTGCCACTTTGACCTCTGAATCAGATGAATATTTTTTTACTCTTTGGTGTCTCTGGGTTTAGTTATTTGCTTATGGATGTTTCATTACCCAACTAGGTAACATCATCACTGCATCTTTAGCAATACTTAGTAAAAGCCATTAAATAGGCCTAATATAAGACAAACGAACACCAGAGAGGCCAGGACCTAACAAATGAGAGGCCAGGAAAAGAAGCCAAACATCTTGAACTAACCCACCTACATAACATAGTCCCATCTATGTCACCAATCACAACCCCATAACCTTCCTCAAATATTTACTCAACCTCTGAAGCAATTAAAAACTGCTCACTCATGTTGTAAGGAAAAATATTGATGATAATGTTAGTATTTTGAAAAAGTTGTGGATTTCTGGAAAGTATATTTAGCAAAATATGTAAGAGAATATAAGAGAATATTAAAAGAATACGTGCAATATAATAGAATAACTAAATCTTGTAGTCTCCTTAAAATTAACAAATATATTATGGCACAAACTTTTATTGACTCTAATCTATGTTACATTACTTACACAATGGTTGCATGCATGCATGTGTATATGCATAGACATGCGTGCACTATAATTATTGAGAAGGAAAAGTAGTGTACTATATAACAAAATGTTGAAATTCATAAAACAATTATTGGGCAATAATGCACTGTGACATTTGTAAATTGATTCTTCATGATTAAAAAAAACTTATTCAAAGCAACAGGAATTAGTTTGATTCACTGGATGAATTATCTTTTAAAGAAACTTTGAAATCTGGAATTATGAAAAGTTACCTGTTGAAGTTTGCTATTTCTGCATATAGCCAACCAAATCTGACATTAAATCCTAAATAGATTTAAAGATTGCCAGGGCTGGAAGCTGGAAAGGAGAGATGAAAAATATCTGGGCTAACGCCTACAGTATATATTTCCATTGGAGGTCAAACTGTGGTTTGATTTTGCTTTCAGTAAAATTTATGGAGTTTCTTCAGTGTTATGATGTGGTATATATTTGCAGACCAGTCCTGGCAAATCAGGCTTAGTGCTCAAATTCATTGAATTTTCTGGTTCAGATTAATGTCAGGATCATAATCTTGATGCATTTTTATGGCAAATAATAGACCCTACAGATATATTATAAAAAAGAATATATATTTGGATGTAGTGTCTATTACTTTCATAGGTATTTTGGTAACTTAATGGTAGAATTTAGGTTCTCTAAATTGCTGGATAAAATTAATGTTTGAATAAGAATTTGGGTGTATTTTTATTCTTTGTGATAGATAAATCATGGTTCTTAGATTTATGTCTGTGTTGAGATGGGATGGAGATTATGCAATACTTTTACCTGATGTTAAGGTTGGTGCTTTGGGATATCGAGATTGTACAGTATTAGCATACTCAGAAACCCTCGCACCCGATTGGTCCGGACCAGCGAAGACCTGATTGGTCAACAGGTCAGCCGTGATTGGAGCGCTAGGAATCTACCGCGATTGGCTGTGCCGATCGCGGGAGATTCAAAGTGCTGTCATTGGCTGCCAAGCTGCGAGCCAGCACTATATGAAGGGCTAACGCGGCTCGCATCCCCAGACCTTTACCTAAACCTAATAAAGAGCTGAACTCACAGAATGGTCTCGGGTCTCTGTCGAACTGATCCACCTCTGATCTAACACTGGTGACGAGGGTGGGATCGATCATGAGTCAAAGAGACCACCCAGCACATGGCGAGGCGGCACGTGGCAACCAGCAACATGGCCGGAATCAACTCGCCACCCACTCCCTTCAACCCTGCTACTGAGGACTGGGAATCCTATACTGATAGGTTCCAAATGTTCCTCGAGAGTAGCAACCTCAAGGATGCCAACGGCCACAAGAAACGAGCTGTGTTTCTCACGCACTGCGGGCCCACAGTCTTCAAAATGGCCAAAGCCTTGGCCAAACCGGTGGACGTCAAGATGATGGAGTGGGACGATCTCGAGCCCCTGCTGTGGAGCCATTACACCCCCGTCGTGCCCATCCTCATCCGGCAGCACGAGTTCTACCGGTGGGATCAACGCGAGGGCGAAGGGCTGGCCAACTTCATAGCGGCACTACAGGACTTGGGGGGTCTATGCGAGTTCACCGACCTGGACAAGGCCCTGCGAGATTGCGTCATCTTGGGACTCTGAGACCCCATCCTCCAGAGCCGCATAATGGCAAAGGGAGACATCTCCCTCACCGATGCCCTCACCAAAGCCGCTGCAGCAGAAGCGGCCAAGAAATCAGCGGCCCGGATGCGACAATCGAGCATCATGCCACAAGCGGTGACCAGAGAGGCCACATCGACCCCAGAGAGGAGGCCCGTGACAGACCACACAACCACACACCATGGCGACATCGACTCCTTCTCAGAAACCGAAGATGAGGAGGAAGAGATCCACCGTCTCCAATCAGCACGGGAGCGGCGGGAGCCACGAGGTCGTAAGTCGAGGTTGCAGTGTGCCGGCTGTGGCGGCGATCACGCCTGAGCGGACTGTCATTTTCTCGAAGCCATTTGCAGGCATTGCGAGAAACGGGGGCACATCGCCAAAGTGTGCCAGAATAAGAAGCATTACAGCCCGCGGTGACGAGATGCCAGCTCCCGACGGAGAGACAGCACCCCCACCAGATGGAGATCTGGTGGAGATCGGCAGACGGAGAACTGCTGGAGCCGGGAAGGTCGGAACAGGCGACTCCGGGAGACGAGACAGAGAGAGGAAACGCACCAGACTGTCATCATCGGCCATTCCTCCACCAGCGACGCCAGAAAGGTATATGTGATGGTCGGGATAGAAGACCAGCAATGCAACATGGAGGTGGACTCAGGGTCTTTCCTCTCAATGGTCTCCTGGCGCACACTCAAGCATCTGGTCCCTACCATCCGCCGCCAAGAACTGTAAGACCAAACACTAACCCTCAAAGACTATCAGGGAAACCGAATCCCTGTAGTTGGTAGAGGCCATTTTAAAGTCACCTTCAAGGGCCACACAGAAGTGCTACCCCTGACAATCGTCAATCGAGATCGCCCGAGCCTGTTGGGACTACAGTGGTTCGCACCCCTGGGCATCGAGGTAACCAGCATACACCACATCGCAGAGGCAGACTGGGAAGCAGCGCTCGTGAGGGACTTCCGGGAAGTCTTCGACAACCAGTTAGGCAAGTACCGGGGGTCCCCTATTGTATTTAACATAGACCCAAGCATCGCCCCAATCCGCCTTAAGCCCAGGCGAGTGCCATTTGCACTCAAGCCCAAGATCGATGAGCAACTCGATAAGCTCATCACTCAAGGGGTGCTGGAACCGATCGATCATGCCTGGTGGGAGACGCCAATTGTCACCCCCATCAAGCCAGATGGGTCAGTGAAAATTTGTGGTGACTACAAGGCCACCCTAAACCATGCGCTCCAACAAAGCGCATATCCCGTCCCAGTAGTCCAGCATCTCCTGCACTCACTGGGGGGAGGCCGGATCTTCGCAAAGCTCGACCTGGCACAAGCCTACCAGCAACTGCTGGTCGATGCCACAACAGCAGAAGCCCAAACCATCGTAACGCATCGAGGGGCTTTCCGCTGCAACCGGCTCCAGTTTGGAGTCAGCGTGGCACCTGGAGTCTTCCAAAGCCTTATGGAAAGACTCCTCCAGGGAATAGAAGGGGTTGTGCCCTACTTTGATGACGTCTTGGTGGCCGCGAAAAATGAGAAACAACTAGAAGCCAGGTTGAGGGAGGTACTGCAGAAGTTCATAGATTCGGGACTTAAAGTAAAGAAAGGGAAGTGCCAGCTACGGGCCGAAAGGGTCAAATTTCTGAGGTACCTCCTAGACAAACAAGGGATTCACCCCACAGAAAAGAAACTGAGAGCCATAAGGGAAGCACCGCGACCAAAAAACAAAACAGAATTACAGGGTTTTTTGGGACTGTTAAACTTTTACAATGTCTTCCTACCTCAAAAGGTGACCGTGGCGGAATCGCTACATAGGCTGTTAGATAAAACAGCCACCTGGACCTGGGGAGCACGGGAGGAGAGCGCTTTCAACAACACAAAGAACCTGCTAACATCCGACGCGGTACTAATCCAGTACAGTGAGACTCTGCCATTGACGGTAACTTGCGATGCGTCACCCTTTGGAATCGGCGCCATCCTCAACCACCAGCTACCAGACGGGAGGGAAGCACCCATCGCTTTCTCATCAAGGACACTTTCAAAGCCGGAGCGGAACTACAGCCAGCTCGACAAGGAGGCCCTAGCAGTCGTCGCCGGCATCAAGAAATTCCACGAATACCTTTATGGTAGGACTTTTACAATCATCATGGATCACAAGCTGCTGCTAGGAATTCTGGCGGGGGACAGGGCCACACCGAACATTCTATTGCCAAGAATGACAAGGTGGTCCGAATTCCTAGCAGCATACAATTGCCAGCTGATACACTGGCCCAGCAAGGACATCGCCCATGCAGACACCCTAAGCTGGTCACCCTTACCGGACTGGGAAGATGACCCAGCACCCACAACAGAGGTACTCCAAATAGAGACAATATCCAACCCACTCGTGACCGCGCCAGACATTGCCAGAGAAACAAATAAAGACAAACGGCTGGCGCGAGTCTTGAGCTGGGTGGGAAAAGGGTGGCCGGAAGGGGACATAGACGAACTATTCAGACCCTTCCGGAACAGACAAACTGAACTCTTTATCGAAAAGGACTGCATACTTTGGGGGGACAAAGTGGTAATTCCTGAAAAATTACAGGAAAAGGTATTGGGAATGTTGCATGAGGGGCACCCAGGGATGGTTAAGATGAAAAGCCTGGCCAGAAGCTACGCATGGTGGCCAGGAATAGATAAACAGATCGAAACCTGGGTTGCCAAATGTAAACAATGCCAAGAGTCCAGAGCCAATCCACCCACTGCCCCAACCCAAGAATGGGAAAAACCAAGAGGTCCGTGGTCCAGAATTCATATAGACTTCGCGGGGCCAACCAAGGGACCACATGTACCTTATCACAGTAGATGCTTACTCCAACTGGCTGGAGGTAAGCACTATGAAGTCAACCACGATGGAAGCGGTGATAAGGAAACTGAGCAAACTCTTCACTACGCACGGCCTGCCAGATGTAATAGTGTCAGACAACGGGCCCCAGTTCACCGCACTAGCATTTGACCAATTTCTGGCAGGCCAAGGGATACGCCATGCATTAACCGCACCGGCAAACCTGGTGGCAAACGGGCAGGCGGAACGCATGGTCCAATACACCAAGAAAGCTATCCAGAAAATAGAAACAGCCAATGTACAGGACAAAATCAATAAAATGCTCCTCATTCAACACATTACACCTAGCGCAACCACAAATAAAAGCCCGGCGGAACTAATGATGGGCCGGAAACTACACTCAACACTAGACAGAATGCACCCAACATATAACCCAGACAAACCCCCAGGTTCCTCCAGCAAACACAGAGCATTCAACATAGGGGACCCAGTATATGCAAAAAATCTCACAGGAGAAACACTCTGGGTACCAGCTACAATCACCCAGATAACCCTATCATACTGATTGGAAACTAGCGAAGGAAAAAACTGGAAACGGCACATAAACCAAGTTAGGTCAAGACTAGCCACCACAAACAACCAAACACCCGAACAAGAAACTAGAAGGGGGGAGGGAACCGGTAAGCGAGAGAGAAGGAACCGAAGAAAACCAACTAACGCAAACAGAACACCCCCCCACCAAGAATAAATAAACCAATAAACCAACGCTACTCACCCGAAGACACAGGACCAATGGAGCACGAAACCCCGGGGTCTTCACCTGGAAGGAGCAGCCAAACCAGCTCACCCGGCCAGGAAAAGCCCAGCGGGAGCAGAAGCGGCAGCTCAACCAGCCCAGGAGAACCGGGAGGGAGCCACCAAGAAAGGCCCAGCTCAACGTTCCAGGCGTTTCCATTCCAAGGAACCGGAGCGACAGAGGAGGCATCCGAACCGGTCGACGACCACACCAGAACTGAACCGTGCAGGTCAAGGAGGCAGGGAAAAAGCCCCACCTACCTACGCGACTACATCACCACACACCGCAGGATGAAACCAAGAGGGGAGGGGTGTACAGTATTAGCATACTCAGAAACCCTCGCACCCGATTGGTCTGGACCAGCGAAGACCTGATTGGTCAACAGGTCAGCCGTGATTGGAGAGCTAGGAATCTACCGCGATTGGCTGTGCCGATCACGGGAGATTCAAAGTGCTGTCATTGGCTGCTGAGCTGCGAGCCAGCACTATATGAAGGGCTGCCGCGGCTCGCATCCCCAGACCTTTACCTAAACCTAATAAAGAGTTGAACTCACAGAATGATCTCGCATCTCTGTTGAACCGACCCGCCTCCGATCTAACAGAGATTTTTGATTTTCAATTGTTGTCCAAATTGGCATTAGGTTGTAATTCTGTGATTAGCAGTAGTTTTCAATTTATGTTATAACAGTTATTTTATTCTTTGGTTTAGGTTTTCATTGAGAGTTGGGATTAGGTTTAGATTTGGGCTTTGGTTATCTGAAACTTCTGTCCCAACTAAAATTGAAATAAGAATTTGGTGTACTTTGATGGTCAATGGAAATATATTTTCTAATAGTTGATACTGAAAAGGCAAAGACTACTGCTATCTGGAACCCATTAATTCTGAATTCAGGTTATTTTCTCTTGTAATGGTATCTATTCACCGCAAAAAGTTTTTCAAAGACTTAAAAATGCTGGCCTAGAACAATGCTTCTAAGAAGCATATAAAGAGGTAACAGCCCTTCCTCATTATTTCTGTCTATTGAAATAGACACCATATTTGGTGGCATGGAACAACTAAATTATTATTTATTAATAATAATTTAGTTGTTCCGTGCCACCAAATATGGAGTTTCCATTAAGAGCATCATCCCATATATAGTTCTCTAACTGACTGTCAAAGCTGTCGATGTCTGAGGCTGTCACCCTCATCTTGTAGCAGCTTCTGCACATTTAATGATGTGCTCTATGAAATAGTTCATAAATAAAGATAATGATATATTGTATGAAGATACAGTGACATGCTACTCAGATTCAGCCCAGGAACTAACAACATTCACTGTATCACAGCATTTCTGTGCCAGTTCTTTAGATAGTACACTTTCTTCTGTCTAAAGAACTCACTGTCACCCTCATGCTGTGACAAGATATGAAGAAACCTGGCCCATGGAATCACCAAGAGTCAAACGTGACTGAATGGATAACATCATCATCACATTTTTTTTCTCAGCTTTATCATCTGATTCACGTCACAGCCTGATTTGTTGTCCAGATCAGACAGCTCAAATTCAAGGCCCATAGGCCAGATCCAGCCTGCGATGTGGTTGGATCTGGCCTGTGGGGCCACCCTGGGAATGGCATGGGGACGGTCCTGCTGTCTTGGCCCCGGCCCACCCCAGCCCAGCCAGGTGCATGCACAGAAGGCTGCAGAGCATGCGGAGCATGGCGCGCAGCTGACATGTAATGAGCACCATCACCACGAAGTTGTAACTAATCAACACATAAAGGAGCAGCATTGTGCCTGTCACTGGTGTCTCCACCACTTCACTGGGCTACTTGCTGGCCCGCCGCCCACAAGTGTTTCCCTTTCAATAGGATGGCCCCTGCCCCCACCCTGCTTCTAACCCCACCCATTCCCATTTGGGACAGATATGGCCCCGGCAGTGTTGCCCCTCTCCCTTTCCCCTCGTTGCTTCTTGGGTATGGAGAGAGGGAGAAAGGAGGGAAGGAGAAGGAAGGAAGGAAGAAGATGGGGTTGAGAAGGAGGGAGGCAGGGAAAGAAAGGAGAGAGGAAGGAAGGAAGGAGAGAGGAAGGGAGGGAGGGAGGGAGATTGTAATGAGAAGAAGGGAAGGTCTGAGGGAAGTCTTGCCTGAGCGTTTGTCCACTACAAGCCCTGTCACCATCTCCTTGCCCCTTCCTCAAGGCTGGTGGTCTCCCATCACTGAACATGCTTTGCTTACAAAGCCTGGCCTCCTCGCATGGAGATGGAGTGGGTCTCCCTCTGACCCACACACTTTGCTTTCTGCTGATGCATGTCCTTTAGCTTTGCACCCTGCTCCTAAGGCCAGGGATGGACAAGAGGCCAGCATTGGGTCAGGACTGGTGTGGAAACCTCCAGGCAGCCACGATGAGCAACCTGGCCAAGGAGAGAAAGCACAGCAACAGCAGCCTTGAGGAGGAGGTAAGTGCTTCTTCTTGCAATTTATTTTCATTATTTATAGGTTATTTGAATGTCTCTGATATAGGACACCCCAAACTTTTGTTGTCTGAAACAAAAAGAGAAAAGAAGAGAAAAAAACTACATATCTGTTCTCCTAAGGGAGAATGATGAAATTTCCCCAAGGATGAAGGCAAGAGTATTGCAGTGCACGCTATGAATGTCAAGCAAGAAGAAGCATCTTACACTCAGAATAATTTCTTACAAATTCTGTTCCAGAATCAAAATCACATCTAATGAATTAACATACACTTTGTCAGCTACTAAAATGGGAAAAATAGCATTCTAGAGAACTTTATCTGCTTAAATCCATTGTTAGACTCTAATGTTCACTAACTGTAATAAAGAAAGTATAAATATAACTGAGCTGAAACACAGGTCCCTAGACAACTGTTTGAAAAAATAGTGTATTTTCAATATGTGAATTGTATAGAATTGATTGGCACAAAGCACTGAAGGATGTACTGTTTTTATGTAATTCCGGTATAAGCATCAAAGTGCTGGAGTTGGCTTAATAAACAAGGAGCTGAAACAAATAACTATGTAGATAGTGCTGTGTGGAATAAAAGTTGTTTCATGTGCACAGATGAGTCTTGTGATAACCTTAAGATGAATATATTTGGGTAGACAAAAGCTTTCATGAATCTAAAACCATTTTACCTCGTATTAATCTGTGAACACTTTCATCACCTTTGCTCACAATGATGCCTTTCAGATACATTTAAATCTCATGATCCCCTAACTTTGACCATTCAGGATGGAATTTAAGGAAATTGAGGTCTAATATCTTAGAAGAATATGAAGCTGTAGAACGTTGCCTTAATAAATATGTAGTCATTGGTCATTTCCCCACTAGTAACAATATTATTTAGAGAAGGAAAAGAAGAATTATTAAGATCCTGGCTAATGGGAAGTATCATAGTCAGACCAATGCTAATTATTTCAGGAAGCAGAGAACCAGGAAACTGGTATTTATTTTCCATCTGGTCCAGTCCTGTTCTGGTAGTTCATGTTGGCTGTGCAAGGCCTCTTGAGACATTGGTAGTAATCTTAAGTGTGGCAGACTGTTTGATGCAATCCTGGTTAGGCCAGATTATGGACTCAATGAAGTATAAAAGTAATCCAGACAAGACACTGGTTTGTGGATGTCTTAATTGGACCACAAATATACATTTGAACTGGATGGAGTTTCTTTTCCCTTAATGTAAGATAGTCTTTGATTTTGTGCTGTCCTTGAATGCTCAAATCAGTGTGGTGATAAGAAGTACTTTTTTTTTTTGCAGCTGTGGATATTTACGAACAGCACCCTTCTTAGAAGGGTATTATGCTAAAGAAGATTTGGTAAATATGTAAGACAATCTCAGTTTCTCAGTAGAAGCATGCAACATCTGTTTTGGCAAAGCTGCAGGAGTGACTTTTTCTGCAAAAAAAGTAGTAATTATCTACTTCACTAGATTTTAGAAAACCCCAAGTTACTATTTCAAGCATAGCTTGATCTGTTTGATCTAATTCTTAGAAATATGAACAAACTGTTAGCTGGAGGTGACCAGCAGAAACTGCCTTTGATTCAGCTATGTCTGCATGTGCATTGCATTGTTAACAAATGAGTTCACTTACTAACAGTGTCCATCCATGGCATATAAAAGAATATTCTAATTTGATGCATAGCATTGATAAAGTACCACAAGTTAAACTTTAGAAGATAAACCCTTGTTCAGAATTATGACAGGGCTTTACCCGAGATTTCAGAAAGCCAGTCAGAACAGTTAATCGTAGGATAAGCAGATGGCTTTGCTTAGATAAAAAAGCTGTCTGATTCAGTGGTCTAATTCTTGGCCCCTTGTCCCAAGGCAAGTATTATTTTGAGCCTGATTGTGTAGAATTGTTTGTAATGGAAATGTATTCTGACTCAAAACATTGCTTTCAATTCTCTTTTCAATTGACAATCACTGATTCCAACTGACAGCACACTACTGGCATGCCATTAGATATATTCCCACTTTAAAAGCAATTTTGTCATATCAGTCTGTCTTTCTAAGAGGAAGACACAAGGCTAAATGATTAGGTATCTCAGATGCTGTCGGTCCATTACCTTAACATTTATGTATCTTCACTATATATATATATATATATATATAAACTTAAGAATATATATATATATATAAACTTAAGAATATATATATATATATATATATATATATATATATATATATATATATATATGTATATGTATATGTATATGTATATGTATATGTATATGTATATGTATATGTATATGTATATATATATATATATATATATATATATATATATATATATATATATATATATATATATAATGTTTTCTTAAGTTTTCGTGGGTACTTACATGTATGGCATTCAGCTTTGTTTGGGTATTTTCCCACGTCATTGTAGTTATGCTTTTAAAGTTGTAGCAACGTTTCAGCAGAATCTCATCTGCCATCATCAGGCTTCTGCATAGTATTCATCTGTGAGTCAGACTTTTACAGTGGTTTCAGATTTAAATTTGGGGCAGCCTATTGCTGTGCCAGAAAGGTTTTTTCTTTGTCCTGATTGGTTGGGAGTCTTGGTCCGTGTTTATTGGTCTTGGAGTTTGCTGTGTTCTGCTTGATTGGTGTTTCTAATATCTTCTGTCTGTTTTTTGGCTCTTTTTGTATTTTGATTGGCTGGCAACATTGTGTTACAGACTGTAAAAGACTGACTCACAGATGAACACTATACAGACTGTTAAGCCTGGGTTCCCCAACCAGTGTTAAGGAGACAAGCTAAACAGAATGTGCAGCGTTAGTCAGATAGGCATACAGATAAATGTGTGAGATAAGTTTGTATGTTAGTTAACATACAGTAAAAATAACAGATACGCTTGTGTTATCAAAAATATAGTTTATTCCACTTAGAGTTTTATAGCACAGTCAAAATAACAGTCCATTAGTCATGTATCGTTTTTAGTCAGTCCATTCAAGGATATTCAATTAGCAAAGTCCGTGTAGAATATCCAATGTCAGTTCACTTACAATAAATCCATCCTTTCACAGTTGATAAATCAACAGTCCTTTCTCTCTCCCGTTCCAGTAGGGGAAAAACGCAGTCTTCAATCTATCCAGTAATTAGGGATCATCAAGCCAGAGAGAGCAAGCTGCCATGCCTTGCTTCTTTACAACCACTCCCTTAATTACATTCTTACAGTTAAAGTTACAGACACTTTAACTAACAAACCATGAAAACATATTTATTATTTTACCTAAACCAGTTAGGGTAAACAATGTTATCCCTAACACAGATGCCTGATGATCGCAGATGAGATTCTGCCAAAACGTTGCTACAACTTTAAAAGCACAACTACGATGACGTAGGAAAATACCCAAACAATGCTGAATATATATATGTATGTATGTATGTATGTATGTATGTATGTATGTATGTATGTATGTATGTGTATGTGTATGTGTATGTGTATGTATATGTATATGTATATGTATATGTATATGTATATGTATATGTATATGTATATGTATATGTATATGTATATGTATAAGTATATGTATATGTATATGTATATGTATATGCAGCGGTGAAGTGATTTGCTTCAGTGAAGCAAAGAGGCAACACCAGTCCTGAGGGATGACTGTGAACCAAAGTATGATGTGGCATCCTGATCTCTTTACTTCCCAGAAATTCTGCTTTGAGAAAGATTATGCTTTGCTTCTTATCTGATGAATGAATGAAACAGACACCCTTTTTAAAATTTGCACAGCTTTGATGTATGTTCTCACTCTAGATTGTGATAAATACTGATACCATGAAGCAACCCTTTAAGACATTAAAATAGAGTAATATACAGTGTTATTCAATAGGAAAATGTTTTGTAAAATGGAATATCTTTTAATTCCTCCTCCTCCTTTGCAATAAAGCATTGCTTTCCATGAACAGTTTTTCTAGGGAATGAAGGATTAGGAAGGCACAGCTTTCCCCATTATGTGGTTTCATTGATCACTAGTAAGCTACGCTTAGTTGTTCCTGTGCTACTTCTGCATTTTATATATCAACAAGTATAATACAGATCCGATATTTATATGTTTCTAACTTGTTTGTTATGTCACAGTGTATGCAACATGCTAGCTTTCTTGGTATTTTTTCATTTTCTTTTATTAAATCACTAGAAATAAATGCTCAAGGAGGCAGGAAGCCATTAGTCTGAAATGCCTTCTAGCACTCAGGGCAGGATGGGAGGTGAGAAGGCAGCACTTTGAATTTCTATGAAAGAAACTTCATAGTTTTGAACCCCTTTCATGCTCCAAAGATTATTTATTTTCAAAGAAATAGTTTGAACCCAAGTTCAGATTTTTATTTTTATTTTTAGGTAGAAGAAGCAAGGAAATGTACTTCATTTCATATCATGGACATGCTTAATGTGCTTCAGAACTCCAAAGTAACCAAAATGTTTCTTTGACCAATTGAGTTAGCCACATTATTTCTGGTCTTTAATTTGAAATCAGAAGTGTAAGGAGTGTAAGAACACGTTTGTAAATTTTTTTTATTAAAATAAGGTAATAAAGTTTGTTGGTTACAAAAGGAACTACACATCCCCTGTTTTTTTCCTATCATAGGGTAACATGGCCCTCTCCTTACAACCTCTAGTGTGAAGAATTTCATACTATATTAAAAATATAGATTATTCAAATAACTAAAGTAGCTGGTTCAGTCTTCAAAAATTTAATACTCACCCATATCCAGCAATTTATAAACATTTGAAATTTCCCCCCTACTCCACCCAAAGTACAGATCCATAATTCCATAATTATGAAACACGAGTTGTGTTTCTGCCAAAGGTACATGAACTGGAAATAAATGAGCTCAGAATCAAATAATTGGAAATTTTTCAAGACGATGAAGAATTAGGAAGGCATCATGGAGATGTAAGCGATCTGCACTGAGTGAACAAGAAACAGTATTAATTTTGTTCATCTTGGATTACCTAGCAATCAAGGAGCTTTAAGAATGAGAATGTCATCTATTTCAATGGGTGCATCCTGTGGATCAAGGAAATGATGTAATTAGAGAAAAAACTGAGCAAATCATTCCCATTTGAGAAATGTTGGCAATCTCCTTAATCTCTCTGCATTTAGATGCATGATAATATGATTTCCATAAAGTGTTAAATGAAACTGGCAGATCTCAACATATGTTAGATCACTACTGTAATGCATACTGGTGGGTGTCAGACACACGCAAAGCATGCGTGCACCAAACATGCACTTTGTGCAGGTGCAGAGGCATTTGCGCAGGTACAGAAGCATTCCAACTCACCCCCTGCAAGTCTGCACTCTCCCGGTTGCCTCAACAGCTGTCGCACAGCACTCTTCTGTGCCATTCAAAGCAGCTGCATTTCAAAAGCAGAAGATAAAAGTGAGTATGGAGCCCAGGTGGATGGATGGGCCCAACAGCAGAGCGATGGAGAGAACCGGTTCGGTCTCTGCTGCTCATCACTGCTACCAGATCGGCAGAACCGGGCTGAACCGGTAGTATATCACTATGGGGACATTGTTATATTAGCTATGGCAATGGAACGTCTTTGTCTCTTTAATCTTTGCCATTAATTAATTACTTACTATAGTACACTGTTCACAATGTTGTCTTTGAAGACAATATGGAATCTATCATTAGTGCAGAATTTACCTGACCAAAAGTTAAGCGGAAGATGGGAGATCTAAATGGGACTAAGTGGTACACTGTTTGCTGAGGAGTTACTCAGAACCAATTTAAGGTTCTGACTGTAGTTTATAAATCATAAGGGACTAGGAATAAAATACTTAAAAGACAACTTCTCTAATACCTTCAGAATGAATTACACTTAGAGCAGTTAAATTGCCAATGCAATTGTGGCAATGTGTGGCTTGATATTTTCCAAATCCCAAAGAAAATGTTCATTATTGTGCTTTAAAAATGTTTTTCACCTACTGCTTATAAGTCTAATGATACTTAAACTATAGATTTCCTACTTTAGTGAAGTGAAACAACCTTCCTCCAGAAATTAGTTGAGGTTCTTCTTTTTTAGTTGTTCAGAAATTATTTCAAATGGAGCATTTCAGGAGAAAATTGAGAAATAATTGCAATTATATAGTTTCTTGAGTATTTTAATTGCTAACATGTTGATATATTTTTATCAACATGTTAGTCTTTTATTTATATGTATATACATACATACATACATATATATGAAAAATATGAACTATATATTTGGGCATTAGACAGAAGAATGAAACATGAATCACTTGTACTGCGGTATCTGCTATCCCGCATCAGATGGGCGTCTCATGATAGGGAGCAAAGGAGAAAGAAACGACAGGAGACGAAGTTCCTCGGGATGAGTGCGCCCAGAATGTCTTGGTACACACTCTATTATTATGCTTCTTCACAAGGGGGTGATTTTTTTCAGAGCCTAGGTCAAGCCCAGGTCAAACAGGATATGCAAGATTTACAATAGCTCAGGTCAGGCAGGATACCAGGTCAAACAGGATATGCATGATTTACAACTCAAGCAGGATATACCTGCTTTACAAAGCTGCATACCAGACAAACTACTCACAATGTGAATAAGATTTACCGACAGATGTTTAGCTCCTTGTCCCTTGTACGTGCCCTGCAAAGGTCACTGAAGAGACAGAAGCTCAATGACTACACGTGAATGATACAATGTTGCAAATGCCTGAACGATACATAGTTGCAATGATACACAGTTGCAAACACATGAATGATACATAGTTACAACATTGTACTTCTTTTGAAACCATTCCATAATATCCAGAGACATTAAATATGAGTTTAATTCTGTTTTTTAAATTGCTGTTTTGAGTAATGAATATTTATGTATTAAATTCAAGAAAAGAAAATAACAAAAGAAAACAGTATGAACCAAATATTTAGTCAGAAAAATATCAAAATGACACTTATACTATCTAACATTTGCAGTTTATGTGTCCCTCTCTTTCTTTGTCTTTGGATCACAATATGATACATAATTTCCTTAGATGTTTTCAACCAGTCATGATAATAAATTTTGAGATTATATAGTATATGATACGCATAATACATCTCTAGGGAAAAACAATGCTATTATGCTTCTGGCTATATTGCTATTACAATATTTTGAGCTAAATTTTGTTTCTCAGCATTATTATTTTGATTACTTTGTGCCCTTGAGATATCTTTAGAACTATTACATCAATCAATTATCCCTATTTGTCTTGCCTAAGAACGTGTATATAAGCCTCTAAAAGGTGGGAAACTGTTTTGCTTTTATTTTTCTAAAGCCTAGTTAATTGGGAAGATTTTGAAGACAGAAGTGAGTGAACTGCCTTCAAACCATGATGAAAATCCATGCGTACCCAGTTATTTGTACACTAGTGTTGATCGGACCAAAAAATTGTATAACTTAATTTAATATTTCCCCCCAGGGTTGCTTATTCTAGGGAATTTAATTTAATGCAGCACGTAACTATTTTCTGTTTTCCATTTAAATGCCAGAATGAAAACTGCTCAATGATTTAATGAATTATATCATTTGTTACATAGACATATAGAAAAAATAAAACAGTTGGGTTTTTCCACCTCTGAACCATTCTTTGTATATTGTACAAATGTCTGGAAAACAAAATAGATAAGTGTGTATGTTAACAGTTCTCATTAGTTTAACAGGATATTTCTGACAATGAAGCTAATATATATTTAATTTTTTTTATAAATATTTATTTTTGTAAATTACCAGTGTAGATTAAAATTATATAGAATCAGCTATTCCAGTTTCTTGTAATGAGGCATGATATTTCAAGCTTTTATACCTACAGTTTCCTGTAATTGAAGTACATTGTTGGAACATTCATAAAATAGTCAGGGTGTACAAGTAAGTGTGATGTCACTTAAACTCTCTACCCCAAATTCAGCAAAGTCCATCCAAGTGAGAATTTATTACAGAAGTCACACTGGCACCTCTGAGGAAACCCAAATCTGGATTCCCACATTTCCCTCTCTCTACACTAAAACTCACACTCTGCCCCATTTAGTGACTCTCAGGTCACATTGGCCAATCAGTCTCCTGTCTCAAATTTCAGTCACTCCCCTCCAAACTCCAGCGACTCTAACTTGAGCTCTGGCGAAAGAATGTTGTTGTGGCTATCCTCCCTTTTCACTACTCTCCTGTTCCCACAGCGTGCCCATCCCCCATTGTGGCAGCCCTAAATCTGAATCAAGATGGACCCGGGGCTGACATATGCCTTGGGTCAGTTCTTGCATAATATATGGCATTTAAATGTGTTTGTCAGTTGGTGAACTGTTATGAACTTTGCTCAAGGTAAATTTGCAAGATTCACCATCATCTTCACTTTCTTCAAATCCATATTTCTGTCAGTCTCTTCAAGATGTTTGTCCTAACAAGTCTGTGTGTAATCTTTCTACAATTGTTTTGTTTTTATATAAGCTCATATTTTAATTTCAGTCTTCTGCCAATGGACCTACAGGGTGTCACCTCTTCTGTCTGTTATAATCAAACTCAGGAAAAAAGACAATAAATAAAACTGGTCATCAATCTGAAAGCTGGATATACACTTTAAAATATTAATTCTATTCAATTGTTTTCTCATCTCTGGGGAAAATCGATGTGTTTTCTCAATGAGATAGTAAAATAACTTTAACACTTTTGCTGTATGCTGCAATTCACAATATCAAGGGCTTATCTTTTTTAAAAAATAGTATATAATTTATATGAAGATACCATTTTAGAATCAGCAGTTAAAGAAAAGAGAATAATAATAGGATACCATTAAATATGATATAAAGCAAAGTTGCTTGTTATCCCTGTGATTGTTTATAGCATATCAGTTTTGTAAATACATACTTTGCATCCTTGCAGAGCATTATCACCTATGTAACCTGGCAGCAAACAACTCTCTGTTTTGGTAAGTGCTAATGATGATAGTTTGATTTTACCAAAATAGTTTGGACTGAGAAAACTCTTAAAAATTTTAGAGTCCTTTTGCACAGAAAATCAGTTGAACATGAACCATATTTAAAGTAAGGTTGCCATTTAGATGTGGATGACTCATCAACAGACAAACAGTAAGGTAAGTAGCATTTATGTCTGATAATACTTTCCCATGCCACAAACACATGGAATGTGCAATTATCACATGCAGTGAATAATGCTGAAAACACTGCTTCTGTCACCTTGAGATTTCATTGCATAGTTGGTGAGTTCCATATTCCTTCAGTGCTGCAGGTACAATATTTAATGCCAAAGATTTACTTCTTTTGCTGTTTATCTATTGTCTTTATGTGAGATGGTAGATACTGTCTAAAAATTTGTTCTCATCTTTTATTGCTGAAAAGTTTGTCTCAAATGTGGGGCAGGCCTGGCTTCTGTTGAAGCTTGGACCTGGGTTATTACATTTGGTAATCTTAAATTTGTAAGGAAGCAACAATATGTTGGCTTGATTCTTTTTGTTCAACCTGATGGCTTCAAATAATGAGTATATTGGCATTAAATAAGATTCACCTTTGCTAAATCCCAAAGACACTAAACAACCAGAGAAGAAGCTAAAATCTTACCAATGTACAGTGCTCATTACTTATGTGGGTTTTCTAACTTCTGGCTTTAACGTAGGCTTCAGTAGATTCTGGCTATAGATTAATAGAGTGACAGGGCTTCACCCTTAATAAGATCCAACTGTTCTTTTAATCTTTAGTTGCTCAATCCCAGAAGTTAAGAATTCTCATTTGCAAGTTTAGATCAAATATCAATAAAAGACTGCATCTTCTCTTGCCAATGTAGATTTTTTTTTGCTATATAATTCTAATATTCTTCTGATTACAATGCCAATAGATCTATTCTTAATGCCTTTCTACCAACTGATTCCTTGGGGGACAATGACAATTTGTAAGGTTTTCCCCCCGCCTTTATGTCCACAATGCATGTGGAGTTTAGTTTCTTGTGCCACACTTTTATTAACGATGCTCAGTACTGAATGCACTCACCTGATTGCTGCAATTCTTATTCCTTTCTTTCAAATTTAAATTTTGTTGTTTTTATTTTATTTCTTAACTTCAAGGAATGAACATGTATGTTTTTGGTAGCACTGGATTTGTAACCATAACATAATAATTTAAATGCTTTTCCACATTGAAAAAGAAAAAAAAAACTTTTAAGAAGCAAGCTTGCAGGTGAGACAAAATTTAGGAAGAATGATAAAAAGTGAGTGTTTTCCTGTACTCCAGGAAATATATATAAATATTTATATATATATATTTATATTTATATATTTATATATATAAATATAAATATAAATATATATATATAAATATAAATATAAATATATATATATATATTGAAATGGCTATGGAGATTTTCAGTCATCCAGGTCTTGGTTGTCCCAGAGGTACTTTTCAAGAGGCAACTGGACTTTCTGGGTTTTTTTTGCCGGGGGAGATGAAGAGCTGAAGAAGCTTCTTGGATGAGAAGTGAAACCAGAAATGTTGTTTCAAAATGGGATAAAAGCTTCAAAGATACACACAGGATTCCTCCTTTCCCTAGACCAAGAAATACCTTGATGGGTCAGTTGAGTGCTTAAAGGAGTGTGTTAATTCCTGATCTTCTGTCTTACTTTAAAAGCCTTCCTTAGTGTGAATCACTGTGACAAAATTGGCCCTGGAACCAGTTTAATTATCCTGGTGAGGCAGATTCTATTGCCAGCTTGCCCAATGTATAACTTTGAAGAAAAACTTCCCTCAGGCAACCGTTGGAAAAAGAACATGGCAGAAATGATAAAAGAAGCAGTGATTCCTCACATTTTAAGAGGTAGGACATCTTAAACTGTATTGAAAGTATGTCAAAGAAAAACTAGCTTGGACCCTTCAATTACAGCATGACATGTTAGCATAGTATATTTCATGAAAGTGATTTGGGTAGAGCACTCTTAATGAATGCCAGAGCCAGTGGATAATTTAATATCCAATTGTTATTGATTGATGTCAGCCAGGTCAAAAATCTTGGACTATAGTTTATAGTCTAACACTTCTTGGAAGAATGGCCATGATTCCTTCTGTCATCAGAAAAAGCACAACATAAATATAGTTGTTCCATCACTGAGATATAAGGCACCAAGAAAGCTAAGTTAATATTTGGCCATTGCCCTCTGTCTCTGGCCCCCTTAAATAGTTATTGTGGTTTGTTATTGTAGTTATTGTACAATGGCATGATCATGTGGACATAGAGGAAGCATAGGATTATACTGTGCTTTGGCAATGATTATGTTAAATATTAACAGAGCTTTGCTAAGTTTTATTCAATTGCAATCCCAAGCAATATATATATATATATATATATATATATATATATATATATATATATATATATATATATATATATATATATATATATTTCAGCAATCAATTTAAAGGTTATGACACATTGCTTTCCCCCTCCCTCTTTCTCTTTTTATAATGATGCATTTGCCACCTTCAAAACTAAGTAGAATAAGGAAACTCGTAGAGCTACAAGAAGACTGGTACAACCTGACAAACTGTCATGAACATTAACCTATTATCCCTGTTGGGTAAGATAGAATTTTACAACTTTGCCAGTACAAAAGATGTATCAGTCTTTAAAAAGGAACTATTCTTTGGATAAGGCCAAGGAATCTTTTCTGACATAGAGAACATATTTCATCTGCTTTTTGCCTGAAGGATGAAGGTCTGTGGCCAGTAGAATTGTGATACAACAAGAGGCAAGTGGGATGTGTTTGGTTATTTTTCTGTCCCCTTTTCTTTTTAGAGAAATGGTGGTAGTTTCCATTTTGATCTTTAATATTCTAATAAAATGGTCAGAAATAACCTGGATTTATGATAGGGGTGTATACTTTTAAAGGATCAATACTTTACTCATTAACATATTGAAATTCTCATAAAGGTTTTGAAAATTTCATATCCATCTATTGCGGGCTCCTGATTAGGATGCTAAGATTACAAAAGGTTTTGTGATTTTTCACTTATGTTATACCAATATTAAGTCAACAATCTGCTCAGGCTAGAACTACTACATATTGGTGAAAAGAATAAGACTCTGTCTAATCAGAAGTGGATTTGTCCAGAAGAATTGTGAGTTTTGATTCCCCCCCCCCCCTGATATTTGAAACAAATCACTAAGAGACTAAGACAGACAGACAGACAGTTAAATAAACAATGACCTCATAAACCATCACCTGATCATAGTAAGTGTTTCAGTAATTCCAGAAGCTAAGCTTATGGTAGCTTAGCTACTGATAGATATGACCATACTGACAATATGGTGGAGAAAAATAAATGCTGTAAAATCAAAGCAACAAAATCAAATACCAAAATGGAAAAATCAGTTCGAAAGATATATCAATAAATTACAACCTCGTACCAGCAATTTGAACAAAAGAAATTTGAAAATAATAAAATCAAGAGAATTAAAAAATGAGAGAGATGTTTCAAAGAAAATCAAGGAATATAAAGATAGAATATTGACATTATCAATAATTTTTGACAAAATCAGCATTTTGAACAAACTAGCTTTTGTTTTATAAAGATTTCTGGTAAATACAACAAACATAACACCAGGAATTTAACAGATATAAAATGCAGCAAAAGCAGGCTTTGTAAGGAAAAAATTGAAACCACGGATCACGTAATTAGTTATTAGTACACTGCGCAATGATAAAATAAAGCAAATTTCTAAATATTTGATATTGAAAATATAACATGAACATAATTTCACATTTATATTTCATAAAAATGCCTGATACCTTTTGTTTTGCTTGACATTAAAATGTTAAACTTCAGATACAAATATTCAAGGTATTAAAGTAAAACCAAAACATTTAATGTATTTATTTGTAGATGATGCAATTATCTAGTTATAGTTCATTTCCATATTGAATTAAATAATGAATGTTTCTTGTAAACCCAGGATCTGTTTCTGTGATAAATCATACAGCTTTTTAGGATTCAAATGATAGATTGCAGTGCTCCACAATCACTTGATTACCATTTGCAACTTTCCCTGTCCCTTTCCAGAAATATTTCACCTATCTGGAAAAAACCACCAAATCCAAAATAAAACCTCCCCCATCAGTGAAGAGATCCAGCAAAGAATCATCCCTAGAGAAAAATCATCCAGATGCCCTAAATTCTATGGTCTCCCCAAGATACACAAAGAAGGAACTTCACTCAGACCCATAGTCAGCTCCATAGGCTCACCTCTACAGAATCTTGCCAAATTTCTTGTCAAACAACTCCAGCCCTACACAGAATCCATCACCTCACACATACAAAACTCTTTCCACTTCATAGAAACAATAAAGAAACAAAACCTACAACCCAGTGACCTACTTGTGAGCTTCGATGTCAGATCCGTCTTCACCCAAGTACCCATCAAAGAAGCCTTGACAGCCATCCAAAACAGATGCAACCCCCCCCAAACACATCCTAGATCTGACCAACCACTGCCTAACCAACACATACTTCATCCACAATGGACAAAGATACAAACAGATAGAAGGAGCACCCATGGGATCACTCCTCTCACCCATCATCGCTAACCTATACATTGAACATTTCGAAGCCAATGTTCTAGACAAATCGGAAGACAAACCCAAACTCTGGCTCAGATATGTAGATGACACTTTTGTAATTTGGCCACACGGGAAAGAAAAACTGGACAACTTCCTCACACATCTTAACAACCTACACCCCAAAATACAATTCACCATGGAAACAGAAACCAACAACCAACTTCCCTTCCTGGACATCCTAATTTACAAAAAAGCCCAATGGCTCCCTAGGACATACCATCTACCGGAAAAAAACACACACCAACTGCTACTTAAATGCACAATCCCATCACCACCCTGATAGCCAAGACCCTCATCTCCAGAACCAAACGCCTAGCTGACAAAGACCACCTAAGAACAGAACTACACACCCTCAATAATATATTAATTTCCAATGGATTCCAAAGAAACACTATCACCAATCTAATCCGAAAAGAGATACCCCCCCAAAAACCAAGACACAGAACAAGACAATGGTATTGCACTCCTCCCCTACATCAAAGGCACCACAGACAAAAACAAACACAATATCAGGACAGCCTTTGGCACTGAGCAAAAAATAGCCAACATCCCAAGAAACCCCAAAGACAAGATCCAGCTAGAAAACCAAGGAGTTTATGAAATACCATGCAACAATTGCCCAGCCACATACATTGGACAAACCAACAGGAGAATAAATGCACGCATCGCAGAACACAAGAACGTAGTCAGAAGAGAAGAAAATACTTCCTCCCTCTTCCAGCACCTTAAAGCCACAGGATATGAAATTAATTTCAAAGGAACCAAATTAATATCCAACACTGAACACTCCAGCAAGAGAATAATCAAGGAAGCCATCGAGATAGAGAAACACCCCCATAACATGAATAGACGGGATGATACCTCCCGCCTACCAGACATCTGGAAGCTAGCCCTCACCAACATCAGCCACAAAAACCAACATCAGACCCAAAACAACATGGGACACCACTACCAATCCCCCTCATCTGACCCAGGCCCAAGCCCATCCTATAAACGAAGGACAACCACCATCCAGAAAACAGACCACGGCTGCTTCCCCAGCTGTCGCACCCCCTGACCTCAAAACCAAACAAACTGACACACACCAAGAACACAGACCCAGACCCCAAACTCAAAGCCAGACGAAAACCCAGAATGCTACATCACAGCCACCGGCTCAGGATATCACATCAGAAAACTCAGGAAATTGGCTTCCGGCTTTGCGTGGCTTCAGCAGCAGCAGGAATTTGCTTGTCTGCAATTCCTGCTGTGCTTGCTGCCAAGGTGTCCCCGATCCAAATGGGTCTGGGGGATATGGCTGCCCTGTAGAAGCAGCCGAAGAGAGAGGGGATCTGGACAGGGGTTTGGGGGTGTCGCAGACCCCCTCCCCAGCCGGAAAACCCCCTTTTTCCCAAGGTGGTGGAGCGGCGGTCAGTGATGGCCGTCACAAAGAAGCCTGCAGCCAGGTAAGATTTGTGCTGGAGGTTGAAGGAGGAAAATTTGGCTGAGCCGAGACAATAACAACTCTTAATTACCCTGGAAACTGAACTGTTTGAATTGCCTGAGGATACATTGTTTCCCAAAGAAGACTGGAAAGCTGCAGTTAAAGCTGTTAAGGGGAAAAAAAATTTTCTTAACTCTCCCTCCCCACAGAAATAGCAGACGGAGATCTGGAAAATCCACTTGGGCACGGAAGGTAACTCAATTTGAAATTTAAAGCCAAGGAATGAAGGATTTCTGGACATTGGATTTAAAAGAAAACAACAACAACAACTTAAAATTGATTTGGTTTGCTTTGTGACTTGAGATCTTTGAAATTTTGTTTTTTTAAAAAAGGGACTAAAGACATTGGGGTTGTGTTGAAGGAGAAAGGAAGAAAGAATGGCATTGTCTTTTGAAGGACTACAAATGGAATTTCAAAAACTGAAAAACAAAGATAAGGGCTAGTTTGGATCTATCTTTCGCTTTTTGGAAATGGCGATTTCTACTTACCAAGAAATACTACAGGATGAAGGGGAAGCCATCTTTAATGGACAGACACACTTAGTGGAGGAAAAAAAGCAGAAGGGGGGCAAGGAAAAGATGAACTTAGAACTTAAAAAACCAACCAAGAAAAAGAAAAGGGAGATGAAAAAGCGATATGATGTCAGAAAGCAACAGAAAAGAGAAATACAACAGAGAGGGAAGATTAAGAGAATGAAATTGGAGAGATGGGGGGGTCAAAAAGTTAGAAAGAAAGAAAGGGGGAAAGGAAAGAGAAGTCATAAAAGCTTTAAACAAGATGCAAAAAAATGGTTTTTTTTTCAGAGATAAGGGGTGAGATAATCTTTTTTTAAAAATGATTCTGCAAAAGTACATAAAAATGTATTGTAGACATTAGTATTTGAAGTTGAGCTAGAAAATTAGAATATTATATGATTTAAAAATGTATTAAAGCGAAGTCATGATTTAATTATAGAGTTTAATTTCTTAAATTCATAATAGTATGAAATAGTATTTTTATTGTTTAAGAATTAATAATAGAATTTAATTTCTTATGAAACATTGCTTTTACTATATTATAAATTTAATATTTCTTTTTTTATTTGTTTTTAGTTTTATTATTACTTATTAAACTCAATATTATTTGTTTGCTTTACTATTTTGAAATGTAATACTTTGAATGTACGGAGCAGAATCAGCACGGAAAATATGTATTATTTTAAGTGTTATTTAGGGGGAAGATAAAAAGTTGTCATACTTTAATCTGGGTTTACAGGAGAAATATTGTATTAGATAGAAAGGATAAGTAGGTGATTGAAAGAAAACAGACCAAAGATGCAAATATAATTATTTAATTGAGATGGAATAAATAAAATAGAATTAAAAGAATGAGTAGGAGAGAGAAAATATATGGAAAATAAGAGAATGTTAAATAAGATATGAGATAGTATATTAAGTGAGTATAAATTTTGATTGATGTCTGTATAAAAAGAGTTAACTCGGGGTAAGCCGCTTTCCAAAAAGAAGTTTTATGTATTTATGTTTTGTGTAATGTTTGTTTAAGTCTGACAGGATGTGTAAGAATACTAATGAAAATATATTCAATGAGTATATATTTTTAAGACAGAAGAATATGACTAAATAGAACGAAAGGGAGTAATAAAGAAAAGTTTTGAAAAGATATGAAGTTGATTAGATAAGATAAATATATATATATATATATAGAAGTGTGATAATTTGGAATTATCTTCTTTTTAAATATGATGGTTTATTTGTTTCTTCTGGAAAAGATATTTTATGTTACTACATCCTATGTTTTGTTTGTGTGTGTTAAAAAAAATTAATAAAGTTTGTTATATAAAAAAAAAAGAAAACTCAGGAAATTATACCACAAGAACTCAAGAAGTTGCAACACAGCAAATGGCCCAGGATATCACAGCACAAGACCAAGGATACCACAGCAATAAATCTCATAAGTTCATCACACAACCCATTATCCAAGCCATTACTACACAGGAGGCAAATGGAAAAGAGATCAAAACACAAACGACCCAGGAGATTACAACGCAGGACCCAGGATACCACAACAAAAGAACTCGCAAGCCCATCACACAACCCATTACCCAAGCCATTAAAACATGAGAGGCTTATGGAAAAAAGATCACTACAAAACAAACGACCCAGGAGATTACAGCACAAGATCCAGGATATCTCCACAACAAAACTCACAAGGCCATCACACAGCCCATTATACCAACATCAACTCCATCAACCAATCAAGAGGCAGCAGTGCAGCCAACCAGCCCAGCACACCAGCCCCCACCACCAGTATTTATAGAGAGATGGCAGCTCCGATCACACACTGCTTGCACTGGCACGAAGTCGAAAGCACCAGCCTGAGGATGGTGAGTGGGACCTCGCCAAAACGTCACCAAGATACTCTTAATCTTACATGGGAAAAGACCTGAACACACCTAGACCTACATACCTGTACCTGTGAAAATCTATGAAAACAAATATATATATATATATACTACAAATATATGTATATTACAATTAAGCAATACAAATGAGGAAAAAGAAAGATTGCACAGGAAAAGCCAATGTGTCAATATAAAAATCTTAATTAATCTTTACAAACAAAAATAAGTGGAATGGGAGAAGTCAAGGAAGAGTATAATGAATTAGCATAGAATTATAGAGATGGAGTTAAAAAGTCTAATGTTTTGAGCGAATTAAAGTTGGTGAAAGATTTTAGGAGCAACAAAAAGGACCCTTTCAAATATATTCAAATTGAGAAAAAGAGAGAAGCACTACTTAGTACAAACGATAACTTTTCAAAGCACAATAGTACTTTTCCAATCCCTATTTTAATTCTTTTTTCTTTTCTCCAACAGGAGAGTTTCTGCCCCACCAAGATTGAATCTTGAAACTGGCAAAAGCATAGAATATACTAATTTAATGAGCTCTCCAGGATAAGATAAATTTCGTCTTACAGTATTGATAGAATTTATTGATCTTCAGGTTGAAACTTTATGCATTATCCATTGAGAAATCCTGGAAAATGAATGAGACACCAGATAATTGGAGGTAACCAAATGTAGCTCTAGTCTCCAGGTTGGGTGGGAGGAGGAAGGGGGGGAATTATGGAAGTTATACTCATTTTGATTTTGGTATCTGGGAGGATATTTAGAACTGATTGTATAAGCACTTGGGAAATAATGCCATTATTGCCAGAGATCAACATGGAGTTCTCCTGAAAAGCTTTGCCAGATCCTTATATTTTGATGAAGTAAATTCATTAATAAATTGTGGGGAGCTACGCTAAGTATCTTAATTAGCAAGCCTGTTTATT
The DNA here is from genome assembly GCA_033807585.1 of Hydrophis major. Taxonomy (NCBI): domain Eukaryota; kingdom Metazoa; phylum Chordata; class Lepidosauria; order Squamata; family Elapidae; genus Hydrophis; species Hydrophis major. Next base: position 129,291,607 of record CM066331.1, read on the forward strand.
GTGAGCTGGGTAACATGATAATTTTATGTAGATGGTTTGAAAATCAAACTTGGTGCTCATGAGTGCTTCCTCATCAAACTTGGAAAGGAGTATCTTATAGAATCTCACAATATTTCTGATCTTTTGGTCAGCCATTTGCTGCTAAAATTCAATGCTGCAAGATTATGGGTGCTGCAGATAGAAGGGGCAGGCAGGCAGCACATAGATAGCCGGTTGCACTCTTGATAGAGATAAAAATAATACAATAGAAATTATTTTGTGTATAAATGAATGAAATATTCATGAAATTGAAGAATTCTTCAAGATTGCTTCCTTTTAAAAATGAAATAGATCCTTACTTAATCAGCATGTTGGTTGTGGAATTCTGGGAGTCTAAGTTCACATATCTTAATGTCTTCAAATTTGAAAATTAAAATTCAAATTAAATCAGAGCTTTCATTAATAAGACTGAGAAGCATTTTTGTTTTTAACTTTTTTTCATACAAATATGCAATAATTGTCAGCATGCCCACACATCCACCTTATGTTCAAGCTCATGTCCTTCACTAATAATTTAAAATATATATATTTCTGAGCATCATGAGCAGGGGTTGGATTTTACCAGTTCGCATCTATTTGCTAGAACCGGTTGTTAGCATTCTAAGCAGTTTGGAGAACCGGTTGTTAGAAGAAATTATTGGCCTAATCATGTAAGGAAGGCAGGAGGGAAACATTCTAGTGTTGCTTACAGAAACTGCCTCTCCGTTAACCCTGATTACATTCTTGGCAGGACTAGACTTCCTATCTCAGGAACTTCTCTGGAGTTTTTTTCCCTTCCTTTGCTGGTACTTTGCTTGTGTAGAGTGACCATTCAAAGTTACAATGGCACTGAAAAAAGTGACTTATGACCGTTTTTCACACTTATGACTGTTGCAGCATCCCCACAGTCATGAGAGGCCAGGCGAGGAGATGCGTGCCTCGATGTGAGTGATATTGAGTTGGCCACATCCAGCCAATAATGGTCACCAAGCTATGTCCACCCAGTCACATTACCACTAAGCCATGCCCACCACCTAAGCCATGCTTAGAACTGGTTGTTAAATATTTTGAATCCTACCCCTGATCATGAGCCTGTTTTTATTATTCCCAGGTTTATTTCTTCACATTCCTCCTGGTAACGGCACATGAAATGCATTCACTGACAGTCCATCTTTTCAGTTTATCACATTATTTTTGCTCTACCTTTTTCTTGTGCCATTGGCTTGGAAACAGTAGACAATAGCTGCAGCAGGTAGAGACCAGATGCCTTTCAACAAAAAAGGGCACAAATTGTTACTTGTTTGACAGTAGGAAATAAGAAGGATTTTTTTAATTGACCAAATTATGCTGCTTCTTGACACTATTCAGAGTTCATTTTCTGCTTGTGGGAAATCTCATTTGAGCGTTTTGGTTTTTATCTTATTTTGTTAGGTAAAATGGTTCCTTTGAGATTTCTCAGCGTGTAAAGTTTACTTCTGAACAAGACTAGTGGTGGGATTCAATTTTTTTTACTTCTGGTTCTGTCGGTGTGGCTTGTGGGTGTGGCAGGGGAAGGATACTGTAAAATCTCCAGTCATAGCTGGTATTTTCCAGTTCTTCGAACTATTCAAAATGTCCACTACCGGTCTCCAGAACTGGTCAGAACCTGCTGAATACCACCTCTCAACAGGACCTGTCAAGACCTGGTTTTGACATCAGTCTTGAGGATCCCAAGGAACCGGAAACTTGTTCAAATGACTAAACTAAGGAATGTACTCACTCTCTTTCTCTGCTTGGAATTTATATATATATATATAAGTTTGAATTATATCCACTTCTCATGATGATTTTTTTCTTTTTCTTTTTTCTTTTTATATATATATACTGTTTAAAAATTAACTATGGTATGCCATCCACCAGATGAGTAGCTATATAAATTTGAATAATTGTCAAATAAATTTGCAACTATTTAGTTGACTGTTGATATAAAGAAAACAATAATAACAATACTCTTTGGAAAGAAAGAGCTGAAGTTTTCTTTTAAACTTTTTGTCTGAATTTGATCATTTGAACGTTAACCCAGCTATAAAATTTGAAAATGGAAAAAAATCATTCTTCAGTTTAATAAGGGACAATAAATATTTATATAGTATTATGTGTATGTGTGTATGTGAATGAGATAGAAGAGATGAAGGGGGATCTTTTGCTTTGGAAATTTTTGAAGAGGAATAATATAAATAAGCTATGGCCAGGTTTATTAGAGTAAGCAATGTCTTTTTTGTCAAATGTAATTCTAATAAATAAGAGGGATTAAAATACACCAAAGAAAACATTAGTTAAAATGCACTAAAGAAAATATCTGTTGACTTGTGAAGCTTCCTGAACCTGCTCCTGAATTGCCATAATCAAAATAACACATATCCTAGCCGGCCAAAGTCAAGGCCATCTCCACAGAAACCAGTAATGGCCAGAGGGAGTGACTTCTACAACCCGTAAAATTTCTTCATTGGGGAATGTGACTGATGACACACCTTGGGGATAGGGGAAAACAGAGTCAAAGGCAAGCTGCGAACTGAGTGGGGTCAGAGCTAGCTTCACTGGGTCCATGCCAACAGGTTGCCACTAATAAACAATTGGATTTTTCTGGAAACTTTGCTTGAGGCTCCTGCTTTCATTAGGGCATAAGTTGGAACCCTGACAATATCCACTTTTAGATTATTTCTGAAACTGTTTGCTCATAATTTTCATGACACATCAGAAATACACTATACCATAAATCTTATTTGTGTGATGAAATGTCATTAATGCAAGAAAACCCCAAAACCATTATTTTTTTTATATGTACCCATTTCATGTATTCACAACTATGTAGACACTTATACTTATTATCTTGTAAACAATTGGCAAATCAAATAAATAAATAAAATAAAATAAATTAACCGTGAACAGACCATTTTTGGATTTATGAAAAGTTAAAGACTATCTTAATGCTAAAATCATGAGCAGGGGCAGACAACCTGAGAAAATCTGACAAATGGAAAGTATTCAAAATGATATTTATGAATGAAATTAATGTAATTTGAAACCTTACTTTGGAATTCATCTGTTTAGTTTTTGCTTTATAATTTTATCGTTTTTTTTCAAATGCTTCATTCAATTGAAAAATGAATATAATCCTTGATCTAAACAAGACATTCCACTGAAAAGTTTGTTTTATAGGCATAACCCTTAGTTGCTTCTTGATTCAATAACTTGAGCAGTTTTTGAAGTTTAGAAAGATAAAAAGATTCTTATGGTCAAAAGAAATTTAAAAAGACGCCAATCAAAGGTAGCCAAAGAGGAATCAAAAAGTTTTCATGCACCACCTTAGTAGAGTGCATCATAACAGAACTGGACACCAAAGAGCAAAGTAATTATCACAATTACAATTTTATGTCTAAAACTATCTAATTAATTGTCCTAGCATAATGAAGAAAATAAATGCTGTCATATTAGATTGTCTCTATCAATACTTGCAAAACTCAACATGACCAAAAAGTACTGTAGAGAAATTTGAAGAATCCGGAGATTATAAAATAAGAAAGAAAGCCAGACTGAAAGGAAAAATATTGGTAGGGAATTATACTGTCAGCTTCTCTTTCCAAATGATGTTAAACTAGAATTTATCTTGTATGTATTAACATACTCACCTGCAATTGGTTGGTCCGTGGTGGCGGGAAATTTGAAGAGCTGTCACTGGCCACAGCCGCGAGCAGCCCGACTGTAAAAGGGCTGCCGTGGTTTCTTTGGCGCTTGGTCCTAGGATGAAGTAAAGGCAAATGGTTACTACGCTGGTGTCCTGAGTCTCATTCCCATGATCTAACATATTGTATGAGTCTTTGGGAGATAATTGGGAGCTCCACATCTCTGCCTCAAAATAAACAATTTAAATCAGCATTTTCAGACTTGGTAGCTTTAAGAAGCTTTAATGAACTTCAACTACCAGAATCCCAGCCAGCAGGCTGACTCCACAAATGTTAAAAGTTTCCAGGTTTTGAAAAAAATATTTACAAATGGATGTGAATCAACTCTCATATTTATTGTTTAAAGTAGAAATCCAGAAGTTTACTTTTCAGATATATTCTTCAAGGAGTTTTCCTTGAACACCGGAAAAAAAAAACTTTCTGGTAATTTCATTCTGTATGCATATTGAAGTAGACATGAAGGTCAGTTGGTAGTGCAATAACATTATTTAAAAATAAATTCCCATCATGTATTGGAAGCATATATTAAGGAGACATTAGAAAGAGGAATTAATGTTTCCCAGCTTGCAGCTTCAGACTGCCTGATTTAATTTTGTTCATATGTTAGGAATTATTTGCAGAGGACTTAATTTTTGTAATATCACATTTTATGTTAGCTCTTAAGGCCTGTATTCTTGCTTTTCATTTACTAGAACATGCTATTATGCAGATGCATGCCATTTGTTTCTGATTGAGGTGAAATGGCTAGAATTAAATCTGAACAATACTTCTTTCTAAAGATTTTTTTAAAAAAACATTCATACTCTGTGTGTTGTTTAAACTTTCTATTTCAAGCTTTCCCTTTCTGTTTTCAGCAATGCCTTTGCTACAACACATACTTCTTTTGCACAGAATAATGTCCACTACTAAAATAGTTAATTCACCCTTGAAGAAACAGCCTGAGTGTAAAGTTATTTAATACAATGTATACATTTCTATCTGAAGATATTTCCAGTTCCAACTTTTGCAAGATAATGGGGCAGATGGGGTTGATTTAATGTCTTCCTCATCAGTGGCAGCATTGTTTCCAGCGATATAAACTGAATATCAAAATATACAAATATTACAGCAACTTAGTCATTATGATAAGTTGGGTTACATGGATGGAACCTAGTTTTATTATTGTTGTTGATAGTCAAGTTCACATAAAATGTTTTCGTTATCATCCAACATAGCCACTTTAGGTTGTCTAACTAATGATGCATTTGTGCAAAGTAGTCGTGATTTTGTTAGGCTTCCAGGTCCATATATAAAAAGTATACATGTTTATATGAATAATTTTCCCTAATACATGGACAATCTGCTCATTGTAGCCTCCATTATTCAAAAAGGCACTTATACAAACTTATTCTACCCTCTGAAGGCTGCTTCATTTGATTATCTAACTATTCGCTGTGCTGGATGAAGGGACAACATTGTTCCTTAAAGTAACTGGCAAAGCTTTAGTAATCTTGACTAAAGAATTCATTCATCCTCAGATTTAACTGTTCATATGATTATGATATATTAAAGCTGTCTGTGCAATGGAGCATGCCGTAGATGTATTTCTAAGTATTCATATAATGTGTCATCATGCTTTCTACTTAATAAATGAAGGTTATAGATATCATTGGCTAAGTTATCTTCTAATCATCTGAACAATTTAGGAACTGGAGGTATTGCTTTGACATAGCCTCACGCAATTTGAGGCTCATCGGATATATTGGGATTTCAAAATCCGGAATTCTCATTTGGCAGGGATGATAGCCATTGTTCAAAATGTCCAAAGGGTGGCGAAATGGAGAATGATACCCTAAATAATATATTTTTTTCCATTTGTCAAACAATTTTTTAGAATTTGGTTTAGCTTTGGGGAATGAGGTATCATATAGTAAAGACCAGTCTTTAGAAACCTATTCAATGGTAGGTCATGGCAGAAAAAAAGAACAGACCTTCTGCAGGGACCTAATAAATGATCTTGCATTTTCTGCAAATTGCTCAGTTGAGTTAATTAATGTCTTCCTCATCAGTGGCAACATTGTTTCCAGTGATATAAACTGAATATCAAAATATAAAAATATTACAGCAACTTAATCATTATGGTAAGTTGGGCTACATGGCTGGAACTTGGTTTTATTATTGTAATAAATTTTATATTATTATTATTATTATTATTATTATTATTATTATTATTATTATTATTATTATTATTATTGTCATTGTTGTCATTGTAGTAGTTGTTGTTGTTGTTATTGTTATTGTTATTGTAAACTCGAATTAATCTCAGAATAGTCAGTGGCATTTCTTCCTAAATCTGTACATAAGCAACACAGTTGAGATTGAATGAAATTGTTTCTCTTGTGACATATCATGAAAGTACTAGTTGTGAGTATAATTGTAAAAGAGTTCAGAGCAGATACATACTCTGAACTCTATGCTTTTGGGATTTTTATTTCCGATTATCCTTTATATATATTCTTAGGTTATTAAAAAAAATAGCTTTTGATAATTTTTCCCAACACTGATGGCCAAGAAGCCAATTGAAAAATAGCTTCACAGAAATAACATTCTACTTATGTCTATAAAATGTAGACTAGACATCTATTCTTTAGATATATTATTGTCTGACAAAACTGATTTGGACAAAAACACTGTAATTACCTAATGTGTGGTTCGCAATTTTCCATCTCATTACCCAAACCTTGTATCTTATTACAGTAGAATCCATTTAAAATAAATCCTGTTAACAGAATGAACCTAATGAAAGCACACACTTTTTCCATCCAGCAGACCAAAACATTTATAGGATCACAGGTCTAACTTTGTGAATATCCTACTAACAATTTATCTTGTTAAATAATTTAAAGTGTCAATGCTAATACAATAGAAATTAGATTACCAGTACTAATATAAGTAATGTCCTGGAAAAAATATGTACCTTTGAAAACTGACCCTAAACATATTCCTAGTCTTTTCACATCTTTCTGCAACTTACACTATAGTTTCAGAGTATAGAAACTTGTTTTGGGAATGTAAGAGTGAGTTTGTAATAGATCCATATTTATTTTCATTTTCTTGCCACATCTTCCATCATTTCCTCTTCTTTCTTTTGTCTTAAACACTCTTAGGCTAGATTATATATCATGTTAAAACGGGTTATTAAAGGAACTCATTTTCTCAATTTCAGTTATAAATACAGTCACTCTTTAAGACAGGCCTTTTTTTTGTACTTTACCATTTTAATAAATGAAATTAATATTGTCATTCAAACTCGGCTCACCGAATTCTAACATAACCAAATAGGGCTTCTTAGGTTTGGTAGTGATTACAGCACACATGTTTATTGGGGGCAGGGTTGGGATGCGTGACTTTTACCACCTCATTTATTACTAAAAGTAAAATAAAAAAAGGGGGGGGAGGAGAAATTGTACCTCTGTCTACCAGCATCCATCGGTATTCATCTGGCTAGCATCCTGTCAGTGTGTGAGAGAGTTGAGGGCTGTTTGGAAACTGAATCAGTATTTTCTGTGTGAGTAAGAAGGAGACAGCAAGGAGCCTGGGCGTGGCTTAGCTCAACTGCAGTTGGAACAAATATCTCGGTTACCTTGTACCTGGTGCAGTGCTCTAAAGCGGCAGGATGAGAGTCCCAAGATGCGCTGCATTAGTGGTAAAGTTCCTTCCCTTCAACTCGACCCGGAACCCTTACACGGCCTTCTCACCCACCACATCCAATTGCAAAGCGCTTTCTTTCTGCTGTCCGGAAGTACAATGGATGCTTCTTTTGGAGCCAGAGAGGTGAAGGATGGAAACGTTATGCCAACATTCAAAGTGCAGCGGCAGGTCTACCACAGGATAGGGAATATCATGACGGGCCCTCAGCAGCAGCCTTCATTTCTCCAGATATAATAATGTAGTGGCGATGATGACAATGAGAAGGCACATATGTTCCTCTTGGCTTCTAGGTGCTCGCTAACAAAGGATTTTTCAAAATGACCATCAGAGCATTAGCATTTTGTATGGTATTATTAACATACTCTGATGCTAAGGAGTTCTACTCTCCCTCCCTACCTGAAAATAAATACCTTCCAACTGCAGTTGAGCTAAGCCATGCCTAGGATCCTTGCTGTCTCCTTCTTGCTCACACAGCAAATACTGTTTCACTTTCCAAACAGCCCTTAACTCTCTCACACACAGACAGGATGCTAGCCAGATGAATATTGATGGATGTTGGTAGGCAGAGGCACAATTTCTCCCCCTTATTTTTCTCCCCAAAAACTTGCCTGATCACATAGTTTCGTAGTGAAGCAGGGGGACCCTGCTAGTATTGTATATATACTATTATTGTGTAAACTGATGATGATGACTTTTATTGGCTTTAAATCCAACATTTCTTGGTCAGAATCATGGTCGCCAAATGAATATATAAACTGATATAAATAAATGAATGAATATTGTCAAATCTAACCATTTCATTGTTTCACAGCAGTATGTAAGGTGAAATCTGGGTCTCAGTAATGCTGAATTTAACTCCCAAATAAGAAACGATACTAGCCAGAATAATTTATGTGGAACTGCCTGATACTAAGCAGCTAGATGCATAACTCAGCCTATGGAAGTAACAATAAAGAGCTGTGTTATTTTATACAATAGAAAAGACACATATCCTCGTTTCATATCCTCTTCCGGCCTAACCAGCTTTATTAGGGGCATAAGCTTTCCTGAAGAGTAGCTCACTTCATTAGATGGAAACAGAGCTTGCTGAATTGGCCAGATATCCTAAGTCCAAGCCCAGAATCATTATTTCCATCTTTTTAAATTGTTTAAAAGATTGGCTGTCTTGAACCTGCATGTCAATCATTTAATTTAGATTATTAAAGAGTGTAGGGTAAAAAAATAAAAATTGGTTTAACAACATATTTCCCCAGGAAATTTATTACGCTTCTACTAATGTGTGTCAGCATCATAAGTGAGGGCAAACAGTTGCCTCTGTTCCAACAAATTAAAGAACATTTATTTTTCCAAACCGTGCTATTTTACTGGTAGGGTTTTTTGGGGGGAGGGGACATGTAGGAAAAGGAGGGGCTAATTTAATGCAAAAAAATTATCTCAGGTTGTTGTAAACAGCAAAATGCCGTGTTAACTTTTGAATTCTTTCCTTTGAATAAGATGATGACTACTGAAATATATAACTTCATTTCTTTGCAAAGGATTTCTTTGACCTTGAAATAACACAACAGGTCTACATTATAAGTCATCTAATCTGTCTGATCTGCATATCTGCCATTCTTCAATGGAAGAAGAAGTGGGGGAGTTGGTACAAGTAATCCTTTTTGATGTAACCTAAATATCTTAATTCTTTTATTGAATCTGTATAATTTTGCACATGATATACAACTGGGGACTGGAGCCCAGATGCCTGGAAACTTGTCACTCTCTTGAAGAGATAGCAAGCGGAGAAGGGGCTATAAAAATTCCATCTCTGAAAGAAATTTCCTGGAAAACACTTCTCAACGACATTCCCAGAAAAAAAAGGGGGGGAGGGGAGAAATTAACATGTTAATTTCTTTGTATTTCTTTGTATTGACGAAATCCACATCAGACTAAGGGGAAGGGTTCTAACTCCCTTTATCTATGCTGGAGGCATGTTAGACTTTGACTATCACCTGGATAACTTCCTTTTCGATAAAGAATTCTTTTTGAAATACCAAGTTTTCAGAAGTTCGATAAAGAATTCCTTTTGAAATACCAAGTTTTCAGAAGTTCATTCTTATTGTTTGAAAGACAGAGAATCTGGGCCTTACATAACCATTCACTTATTAGTTTTTCATGCCCCTCCATCTTTGTTGACTCTGAAAATAAAAATAAATCAATAAACATAATAACAATAAGAGTGAGAAGAAAGATCTCCTCAGGAAAAGCAGCTAACATCCAGCCCATCTCTCTGACATCCCATAAGTGAAGAAGTAGAGATTCAAACAAATATAACAAATGTCTTTTTTAGGTGGATTCATTTTTATGTACAGCTCAGAAATTAATCCCTAATTACAAGAACCTCAAGCGCTAGAAGATAAAATTAGATTGGCATTCCAGTCATTACAAAGTTGGAAAATTACAGGAAATTATGTAATATCCATTGAAATAGGGCAAGTCACAGAAAAAATATCAGTATAAGTTTTAACCGAGCTGTGATAGAAAATCTGGGAATGACAGATTGACTAATGAACTGAGGGAGGTCAATCTACATGCCAATTGTTAGATATTAGCACACTTACCTCCTATTGGTGGAATCGAGTGAGCGGGAAAAATCAAATGGCCATCACTGGTTGGAGCTACGGCTAGCTTGGCTATATAAAGAGCTGCCATGGCTGCAGTTTGCACCTGCTTTCCTGAGAGAATAAAATAGAGTTGAATGAGCTGGAGCCTCTTGTCGTCTCTACTCAAGATCTAACACTGGCGACAAAAGTGGGATTCTGAGAAAAGACCAGCAAGCACTTGGCAAATTAAGTTTGAGGGTAAGTGTTGAGGTAATTCCCCATTAGGAGAATGAGCACATACAGGGAGACGTATTTGAGCGAAGTGTTTGAATAATACACACATAGTACACAGATACACTGTACAGTAAATGTAGGTTTTTACTTCAAGAAAGATTTAAGCAAAGTTCAAGATAAGCAGTCCAAAAGTCATTCGCAGGTAAATCAGTCAGTTTTCAATCCAGGGATAATCCAAATATCAAATTCCAGTGTCAAAAACAGTTCAGTATCAGACTTACATTAAATCCAGTAATATCAGTCAATTAGAAGAAATGGAGCAACAGCAATACTTTCCAACAGAAGGAAACAGAGATACACTTACACTCTCTTCTGAGACTCAGATTAAAACAATCCAGGTTTCTGGCTCCATCTTATGGCCGTTTGAAAAACCACACCCAACTACAGTTTTGCATTTTCTTAAAGATATAGTACTAAAATGTCTATCCTGGCTTATATATTTCTAACTCAAATACCTGTTAGGTGACTCATATTCCTAACAGTAACTATTTGAAAATGGCTGGAACAAATACGCCACCCTCACTGAAGATTGGGTCAGAAGATTGGGAATTGTACATTGACCGATTCCACATGTTCTTAGAAGGAAGTGAACTTCTGAACATTTCAGAACAAAGGAAGAGAACAGCCTTCCTCACACACTGCAGGCCCAGAGTGTTCAAGATGGCAAAAGCATTATCCATGCCAAATGATGTATAAACAATAGCCTGGCCAGATTTGGAGAGAATCCTGAGAGCACACTATACCATCCCCCCCCCCCCCCGGCATCCTGTTTAGTCAAAAGGCATGAATTCTATCGCCAAGACCAGAAGGAAGGAGAGAGTATCAGCGATATTGTCGCAAACCTTTGGGACATTGCTGGACCTTGCAAGTACCTAAATGTGGATGAAGCAATGAGAGATCATGTAGTCCTGGGGCTCTGAGATCTAACACTGCAAAGCCGCCTGCTATTGAAGCCCAAAACAACTCTAAAGGAGGCCATAGAAGAAGCATCGGCTGTGGAAGCATCCCAGAAATCAGCAGCTACTATGTGGAAAATGAATAAGATGCCCCAGCAACCACTGAAAGAAACTTCCACTACCCATCATGAGGACATCGAGTCTGAGTCAGAGATTGATGAAAATGATGTGGAAGTGAACCAACATTGTTCGGAAAGGAATCTGAAAAACAAGGAGTGGAAGAAGAAGGAATTCTGGTACTCAGGGTGTGAAGAAAACCATCCATGATCAGAATGCCATTTCCGCGACACCATTTGTCAATGTTATGATTGACGGGGGCATATAGCAGCACAACCCAGCAACAGAGGACAAAGACAAAGCATATCCCCCCAGAACAGAACAACCCAGCCTGGATGGTGTCAAAGCCAGTTCAGCCAGAACAGAAGAAGAGATGAACTGGCCAGCGATAGAGGTAAGACACACCAAATTGTGACAGTAGGCCATTCTAGCATGGCCCATGCAAAGAAATGGCAGACCATGCAAAATTTCAAGGATTGTAGTCAAATGGCTCTACAATTGATTATTTCTATTCCTACCATCCTGAAAAAAGAACTATATATGTACCATGTATTGGTAAAGTGTTTGGTAAAGTTTCATGTGTACCAGAGTTAGATCACAATTTGCTGAATGTGTCTTGCTGAGTGTGAACGGTATGAGGTAATTTTTGCAAGTAAGATCATAAAGAATAACAAGATGTGTGAACAAAGTTTGAAACTGAACAACAAACTGGTGGAAGTGTGCAAACAATATTTCAAATGAACCAAAGCATAATGGAAGTGCACATTTGTTGCACAGAAGGCTGGGTCATGCAAGCTTTAACGTATTACAGCGTGGGAAGAAATAACCATCTGGTTTAGTTCCAAGCCTGGCTGTCAGACACAGTGGATATGGATGTGCACAACTGAAGCACACCCACACAGCAAGAGAAAGGAAGAGGAAGATTACTCTACCATTAGGACTCCAGCTCATGACAGAAATGCCAGGCCTTGTAGTATTTCCAGATGATTTTCAAATAGATTTGAGACTTTCTGGTATCTTTCCACACTCTCAAACACAAGCAGTAGTGGAAACATTCCAATATTTTCTTTTCCAACTTGATTTTCCCGAACATTCAGTTTTCTTTTATATCCAAGAATCTTGTCCCTTGAAGTCAAAACATGTTTCCTGTTATGAACTAATAAAAGCATGTAAATAAAGTTTTAACAAAGCTTAAAGAAAAAGCAGGGTTCTAATCCTGCACTTCTGATTGGCTGATAATAGCAATATTGGATTGGTCCGTTCTGGAGAATCTGATTGGTTGTTAACGAGCCACTCTCATTGGTTCAAGGGTTCAACACTTCCATGTTCTCATTGGCTAATAGGTCAGCAGCCTGCCCTATAAAAGGGCTGCTGCTGCCCTAGGGTTTTGCTCTGTTCAGAAAGATTAATAAAGAGTGTAAGTTCACTGTTCACTGCCTCATCTCCGTTCCTTGCACCTATGCGCAGAACTTAACATTTCCAGTGACTTGCTCCATTTTATCCCCTTTCTTGCCACAGTTGGTAAATGAATCACTGTAATTGTTAAATTAGTAATACAGTTATTAAGTGAATCTGATTTTGCCATTGACTTTGCTTGTCAGAAGGTCACAAGAAGTGTTCACATGACTCCAGGGAACTGCAACATTCATAAATAAGAAACCAGTTGTCAAATATCCAAATGTTTATCATGTGACCATGGGAATGCTGCAACAGTCCTAAGGGTGAAAAAAATGTCATAAGCCATTTTTAGTGCTGTTGTAACTTTGAACAGTGACTAAACAAACCATTATAAGTTTATATCTATCTGTACTATTTTCTCAAAAATATTCTTGCAATTCTGCCCTTCAGCTCAAACACTCTGTTGAAAACTCTTCCTCCGCTGAGCTACTGTATTTTTGTGTGAAACAGACTTATGTGCTTTTTGTCCAAGCTTTCACACATATAAAACATTCTTGACTGAACTGGTCTTTGTTTAACAAAGGTAGCCATTTTTGTAATATCATCCAGACCTTTTTGATATCAATGTTTGTCTCTGAAGAAAGCAGTGTGTTGGGATAACATCAGACATTTTTGAAATGAATGAAATTTCATGGAATCAATTATTGATGAAGCACCATCAAGAGATGCCAACACGGTTCCTCCAAAACAGACATTTTTTTCCAGCTATGGAGTCAAAACATTAAATACATCTCAACCTTTGTATGTTTCCCGTAGTTCTTTGTAGGAGAAAAAGTTCCTGGCAATTTCACCATTATTTACAAATATTTATAAATGCCATAACATGATATTTATTAGTGAAATCTGTTGACTCATTAATTTGGACAGAAAAGTGTTTTTCAGTTTATCACACAAATCTCTTTGGCATCATGTGACATGTCCTTAGTGTTATACTGTTTTGTACTGTTTGGTAGTAGAATATTTTCAGTTCTTTGTACTGCATCTAGTCCTAGCGATTTTCTCACTATTATTTTATATGCTAAACATGATTACTTTCTCACCCAAAGTGTGACTTTTCTTTTGATGGGTAATAAATTCTACTACTAAATAACTTGCTTCTTTTGATTTTTTTAAGGTCTGTGATTTCATTAACAAAATTTTTACTCTGCTCTGTGGCTCCAATAGCCATTGAAAATATTTAGAGTTTATATTTGTAGTCAAGTGTCTTTTTAATTTGGTTGAAACCATTGCTGTATTTGTAAATTGTTTGCCACAGATGAGGCACAATTTATTTTATTTTATTTTTATTTATTTATTTGTCAAAAGCTTACAATATAATAGAAACGAGGATAAACATAAGTTTAAATACAAGATGCAGGAACTAATAATTGGGGACAATAGGACAGGGACAGTAGGCACGATTGTGCACTTATGTACGCCCCTTACAGACCTCTTAGGAAGGGGATGAGGTCAATAGAGGTTTGCAATTGAGTTTGGAGTGGTTTACATTTAGTTTATATCTGTTGTGTTATTGTTATTAAAGCTGAAATATTCATTAATTGGTAAGACGTAACATGATTTTATGTACTATGCTTAAGTCTAATCTTAGTCGGCATAGTTCAAGGTTACCTAAGCCAAGAATCTCAAGTCTGGTGAGGTAGGGTATTCTGTTGTGAACAGAGGAATGTAGCACTCTTCTGGTAAAACAATGGAACAAAACAATGTGGATCACCAAGTTTACTTCATGTAAACATAGAGGAGTCCTGTGTATTTTACTCTGCTAGTTGTTGCTGACTACAGTGGGCAGTGGTCATTTCCATTCCAAGGCCTTAGAGCCAGTGCTATCCAAAGATGTTTCCACATCATGTGGCCAACAGACTGCTACAAAGCACCGTTACTTTCCAACCAAAGTGATACCTATTTGTATTTGCGTGCTTTCAAACTCCTAGGTTGGCAGGAACTTGGTAGAGGACAGGAGCTCACCCCATCACACAATGGTCAGGTTTGAACTCAACCCTCTGTCAGCTTTGGAAACCATATTAGCACCAGATGCTTCCACACTGCCACATTCTTGAGCCTGGGAAAATGGGAGGGGGGAATTTCTTGGAGCATATGTGGTTAGACATAATAGCATTCTTCTTCTAAGTCAAGGTCATGTTATTTCTGCACCTGGCTGAGGAGTGGTTGAGGGGACCTCTCATGTTGGGGCAGATGGTGATTGGGGCATTTGATGCCATGAGGGTTGCAGGGGGTGGATTTGTAATATTTTACTTACTGAAGGGAAACCCAGAACATTCAGATTTGGGATTTCCCAGATGTGTCAGTCTACTACTCTAATGAAAGGAACCTTTGAGAAGATGTCTGTTTCTGAGTTATTGGTTGGAATTCAGGTTTTCTGGAATGCTGACATTCTCAGTTTTCTAATTTAGGGAGGTGCAACAGCTGAACGATTAAGACGTCATGTAAAACTATAGATAAATGATTTTCATTGTAAAGAAGGACTATTTTTAGAGGTTGTTAATGTAACAGTGCAGGAGAATGCATGAAAAGATTTAAGTTCTTCATTGCCAAAACCATTACTACACTTACTGGTATTGCCCATTGTAAAATTATCCTCTCCAAGAATTGGTATTTTGAATCATCATTCATGACTAAATAATGTATACAAAATTATTAAAAACATACACACACACACACACCCATCCACCTCAGAGAGATGATTTACAGTTGCTACTACTACTCCTGATCTGTACCACTATAAAACCTAAGTTTTAAAACTTGTTAAGTTTTATTTGTGGGAAGGGCTATCTGAAGATGTCATTCCCATAGCAAAGTGCCAATGAAGTTAAATTTCCAGTAATAATAAGAAAACAGTTCTTGATAAATATTTTGCTGAGTGCACTGAAGATGGAGAATAGTTACAGAAACTATCCTACGTAGCACACATCTTTTTCATTGTATGAAGCGGCTGCACAAGTCCTTGCCAAGTCACTGGAAACATGTTTTGACTTCAAGGGACAAGATTCTTGGATATAAAAGAAAACTGAATATTGGGGAAAATCAGGTTGGAAAAGGAAATATTGGAATGTTTCTGTTAAGTTTGGAGCATGGGTGTGAATGATGGAGACGAGCCGGTAGAAACAGTGAACTTCAAACTCTTTATTTACATATTGTGACAGCTCAGCTCGAGGGCTGCTCTAGCCTTACTTATATAGGCAACTCATTAACTAATTAACCAATAGCGAACCTGGAGCGCTAGCTCCGTTAACCAATGGGAATGGCTTGTTAATGGCCAATCGGATACTCCTGAACGGGCCAATCCGATCCTGCCATTAACAGCCAATCAGAAGTGCAGGGCCAGAACCCTGCACTAGACTTCAAGCTCAATGATAACTTTATTGGTATTATGCATTCACAACACCCCTTTCCCCCGGCTTCTCCCCACGGGGCGCAATTACATAGTCATTAAGGTAGGACGGTTGTTTAATTAGTCTTTTCAATTTTCGCAAGGTGCCTGGTGGTTGGCTGCACTCTTGCTGAGGTAGATCGTTGTTTAGCAGTAGGGATGCCTCTGGTTCCGAGTTCGCGTTCTCATTGTCATCACTATCACTGGCCATTTCCTGAGGTGCATTCACTCCGGTCCCTGGTTCCTGTTCCTGCGTTCCCGTTCCATTATCAGTCTTTTCGAAAGGGTTTCCTTCTGATAGTAATTCGCTTTCCTCTGTATCTCCCCCCCTCAGTTTGGTCAAAGGGGAGTTCGGAAGTGCGAGGTGGTAGCCGCGATCGTAGCTGATCTATGTGGCGCTTCCAAAGTCTATCATCAGGGCACTGAACGAGGTATGATCTTGGGCCGGTTATGCAGATTACGGTCACCTCTACCCACAGCGGATTGCCCGATAAGTTTTTAGCGAATAGTAGATCACCTACCTGGAAGGTACGGCATTGGCTGCTGGATCCGAGTGGCTTTTCAGGTTCGTAGGCTGGGTGTAACTGGTCGAGGTGGGAGCGGAGCTTTCGTCCCATTAGCAGTTCAGCAGGAGTTTTGTAGGTGACACTGTGAGGTGTGATGTGCTTCAGGAAAAGGATCCGGTTGATTTTTTCATTGATGTTGTCGTAGTCGATCTTTTGAAGAGTCTTTTTGACAAATTGAACCATGCGCTCAGCCCTACCGTTGGCAGCAGGGTGCACAGGCGAAGTGAGGGCATGTCGAATACCACGGTCAGCCAAATACTGCTCAAAAGGTAGCGCGGTAAATTGGGGGCCATTGTCGGATACCAGAACGTTTGGTAATCCATGGGTTGCAAAAAGTCTTTCCAGTTTTTTAATGACTGCATCAGTGGTTGTGCTGCTCATTCAGTGAATCTCAAGTCAATTTGAGTAGGCGTCGAGGGTTAGCAGAAACGTGTGGCCTTTGGTCGGCCCAGCAAAATCCAGATGGATGTGGGACCAGGGTCCCCGCGGCATCTCCCATTTGGTTGGGGTTGCCTTTGGTGGAGCGTTGCTTACTTCTTGGCATCTCTTGCAACTTTTAACCCATGATTCAATATGTCTATTGATGCCTGGCCACCACGCGTAGCTTCGTGTGAGGCCCTTCATGCGCACAATGCCAGGGTGGCCATTGTGCAAGGTTCTTAGCAGCGTCTGTTGGAATCGTTCTGGGATAACGACTCTATCGCCCCAGATGACACAGCCCTTCTGCGAGAACAACTCTGTTTGACAACTTTTGAATGGTGCGAAGTCGTCTGGTACTTGGTCCAATGGCCATCTGCGTTCCACCCACATGAGGATTCGCGCCAAGATGGGGTTGCGTTTTGTTTCTCTCGCGATGTCACGGGCAGTCAATGGCAGCATGTGGAGTGTCTCGATCTGCAACGCTGTCATCGTTGGTGCAGGATCGTTGATAGTTTCAGGGAGCGGTGTACGGCTCAGCGCGTCGGCGTGTCGAATGGCTTTACCAGGACAATATTGTAGCCGATAATTGTAGGCAGCCAAGAATTCTGACCAGCGGGTCATTTGGGAGAAAGTATGTAGGGAGTTGGCTTGTCCCCAGCGATGATCCCCAGCAATGGTTTGTGGTCAGTTACAATGGTGAAAATCCGGCTGTACACATACTCATGAAACCTTTTAATTGCTGATACAATCGCCAGGGCTTCCTTATCGATTTGGCTGTAATTTCGCTCAGTTTTTGAGACCGTCTTTGAGAAGTAAGCAACAGGGGCTTCGCTACCATTAGGTAGCACATGGCTCAAAATGGCGCCCACTCCAAAAGGCGATGCATCACAGGTTATGTTTATTGGCAAAGTCTCATTGTACTGCATCAGCACAGCGTCCGAAGTCAGTAGTTTTTTTACATTACGGAATGCCTGCTCTTCTTTGTGACCCCATACCCAGCTTGCTTTTTTACCTAAAAGACTATGTAATAGTTCAGCGACAGTCGCCTTGTATGGCAAGAAAACATTATAGAAGTTGATGAGGCCTAAGAACACCTGGAGGTCGGTATTGTTCTGGGGCCTGGGAGCATTCTTTATTGCTCTTAATTTACTATCAGTAGGGTGAATACCCTGACTGTCTATTAGGTACCCTAAGAATTCAACAGGATCGGTACACATTTTGCATTTTTTTTTTTTTTGACTTTCAGGCCTGCTTCCTGAAATTTTCGTTATACCAATCTTAAACGCTCCCGCAAGATTTTTTGACTAGGGGCAGCAATAAGCACATCATCGAAATAGGGGACAATGCCCTTGATCCCCGGCAATAGTCTCTCCATTAGGCTCTGAAAGATCCCTGGGGCTACACTGACTCCGAATTGAAGCCGCGTACACTTAAAGGCACCTCGGTGTTATGATAGTCTGTGCCTGTGCCGTTGTTTCGTCAACTGGCAATTGCTGATAAGCCTGAGCTAAGTCTAGTTTAGCGAAGACTTTTCCGCCCCCCAGGGAATGGAGGAGGTGCTGTACCACTGGCACCGGATATGGGTTCTGTTGCAGGGCGTGGTTTAGGATGGCTCGGTAGTCCCCGCAAATTCTAATGGAGCCATCCAGCTTAATGGGTGTCAGAATCGGCGCTTCCCAAGGGGAGTGATCCATTGGCTTTAAAACTCCCTGGGCAATCAACTTATCAAGCTGCTCATCGATTTTCGGTTTTAGAGTGAACGGAACTCGACGAGGCTTAAGGCGGATGGGAGCTATCTTCGGATTAAGGCTAAAGGATATCGGGGTCCCCTTGTACTTGCCTAGCTTTTCCCTGAAGACGTCCTTGAATTTGTGGGCGAGATCTTCCTCCCAGTCACTGCCGCCGATTCGGTTAATGTCTGCCACTTCGATGCCGAGTGGTGCGAACCACTGTAGGCCCAACAGGCTAGGCCGGTCCTTATCAATCACCATCAGGGGTAAGTACACCGTGCGGTTCTTGAATGTAACCCGGACTCGACTGGATCCTGCAACTGGGATTCGGTTCCCCTGGTCGTCTTTTAGCATGAGCCATTGAAATTGAAGGTCTTGGCGCCGGATAGTGGAGATGAGTTGCTTGAGGGTCTTCCATGAGATCATTGAAAGAGGTGATCCTGAGTCTACTTCCATCTGACAGGACCGATTATCAATGTTCACGTTGACCCGAATTTTCTGAGCGTCTAATGAATCGGCATGGCCAATAGTGAGTGTTTGGTGAGCTTCTTCTCGTCTCGCTAGATGGTTCATGGGTCGGTTTCCGTAGGAGTGGTTTACTGGTTCTCGCCTTACAGGGCGATTCCCCGTTGATTGGCGGAGATTGGTTTCTTTCGAGGTCTGGCTGGGTCCGAGGAGGCTTCTGCAGACCCAACCGATGTGGCCTCGTTTCCCACACTCGTGGCAGAGTGCATCGCGGAATTTGCAAACGGAGTGGTAATGGTTGGCTCCACAGCCTGCGCATGGCTGCTGGGACTTCGGTCATCATTCCCGATTGGACCGCAAGCGATTGACCTCTTTTTCATCACTGTCTGACGATGGAGAGAGGTCCTCATGATGGGCCATGGAATGTCGCCGTTCTGCACTAGGTGAAATGTCGCCATCTGGTTGGTGGTTTGGAGTGCGAATTCGGCGTAGTTGAGCAGCCGACTTCTTGGTCACCTCCGCTGCTGTAGCTTCAGCTATGGCGTCTTTAAGGGTGATGTCGCCCTTTGGCATTATTTTGCTCTGTACGTTTAGAGCATCTAGCCCGAGGACTACTCTGTCTCTCAAAGCCTCTTCCAGGTTGGCGAAATCGCAAAGGCCTCCCAAGTTCCAGAGGTCTGCAATGAAATCGGCGATGCTTTTTCCTTTCCGCTGGTTCTGTTGATAGAACTCATGTCATCTTACGAGCGTTGGAACGGTGGGTGCGCATTGGGCCCTTAGCAGCGGTTCGAGGATGTCCCAGTCCATGGCCTTCACTTTAGCCGGTTTGGCTAATGCCTTAGCCATTTTAAATACCGTTGGCCTGCAGTGCATCAGGAATACCGCCCGTTTCTTTCCGGCCATTGCATCCTTCAGATTATTTGTTTCCAGAAACATTTGGAAACGATCCATGTAAGATTCCCAGTCCTCTTGAGCTGGATCGAATGGAGCGGGTGGTATTGCGCCGCCGGACATGGTTTCGCCATTGTGCGCTTCCGTCACATGCTTAGTTGGCTCTGATGTCATCCAATCCCATCCTCGTAGCCAGTGTTAAGTTTGGAGCATGGGTGCGAATGATGGAGACGAGCCGGTAGAAACAGTGAACTTCAAACTCTTTATTTACATATTGTGACAGCTCAGCTCGAGGGCTGCTCTAGCCTTACTTATATAGGCAACTCATTAACTAATTAACCAATAGCGAACTTGGAGCGCTAGCTCCGTTAACCAATGGGAATGGCCTGTTAATGGCCAGTCGGATGCTCCTGAACGGGCCAATCCGAACCTGCCATTAACAGCCAATCAGAAGTGCAGGGCCAGAACCCTGCACTAGACTTCAAGCTCAATGATAACTTTATTGGTATTATGCATTCACAACAGTTTCCACTACTGCTTGTGTTTGAGAGTGTGGAAAGATACCAGAAAGTCTCAAATCTATTTGAAAATCATCTGGAAATACTACAAAACAAAGCTCTCCCTTTCAACACAAATCTATGACAGGGTGAAGGATCTTTTTTCTAAATCTTCTGCTCAGCTTGAGAAGTACACTTGAAAGTATTTAAAATAACAGGGTACAATAACTACAAGGAAGTTATTATAAAGAAGGAAAAGTTGCAAGAGAGAGAATCAAAGGTCACAGACTAAAGTTGGATAAATCCATTACAGGTAATCCTTGACTTACAACAGTTTCTTTAGTCACCATTCAAAATTATAATGACACTGAAAAAAGTGACTTATGACTGTTTTCCCACTTACAACCATTGCAGCATTCCCATGGTCACACGATCAAAATTTGGATGCTTGGCAAATGACTCATATTTACGACAGCTGAAATGCCCCTGAGTCATGTGATCACCTTTTGATACCTTCAGACAAGCAATGGCAATGATTCACTTAACAATACTATTACTAACCTAACAATTGCAGTGATTCACTTAATTATGGCAAAAAGGTCATAAAATGGGGAAAAAACCCACTTAACAACTGTCTCATTTAGCAACAGAAATGTTGGGTTCGACTGTGGTCATAAGTTGAGAGCTATCTGTAATTTCTTTAAAAATGTACTTCTCCCTCCCCTTGCTTCAATATATTCCCCCCTGCCTGCAATACAACCTTCTGTTTACCATCTAAATAAAATCATGAATTTTGTTATCCCTCTAAATCCTATGCTCGTTCATCTTATATTAGCTTGAGAGAATGCTTGCATTTTGGCTTTGCTTTATCATTCCCCAAAAGCATCTACAATGCTATAGTTGGACACTGATCCTGACAATAAAAATCCCAATAAAAATCCCTGAGTTTGTAAATGCATTTATACAGTTGGTGACTAGAGATTCTCATTATAAATCAAGTAGGTCTTTACAATCACAGCCAAAGCTAACCACTCACATTCAGCCAAACGCACCTACTAGCAACTGATAGGGCATACAGTACTTAAGTAACATCCAAGGATCATGCATTGTTTTCCACAGCATGATACATTACAAAATCAGAAGAAGCATTTGCCTAGACAGATGTAATTAATGCTATGATTCCTTCTACCATTTTGTCAATCAAATTGTGAATTAAAATTTTTCAAGCATATGTTTGATTTTAGAATTCATCATTAGCCTCTGCACCTGCTGTCTCAATAGCAGTGCTTTGCCAGATTTTCTCTCAGGCATAAAATAAAGGCTTTTCGTGGCTTCTTCTCTCTTGCCAACACAAAACAATAAATTAGGATCTTGATCAAAGAAAAATTACAAAAACTGTATCAAGAACTGTTTTCTTATTATAACTGGAAATTTAACTTCACTGGCACTTTGCTATGGGAATGACATCTTCAGATAACCCTTCCCACAGATAAAACTTAACCAGTGTTAAAACTTAGGTTTTATAGTGGTACAGATCAGGAATAGTAGTAGCAACTGTAAATCATCTCTCTGAAATTGATAGGTGTGTGTGTGTATGTGTGTGTGTGTGTGTGAAAGTTAGTGTTTTTCTTTTTTGTTTACTTCATGCCTTACAAATGAATATTTTCATATTTCAGAGACAAAGCAAAAGACAAGACTAACTCCATTTCCAAGCCTTGCAAATGAATATTTTGTGGCTGAGAATTTAGCTTATATCATCATCATCACCATCATCTTTTAATGACCTCATAATCCCTTGTGGGGTGGAGTCTGGGCAGCAGAGTGTTTAATGGCTGGATGCCTTTCCTGTCACCAATGCGGAGTTTTGTTCAGCAGATATATTCTTATTGTGTCCAGAGAGAGAAATATCTGCCTCTACCAAGGATTGAACTCACAGCCTCCTGATGGTGAGGTGAGAACTCCATCTCTAGGCCACTGCACCACTCATTTAGCTTATATGTATTCATTCAGATATTCAACAGATTTATATAACTTTATATTTTGTTTTTCAATTGCTTTGTTTATTTAGAAATGTGGATCTAACAGGTTTGTATTTGTAAAGAGAGATAATTGGTCAATTAGTAGAGGTAAAGGTCTCATGATTCCTTTCACAATTCCAGAGGGAGAAAGATATGTGTTTGTGTAAGTGTGTGTGTGTCTTTTGGGAGATGAGAAATAAATCGCTCTTTCAGAATGTTTCTTGCTTGTCTCAGCAACTTTGCCTGAATGCTCTTTCACAATCATATTATCAGAGGTCACCAAAAATACTGTTCCTGACAATGTATATTACGGCTAAGACTTATCAGTGGAACAGCCATGATTTTTATTAACATTACTCAGAATCTAAGAAATGTCAACTGCAATCAGTTTTATAGCCTTTTACTGTAGATTCTTATCAGCTCATCCTGCTTGCAAGACTCAGTCAAGAAAAATTGAAGTAGCACATCTGATTTGAGTAACTTTCCCCCCTTTATCCTTTGAATTGCCGACCAATTAATATTTAGAGCTAATGCCTGAAATTGGTGGATTTACTTATGCTTGCACACTGCAATATATCCTCTCTTCTTTCCTTCTTTTTTTTTTCTGACATTCTCTTCTCACCATCTGACAGTTGCTGCCAGAACTACCCATGGACTTGAAAGAGTAGCAGGTTTGCCTTTGTTTGCTATGACTTGCTCAAGAAGCACAGAATAGTGTGCTCTGTCAATCAAGCTAATAGTCTATATTTCTTCTACATGACATCAAACAATTTCCTCTTATCCAATATAATCTTTTGCCAGAATTAGGGTTTGGCTGCTCCTTTTAGTAAGTGGAATGTCTGCTGAATGGTTCTGCCACCTTTCCCCAGCTACAGCCAGGGGTGGGATTCTACCAGTTTGCATCTATTCGCTAGAACCGGTTGTTAACATTCTAAGCAGTTCAGAGAACCGGTTGTTAGAAGAAATTACTGGCCTAATCCTGTAAGGAAGGCAGGAAGGAAACATTCTGGTGTTGCTTACAGAAACTGCCTCTCCGTTCACCCTTATTACATTCTTGGCTGGACTAGACTTCCTGTCTCAGGAATGTCTCTGGAGGTTTTTTTCCCCTTCTTGGCTGGTACTTTGCTTGTGTGGAGTGACCATTCAAAGTTACAATGGCACTGAAAAAAGTGTATTATGACCATTTTTCACACTTGCAGCATCCCCACAGTCATGAGAGGCCAGGCAAGGAGATGTGTGCCTCAATGTGAGTGATGTTGAGTTGGCCACGCCCAGCCAGTCACATGACCACCAACTCAGCCACCCCCACAGAACTGGTTGTTAAAAAATTTGAATCCCACCCCTGGCTACAGCTTAGCCTTTTCTACTTTGTAACTGGGAGAAATTGTATTGATGATGGTGGTCTCTTCATCATGTATCACATGTCTAGCAAGGCTATCAGGCACATTCCTTTAGTATGATGGTGGCTTGACAAGGCTCTTCCACCTTTGGAAGTTCAAAATTTCACTCCAGTGGTTTGTTGCAAAGAATAATAGCTGAAACACAGCAATGGCATTGCTCAGGACTCTTCACAGCCAGAGATTGAACAGACATATGCCAACAAGTTGTTCATAGCCATCAGTTACTCAAAAAGTTAGTTGAAGATAAGCAGATGTTAGGTTAAACCTATCTCTGGAAGATATTGGTGAAGTATCTAATTTCTAATTCATAGAAGTATCTGGCAATCATAGTTTTTGTTGGCAGGAATGCTGGTCATAGACAAGCACCAGGCATGATGACCTTTCACCTTTCAGTTCAGTTTATAGCCATAAACCTTATGCTTATTGATTCTATTGTCTTTGGCCATAAAACATGTTCTCTAGTTATAAAGATATATTTGACTCTTTCCATCCTTTGATACCTGGGAAAGTGAACAGTTTGAGAGAAATGCATTATTGGAGAGAAGATAATGTTCCAATATTGAAGAAAGTGTGTTGCTGGCTGATCACTAATTACAATGCCTTAATGAGATAACAGTCCAAGTGTACAGTTATGAGTATGCCATATTATTGCTGTTATAAGTGGATTTTCCATAGAATGAATCTCTCTCTCTCTCTCTCTCCAAATCTATATCTGCCTGCCTGCCTGCCTACCTATCCATCTATCCATCCATCCATCCATCCATCCATCCATCCATCCATCCATCCATCCATCCATCCATCCATCCATCCATCCATCCATCTATCTATCTATCTATCTATCTATCTATCTATCTATCTATCTATCTATCTATCTATCTATCTATCTATCTATCATCTCCCCTCCAAACTGTTTCTTTAAAGGCATTTTAGAATCCATATTGTTTTGCTCTTAGATAAGGATAATAGGCAGATTATATTGTTTGGCTGCCCAGAATTGCTTTTGGGATAGGCAGCTATATAAATTTGATGAATCAAATGTTTGAAACCTAGCATGGAGATGTGCAAACTTTGATCCTTTACTTCCTCTTGCTGTCCTGGTTAAGATTGGGCCCTTCTCTGGATATTATCTTCTAAGGAGACTAACAATACATCATGAAGAAAATACTAAAACAATCCCTTTTCTACCATAATTATTAGGCTCATACCTTGTATTGTGGAGGATGCAATGCATGTATTAGTCTAACTTCAATTTCCATCAGGTACATTAAACATTTGATAATGGCTTCTAGAAATTATGAATTGCAGCATCACAGCAGTTTTGATGGTGGAAAGATGACATTAATTGAAATTTGGTCCTCTTAAAATTCTACAGCACCTTCTCTAAGGAATCAAATAGTTTATAGAATAAAATCATGGACAATAATACAATAGAACTTTATTGTCACTTTAAATGTACACTAATCAGTATATATTAAAATTAAATTTCATTGAATTCAGCTCTCAAAAGGTAACCATTATGCATATACCCACATATAGTAGTGGCCAAAATTGTGGAAACCTTTTGGGAAAACTGTATTTTTGAAGTTTGATGTCTAATAACACCACTTCTTTTGGAGTAGTATCATAAAATTATATATCAATGGAAAGATAATTTAACCAAGAATGTAATAGGTTAATATCAGGTAGCTTTCCTTCATCTGATTGTAGCCAATGAGCATGAGTGTTTAGAGAGCCAATCAGGTGTCAGCTTGTTTTGACAATGAGCCAATCAGATCACAGTAGGATTCAGTTATTTATGTCATGTATTGAAGCTGAGAGGGGAGATTTATCAGTGTGTTATATGATGACTGAGAAATTGATGTAAAATAGTATTATTAAGTGAACAAGGCTACAATTATAAAGAAATTAGAAGAAAAATAGGTGGAAACTTAACCAAAGGTGGCATTTCAAAGTTTTTGAAGGTGTATAAGAAGACTCAGTCACTACAAAACCACATTGATAAAGGCAGGAAAAGGTGCACAACAGCAAGTGATGTTAGAAGAATGAAGAGACTGTGCCTCCATGACAAAAGAAATCATCTGAATGTATACAAGATGAAATGGTGCAATTCAATATGAAGTTGAGTGCAAGACTATAGGAATTTGGTCTAAAATCTAGAATTCCATGAAAAAAGCCACTTTTATCTTTCAAACAAAGGTTGAAAAGACTAAACTGGGCTAAAACCCGTGTTACCTGGACAGAGGGACAATTTATTGGAGTTATTTGGAGTGATGAGACTGAGATCTCCCTGTTTGGTAGTGATGGCATAAAAATACACTTTCCCCAGGCTTCCGGTTTCGCGTGGTTTCGGGGCAGCAGGAATTCGCGACAGCTTGCGATTCCTGCTGTGCTAGCCGTCGAGGTACCCCAGATCCAGATGGGTCAGGGGGATATGGCTGCCCTGTAGGGACAGCTGAAGAGAGAGGGGAGTCGGATAGGGGGGTGGGGGTGTCGCAGACCCCCCCCTTCGCCGGAAAAACCCCTTTTTCCCAAGGCGGTGGAGCGGCGGTCAGCAATGGCCGCCACGAAGAAGCCAGCAACCGGGTAAGATTGCGCTGGAGGAGAAGAGTGAAAGTGATGTCTGAGCCGGGTCAAGTAACATCCTTTAAATTGCCTGGAACTGAGCTGTTTGAATTGCTGGAGGATACATTGTATCCCTAAGAAGAGCGAAAGCGGCGGAGAAGCTGTTAAAGGGAACTTTTTTTTTTTCTTCACTCTCCCACCCCATGGAAACAGCAGAAATGTTTGGATATATTGGACATTGAAAGTGAATTGTTTTGAGAGTTGAAGCTAAGGGACAAAAGGATTTTTGGACATTGAAAAATTTAAGAAATTGGAAAACCCTTGTTGGAGGTATGGATTTCTGATTATTTAAAATTGATATCGCAAGTGGGAAGGGAGAGGAGAAAAAATTGGAGCAGAAGCTGAAAAAGGAGGAGATTGCCTAGAATCCCAAAGAAAGATATATGGTAATTGGACCTCTTTGATTAAACATTAACCCCAGAAAGAGAAAGAGAAGAAGGAAGAAAAGTATTAACTTTTGGAACTTTTTTTTGAATTGTTTTTGATTAAAAATACTTGTGGTTGTTTTGGGAAAAGTTTCTCTTTTCATAATGGCATCGCTGGTGGATGAACTAAAGGCTGAATATCAAAAATATAAAAAGGAAGATACTTTGGGCGCTTTGTTTCAATTTTTAGAAATGGCGTTATGTACTTATGAAAAGTTGATTATGCAGCAGAAGGACTGGGACAAGGAAGAAGAGGAAGAAGAAGCCATCTTTGATGAACAATGGGTCCTTTCCGGAGAGGAGGAGAAAAAGGATAAGAAAAAGGGGATTTTAAGAATTATAAAAACAACCAAAGAAGAGAAAAATGAGCGAAAAGATGGAGGCAAGGTTAGAAAGCAAAGGAAAAGGAGTAAGAAAAGGGAGGAGGAAAAACAAAGGGGTAAAAAGGGCAAGGAGAAGAATAAGCAAGAGAGAAAGGTGGGGAGGAGAAGCCTCAATGGGGGGAAGCAAGATCTAAAGAAAAAAGTTTATTTAGAGACAATGGGTGAATTTAATTTAGGATAAAAGAGGGATTCTGGATGGTATATCAGATTGTGTTTTTATATGTGTATTTAGAGTATAAAATTTATTATGTAATTTTAGAATCTTTTAAACAGAATCCCAAGAAAAATTGTTATACGAAGTACTTTTAAGTTAGGGTAATGAGTTATAGACGTTACTCCAATTGGTGGATAGGAGAAGTATAGTAAAAGAAAAAAGATGAATGGATAGTTGGAAATAGAACAGACAAAGAATGTTATTGAAAATGGTAATAAGATATGAAAGGATATATAAAGGTTTTGTTATGGTTTTTTTTTTTGGATTTTGTATATTGATAAAAGGCAATAAAATTTTAATTAACAAGAAATAATTTGGATGAAAAGGAGAAGTAGGG
The DNA here is from genome assembly GCA_033807585.1 of Hydrophis major. Taxonomy (NCBI): domain Eukaryota; kingdom Metazoa; phylum Chordata; class Lepidosauria; order Squamata; family Elapidae; genus Hydrophis; species Hydrophis major. The sequence goes on from CM066331.1 coordinate 129,319,737, forward strand.
ATAAGATATGAAGTTAAATAGATAAAGTATTGATACTATAATTTGGAATTGTTATGTTCTATTGGTTTTTTATTATTATTTTTTCCTAGAAAAGAATTTATAAGCTGTTATGCCTTGATTTTTTGTGCATTGTTTTTATAAAATCGATAAAAATGGATTATATATATATATAAAAAAATGAAAATGATAATAAGATATGGAAGGATATACAAAGTGAATATGAAGTTTGAATTTGTGTCTGTGTGAAGAGTTTTAACCCGGGATCAGACAAACTTCAGAAAAGATCTTTTAGTTTTGTTTATGTTTTGTGTTTTGTATGTTTGTGTATTGTGTTTTCTGTAAAAAATTAATAAAATTTGTTTTTTTTTTAAAAAATACACTTTCCCAAAAAGGTTTCCACAATTTTGTTCACTACTGTACATATACCTCTATGACACAGAGAAACTTATGGGGAGAAGGTTATATGGGGACAAAATGCTGGCATGTTATAAATGAAGCATTCTGAAATGCTTTGGTGAAGCCAATGAAAATGTTATTGAAATTTTCATGTTGTGAAAATCTTTAAGAAAAAAAAATGAGTTTCTTCACAACCATAGAGATCTTTATGTAAGAAAGCAATAATCTGTTCCCCAAATTAATATAAACACCAACAACCTGCAGATTGCATTTCAGGATCAGAACAGTGAAATTCTGCCAACAGAAATGTTAAATATTAATATTGAAATAAATCACCAAATCATCAATCACATTTAAATAAAACACTTAAATAATACAACACCTTTGACTTTTGAGAAGGAAATGGATGTGATCTGAAAATGAGACACTGGTAGCGGTTTGGGCTACATCTAGATCCAGACATAAGTTTAATCCAATTGAAACTACTCTTGAGATAGAATTAAACACATTCTTTTTTTAAAAAAAAACATGAAATAATTTTAGTTGCCTTCAAAAGCTTATTATGGCTATTCAGGGTTGAAAAACAACTACCCCATTATTACATATAAGCTATTTTGGTTCTCTAATCTAGAATTAATTTGGATGCAATTTCTATTATTTATAATTTTGTGTGTCATCAAATGCTTAGCCGCTTAACAACACCTCTTTAGGAAATAATTATCATGGGCAATTTCTGCATCTATCTTCTCCTGTAATGAGGTTATTAATAATTATATATCATTACATCTGTTGAATCGTAATTTTAGTTTTAATTACTGGATGCATCTATGAGTTTCAGATTACCATATGATCTTAGTTATTTACAGCTCTTCTAAACTGGTAGGCCAGAATTAATGCAAATTGCTATAAAAAACAGTTATTGAGCATTTGTTTTAAGTAGAGTTACCAAATTATAGGAATGTGAAGCAATATGATATGTTTGAATTTGAAGAAAGGCGATTTGAAGTTATCACCCTCCCACCAGCCAAACATTCATAGACTTAAGTATAAATAGTATCCAATCAGCCTGATGACTGCCTTAATTACAAACACTTCTTTTTCTGATATAATTTTCCTTGAAATTTCTAGTTTTTTTTCTGCTTTTATAAAGGGCCTTTCAGCAATTGTAGCCTCCATTTGTGGCCAAGAAAGATAGTGTACATTCACAGTGGAAATTTGCAGTCAGAAAATATAAATATTTATGTTCTGGACTAGCAGGCTCGTAATCCTGCAAACCTGATTGGTCCGCTAACAGCAGGTTGTAATTGGTTGCTCTGAGCTAATCCGATTGGCTGGTTAACGGGCTGCTGCGATTGGACAACCCAAGCGCGGCAAGCTTAAATCCTTGTCATTGGACGCTTTAGCAGCAGGAGCTCTATAAAAGGAGCTGCTGCAGCCAGGTTTTTTAGTGATCAGAAGTCACTAATAAAGAGTTGAAGTCACTATCTGAGGTCTTGTCTCCGTTATTGCACCCATCCGCCCAGACATAACACTGGCGATGAGGATGGGATGCGGAGACGATAGAGCCAACTGAGCACTTGCAGAATAGTGACAGAGCACGTGCCTGACGGTGCACAGACAACGGCAGAATGGCTAGCAGCGCTATACCACCCGCCCTGTTTGATCCAGCCAGCGAAGACTGGGACTTGTATATGGACAGGTTCCAAATGTTCCTGGAGTCAAATAATCTGAAGGATGCCACATCTAGCAAGAAACATGCAGTTTTCCTAACGCACTGCGGACCCACCGTTTTCAAAATGGCAAAGGCACTTGCCAAACCAGCTGAAGTCAAAATGATGAACTGCGATACCCTTGCTCCCATCCTTCGTGCTCATTACGCTCCAGCAGTTCCAACCCTCATTCGAAGACACGAATTTTACCAGAGGGATCAACGTGATGGTGAGAACATCGGGGACTTTGTAGCTGACCTAAGAAACTTGGGTGGATTGTGTGGCTTCACAAATCTAGAGGAAGCCATGAGAGATCGGATTGTCCTTGGTCTAAGAGACTCGACTATCCAAAGCAAGATTATCGCAAAAGGAGATATCACCCTCGCAGATGCCATAGCAGACGCTACTGCAGCTGAAGCTACCCGCAAATCAGCAGCACGAATGCGCAGAGCGAATGGGACTAGCCACCAACCCACCAGTGACCCGGTATTTTTCATCAGAAAAATACACATTGGCCACCCACCATGAAGTCATCGATTCCTCATCGGATAGTGAGGAGGAAGAAGTCAACAGACTCAGGTCAGAGCGTGACCAATGAGACCAGTGAGGCTGCAAAACAAATTTCCAATGCACCGGATGCGGGGGAAACCACCCACAATCCGAATGCAGGTTCCTAGATGCCATTTGTCGCTCCTGTGAAAAAAGAGGGCACATTGCTAAAGTGTGCTGGAACAAAAGAGGATCCAGTCCCAAGAGGAAAGGAAACAACTTCTGACAATCAACAGGCACCCCACCCACAAATCGGGACCACCCAAACAACCAGTGGAGCCAGTACAACAGAAACCGGATGTTTACTGGCATAACCAGATGAGAAGAGGCACATCAAACCATTACCATCAGCCACACTTCATCGTTAGATGCAAAGAAAATCCGGGTAAAGGTCACCATTGAAAATCATCCATGCATCATGGAAGTGGACTCCGGGTCTTCCCTATCCATGGTTTCCTGGAAAACCCTTAAGCAGCTGATTCCCGACATTCGCCGCCAGGATCTCAGCACGCAGCGACTTATATTAAAAGACTACCAGGGCAACCGAATTCCGGTCATTGGTTCCAGTCACGTCCAGGTCTCCTTCAAGGACCACACCACAATACTACCCCTCACCATCGTTGACAGAGACCGGCCCAGCTTATTGGGTCTACAGTGGTTTATGCCATTAGGAATCGAAATGGCAGGCATCAACTAGACTATAGACGAAGACTGGGAGGTGGCCTTCATCCGTGACTTTCAAGAAGTCTTCACTGAAAAATTAGGCAAGTGCAACGGGTCCCCCATCTCATTTGATCTCTGCCCTGATATTGCACCCATTCGCCTAAAGCCATGCCGAGTTTCCTTTGCTCTCAAACCAAAAATTGATGAGTAATTGGACAAATTAATTGCACAAGGTGTGCTAGAACCCATTGATCACACCCGATGGGGGACCCCAATTTTAACCCCAATAAAACCTGACGGATCTTTGAGAATCTGTGGGGATTACAAGGCTACCCTAAACCATGTGTTACAGCAAAGTGCTTATCCGGTACCCATGGTCCAAAACCTACTTCACTCACTTGGGGGTGGAAAAATATTCGCAAAGCTTGACCTGGCCCAAGCTTATCAACAGTTGCCAGTAGACACAGAAACCGCAGAAGCCCAAACCATAGTTACGCACAGAGGTGCCTTCAAGTGTAACAGACTCCAGTTCGGAGTAAGCGTAGCACCTGGCATTTTTCAAAGTTTGATGGAAAGGTTGCTACAAGACATCAAAGGGGTCATGCCTTACTTCAATAATGTACTGATAGCCGCCCCTACAAGAAGTCACTTAGAAAAACGCCTAAGAACTGTTCTACAAAGGTTCAAAGACACGGGCCTCAAGATTAAGAAGGAAAAGTGCCTAGAAATTTTCACCATCATTTGGCCTCATCCTATTCCTTCTCTCCCCACCTTTTAGTTAGGATTGTTTTTTTGTGTGTTTATAGGGTTAGGGTTAGTATTGTAAAATTATAGGTATGGCCAGGGGGAGTGACAGCACTCAGTCTCCTGCAGCACTCTGCCAGCCAAAAGGGGCTGTGGGGGTTAATTACAAAATCTAGGCTTTGCTTTTTGACATCCAGATCCAGTGAACAAGGGATGTGAACTGCACAGAAAATAACTTTTGTTTAGTTAAGAAGAAATACCCCAAAGTCAAGTGTACATTAAATGTAGACTGACTTTTAGCTACATGCCTCCCCAGCAAAATTTTGAAGCTCCAGGTAAAGAGGATTCATTTTAGGATGAGTAACCACAGTTTGCATGTTGGAGGATCCTAAAGGAATGTTGGGAAACTGTATTTTAAATTTAGTAAATTTTATTTAGTTTTCAAAATTTCAAAACATAAAATAAAACTTTATACATCATTATATCAAGGTTAAGACATCTTTTACATTTCCTTATTGTAGTGTATTCACGTACATACTTCTAATACCGCATTTCTATTGGTTAGTCAACATAGCTTAATGATTGGTTAACACCGACAGTTTTGGATTGGCCGCCTAAGCGGTGGGAAGTTTAAATACATGCCATTGGTTGCGAGCTGCTATAAAAAGGGCTGCCACAGCTCGACTTTAGTTGAAGTTACTGGTTGCTAATAAAGAGCTGAATTCAACTCCGGTCTTTGAGTCTGCTTTGTCCTGGCAATAGAACACTTATCTTTCTATATACGCATTTCTTTCATTATACAATTTCAACTTAATATATAAATAAATATACCGTATATACTCGAGTATAAGCCGAGTTTTTCAGCCCATTTTTTGAGCTGAAAAAACCGCCCTCGGCTTATACTCGAGTCAGATTCCCTTCTGTGTGTGTGTGTGTGTGGGGGATTTTAACAGAGGGAAGAAGTAGGGAGAAGGCAAAAGCGAGGCTGAAAAAACAACGCGAGCCGAGGTTGCTTCGGCTCCACTCAGCTTCCCTCTCTCTCTCTCTCCCTGAAATACAGTCAAGCCCTTTCCAGCACGCGGGATCCGCCCCCGCCGCTTTGCACCTTGCAAATGCAAAAACCCCAGGATTTTGCATTTGCAAGATGCAAAGTGGCGAAGTGAGTGTGTGTGTGTCTGTCTGTCTGTCTGTCTCTGTGTGTGTGTGTGTGTGTGTCTTTCTCTCTCTCTCTTCCTCACACCAGCGAGCATTCCTTCCACTGCTACGCGTTTGGGCTGCTTTGTGCCCCACTCCCTCCCTGGCAGAAACTGTGGATGGCTGCTCTGGAGGCGAGCGCGGTAGCTCCCATACAACAGGCGGGTAAAGGAGCCGCTCGCTGCCAAGTCGAGAAGAGTGAGAGAAGGAGGTGAGGACGTGAGGTGAGGCGCGGCCCGGCGCAGCTCTGCAAAAGGCTGCGCCTGCAATGCTGCCCCGGGCGCTGAGTGAGGCTGACTAGCGGTGCCCGGGCTGTTCGGGAATGGGAAGCAGCTGTGCCCTGGCCGGCCAGGGGAATGGGGACCCTGCCTGAGCGGGAGGCGGCAGTGGCAGCGGGGTCTTTCCAGTTAGGATCCAGGGGCAGCAGCCGCCCGGGCGTCCTCCTCTCGTCTTTTGGCCAGCCGTTTGCAGGGCTCAGCAAGTCATTCGGACTTCGGGCCAGTCTGCGCCAGGAGTTGCCCCGCCGCCGCGCACCGGGGAAGTGGTGGCCGCTCGCCTTCGCTGCAGTCGGAGCTCTTCGGGGGCGCCCCTCGTCTCTGTCTTTGATCTGTCTCTGATTGCGGCTGCGATCGCCTCCCGTCAGGGCGCTCGTCTGGAGGAGGCGACCACAAGCGGCCTCTTCTTCCCCATTAACGGGCACCCAGGGCCCCCGCGAGCTCCTGTGTTGCACGCTTCCAGCTTCGCAAAGAAACCGCCAGGCTCCCCCACCCCCTAGCCTTGCAGCGAAGAGCTGCTCCGGGGGCAGCGAGACAAAGTGCCTGGCTGCGCCGTGGCGTGAGCCCCTGGAGCAGCTCTTCGCTGCTAGGGGAGGGGGTGGCTGCCTGAGCCTGGCGACTCCAAGCGGCCTCTTCTTCCCCATTAACGGGTGCCCGGGGCCCCCGCGAGCTCCTGCGTTGCATGCTTCCAGCTTCACAAAGAAATTGCCAGGCTCCCCCACCCCCTAGCCTAGCAGCGAAGAGCTGCTCCAGGGGCAGCAAGACAAAGTGCCTGGCTGTGCCGTGGCGGGAGCCCCCGGAACAGCTCTTCGCTGCTAGGGGAGGGGGTGGCTGCCTGAGCCTGGCAACCCCAAGCGGCCTCTTCTTCCCCATTAACGGGCCCCCGGGGCCCCCGCGAGCTCTTGTGTTGTGCGCTTCCAGCTTCGCAAAGAAACTGCCAGGCTCCCCCACCCCCTAGCCTATCAGCGAAGAGCTGCTCCGGGGGCAGCGAGACAAAGTGCCTGGCTGAGCCGTGGCGGGAGCCCCCGGAGCAGCTCTTCGCTGCTAGGGGAGGGGGCGGGGGAGGCTGCCTGAGCCTGGCGACCCCAAGCGGCCTCTCCTTCCCCATTAACGGGCGCCCGGGGCCCCCGCGAGCTCCTGCATTGCGCGCTTCCAGCTTCACCAACAAACGGAGCTGCAAATCTGGTAATCGCTTGCGGAGCCTCGGCACGAACCCCCTTCCCCCGCACTCCCCCCCCACACTCCTCTGGCGGCAGCAGGTGGAGAAAGCCCCACTTCCCCCTGTCTTTGATGGCACGCGTGAGTTGGCTTCCCACTCTTTTTTTTTTAACTCTCCTCTTCCTCCTCCTCCTCTCCTCTCCCCTTGTTGTCTAGTCTTCCCTAAGGAAACTCGAGGGCTCACACTTCCAGGTGTTTCTCCCTGTCTTTCTCCCTGTCAATGATCTTTTCTTCCCTTCCCTTCTCTCAGCCCCACCCTCCTTCACCTTTGTCACCACAATCCTGAACAGATGAAGTTTGTGCTTCTCAAGAAAGGTTGGATGCTCCTTTTGAGGAGGGAATCTAGTGTGACTTCTGTATGTTGACCTACTACTGAGCCGTAGCATGTGTGCACATGCAATGGAGGCATGAGGGAGAGCTGTGAAAGAGATGGTGGCTCTCCAAAACAGGACGTACATGCAGCACATACACATGCTTTTTTCTTGCAAGGGAGAGAGTGACTCTATTTGGACATACAGATGAGGAGGAGGAATCCAGTTTTGAAGGATTTTAATTCTTGTGTTTTAGCTTGGTTGCTGATTGAGCTAAGGTTTTTGTACTTTTAAAGTTATTGTTGATACCATATTGGTTTTGTTGGCTCTCTTTTCCACTTACAGAGCTAGTTTACTGTTTTTCTTTGAAATAAATATTCAAAAACATTTAACCTACTGATGCCTCAATTCATGTAATTTTATTGGTATCTATTTTTATTTTTGAAATTTACCAGTAGCTGCTGCATTTCCCACCCTCGACTTATACTCGAGTCAATAAGTTTTCCCAGTTTTTTGTGGTAAAATTGGGTGCCTCGACTTATATTCGGGTCGACTTATACTCGAGTATATACGGTAGATAGCTATGAATATATATATAAGTATTTACATAGTTTCTTATTCTATACCTAATTGCCATTTTGATTTCTTTTTATTCTTAAACCATTCATACCAGGCATCTCAGACGTTATAATATATCGAGTCTTCTTTGACTCTTAATTTCATTGTTAGTCTGTCCATCTCTGCACAGTCTAATTTTTTTTTATAACAACACCCTCTGGTGGCACAATTTCTTACTTCCAGAATTGTGCATAGGAAATCCTAGCAGCTGTTAAAATGTTTGGCATAATGTATTTATCTTTTTTATTATATTTTTCCATTATTATGCCTAATAGGAATAGTTCTGGTTTGGGTTCAATTTTCTGTTTTATTTTTTCTTCTAACCACAATCGAATTATATTATAATATTTCTTGACCTCTGGACAAGTCCACCACATATGAAAATAGGTACCTTTTCCATTACATTTCCAACAGCTTGGGCTTAGGTTGAACATTTTTGCTAGTCTAACAGGAGGAAGAAAGGGAAACTGTATTTTAAAGAACATTTGAGGGAGCGGTGCAGAATAACCCTTCTCTGCCTGAGGCTGTAGAGATTAGGCACCAATCAAAACACTTTTTAAGAAGCAACTGATCAACACTGACAGGGTAAGCCACTAGTATATGAAAATAAGAGCAAACTCCACTCCCTTCTAGTAGTGATGATGTTACCTAGTTTGGTAATGAAACATCTGCAAGAAAACCATCAACCTCAGAGAGCACCAAGGAACCCACAGTTCAACCCTGAGCTACAAATATTCTCTTCTATCTATAACACTTTTGGGTTAGAGGGATTCAGACCCTGCCTTATATGAGATGGCTCCCAGTGGATTTCATTCTAAATTTTGATATGATTTCTGTAAATAAGGAATGTAGAATTATAATGGCTGAGTGTTTGATCCTTCATACACACACACACACACACACACACACACAAAGCTAAGGGATAAATAAACAGATTTGGAAAAAAAAGGTTCAGAAAAGAAAAAAATGAAAATGAAATTAATGACAAATAGCATCTAAGAGTAATATATTTATTTAGCATATGGTAGTGGTACATTGAAAACTAGGAGTCTACAATATTATTACATAGTAGATGTTTGGCTGGCTAACATTGCTAGCATGTTCAGTTTACCTTCATGCACTATTGAAGGTGCACCATAGGGGCAAAATAGCTCCACACAGAGTTTCTAACATTATTCTGCAGGAGAGTTGGCACCATCTGGAGTTTTTCTCCTCCAGTTTTGCATTTGGGTAGATCCTGCATCCACATGAAATGCCACTAGTTTGTGTTCTCACCAAAGTGGTACCTATGTATCTACTTGGGTTTGCATGTTTTCAAACTGCTAGATTGGCAAAAGTTGAGGCAAGTGATGGGAGCTCACACCATCCTGCAATGCTAAGACTCAGACTGCTGGAGTATAACAAGGCAACCTTCTCCAGTGACTTTAAACTGCTGAGCCACCGCATCTGGAATAATATAATCTGTTGGTATCAGCATAACCAGGAATAAGGCTTTTCACACACTTGGGAACAGCAGCCTGGAAACATAGCCAGTTCTTCAAGGTTTCTGAAAGGCCTGTAGGGTCAGGATCATCCTAATCTCAGAGGGCAGGCACTACAGCAGAAAAGGCATGGCCCATGTTTCTGCTAACCAATAATCTTTGGTGGATGTGACCAAATTTCCATCCTGCCAGACCAAATTGGACAGATGGGAAACAACTGGAAGAACATGCTCCCTGAGATAATCCAATCTCAAGCCACAAAGGGCTTTAAAGGTGGCAATCACTACCTTGAATTGCACCTGGAATATACTGGTAATAATGTCATTGTTGTGAATGCATAAGGTTTAATAAAGAGAACTTGAGCTTGGAGTCAAGTGCAGGGTTCTGGCCCTGCACTTCTGATTGGCTGTTAACGGCAGGATCGGATTGGCCATTCCGGGGAATCAGATTGGCCATTAACAGAGAGTTCCTATTGGTTAAGGGAGCTAGCGCTCCTCGATTGTTATTGGTTAATAGTTATTGGGGTTGCCGATAAAAGGAGGGTTATAACTGCCATTGAGTTGAGAAGTCACTATGTAAATAAAGAGTTGAAGTTCACCGTTCCAGAGGCTCGTCTCCATTCTTTCTTGCTCATGCTCCAAACGTAACAGTCATGCCTAATTATCTCAGAGTAACTCTTGTTTCGAGAGTTGTTTCATCTATTACACTGGATAGTCTGATAAAATGAATTAAAGTAAACTACAGAGTTCTGTTATTTGCCATAATAACCAAAAGTTATCTTTCAGTGACAGTGTGCTGAATTAAAAAAAAAAAAATAGGGTAGATCTGGGCAGTGATCCATATCAGACACAATTGAAACCTGGTCATAAGAACGATAGCAATAACACTTAGACTTATATACCACTTCACAATGCTTTACAGCCCTCTCTAGGCAGCTTACAGAGTCAGCATATTGCCCCCAACAATCTGGGTCCTCATTTTACCAACCTCAGAAGGTTGGAAGGCTGAGTCAACTTTGAGTCTGGTGAGATTTGAACTGCCAAATTGCAGGCAGCTGGCAGCCAGAAGAAGTAGCCTACAGCTTGCAGTACTGACCAATCTGGAAGGTACAATCTCCCAATTCTGTAGCAGGTAATAGCTTAAAACACTAGGCCTTGTTTAGTTGTTAATATTAATTATTTTTTCAACAAACTTTATTTTCTAATGAAAAATATCTTGCTCTTTGATGTGCATAATTCCCAGAGAAAGACTTTTAAAATGCAAATTTCCCTGATGTAAGCTTTCCTTTTAAGCATTGTGAACTCTGCTTTTTATCAAGCTTCCAATAGAGCAGACAGGAATATATCTTGCAACAGTGTTTTTCTTAAGGTAATTAAGGGTTGCATTTTTCTTTTTGTTTCTGAATATACAATAATGTTTTTTTTTTTTGGGGGGGGGAATCCAACATCTTCATGCAATGTTTCAAAAACAGCAAATGTTGAGAAGGAATTGAGAAGGAATATATGAAATATCAGTTCAAACTGCAATTTCTGCAATGCTATTCTCTGCAACCTAGAATCTATTAACATACCATGGATGAAATCCTATTACTTAGAAAGTGTAATACTGTTACATACTGACACAGTCTCATAATATTTTATCATTTATCATAGCTGCCCTTATTAATTCAAACAATTTTTTAAAATTATTAAACTCAATGATTTATCACTCTTAGAAATCTAAGAAGGCACAATATAGCAGATCCTATGCTATATTGCATGTAGTTTCAAACTGAAAAGCAGAGGTGGTATTCAACCGATTTGTACCGGTTCGATCAAACCGATAGCGGTGATTTGGCATGGGTCACTGAACCGGTGGTGAACCCTTGGCTGGCCACACCCCTGACCCAGTTGCCCGATTGCTTACTTGCCCCAGTCGCTCTCCTTGCTTTTCCTACGATGTGGTGGCTATGGTGCAGCTTGGGCGGATGTCCCAGGGCTGCTGCACATGTGCATTGTGTGTGCTGCCGCCACACATGCAGTGCACATGTGCGGCAGCCCCGGGACATCTGTCCACCTGCCTGCCCTCCCTGAGCACGTTTTTTTCCTTCTCCCAGTGGGCACGCCTCTTCCAGCCTGGTTCGGCCTGGCCCATCCATCAGGTAGGAGGGCGGATATCCTGGGGCTTCTCATCCCCCTTGTCATGAAATGCCTGCAGCTGCTGCATGCTTTTTTCGATGTGGCTGCAGTCCAGCAGCTGCACCAAAAAAAGCATGCCCTGTTCTTTGTGCCAGGCCTGGCAAGTCCGAGCAGCTGGTGCACAGAACAGGGCAGTGCTGGACCATTGGAGAAGTAGAGTGAAGCCGGAGATCAGTAGCCGCTCTTTCGGAGAAAGCAGGAAGCTTCCCAGAATTGGCCAGCTGGTCGTCTCCTTCTCTGCCTATTTGTTCTGTATGGCCGAGGTGGAGGAGACCAGCTGGCTGATTCAGAGAGGATTTCTGTGCTGAAAAGGGGGCTGGAGATTGAAAAAGAGTCGTCTCCAACAGCCACCCCTTTGGCCAGCTGATTTCCTCCTCCTCGGCCATACAAAACAAACAGGTGAAGGAAGAGAAGACCAGCCGGCTGATTCGGGGAGGATTTCTGTGCTGCAAAAGAGGCTGTTACTGATCTCCAGCTTCACTCCACTTCTCCAACAGTCCGGTGCCACCCTGTTCTATGCACCAGCTGTTCGGACTTGCCGGGCCAGGCAAATAGAACAGGGCGTGCTTTTTTCGGTGTGGCTGCTGGACTGCAGCTGTACTGAAAAATGCACACAGCAGCTGTAGGCATCTCGCAACAAGGGGGACGAGAAGCCCCAGGACATGTGGTCACCTGCTGGCTGGCTGGGCTGGAAGAAGCGCGTCCGCCAGGAGAAGGTAGAAAGCATGCTCTGGGAGGGCGGGTGCCGTGCAAGTGGGTGGATGTCCTGGGACCACTTAAAGGTCAACTTTAAGAGTACCCCCATGGAAGAAGCTGAGAACTGAGAACATACTTAGTGGAATATGTTTTGTTAGATTACCGCCAATTCATCATTGGGAAAGGTGTAGCCCCTGAACTCACAAGAAGTCTTGGGCAAAGTTCTCTGACTTTTAAAATGCATCTGTGTGGTGTCTGCCTCTCTTCATGCTCCTTGTGCACACCAGGAGCGCCTAACTGGAATGAGGGAGAGCGAAGTTGACTGAGGTAAGTGCTTTGGCTTCCCCTCTTGCTCCTCACAGTCATCCTGAGATGGTGTGGTTCTTTACCTGGGCTGCCAGATGGCCACAGCAGCGCCCGCAGCAGCAACAGGCAGCACCACAACAATGAGGTACAGTAAGATTTGGCAGTGCAAATTTATTTCCGAGTGGCTTCTGGCAAAAAAGAAAACAAAAACCACCCCAAAACAAAACCCATTTGGCAGGTAAACTCGGCAGGCAGTTGTGATCTTTAGTTAGGCTTTTTTTTTTTGTCAGCCCAAGGGCAGGGGGGGGGAAGGTACATAGGAAATTACCCTGCCTCTGCAGCATCGGTCATGTGACTGAGTGGGCATGGCCAACTCAACACAACTCGCAGCAAGGTGCCGCACCACCTTGCCAAATTGGCCACGCCTACCCAGTCACATGACCACCAAGCCATGCCCACCAAACAAGCCATGCCCACAGAACTGGTAGTAAATTTTTTGAATCCCACCTCTGCTGAAAAGAGTCTAAATGTCTTAGTTTTGTATCTTATTTTGTAAATAATACTCAGAACATTTCAAATGAAATTTAATTTGTAAATATAATCATTGTCCGATATGACAATATTATATTCTTTCTGTTCTGCAGAAAGTGAGACATTTTATGACTTGATGAATTCTGAATGGTTGAGAAATTGTACAATGACACAAATTATATAATTATATCTAATTGTATTTATTTTAATACATCTTTCACCTTTAATTATCCATTTAGCAACCTTACAATATGTTTGCCTTTTAACTTCACCTATTGCTGAACTTTTCATATTTCTTTTTTTTAAAACATTCATTACATACAATTATATGTTTGCATTTTTTTAAAAAAAATATGTTTAAAATACACATTTAGAACATTCTGCCATGAGCCACTTTTCTTGAAGGATCACTGATAATTTAAGAGGCAATTGTCTCTTTAACTGCATCCTACAAAATCTTATCTGTTAGAGCTATGGACTCCCTTAACTGGAGCTCTAGGGAACTGGATGTCATCCAAGTAAAGCTTAATTTGGGTAACATCAATATTTGCTCCATTAAAAGCTTACTATACTACTTGTTGGCATAGCTTGGAAATACCATCTGCTTTTTTTAAGCTATAATATTATAATTTATCTCACTGGCTCCCATGCTTCACCTTACCAATTCCTTAAAGTAATTATACATGTATTGTGGAATTGATATAATTTATTTTTAAGTGTGATCAAATGTTTATACTTCTTAAAAATTGTTGAGATTGTCCAGCTCCTTTTGCCCCTTAGAAACAAAAGAATTTTCATTCATAGAAAATCAAATCAGAAAAGTAATGCCACATATATAATTATAATTAATCTTTTATGATCCATTTATAATTTATTTGCCAGAATAACACAAGAAAAGGCTGTTGGACCTGCCAGAATTTAAGCCTCTAAATAGAAACAATCCTTGGCTCCATTTGTTGAGAAAGGTGTAATTTATTAGAGATCAAATGTATTGCAATATTGCAAAGCCAGAACTCAAAATTGTGTGCCAAAATCCCTAAATTCTACTTTCCCCTCCATTAACTATTTCTCACTGCCTATCCCAATATTAACCAATCAGGTTCAGGCAGAGGTGGGATGCTACTGGTTCAGACAGGTTCGGGCGTAAAACCAATTCAGTCTGACTTGCTCCAAGGATGCTCAGTTGGGCCCTCCCACCTGCCCATGCTCCTGGGTCCTTTTTATCCTCTCAGATGTTCTGTGCGGCAGAGCAGATTGCCCTGCTAATCAGCCGAGATCCCTTTGTAGCAGATTTCACAGCAAATGTGGCTCATAATAGCACACCATTTAACTATTTATAGATATGTCAGACAATAAATATGGTCTCAAGTTGTCTCTCAATTAACAGGAAGGCTTGCTATTTTGGATCAGGGGTACAAAGGGAAACAGAAATGCTAGACACATGAGGTTGCTAGAAATAATCCATTGCAGAACTGCAGTGGATTTAAAATTTGGAACAAGAACGTGGTGATGAATACGAAAGCCAGGCTGTTACTGTCGAGTGGTTGCATGGGTTAAAGGCATGACTTGAACCAGTGCAGTGAAAGTCATATGCAGTCAGAGAGGATTAAAATAAATGATTATGCATGAAACACATCCTGTGTGACACTGTATATCAGGATAGTAGAAACCAAGCCAATTGCTATAGTAAATGTATTTTTATGATTAATGATATAGACAGAGGGTCAACTCATGTTATGCCTAAATAGCACAACTTATATGCCAAAAAAATTAACGCTTTACTATTCAAATACTATTAGCTAAGATGATATACAGCTTCCTTTATAATTACAGAGTCGAAAGTTAGTGCATCACTTTCAGAAATGCATTGTGGTGGATCTCAAGGGCAAGAGGAGGAGGCTGAAAAGGTGAAAAAAATGGACAACTCCCTTTCTTTACTTTTTGTATTTGGAAGGAAAAAGTACATACAATCAAATGGGCTGCATTTAGCAGATTCTATGGATTGCAAGGTAACTGTGAGAATGCCCTTGATCTTAAGGAATGCAGTCTGTAAAATAGATTTTCTTAACCTTCCTAACTTAAATTATTGCCCCAATATTCATTGGAAACCAGCAGAGAAGCTACAGCTGCCTGAAGTAGGTTTTTTCCCCTTTCATTTAGAGATTTTTTTTTGTGAAGCTATGTTTACTGCAGAATATCTTTTTAAAAGTACACAAACAAGCAGAATCAAGGTGACTGGGAGAAGGTTTAACCAGGAGCTCTAATTTTGATTAGAATTATGAATTATAACTTTGAAAATGGTGGCTCCTGTTGTGTATGCAATATAATTAATAAAGTGTGAGTTTGGAGTAAGTGCAGGGTTCTGGCCCTGCACTTCTGATTGGCTGTTAAGCGGCCGGACCGGATTGGCCCGTTCTGGGGAATCTGATTGGCCCTTAACAGAGAGTTCTTATTGGTTATAAAAGCTAGCATTCCTAGCTTGTTATTGGTTAAACATTACAAGGTTTGCCAATATAAGGTGGGTTTTACTGATGTTAAATGAGCAAGTCACAATGTAAATAAAGAGCTGAAGTTCACTGTTCAGAAACTTGTCTCCATTCTTTCTCGCCCATGCTCAAACTTAACACTGGTGATGAGGATGGGATGTGGAGACATCTGAACCAACGAAACTTCGAACAACACTGAGCACGTGACAGACGACGCCAACAACAGAACCATGTCCGGCGGCATCGTACCACCCACTCCATTCAATCCATCACAAGAAGACTGGGAGTCTTACATGGATCGTTTCCAAATGTTCCTAGAGACGAACAACTTAAAGGATGCCACAGCCGGGAAGAAACAGGCGGTGTTCCTGATGCATTGCGGTCCAACCGTATTTAAGATGGCTAAGGCACTAGCCAAACCCTGAGAAGTGAAGGCCATGGATTGGGACGACCTCGAACCTATCCTGCGAGACCACTACGCCCCGACCGTGCCTACGTTCGTGAAACACCACGAGTTTTATCAAAGAAGCCAGCAAAAGGGAGAGAGCATAGCCGACTTCATAGCAAACCTCTGAAATTTGGGAGGCCTCTGCGGATTCACCGATCTGGAAGAAGCACTAAGAGATCGCATAGTTCTGGGATTAGATGCACCAGGCGTCCAAAGTAAGCTGAAGGTGAAAGGCAACATGAGCCTTGCCGATGCCATTGCCGATGCTAACGCAGCGGAAGCAACCAAGAAGTCGGCTGCACAACTACGCCGAAACCGCGCTCTGGTACCACCACCGGCCAGCGAAATCTCACCTAGTTCAGAAGGGCAGCTTGCAACAACGCACCATGAGGACCTCTCTTCATCATCAGACAGTGACGAAGAAGGGGTCCATCGACTGTGGTCCGACCGGCACCCTCGGCCGAAGCCCTTACGCCCTTGCACTGGCTGTGGAGCCAACCATGCCAGATCCGAATGCAGATTCCACGACACACTCTGCCATGAGTGCGGGAAACGAGGCCACATCAGATGGGTCTGCCGCAGCTTGCCAGGACCCAGCCAGGCCTCAAAAGGGGCTAACTATTGCCAATTGACAGGAAACCATCCTGTAAGGTGAGAGCCAGTAAACCACTCCTACAGAAATCGAGCTTTGCAGAGAGAAGAGGCTCACCATACTATCACTATCGGTCATGCCTCAGCCTTGGACACTAAGAAAATCCGAGTTACGGTAGCCATCGAGAACCAGCCTTGCCACATGGAGGTCGACTCAGGATCGTCCCTCTCGATGGTGTCTTGGAAGACACTCAAGCAACTCATCCTCACAATTCAACGCCAAGATCTCCGTTTCCAACGCCTCATCCTCAAGGACTACCAGGGGAATCGAATCCCCATCGTCGGGTCCTGCCGAGTCTGAGTCTCTTTCAAGAAGCACACAGCATACTTACCGTTAATGGTCATCGATAGAGATAGGCCTAGCCAACTGGGCCTCCAATGGTTCGCGCCACTCGGCATTGAAGTGGCTGGCATAAACCGAGTCGGTGGCTGTGACTGGGAGGAAGACCTTATCTCTGAATTCAGGGACGTCTTCGCGGACAGCTTAGGTGAGCCCGATCTCATTCAGTTTAGATCCAAAAATAGCTCCCATTCACCTAAAGCCCCGTCGAGTTCCATTTGCCTTAAAATCGAAAATCGATGAACAACTCAATAAACTGATAGCTCAGGGGGTGTTGGAGCCCATCGATCACTCCCCGTGGGAAACCCCTATTGGAACACCCATTGAGCCAGACGGGTCAATCCGAATTTGTGGGGACTACCGGGCCACTTTGAACCACGCCCTGCAGCAGAACGCATATCCAGTTCCGGTGGTGCAGCACCTCCTCCATTCCCTGGGGGGCGGGAAAGTTTTCGCTAAATTAGATTTAGCTCAGGCATATCAGCAATTACCAGTAGATGAAAAAACGGCACAGGCCCAAACTATTGTGACGCACCGAGGTGCCTTTAAATGTAACCGGCAGCAATTTGGAGTAAATGTAGGCCTGGGGATTTTTCAGAGCCTTATGGAAAGTTTATTGCAAGGGATTAAGGGCGTGGTCCCCTATTTTGATGATGTATTAATTGCAGCCCCTACAAAAAAAAATCTTACAGGACCGGTTAAAATTAGTCCTAAAAAAATTCCAAGAGGCCGGTCTTAAGGTTAAAAAAAACAAATGTAAATTGTGTACTGACAGTGTTGAGTTTTTAGAGTACCTGATTGATAGCCAGGGCATTCACCCTACCGAAAGTAAATTAAAAGCGATCAAAAATGCTCCCAGGCCAAGAAACAAGGCCAATCTCCAGGCATTCCTAGGCCTCATCAATTTTTATAATGTATTTTTACCGCACAAAGCAACTGTTGCTGAACCGTTACACCGATTGTTAGATAAAAAAGCAATTTGGTTATGGGGTTACCGTGAAGAACAGGCATTCCGAAATGTTAAAAAACTGCTCATTTCTGACTCTGTACCCATGCAGTATAAAGAGACTTTGCCATTAGTTATAACTTGTGATGCATCGCCTTTTGGGGTGGGCGCCATTTTGAGCCACGTACTGCCTAATGGGAACGAAGTCCCTGTTACATATTTTTCAAAGACTCTGTCAAAAACGGAGCGGAACTATGGACAAATTGATGAAGAAGCCCTCGCAATTGTCTCAGCTGTGAAAAGATTTCACGAATACGTGTATGGTAGTAATATGTGTATTACTATTGTGACTGACCATAAGCCTTTATTGGGGATAATAGCCAGAGATAAGCCAACTCCCTACATATTATCCCCTAGGATGACCCGATGGTCAGAATTCTTAGCTGCTTATAACTATCAGCTGCAATACCGCCCAGGGAAGGCCATTCCCCACGCTGACGCATTGAGCCGAGCACCGCTTCCAGAGACTCTCGACGATCCGGCACCAATGGTAACCACGTTGCAAATCAAAGCACTCAACTCGCTGCCACTGACTGCCTGAGATATCGCGAGAGAAACCAAACGCGACCACACCCTAGCACGAGTCCTAGGCTGGGTAGAACGCGGATGGCCATTGGACCAGTTATCAGATGACTTCACACCATTCAAATCTCGACAGACCGAACTCTTCTCCCAGAAAGGCTGTGTCATCTGGGGCGATAGAGTTGTTATTCCAGAACGGCTCCGAAAAGCGCTGCTGAGAACTTTGCACGATGGCCACCCCGGCATCATGTGAATGAAAGCCCTTGCATGAAGCTACGCATGGTGGCCGGGCATTGACAAGCAAATCGAACAGTGGGTTAAAGCTTGTCCCAAATGCCAAGAAGTCAGCAACGCCCCACCAAAAGCCATGCCTACTGAATGGGAGACACCATGTGGACCCTGGTCCCGAATTCACCTGGACTTCGCGGGGCCAACCAAGGGCCACACCTTCCTGCTTACTGTCGATGCCTACTCCAATTGGCTCGAAATTCATCGCATGACAACTACGACCTCCGAGGCAGTCATCAAGACTCTAAACAGACTCTTTGCAACCCATGGATTACCAGACGTCCTGGTATCCGATAATGGCCCACAATTTACTGCACTAGCGTTTGAGCAGTACCTCGCTGACCACGGCATCTGCCATGCTCTCACCTCGCCTGCGCACCCTGCGACCAATGGCTGAGCAGAACGCATGATTCAATTGGTGAAGAAAACCTTGCAAAAGGAAGACTACTACAACATTGATGACAAGGTCAACCAAATCCTCTTCTTGCAACACATCACCCCACATAGTGTCACCAACAAAACTCCCGCTGAACTGCTAATGGGAGGAAAGCTCCACTCCCACCTTGACCGGTTGCACCCTGCATATGAACCAGAGAAACCACTAGGATCCAGCGGCCGCTATCGCACCTTCCAGGTAGGAGACCTGGTTTATGCAAAAAACCTATCGGGAGACCCGTTGTGGGTGGAAGCGACAGTAGTACGTGTAACTGGCCCTAGATCCTACCTCGTGCAATGCCTTGACGATAAACTTTGGAAACGGCATATCGACCAATTACAGTCATGGCTTGCAGCGGCCAGTTCGCAACTCCCCTATGACCAAACTGAGGGGGGGGGAGGTACAGAAGAAGATGAAGCCTTAGGAAACCCGTTCGAAGGAAACGACGATTTAATTGAAACTCAGGAAGCGGAGCCAGAGGGAGAAACGTTTGCACCTCAGGGAATTGCGGAAAATGTGGGCAATGACGTAGAAGTAAACTCTGAACCAGAGACAGCCCCACTGCCAGACAACGATCTACCTCAGCGGGTTTGCAACCAACCGATACAACGAAAATCAAAGAGTCTAAAAAGACAACTGTCCTATTTAAGGGACTATGTAACTGCGCCCTGAACTAAGGAACCAGGGGGAAGGGGTGTTGTGTATGCAATATAATTAATAAAGTGTGAGCTTGGAGTAAGTGCAGGGTTCTGGCCCTGCACTTCTGATTGGCTGTTAAGCGGCCAGACCGGATTGGCCCATTCCGGGGAATCCGATTGGCCCTTAACAGAGAGTTCTTATTGGTTATAAAAGCTAGCATTCCTAGCTTGTTATTGGTTAAACGTTACAAGGTTTGCCTATATAAGGCGGGTTTTACTGATGTTAAATGAGCAAGTCACGATGTAAATAAAGAGCTGAAGTTCACCGTTCAGAAACTTGTCTCCATTCTTTCTCACCTATGCTCAAACTTAACAGTATTTGAGTACAATCAAGTATTTGCTCGTTAGTTAAAACTTGTGTCTTGCTGTATCTCTCCCTATTCCCGTTTCACCATGAGCTCTATTAATGAGCTTGACCATTGGCTGAATATTATTTTTTGTAGTTCATAAATGGACCAAGCTGTGTCCATACCTGAATCTGCTTCAGTGCAATAGTTGTATTACATTCCTTCTTGCTGTCATTCTTAAGTGACCATAGTGTCCTATAATTTCATTCAGTATTAATTATTTAATTTTAAAAGCAAAAGCAATAGGATAATTCATCATGTTAGCTTTCTAAAGGCAACAAGTACACAGGGAACATTTATTTCCCTGTTTTTAGGCCACTGGTTTTTAAAGTAAAATCATAACTTATATTTAAAGCTAACTCTATGGATTTCAAAGAATGGATTTTTTAAATCTTGTTTGAAAATCTTTGTATTTCTTGTTATTATTTAGGTAGAGTATAGTTTTGCCCTTGATTTAACTAACTGTTAAGTGAAACTAGGTCCAGCTAATTCTAGTCCATTTCAAGCCTGCCTCCTTTATTTGGTACTTCTAGTATATGACTGAAATGAAATTCATTATTGTACAATTCTGCAATACTCAAGATTGTGATAACTGTGATTATAATATCAGAACATAATTTCATCAATTATTTTGAGGGTTAGCAGATACTAATTGGTTGGTTTGGATATAGAACAATTCTAGCACTGAACAAAATTTTGAATTCTATCATAGGGCAAATTTTCCCATTGTGCAAATAGAAAGGTGTTCATTTAGACCAAATTTTGAGCAGGAAGGGACAACTGGGAGGCATTTGGAAAGGAATTGAAGTGATAGGAAATTGACCTATTATATCCATTTGGTGGGCTTTCTGTTACAGGATGCCCATCCTTAAACAAAGATGACAGTGATTGTCAGATCACTGAGCTGAGAAGAGATTTCCAAGGATGGATATTCTCCTTCCAGATTTGAAGTTTTAAAAATCTTGCAGCAAGAGGAAATCTAGTCCCATATGCCATGGTCTGCTGTCTCTGGAGCCATAAGGTTGTTCCCTAAGTCAGCATATTTTACCTGTAGCAGAAGAAATATAAACAGCACATTCAACTGCAGAAGAGAATTGGAAATCTAACTACTCTAGCAAAATATCATTATATTAAGTGGATCAAAGAACTAAAAGATCAGAATGGTTTGTGGTCTATTTAAGTCCACAGGTTTAAGAACGTGATTTAGTAGACTTGTATATCTCAAGTTATTGTTTGCACTGAAACTGTCCTTCATTTGCAATTTAACAGGATTCAAAATCTCTGTTTCCTCTTGAGCATAATTGGAGTTTAACTGAAATAAGCCTATTGTCCATTTTCAAGTAGTTTACTCTGTTAAGAAGTCTTCAGAAACATGAAAGAGTTTGTGATTAGATCTCTTATGTCCTTAAAATGGCTTAAAAAAAACTGTTGAGTATTGGAAGGTTAACAATTCCAATTTTTGTTCTAATGAGATACTGCTGTGTTGAGAAACCATTTGAGATAAGAAATGAAAAAAACACAAAATAAATGAAGAAAAAAACAACAACCAAGAGCTTTAATAGGGAAAACTCAGAAGATGAAAGTTATATTTCATGCAAAGGGCTTGTAAATTAAACTGAGAAAAATACACTGAGAAATACTCAAAGAGGCAGTACTCATCTTTTGTTTCCTAATTTTGCAAAACATCGACAACCATAAAAGAGTATCTGGCTCTGAAATGAACTTCTGGTTTCATTAAAGTATGCTCCTACACAACAGAGACTGGAAAACCTAATTCATTATTTTCAATTTTTATGGTATGATTAAAGATATTACTCTGTACTAGGAGAAATAAGTGACTGCTGAAGTCTCACACTGCATGAACTCCACGCTATAAAATTGAATTTTAAAAAACATAAATTGATATAATGATATCCTTATATTCTCTAATTCTAGCATCCATTGATGGTAGTTACAGATTGTGACGCAGGAAATCTGAACATAATAACATAATATCATTTCATCATTCTGTAGAATCCATTATTTACATAATATAATATTTGCTAAATTAAGATTTCAGATCACAGGAAATGTTTTCAAGTCTATTCAAAAAAGGAAATGAAGTTCTTAATACAATTTAGAATTACAGTATGGACTACAGTGTGTTAAGTGTTATATAAATTATTATGTGGTCAATTCATTTTTTTGTGTGTGCACGCACAGGCGTACACATGTGTGCCTTCAAATCAAGGTTGTTTCCTGGACTAGTCATTGCAGTTTTATTGGCAAGATTTCAGAAGTGGTTCGCCATTGTCTTCTTTCTAGGGCTGATCAAGAATGACTTGCCCAAGGCCACCTCGCTGGCTTTGTGCCTAAAATGGAACAAGAACTCACAGTCTTATGATTTCTAGCCTGCTGCCTTAACCATTACATCAAATTGGGTCAGTTTTCTTATTGAATACAATTTGAAAATAATAAATAACTGCAATGCAATAACAATGCAATAAAATACAATTAATGTTATCAAACTCCCAAGATCCCATATTGTAAGATATTTTTAAAAATGCAGTTTAAAGAAATTTAAGTCCAAATTTTGAAGAGAAGTGATCTTACACAATGTTTTTCACTGACTTCTGATGGATTTTCCAGGGTAGAAAATCAGAATTTGAGGGGGATAATCAAAATACACAGATTATAATTTAGCATGGTATGTATATACAATTTTATAAATTAATTTGCTTGGATTTGTCCAACCACTACTTGGAAATCCAATAACTCTGGTTGCAATGGTGTGCATACATCTACATAGTTCCCTTATTACATGGGCATAGGGAATAGAAATCTTAAATATGATATTGTTGACAACAGAGGGCCTGCAAGATAATATTCAACATAATTTCAACTGATGCTTTTAAAATGTTATGGATTATAATCCCCCCAATACTTTTTATGGACCAGACTCACCAGCAGATCAGAATATCTGGAAGGTATCAATCTTTGGCCTGCACTATGGAGAGATAGCAAATGACAAAACATAAATCATATCATGATGCAAACTAAATCCCTTCCATACTTATGTCTAATGTTATGGTATGAATTATGACATCATCAAGCATGCTTTGTCTTTCTGGTACTATTATGGGCAAGTAGAGAACCTTGAGTCTCTACTAGATTGGCCATCTCTGTGTTAGGACATGTTTTTTTTCTTTTTTCAAGGCTATATTTATATTTTAGAATTATGAGCACATCTTGTAGGTTTGCAGGTCTTGTAGGTTTAAAAAGTGCATCAAATAAAAAGCAAAAAATGTGCAAGTATTCAGAATAACAAAACAACAGAGTTAGAAGGGACCTTGGAGGTCCTCTATCCAAGTTGCTGTTCAAGCAGTATTCAGCAAGTTCTGATCAGTACTGGAGAACCGGTAAGTGGAAATTTTGTAGTTCGGAGAACCGGCAAATCCCACCTCTGACTGGAGATTTTATAGTATCCTTCCCCTGGCATGCCCACCAAGCACAGCCCACAGAACCGGTAGTAAAAAAAATTGAATCCCACCACTAGTTATACTGTTGTGAATGAATAATGTTAAATAAAGTTATCTTGAGCTTGAAGTCAAGTGCAGGGTTCTGGTCCTGCACTTCTGATTGGCTGTTAATGGCAAGATCGGATTGGTCCGTTCAGGAGCATCTGATTGGCCATTAACAGGCCATTCTCATTGGTTAACGGAGCTAGCACTCCCGGATTGCTATTGGTTGAATAGTTAATAAGTTGCCTATATAAGGAAGGCTATAGCAGCCATCCAGTTTGATCTGTCACACCATGTAAATAAAGAGTTTGAAGTTCACTGTTTCTACTGGCTCATCTCCATTATTCGCACCCATGCTCCAGACTTAACACTGGTGACGAAGGTGGGATTGGATGACATCAGAGCCAACTAAAACAACGATGAAGACAACCAAGCATGTGGCTGAAATGCACAACGGCGGAACCATGTCCAGCGGCGTCATACCACCCACTCCATTCGACCCAGCTCAAGAAGACTGGGAGTCCTACATGGACCGTTTCCAAATGTTTTTGGAAACGAATAATCTGAAGGATGCCACAACTGGGAAGAAACGGGCGGTATTCCTAACGCACTGCGGGCCGATGGTATTCAAAATGGCCAAGGCGTTAGTGAAACTGGCTGAAGTGAAGGCCATGGACTGGGATGTCCTTGAACCGCTACTAAGGACCCACTATGCACCTACCGTTCCAATGCTCGTAAGACGACATGAGTTCTATCAAAGAAACCAGTGGAAAGGAGAAAGCATTGCCGATTTCATTGCAGACCTCCAGAACTTGGGAGGCCTTTGTGATTTCGCCGACCTAGACGAGGCCTTGAGAGACCGAGTAGTTCTAGGGTTAGACACTCTAAATGTACAGAGCAAAATAATGGCTAAGGGCGACATTAGCCTTGCTGATGCCATCACTGAGGCTACGGCAGCGGAGGCAACCAAGAAGTTGGTTGCCCAACTACACCGGATTTGCACTCCAGCACATCAACCAGCCGGCAAAGTTTCACCTAAGTAAGAAGGACAACTTTCGACGGCCCACCATGAGGACCTCTCTTCATTGTCAGACAGTGACAAAGAAGAAGTCCATCGCCTGCGGTCTGATTGGGACCGTTACCCGAAATCCCAGCAACCGTGTGCTGGCTGCAGGGCCAACCATTACCGTTCCGATTGCAAATTCCGCGACGCGCTCTGCCACGAGTTTGGGAAACGAGGCCATATCGGATGGGTCTGCAGAAGTCTCCTTGGACCCAGCCAGACCTCGAAGGGTACCAATCTCTGTCAATTGACAGGAAACCATCCTGTAAGGCGAGAACCAGCAAACCACTCCTATAGAAACCGACCCGTGAATCGCCTAACCAGACGGGAAGAGGCTCACCAAACACTCACTATCGGCCACGCCTCTTCACTGGATGCCAAGAAAATTCGAGTCAAAGTGTACATCAAAAATCAGCCTTGCCAAATGGAAGTTGACTCGGGATCATCTCTTTCAATGGTCTCATGGAAGACCCTCAAGCAACTCATCCCCACTATCCAGTGCCAAGACCTTCAATTCCAACGGCTCGTGTTAAAGGACTACCAGGGGAACCGGATTCCAGTCATAGGATCCAGTCGAGTCCAGGTCATGTTCAAGAACCGCACAGTGTACTTACCCTTGACGGTGATCGACAAGGACCGGCCTAGCCTGTTAGGCCTGCAATGGTTCGCACCACTCGGCATTGAAGTGGCAGGCATTAACCGAATCGGCGGCAGTGACTGGGAGGAGGACCTCGCCCACGAATTCAGGGACATCTTCACGGAAAAGCTGGGCGAGTACAAGGGGACCCCGATATCCTTTAGCCTTAATCCAAAGATAGCTCCCATCCGCCTTAAGCCTCGTCGAGTTCCATTCGCACTAAAGCTAAAAATCGACGAACAGCTTAATAAGCTGATAGCCCAGGGAGTTTTAAAGTCAACCGACCACTCCCCATGGGAAACCCCAATCGTGACACCAATTAAGCCGGATGGCTCCATTAGAATTTGTGGGGACTATAGAGCCACCCTAAACCACACCCGGCAACAAAATCCATATCCAGTGCCGGTGGTGCAACACCTCCTCCATTCCCTGGGGGGCGGAAAAGTCTTCACTAAATTCGACTTAGCTCAGGCTTATCAGCAACTGCCGGTTGACGAAAAAACGGCACAGGCACAGACTATCGTAACACACCGAGGTGCCTTTAAATGTACGAGGCTCCAATTCTGAGTCAGTGTAGCCCCGGGGATCTTTCAGAGCCTAATGGAGAGACTCTTGCAGGGGATCAAAGGCGTTGTCCCCTATTTTGACTATGTGCTCATTGCTGCCCCCACTCCAAAAATTTTACGGGATCGTTTAAGACTTGTTTTACAAAAATTCCAAGAAGCAGGCCTGAAGGTGAAGAAAAATAAGTGCAAGCTATGTACAAATTGTGTTGAATTCTTAGGGTACTTGATTGACAGTCAGGGTATTCACCCTACCGATAGCAAATTGAGAGCAATAAAAAATGATCCCAGACCCCGGAACAAGGCCTACTTCCAGGGGTTCTTAGGCCTCATCAATTTCTATAACGTATTCTTGCCGCACAAGGCGACTGTCGCTGAACCTTTACATAGCCTACTAGATAAAAAAGCAATTTGGGTATGGGGTCACAGAGAAGAGCAGGCGTTCTGTAATGAAAAAAAATAAGGACTTCTGATGCTGTACTAATGCAGTACAATGAGACTTTACCACTTAATATCACATGTGATGCATCACCTTTTGGAGTGGGCACCATTTTGAGCCATGTATTGCCTAATGGTAGCGAAGCCCCTGTTGCTTACTTTTCAAAAACGCTCTTGAAAACTGAGCGAAATTATAGCCAGCTTGATAAAGAAGCCCTGGCAATTGTATCGGCTGTTAAAAGATTCCATGAGTATGTGTACAGCTGGGCTTTTACTATAGTAACTGACCACAAACCATTGCTGGGGATAATCGCTGGGGATAAGCCAACTCCCTACATACTTTCTCCCAGGATGACCCGCTGGTCAGAATTCTTGGCTGCCTACAATTATCAGCTACAATACCGCCCCGGTAAAGCCATTCCCCACGCTGACGCATTGAGCCGTGCACCACTCCCAGAAACCATCAATGATCTTGCACCAACGATGACAACGTTGCAGATCGAGACACTTCATACACCGCCATTTACTGCCAGTGATATCGCGAGAGAAACAAAACGCGACCCCATCTTAGCACGAGTCCTCACATGGGTGGAACGCGGATGGCCATTGGACCAAGTACCAGACAACTTTGCACCATTCAAAAGTCATCAAACAGAGTTGTTCTCGCAAAAGGGCTGTATCATCTGGGGTGATAGAGTCGTTATCCCAGAACGACTCCAACAGGCACTGCTAAAAACCTTGCACGATGGCCACCCTGGCATCGTGCGCATGAAGGGCCTCGCACGTAGCTATGCGTGGTGGCCAGGTATAGACAGACAAATTGAATCGTGGGTTAAAACTTGCCAGAGATGCCAAGAAGTAAGCAACGCTCCACCAAAGGCAACCCCAACCGAATGGGAGACGCCGCGGGGACCCTGCTCCCGCATCCATCTGGATTTTGCTGGGCCGACCAAAGGCCACACATTCTTGTTAACCATCGACGCCTACTTGAACTGGCTCGAGATTCACCAAATAAGGAACACGACCACCGAAGCGGTCATCAAAAGACTGGAAAGACTGTTTGCAACCCATGGATTACCAGACGTTCTGGTATCCGACAATGGGCCCCAATTTACCACGCTGTCTTTTGAACAGTACCTGGCTGACCACGGTATCCGACATGCGCTCACTTCGCCTGCGCACCCTGCAGCCAATGATAGGGCTGAGCGCATGGTACAATTTGTCAAGAGAATGCTACAAAAAATAGACTACGACAACATTGACGAGAAAATCAACCAAATCCTTTTCCTGCACATCACACCTCACAGCGTCACCAACAAAACTCCCGCCAAGCTGCTAATGGGATGAAAGCTCTGCTCCCACCTCGACTGGTTACACCCAGCCTACAAACCGGAAAAACCACTCGGATCCAGCGGCCGATCCCGTACCTTCCAGGTAGGTGATTTAGTATTCGCTAAAAACTTATAGGGTGATCCGCTGTGGGTAGAAGCGACCGTAATCCGCGTAGCCAGCCCAAGACCATACCTTATACAGTGCCTTGACGATAGACTTTGGAAGCACCACATAGATCAACTACGATCACGGCTGCAGTCACGCAATTCTGAACTCCCTTATGACCACACTGAGGGGGGGAGAGATACAGAGGAAGACAAATTTCAACTAGAGGAAAATCTTTTTGAAGGGATTGATAATGGAACTGAAATGCAGGAACAGGAACCAGGGATGGGAATAAGTTCACCTCAGGGAGTTGCCGAAGAAATTGGTGACGACGGAAACGCGAACTCTGAACCAGAGGCACCCCTGTCGTTAAACAACGATCTACCTCAGCAAAAGTGCAACCAATTGCCAGGCACTCTGCGAAAATCAAAAAGATTGATAAAACAACCATCCTACCTCAAGGACTATGTGACGGCGCCCCGTAAGCAGAAGCCGGGGGAAAGGGGTGTTGTGAATGAATAATGTTAAATAAAGTTATCTTGAGCTTGAAGTTAAGTGCAGGGTTCTGGACCTGCACTTCTGATTGGCTGTTAATGGCAAGATCGGATTGGTCCATTCAGGAGCATCTGATTGGCCATTAACAGGCCATTCTCATTGGTTAACGGAGCTAGCACTCCCGGATTGCTATTGGTTGAATAGTTAATAAGTTGCCTATATAAGGAAGGCTATAGCAGCCATCCAGTTGGAGCTGTCACACCATGTAAATAAAGAGCCTGTTTCTACCGGCTCGTCTCCATTATTCGCACCCATGCTCCAGACTTAACATTTTCCATTCCAGACAAGTGGCTGTCCAGTCTTTTCTTAAAAGCTTCTAGTGATGGAGCAGCCACAACTTCTGAAGGCAAGATGTCCCACTGGTTAATTCTTCTCACTGTTAGGAAACTTCACCTTAGTTCTAGGTTTCGTCTCTCCTTGATTAGTTTCCATCCATTATTTTTGGTGTTGTCTTCTGATGCTTTAGAAAATAGGTTGATCTGCTCATCTTTGTAGCCACCCCTCAGATACCACAACACTGAGCTCATTAATTTAATCAGGATCAGGGATGTGTGAATATATAGTGTTCTGAAAACATTACAGCTGATCTATTTCTACTTTTTCCCCATCCTTTTAAAAAATGGCTTTAATTGTCTTATCCTGCAATGTAGATCTGGTTGGTATTCAGATTTGGCTTTTGAAAAGCATATTTTTTTTGTATACTTTACTGCCATCATACACTCTCTGAATCCTAGAGGAGTAAGGTTTTTAGAGCTTGTTATGTGTCTTACTGAGAAATGATTTTATGATTATTAAGGGTGTCTTTGAGCTCCAACACAGAAGAACAACAAATCACTGCAAATGCTTTATGGCAAGACTCCCAGTAGTGATGCAAATTGACATTCAGCGCCAGCTATTTTATCTTTCCAGTTATTAAATTCAACAAAAGGGGAATAAATTCAAGGTTTCCTAAAAACAACAACCAAAAAGGCTGTTTGTTTAACTTGCATTTTCCCTGTCTCCCTTCCTTTCTTCAGCTTGGTTATTCATCTCTGTTGTTGTAGCCAGTTTGGCTTGACTATCTCAGCTGGAACTTAAAGCAGATAAGGGAGCTTTTCAGATTCGGAGTGTGGGGGGCCTGGTGGGGTGAAATCAGGCCTAAGGCCAGCAGAGAAATATAGGGGGATAGAAATGCTCCACCTGGTGTGGAAGATAAGGGAGCGGGCACTACAGAATCCTTGTGGTCAGTTGTAAGAATTAATGAATGTGTGGGCCCTGCAGTGGCCATAACTTTGGGACTGGATCATAAGTAGCTTTTGTATCCATCATAACTCTAAACAGCCAAAGTGATTGATCATAAATCGAGGACTATCTGTAAAGCTAACTTCTTATATGGGATCCCTCTCCCAACTTTATCCATCAATTTAAACAAGTGCTAGCACATTGTAGCAGCACTAGAATTGCCAACTCTGAGCTGCCATCAATCAAATCTTTATTTATGATGATAATCAGCATAAGGAGGGTGGGGTGCAAGCAATAATTTTAAAAGGTAACATATCTAAATTGCATAAGGTTAAAAAAATCTAAAAAAATGTACATAAAAAGAAAATCTATGAAAAAAAAAACATAAAAAGGAATAAAACTTTAATTGAATAGAGGGAAATGCAAAAATTTGATAGTTAACAGCTGCTTACGCACATTAATTCTGCTACAGCATGCAAAATTGCCAGTTTCTGCATAGCACTTGTTTCCCAAACTAGCCTTAATGAGTATTTAGCTTCTCAGTTGTGTGTGTGTGTCTGTGTGTGTGTGCGCGCACACATGCAAGTATGTGCAGGGGTAGGATTCAAATTTCTTAACAACAGGTTATGTGGGTGTGGCCTAATTTGTGGGTGTGGCTTGGTCATGTGACTAGGTAGGTGTGGCTTGCTGACTGGGCATGCCTTGGTGGTCATATAACTGGGTGGGCAAGGCTTGTATGTAAATATTATAAATATTGATGTAAATATTGATGTTTTCATTAAAAAAGAGGAACTTTTACCCAAAAGCAGGCAAAGCAGGCAGGCAGATTGAATTGCTCACAGAATCACAGATTAATTTAGAGATCTATCTATCTGCAATCGGCTACCTGAGTCTGTCACATAAAATTTGCTTGCAAATAAACTCACAAAATGAACCCACAACACACCATGTATGTAAATATTGAAATATATATATATATATATTTGTTTTCTTTTATATATATATGAAAGCAACTTTGACCTCAAAGCTTAAGCAGGCAGACAGATTGAATTGCTCACAGAATCACAGATTAATTTAGAGATCTATCTATCTGCAATTGGCTACCTGAGTCTGCACTGAAAAACTCCAGTGAAAAACCTAAGGGAAGGTTCGGCTCTGAACTTTCCCTGAAAAACCTAAGGGAAGGTTCGGCTCTGCTTTTAGATTAGCTAGAAAGCAAGAAATCCAAGGATTTCCTGCTTTCAAGCTAATCTAAATCTCCTGTCAGAGCAGAACAGCTGATGGTTGGGGGGAAAATAAAAGGAAAAATAGCAACTTACCAAACCAGGTAAGTTGGATGGCTCGCATGCCAGGTAAGGAATGAATGGGCAGGGAGGGGAAGGGCCAGCCAGTGGAGCGATTTGCTGGTTCTTTGAACTGGGGACAATTGTGTGTGCAGCATTTGCAAGAAATCATCAGCTGTGCCACCTGGACAGCTGATAAATGCTGCGCTCGGGTGCACAGTGTTTGAAAATCCTCGTTTCCTGCTTTTTCAAACTCAGCTGTGCCCTGCAAAGCAACTGAGGAGGGGAAAAGTAGGGAATAAAAGACAGCTTAGAGCCAGGCGGTGGACCAAACACCAAACCAGTTCAGTGTCAGCTGCTCTTCGCAGCTACAAGTTCTATAGAACCAGGCCGAACCAGTAGCATCCCACCCCTGAGTATGTACATTGTATGTAAATAAATAAATAAAACCAAGAAACATAACAGGAGAGAATTACTTCTCTGTAACTCTTTGCTGACATCTAGTGATTGCCTGGGAGAATACTCTGCAATCATTGACCAACTGGTCTATTGTTCCTTTGATAAGACTGTGCAAAGCTCTATGCAAATGATTTTCTCAACTCAATCACCCTAGTAAAGCCAATTTGTTATGTCCACCATTCAGTTATACTGTGAAGTCTTCTTCTCAGCATCCAATCGATGGCAGGACTTCAAGGCACACTATGTCCCATATGTCTGGAGAACTTTTACACATGGTTCACTGCCTCTGCAGTGATAACACATGGACAAACCTCAAAATATTCCCTCCCTACGTATGGCCTGTCAGTTGAGACAGTGATGCTGTACATTCCAGCAACAGCCTGAACCAATAAAGAAGAAAACCTTTGAGTTGGCTTTTTATGTTGTAAAGTGAACATGTTTTATAATATGTGAATACATTATTTAGGGGCTCCAAAATTTACTTGATATCAAAATCATCTTTTCCCTTACAAATTATACTTATGTTATATTTGCACAAATGACAAATGTTCATTTGTTTCCTTTGTCCTTTTCTCCCCTCTAAGCTTTTCTTGACATTTTCAAAGATACACTCCATATAGGTATTTGCATTATAATGGATCTTGTACCTGTTAAAGGACACCTTTGAAAATAACATTTGTTAACAGTAGATAGAGAATTTTCTCCACAGTCTTCTAGTCACAAACATGCTTGCATTATTACAAAAAAAGAGGAGTGAATGGGAGTGAAAGAAAAATAGGAACCATCAGAGAATGTCACTGCCACGAAACATTAGCCCTATTACCATTAACTGGGCTCAAAGTACTATATTCATTTTAATATTTTGCTTTCCCTTGCATTGCTCTGAGTCTTCACTGCCTGAAGTCAGTTGTTCATTTGCTTCTATTATGCCACATTTAGAATAATGTGTGCCTAGAAATGAGCTAAGGTATTTTTTGCTGTACTTGCAGCATTTTGAAATGCTAGAAGTCATTTTTCTTTCATTACTGATTTCTGTCTTTCCCTTTTCTCAACTCTTCTAGGAATATGTTTTCAGTTGAATTTCTGCTTGCATTAAATATAAATTCTTCTAAGGAACACTGAGTGTTTGGAAAATTGCAATCAAAACAAACTTACTCTCTATTTTGAAACTAAGGAAAATAAATAAACTACCATAGATAGTTCAAGTGTTTCAAGTCTTTCTCTAATGGAAAAATATATATGTGTGTGTGTGTATGTTTTCTTAAGTTTTCACGGGTATCTATATGTATGGTATTCAGCTTTGTTTGGGTATTTTCCCATGATACCTCCCACCTACCAGACATCTGGAAACTAGACCTCACCAACAAACAAGTCCCAGCCACAAAAACCAACACCAGACCCAAAACAACATGGGACACCACCACCAATCCCCCTCATCAGACTCAGCCCTAAACCCATCCTATAAACGAAGGACAACCACCGTCCAGAAACCAGACCACGGCTGCTTTGACAGCTGTCATACCCCCAACCCCAAAACTAAACAAGCTCACACACACCAAGAACACAGACCCAGACCCCAAACTCGAAGCCAGACCAAAACCCAGAATGCTACATCACAGCCACCCACTCAGGATATCACATCAGAAAACTCAAGAAATTACACCACAAGAACTCAAGAAGTTGCAACACAGCAAATGACCCAGGAAATTACAGCACAAGACCAAGGATACCACAGCATTAAAACTCACAAGGTCATCACACAACCCATTACCCAAGCCGCTACAAAACAGGAGGCTAATGGAAAAGAGATCAAAATACAAATGACCCAGGGGATCACAACGCAGGACCCAGGATACCACAACAAAAGAACTCACAAGGCCATCACACAATCTATTACCCAAGCCGTTAAAACACGGGAGGCTAATGGAAAAAAGATCACTACAAAACAAATCACCCAAGAGATTACAGTACAAGATCCAGGATATCTCTACAACAAAACTCACAAGGCCATCACACAGCTCATTATACCAACATCAACTCCATAAACCAATCAAGAGGCAGCAGCGCAGCCAACCAGCCCAGCACACCAGCCCCCCCCCCCAGTATTTATAGAGAGACGGCAGCTTGCATTGGCACAAAGCAGGAAGCACCAGCCTGATGATGGCGAGTGGGATCTCGCTGAAACGTCGCCAAGATACTCATAATCTTACACAGGAAAAGACCCGAACACACAGACACATATATATTCAGCTTTGTTCGGGTATTTTTCCATGTCAGTCCCATGGTTGTGCTTTTAAAGTTGTAGCAACGTTTCAACAGAATCTCATCTGCCATCAGCAGGCTTCTGTATAGTGTTCGTCTGTGAGTCAGACTTTCACAGCCATTTCTGTTTTAAAATTGGGGCTTGCCTATGCTGTGCCAGAATGGTTTTTTCTTCATCCTGATTGGTTGGGAGTCTTGGTCTGTGTTTATTGGTCTTGGAGTTTGCTGTGTTCTGCTTGATTGGTGTTTCTAATATCTTCTGTCTGTTTTGTGGCTTTTTTTGTCTTGGCTGGCTGGCAACATTGTGTTTCTAATTGAAACAATTAGAAAGAAGTCATAAATTTTAATTCATTTTCAGACTTGAAAGAGAAGATTAAAAAAAAAACTGAACCATTTTGACTTACTGGATGTTAATGAAAGTTAGAAAGTTAAACTTTACTAGACTGAAATTCTTTGGAAAAGGCAAGGAATCAAGCAAATTGTTAGCTTACCAATTATATAAGGAATATAATTCTTACTTTTTACTTATTTCTATGATGGATATGATACACCGATTTGTTAATTATTATTCAAAATTATCTAATAAACAGAAACTTGGTTCAGAAAAATGAAACATTTAAATAGATCAATACTTTAAAAAATTGCAGATAAAACCATTCTTAGCAGACCTATGACAGAAGATCAGCCTAATTAATCAATTAACCCTTAACCTCAAATAATGACTGAGATTCAGATATGTAAAGATTCAGATGTGAGATAAGCTTTTTATTTCTTTGATTTATAAAGAAGGATTTAACACATCCTGAAGCTTAGAGATCTATTGCTTTATTTAATTTGGACTAGAAACATTTTATAGCAATTCTTACAAAAGTGGGCTTTTGTTCTGAAGAGACAGAGAGAAATAATGTCAGATATGTCTTAAATGTTTCTAACAACACAAACCTGAAAAAAGAAAAAGGTGATCATGATTTTAATTGATGCTGAAAAAGCTTTTGACATTTGGAATATCTCTTCATGTTTTGAAGGAAATGGATGGTGGCTCTAATTTTTTCACATGGATATAAAATATATACAAGGAACAAATGGGTTTTTTAAAACTAATTTCATGACTTAAATCAACTACATAAAAAATAAATTAAAATTGTATACTGGTGATGTTGCATTTCAATTATCTTACAGAATCTTTAACATTGTTGATGGAATATATATGGCAATATGGTTTGTATCAGGTCACTTAAAAAAAAAAAAAAATGAATTTGAAAGAGGTTGGAAAGTATGTCCCCAGAAAGGCAATCTTCTGTGCTAAGAAGGTAAAATATTTTCAGTCTTTTTATAAAAGATTTGTTTAAGAATAATTCTTTACCAAACTGGTAATTTTTTAATCAAGAGGTCATAGTAATAATTTACTTTCATTTTCAATAGCAAACATAGGTTTCTGGGGAAAAATGCAACTGATATTTTCCTTCAGTATAATGATCATACCAACAGGACTTCTATCGCTAGCATTATTTCAAAGCAAAATCAGGAACTTTACAAATGATTATTGTATATATGAATGAAGATAAAATACATTTTTATAACAACTTAGGATATAGTTTACAATAAATATTTCCTTCCCTTACAGTGGTATGAAATGGTATGACATGGTTGATCCACTAAACTAGTATTTCTGCTATTACTACTACTCTCTCCTTAGTAGAAATCCATACTCTGAAGAGTTAAAAAAAAAGTCTGCTTCTTTACAAGTTCACATGAATTCATACCACTTCACATTAAGGCCAAAAAGATTTAAATGAATATATTCTTCAAAGATGCTTTAAAGCTAACCAATATTTAGAAATATTTTATTGCTTTTGAATACTGGCTGCTCAAAGGATGTTCCATAAACTGCCAAGCTTTAAACATTTTCAAGAAGCAAATTTACATGCGGATGCTAAACATCACTGCACTACCACATTTGGGATAATTAATTCTGTGTAAATCCAATTCTCTTTCAGCAAATATTCTTTGATATATAATATTTTTCTTCAAAGGTTCAAAATGCTCTTTTTTCATCCGCATAAAGCTGTAAAACCATTAGCTTATAGTTGTAATACCTGCATTGATTATAAAATTATAAGCAATTATTTATTTTCAGAGATAAAAGGCAGACTAGTAGGAACACTTATATATCATTTATGCGCCTTTCACCCAGTTTGCATATTTCTTACAAAGAAAGAATATTCATCTGACATACAAAACAGGATTTTTTTTTGTTCTCATCCTGTGGGAATAAACTTTGACTTCAGTATTGGATAATGATTAGTCCAAGACCTTATACATACATGTCTGCCTAAGGGTCACTGAGATAAGCAAGGAAATTAAAAACAAAACCAGGAACAATTAAGCAGCTCAGACAATGGTAAACAATTCTATGTGCTATGTCTAATTATTGTAATCCACAATGTGAATGCTTACTATGTACGAAATTCTTAATAAAAGGAGCACTAGAATTTGCTCTAGACTCCCATCCCGAGTACACCAGCCTGTGTCTCATTCTTTCCATGGGAGACCACCACAAGTGGTGACCCCAACGTGATCCACTGCAGGTGGTACGTGTCCGGACCTCCGTGTTTCCTCACCTGGAATAGGAAAAGTACGTACTTAACTATTGCTGGACAATAGGATTATTCAGGGAACATGAGGGGAAAACTCTCTCAGCCACAGGAATGGCATGTTAGTGAGCTGCTGAAGTTAGTCAGGACAAACTTCTTTATTTTAAACCATCTGGGGGGGGGGAGCAAATAGTTCTTTCAAAAGATAATGTGAGAGAGCTGCTGCAAGAGATCTGGCAGCAATGTCCCTGGTATCCAGAGAAAGGCTCTTTAAAGTTAGACACATGGAGGAGAATTGGAACTATCCTTCATGAAGAGCCACGGGCAACAGCTGAAATTTTGATATATTGGAAGGTTGTTATGACTGCTTTAGAGACCCAGCAACAACCTCTTTTAAAAACTTTAGTAGAACCTCCTCCTTATAAAGGAATTGTACTGCACCCTCCTACCCCAAAACTGGAGTGTGCTTTATCATTTCCAACAGCGCCTATGCCTGTGGATGATAAAATCCAACCAAAAATGGGAAAAGTTCAAGCAATGATGCATCAGGCTTTCAATGAGGGGAAATTAGAGCCTGAAGAGATTACCCAGATGAATTTGTTTCCAGTCAATAGGCAAGTGGATGCTCAAGTCAATCTGCAGACTGAATGGGTTCCGATTCCTTTAGCAGTTCTTAGGGAAATTAAAAAAGCAGTTAAAGATTATGGTATTCAAAGTCCTTTTACAAAGGGGCTCCTGACAAGTTTGGCTACCTCATGCATGATTCCTAGTGACTGGAAAGATTTATTGAGAATGATATTGAGCTCTACTCAGTATGTGGTTTTTGACTCAGAATACCAAAGGGAAGCTATCACTAGGGGAAGGAATTCGGGGGGGCTGTATACGCCAGACCAAATCTATGGGGCAGGCTTGTTTGAATCCACTGCTGATCAAGCTGCTAATTTGCCTGATCACGTATTTCCAGTGGTTATGGCAGCTGTCCTTGGGGCATTGTCCCGCATCCAGGATGTGGGAACCCCAGCACGGTCTTTTTCTCAAATTAAGCAAACAGCATCTGAGTCTTATAATGATTTTGTGGAAAGGCTACAATTGGCTATTACCAGGCAAATCTCTAATGAGGAAGCTACAAAATTGGCAGTTGAAAATGCAAACGCTGACTGCAAGCGTATCTTACAGCCTTTGGTGGCTCGAGGTGAGGTTACTCTGGCTGATCTGTTAAAGGCATGTGCAGTGGTGGGTTCTCAGGCTTACAACATGGAGACTTTGGCTATGGCATTGCAAAAAGGGATGAAACCTACAGGAAATTATTTTAATTGTGGAAAGCCTGGCCATTTTAAAGCCCAGTGCCATGCCCCGGGGGAGGGGGGGTTGGCATTTAACAAAAGCAAAATTAAGGACGTCCGTCCAAAATCAGTCTGTCCAAAATGCAAAAAAGGGTTTCATTGGGCAAATCAATGTCGCTCTGATCAGAACCAAAATCCGGGAAACTAAATTTGGGGCGTGCAGCTAGCCCTGCTCCCAAGGCTGTCACAAAAGCATCGCCTGCAATTACTGGGAGTGCAGGTTTAGGTTTAAAAATGTTGAACTCAATTAATGTGACCTTTCCTAATCAAGTGTATATTGAGGACACTCATTTGCATGGGCCATTGCCAGAAAAAAATGGTGGGATTAGTACTTCCCATGTCTTCTGCATCAGAAAAAGGGTTTTTTGTTATTCCAGGAGTTATTGACCAAGATTATAAAGGGGTTATTAAGATACAATTGTACACTGATACTCCTGCATCATTAATGGCCGGTGACTCTATTGCCCAGTTATTATTGCTTCCATACATCCCTATAAATCCTTTAATTGGGATCCCACGAACTGGTGGTTTTGGATCCACTGAAATGGCCAGTTCTCCAGTTGCTGCAGAATTGCTAGCACTGACAAAAAAATTGACTACAGACCAACCAAAAATGACAATTGAAATTCAGGGAAAATCATTTTCTGGCCGTATAGATTCCGGAGCAGATGTCTCTGTGATACGCCAAAAGGAATGGCCAAATGAATGGGTGCTTGAGGACTCTCCAGCTGTTCGTGGAGTGGGTGGTATGCAGTTTGCAAGAAGTAGTGTACATTGGTTGAAGGCATTGCATAGAGAAACTGGTAAGACTGCAAGGATTCAATCTCTTGTGTTGTCCCTGCATATGAACTTGTGGGGTAGAGATTTGCTGTCACAATTTCGCACAAAAATTGTTATTGGATAATGGAAAAATTATAATTGTTAACCTCTCAGCCAGTCTGGATTGACCAATGGCCACTTCCAAAAGAAAAGCTTACAGCTTTACATCAATTGGTAGCTGAGCAGCTACAATTAGTTCACATTGAGCCAAATTCTAGTCCATATAACACTCCAGTATTTGTTATTAAAAAGAAAAATGGAAAATGAAGATTTTTGCATGATCTGAGAACCATTAACTCCATCCTTCAACCAATGGGAGCGTTACAATGTGGTTTGCCTATCCCTAACCTGATCCCACGTAATTGGGATTTAGTTGTAGTAGATTTACGGGATTGCTTCTTTCCTTTTCTATGCTTCTTTGCATGCAGATGACAAGAAATTATTTGCATTTACCGTACCTGAGTTGAATAACAATGCACCTACCTTTCATTACCAATGGAAGGTTTTGCCACAGGGAATGCTAAACAGTCCAACAATGTGCCAGTCATATGTTCGAATGGCTCTGGCTCCATTCAGAACCTCTCATCCTGGGTGGAAGGTTTATCACTACATGGATGATATTTTAATTTCAGCTCCTGGCCCACTGGGAACAGTTAAGGCAGCGTTACCTTGCCTTAAAGAGGTATTATTACAATTTGGACTTCATATTGCCCCAGAAAAAATTCAAAGTCAAACGCCATATGTCTACTTAGGGCATAAGGTCCTTGCAACCTATGCTCATCTGGTCATTCCGGAAATCAAAATTGAGGAAAAGATTTCTCTAGTAAAATTACAACAAATACTAGGAACAATTAACTGGGCTAGACCCTACCTGGGGTTAACTACAGCAGTACTCCAGCCCTTGTTCTTGGCCCTAAAGGGCTCTGCGAGACCAGATTCTGCTATAACCTTATCAGCAGAACAAAGGAAGGTACTGACACATGTCAATGCGGCTTTAACGCAGCGTTGGGTTGATCGATGCATTCCTGATACTCTGTTTGCTTTGGCAATTTTACAAACTCCAGCCTTGCCTACTGCAGCTTTATTTCAATTACATAAAGCGCAGGTTTATATCATTGAATGGTTGCATTTGCAAAATACTACCCGAAAAACAATTTCTACTATGGCTATGCTTTATAGTGAGTTAATCACCAAAGGCCGAAATCGTAGTGTGCATTTATATGGCATAGATCTAGTTCAGTTATTTTTACCTATCTCCCTCACTCTGTGGGAAACTTGGTATAGTCAATCCATTGAATTGCAAATTGCTCTTGAAAATTGGCCAGGGAAGATTTCTTGCCACACCCCCAGTGACCCTCGTTTCCAGTTGCTTCGAAACGTATCTATAAATTTTAATTCAGTTATTGCTAAGCAGTCAGTTGGAGGAGTGACCGTTTATGCAGACGGTGGTAAGACCTACGGCGCTTGTGCATGGAGACAGGAAGGGATATGGAAAACAAAAATTACCCCTCCTCAGCAATCAGCACAAAGGGCTGAATTAGCTGCTGCTATTTTGGCCTTACAGGAATTTGCACAAGAACCGCTAAATCTTATTGTGGATTCTTTTTACGTTTATCAATTGATACTTAACATTGAATTTGCTTATCTTTCTCCATCTGTTGATGCTAATCTTATGAGTTTGTTTCCAGCTCTGCAAAGCTGTCTTCATTTTCACACACATTCTCTACATATTGCACACATTCGCAGCCACCAGCCACTTCCCGGGGAGCTGCAGGAAGGGAATGACGTGGCTGACGCAGCGGCCTCAGCCATGTCCTGTCTCTCGCTTTCTCCTGTTACTCCATGGGACTCACATAGCTATTTTCATCAAAATGCTAAAGCTCTTTGTAAACAATTTGGTCTCACTGCTGCAGAAGCTGCAGCTATTATTCAACAATGTCCTCGTTGCAGTGCTCAATCCACTGCTCTTCCTCAAGGAGTAAATCCTCGGGGGACATCTGCTTGTCAACAATGGCAGATGGATGTCACACAACACCCTCCCTTCAAACCATGGCACCATCTGCATGTCACCGTTGATACCTATTCAGGATTTATTATGGCAACACCTCAATGAGGAGAGGCTACAAAACATGTAGTCAACCATTGCCTCAATACCTCCACACATGTGGGGCCACCAATGGAGATCAAAACCGATAATGGCCCTGCTTACATTAGCACCGCCTTTGCGGAATTTTGTCATTGATGTCAATTATACATACATTTGGCATTCCCTACAGTTCCACTGGTCAGGCCATTGTGGAATGAGCTCATCAGACGCTAAAACAAGCACTCCTTCACACAAAAACAAAAACGGGGGAAGTGGATGGATATGGCTTGCCTTGCATACAAAACATTCTTAATATTACCTTACACACTTTAAATTTTTTAAACATGAAGCTAGCAAACCTTCATAATAAAACTGATTGTTGGGTATGTATGCACATGCCAACTCATAAAACATAAGGGCTTCCAATGGTTGCAGTACCTCTGGCCAAAGGTGACTAGTATAAGGGACAATGCTATGGTTGTTCAGGGATGTGGTCTAACAGTTGGACTACAAGTAACATAAATACATTGCATCTTGGAAGCCGAATCCAAGAGGTGGCGGGTATCTGCAGGATTCACAATGAGACAGTAGAGAATATGACTTACTTGGGAACATATCCATTTTGTAACAAAACAATTATTATTGGCAATGGAAGTCGGGTTTATCCGGATGACATGAAAATTAAAAATCTCACTTACTTTGTACATAATATTTCTAAATTTGATATCATATCTTTGATCAATGAAAATGGGTGTCCAATTATCCCTGCCACATGTTGTCCCATCATGATTGAAAACCAGCTGCCCAAATGTGCAAATGGGAAATACGCACCACCGCCTACTTATTTGGCTCTGTTAATGGAATCTTTTGCACGATTAATCTATGCTGAACCAAATACGGTTGGCCATCTCCTGGGAGCAAATCTATGGTTGCTGTGTGGACGGATGGCCTATGATCGCATGCCAGCACGATGGAAAGGAGTCTGCACCTTTGGGAAAGTAATCCCATCTCATGTCATTTTAAAATCTTTGGGGACTGCTCATATCCGCAATGCGCGTTCCGCAACGAAAGTAAACTCTGTTTTGAATCATGACTACTGGACACAGATATCAAGGGGAGTTATTCCTCCTTTAGGAGTCATGATGAACTATAGAGATTTGCATCGTTTAAACAATTGGACAGTTACTATGTTTAAAGACACCATTAAAACGCTAAAGCTGCTTGAAGAAGAGCAAGGAAAAATCCTTGACTTTGTCCTGCAAACCAGATATGCGGTGGACACTATTTTGGCTGCGCAAGGGGGAGTTTGCGCTGTGATTCATACACATTGTTGCATGTATATCTCTGATTATTCTCCAAACATTACAGCTACTATACAGCATATGGAACAAACCCTGAGTGAGAATCCATTACAATCGGAGAACGAGGGACTGGACATGTGGTCTGCACTTTGGTCCTGGTTGCCAGATGGTTCATGGATTCGTCACCTAATTGTTGGAGTGATATTGCTTTTTATACTTTCTCTTTGTGTATGCTGTTGTATCCAATGTCTCTCTGGACTTTTAGGAATGTGTCGGGTGAAGCCTACGGAAGGAGAACTGTTGTTGCAGATGGCGAAAAGCTACCGAGGCATCCGCGATCATCAAAAAACTAAAACGGGAGATGTGGGAATAAACTTTGACTTCATTATTGGGTAATGATTGGTCTAAGACTTTATACATACATGTCTGCCTAAGGGTCACTGAGATAAGCAAGGAAATTAAAAACAAACACCAGGAACAATTAAGCAGCTCAGACAATGGTAAACAATTCTGTGTACTATATCTAATTATTGTAATCCACAATGTGAATGCTTACTATGTACGAAATTCTCAATAAAATGGAGCACTAGAATTTTCTCTAGACTCCCATCCCAAGTAGACCAGCCTGTGTCTCATTCTTTCCATGGGAGACCACCACATCATCCAAAGGT
Source organism: Hydrophis major (assembly GCA_033807585.1). Lineage (NCBI taxonomy): Eukaryota > Metazoa > Chordata > Lepidosauria > Squamata > Elapidae > Hydrophis > Hydrophis major. Next base: position 129,362,059 of record CM066331.1, read on the forward strand.
TATTCTTTTATTAATGTGAATATGACTGAATCTGCAACACAGTTCTATTCTATTCTAACAGCCAAAGGCTATTTTATCTTCATTATTACTTCATGGGGGTGGGGTGAGAAGAGATTGTCACTGACTTCTTTTGCATATAACAAGAAAATGGAAAAAGCAAATAGGCATGAATGATTTAGGTGATCTGCTCATATTTTTGATGTCATATATAATACTGACATATATTTCTTTCCTTTTAGTGGTAAAGCATCAGTAGTGGGATTCAAATTTTTTTTACTACCATTTCTGTGGGTATGGCTTGGTGGGTGTGGCTTGGTGGGTGTGGCAGGGGAAGGATACTGTAAAATCTCCGGTCAGAGGTGGGATTTGCCGGTTCTCTGATCTACTCAAAATTTCTGCTGCTGGTTCGCCAGAACTGGTCAGAACCTGCTGAATACCACCTTTGTAAAACATGACATATGGGTTCTAGATAGGCCTCCCCAGTTAGGTGCCATCCAATAGAGTGGGATTGTATTATACATAATTCCTAGTCATCATGATAATTAATTATAGAATTTGAAGTAATCAGTAATATACTTTTGTGTGTGGCATTACTTTTATATCCATATTGTCCTTCTGTAGCATGGCACTGAAGTGGGTTGTTTCCAATTTCCATTTGTCCCTTATAGATAGACCCTCTCGTCTTTGTGAAAGACTCTTTGATATTAGAACAGCACGTCACCCTAATGTGACATGATAGCAGTATTGCTGAAACTATTCTTCATGTGTTTCAACTTCCAGTCCCTAATCATCTTTGTTGCTCTTCTCTGCATTATTTCTAGAGTCTCATAATCTTTTTTTATATCATGGTGGCCATAACTGGATGCAATATTCCATTCATGGTCTGACAGAGGCATTATAAAGTTGTATCAACACTTCACGTGATCTTGATTCTATCCCTCGATGAACTGGGGATTGTGATTTGTATTACCTGTGATTTATCCAAACAAGTTAAGATTATTTACCACAATTGGTTTTTTTCCCCTGATAAACTGAAGACTACTTTCCTTGCTAACAAGATGGACTGAATTTGCATTAAGCATCAGTGTTAAACCATTTAAGTAAGATTTGGAAAGTAACAGTTAAACATTTCAAGACTTCCTGCTTTGTTTACTTATCAATGAATGGAAAGGAAGATTGAAAAGGAGGTCCATTTATGCTTTGATGATGAAGTATTTCTTTAACAGCAGAACATTTTACAAATTCTTTAGCTGGATGTATAAAATGGCTCTGGTAATTTAGAGAAACCAAAGATTCTCCATACAGTAATATTCTCTGCCCTACTCTCTCTATTTTCTGTCATATTATTAGTGTACAATTTATTAAAATAATGTCTCTAAAGCTAAAATTCTTTTCTTTGTTCCTTTGTTTGTTTGTTCGTTCCTGCCTGCTTGCTTGCCTTTCTCTTTCTGCTTGAGGGATCAAATAATTAATAATAATAATTTATTCAAAATAAAGTAATAACAAGAACAAATACAAATTAATTTAATTGTTTGGTGAAATCCCTCCATTTTTTTTAGGGGAATGATTTTTCTTCTTTTCTTGTTACCTCTTGAAATATTATTATGGTCACCAGGTTTTGTTTCTGTTTTGTTTCTAAATTACTTCATAAAAAATAACTCCAGGCCTCCCTGAAATTTTTGCTATAGCAAGGTGTCAGGGTGCAATTTCCATAATAGTACTTCTACTTCAGGAAAGTAGTGCATGAGTGTGGGTGGGTGTGGGTGTTTGTATGTATGAAGAGCTAGTTTGATGTCACCCTGCAAGACAGACAGGTTCATTTACTGCAGCGTTTCTTCTATCTCCATTATCTGCAGAACTGCAAGCAAACAGTTTACAGTGTAGGTAGGATCTCAATTGAGAGCAAAAAAGCTGTCCTGTCTGATGGCTGGCAGAAATTGCTTTGGGAAAAGAGGCTCCTGGTAAATAAGGAAAGTTTGTTTTCCGATAATCAGAAGCACCACCTTGTACAAGTTCTCTGTTCTGCTACATTCCCCTAATAGATCAGGGGGTGAATTAAATAACCCCAATTTGATATATGGAACACCTAACAAATCTATTTGTTTACTTGCATCAGTCATATACACAGTCAAATATATTTTTGCTGAAATGAATAATCTGAAAGTTAGTGGTTATAGGCTCAAGAATTGTGCAAACCAACTAGTAGTCATCCAAGTAAAAAAAGACTCGGGTTCTAAAACTATTCAATCCTAAATTTTGGGAAAGAAATCCTATAAATATTAATTCATTCCATGGAATTAAAAAAACAAATAAGTAAATAGCAATTTCCCTCCTTATTTGTGATACTCAAAACTGTTCCATGTTGCTCTGTGGTATGGACAGACTTGGTTGTGAGAATATAAGAAGCCAACGGGATCAAAACTTTATCTTGCCCACCCAATATCCTGTCTTCTCATGCCCAGAATGATGTGCCTGGGAAGACTACAAGCCAGAGTAAAGATCTATAACAGCGAGAAAATTTTTTGATTTCTTTGTGATAGGAACTGACCTCACTTGCACTGTACAAACAAGGTGATGGGCTAGAACACAATTCTCCTTCATTTTTCACACTTCTTTGAATTTTATGAGGCAGTTCTCTGATTTAAAAGAACACACAGGAAAAAAAAACAACCCTATACATAAAGGATCATTTCTTTGAAAGATGCATCCATTAGGAGAAATGCTTATGAAAAAAGTTTTCTAGAAAAAACAGCCAGCAAAAATTTATGTATACTTGGAGAAATAACTAATATTAAGAGAAAAGCAATGGAAGGAAAAGCAATGGAATACAATTTACAAGTAAACATTAATTTAGTGCTTCACGTTAAATTATCAGTAAGTTTTCAGGGTCATTATTAAAATTAATTCAATATTCAATCTAACATAATGAAAACAGCCTGTATAATATGCAATTTAAATTGGAATGAGGAATTAATAAAAATATTTGGTCTAATCCAAAAATCCTATTCCTCATTTCCGTTAATAGTTCATGAGAAAAACTTGAGCTGGGTCTGCTGTACAAGTCCACATATGAGAAAAACAATGTGTGAAACTTGTTGTGAATGTTTATCCTCAATTTTTCAAATTAATGTAGAAACAGAATAAATGTATGCTTTGCCTCTCAAATTAACTGTTGTAGGAAGGGAATCAAACAATTTTCTCCATCCCTAGGTGAAATTATGAGTGAGAAGAAGACGATAACCATAGAAACAGAATTAATTGCTAGCCTATTTTTTTTCCTATAGAATTGCTAAATGTTCTTCTTGTTTACTTAAATCTCTTTTCACCCATCTTTTGCTGCTATTTTTCAGTTTCAGTTATTCAGCTGGTAAAGGAAGAATTATCATTAGTTAGTGATACTCAGCAAAGAAGAAGAAAGCCGATGGCTGTGATTCAATTCTTTTTGTAAAAATGGACTCTGAGCACCAATGTGGATTTTCCTTCATTGTTATACTGTATATACTTTTATAGCATATTAAAGCTTTGTCCATATCTAGTCTATTTCACTGTATTTAATTTTAGCTGAGGACAGGAAAAGGAGGGGAGGGGAGAGAAAAAAGAAAAAACTCAGTATGCATCACTTACACAGCATGATTGATGGATTTCTGCTGAGCCATTCTGAGCATCCAGAAGCTTTCAATACTGAGATAAAAACAGAGCAGCCTGGAGTTTGCCTCTCTTTAATTATCCATGGCTCAACAATAGTTTTTCATTTTCACCATGTCAATCTTCACAACTCCCCATGTTCCAAATGGCCAATTAGTGACAAGACACTGAAGACACTTTAGTTCTCTCAGTTTAGAATGTAGCCCAGTTTTCTCTTATGAGTGTCAACAGCCTTATAATTAGATTTCTCTCTACATTTAAGCTGGATTCAGTGAACAATCCCAACAGTTTAAGACTTAAAGCAGTTCTGCAATGGCTGTGTCTCTACTTTTAACCATGCCTTTCAATTCTTTCTGTTATAGAAAGAGATACATACACTTCAAATAAGTTCTTGAGAGCTTGAAAAGACTTATCTACTATTTCTTTCTTTCTTTCATTCTTTCATAATAATAATGAGCTGGAGAGAATAAGCTCTATGTGACATGTTATAGTTATTCTTTTGAAAGTGCCAGATACAGAGTTGGTGCCAAATGATAAACAAATAAACAATTCCACCCAGTTAGGAAGGGATTTATTTGGACAGAGAAACTCATTTTTTTGTTCGTCATTTTATCCAATATGTATATCGGGTTACATAAAATTAGTTATAATAATAGAGTTTAAAATGCTTGTTATTACCAAGCAGGGAATTGAAGCAAAGATTTATCAGACAATCTCATTCTGACTTGGGCTTTAATCTTGCCTAACATTGGGGAAACTCTAGATGTAAGGATTTCAATGCCCAGAATTCTCTGCAATGGCCATTTGGTCTGAGCTTTCTGTGAATTGAGATCTGCCACTTGGAGATTGCATTCTTGCATTCTAATGAAAGAAAAAAGAAACAAAAAGTTTAAGAAATTGTATAGATTGAATGGAAAATCACAGTTAAACAGGTTATATACAACTGTCTCATCTATCCTGCTGTGATGATCCAGGGTGGGATATAAAAGCAACAAAGTCGTAAAAACAGGTGAAGCCCCTTTAATTCCTTCAACTTGGCTTAAAAGGTCTAATTATCATTGATTGGAGAGAAAAAACTCTCACACAAACAGTTGCGAAAAGGAAGAAATTTCATGCAAACTCAAAATACATATAAATTATAAATAGAAAAAACAACACAAACCACACTGAAGCAATTAATAAGACAAGGCAGGTTAAGGGCTTGAGGACATCCACAGATATCGAAATGCACACACTGGGAAGGACGCCAGAACTCAGATAAGAACTGAAAGACTAGAATTATTTCACGCTTTGTTTCCAGCACTGGGCCATGCACTGTTTGTCCTTTTAAACAGTCCTCAGAGCTGCAGCCCATGAAGGGGATCAGGACCACGCCATTCATGTCTCTCCCTTATCCGCTCCTCCCTGTAGAGTTGTAATTGCAGGAACGCTCTTATCTTGGATGGCAAACCTCAGATTAAGAATGTTTACAAGTCATTACAACTCAGACAAACATAGTCACTAAGGCAAAGAAGGATTAGAGAGAGGAAGTAAACGTGTTAGACTTTAACTAGAGATAATTAATTGTGTTAATTACTATGCTAGACAGTAACAAAGGTTGAACAACAACCAAAGTTAACCAATGTTAGAGGATTACTAAAAATACAAGACTAGACACCAGTAAAGTCATCATGATTCATTTGATCATGGTCAAACACTTCGACTGCCTCGTCATTGCAACACCTCCCTGTGTGGGACTCATCTCCAGGGGGAATGAGTTTGCCTACCGAGATGAGGTGAACTGGTTGCTTTTGGGGTGTGGAGACAATAACTTGGTCCTCAACACCAATAAGACCAAGGAGCTTATAGTGGATTATAGAAGGAACAGATCAGACATCCAGCCCTTGCTTATCAATGGAGATCAAATGGAGCAAGTGGCCAGTTTTAAGTTTCTGGGTGTTACCCAGAAAGAGGACCTGACCTGGGGTGCCCACATTGTAGCCCTGGTCAAAAAGGCCCAGCAGAGATTATATGACCTGAGACTTCTCAGAAAGCAACAACTGAATGAAAAACTGCAGATGAACTCCTACCACTGCACCATAGAGAGCATTTTAACATACTGCACCTCTGTATGGTTTGCCAATTGCACAGTGGCAGATAGCAAAGCACTCCAGAGGGTTAATGTCATTGGCCAGAAGATCATGGGTTGCCCTCTCCCCTCTTTGGAAGAGCTTTATAGCCCCCGCTGCCTTAAGAAAAGTTCAAAACATTCTCAAAATCCTTCTCATCCTGGGCACCCTTTTTTTTGAATTATTACCATCTGGCAGATGGGACAGAATAATAAAAACAAGGACAAATAGGCTGAAAAACAGCTTCTATCCCAGGGCAGTAGCTCTTTTGGATTCTGCTGTATAGTGCAGTGTTGGTGCAGAGTCGGGGGTTTCCGGTTCAATGTGTGAAGGCTGAAGGATGTGTGTTTTGTGTTTATTTTCATGCTCATGGTCATGATGTACACTGAAGATGGTGTTTGATTTCGTTGTACGAGGCGCAATGACAATAAAGGAAAGGAAAGGAAAGGAAAGGAAAGGAAGCGAAGCTAAGCTAAGCTAAGCTAAACTAAGCTAAGCTAAGCTAAGCTAAACTAAGCTAAACTAAGCTAAGCCAAGCTAAAGTAAACTAAACTGTGTGCCCTAAGCTGAAGAGGGGATGGGCCTGGGTCTTCCTCTGAATGCCCAGCCGGCCTGTGCCCTTCCCCAGTTTCCTCCACAACCCTCAGAGCCACACTCCCACTCCCTGTCGGCTGTTCCACCTCTCCCTCTGAGTCAGATTCTAACAGGGGAATGACACCTGCTTAGAGCAATGAAGCTTCTGACTGAAGACACATTTACTCATGCTTTTAATTCTGAAGAATTTGAGGATACTTGGCTAACTTTCTTCAAAAATATCTCAATGTGATCCAGTTTTTCTCTAATTCCCAGTTCAAAACCAAGCCCAATGTTAAGTTTGGAGCATGGGCGAGAAAGAATGGAAACAAGCCTCTGGAACGGTGAACTTCAACTCTTTATTTACATGGTGACAGCTCGAACTCAATGGCAGTTATAGCCCTCCTTATATAGGCAATCCAATAACTATTTAACCAATAACAATCCAGGAGCGCTAGCTCCCTTAACCAATATGAACGCTCCGTTAATGGCCAATCAGATCCCCCGGAAGGGGCCATTCCGATCCTGCCATTAACAGCCAATCAGAAGTGCAGGGCCAGAACCCTGCACTTGACTCCAAGCTCAAGATAACTTTATTAAACCTTATGCATTCACAACACCCAATATTTGAATAGATGTTGAAATATGTTTTGTCCAAACAGGCATCATACTGTGGTTGATTAAATTGGTAGATCTTCCCATTAAAACAAGAGGATCAGATTTGTCACTGCAAATAATTTAAGAGTTAGTTAAGGACTTCCTAGCAAAGCAGGGATGGAAAGTCCCTATCACCCTGCATATCCAAATGACTTCCAATCCAAGAGATTATAGCAGGATAAATTCACTGTAGCACAAATTATAGCAGGATAAATTTGGTTGATCCCAATTATCCTGCTGTTCTTTGTACCACTTCTTGGAATCAGCTGTCTGGATATGGCCTGAAGCACCTTTATAAATATTCCAGATGTTCAAGAAATATAGTTATCAGAACAGGTGAGGCTAGTTTCAGTGAAGAAAGGGAAATATTGTCAATCCTGTTCTGAATAAACTTGAAACCATTTCTGGGAAGAGGAATAGCTGGAAAGCGGTAGGGAAACTGGATAGATGTATCAGTTAGAATCCAGCAGAAATGGAATCCAAGAAGCAGAAAATCTAGTAACAATACATTTAGGGTAGAGAAGTAACTTTAGGTATTTCAATAGATAGAAAAAAGGGTTGTGATAAGATCTCTCTCTCCTCTCTCTCTTTCTCTTTCTTTCCCTCCCTACCCCCTCTCATGCACTCACTCACTTTCACTCACTCTCTCTCACACACACTTTCTTTCTTAGATAAAGCTATGGATATCTGTCTAAAAAGCTATTGAAAGGCATTCCAATTAGAAGATTGTCATAAGTATATGAACTCAGTATATAATCCCATTGATCATGACCAACATAGTATCCATTTAGAGTATTCCAGCTTTATTCTATTATATTTCAAACAGATGTGAATTAATTCAATTAAGTTAGGAATAGGATAAAAAAAAGGACAGGGGAAAAAAAAACAAATCCAGAAATCCAGAATCCCAAACATTCTACTTTAGGAGAATCTTAGAATTCTGTTTGCTCAAATTAAACATGTACAGCTTCTTCCTGTTTTGAAGGGTTGACTGGGAATTTAGAAATTATTATCCCACAATGCGGAATTTGAATGTGGAACAAAAGCTGTGGTGGTGTAGTGGTTAAAATGCAGTATTGAGGGAAACTCAGCCAAGAGTCCAATCTTGACCAGCTCAAGGTTGACTCAGCCTTCCATCCTTTTGAGATCAGTAAAATGAGGACCCAGATTGTTGGAGGAAATATGCTGACATTGTAAACCACTCAGGGAGTGCTGTAAAGTACTATGGAGCAGCATATAAGTCTAAATGCTATTGCTATTGCTATTCTACTATCTGAGTCAGAAGACATGTACTATGGGCTATTAAGAGTTGTTTTCAGATTTTTAAATAGATCCTAAAAGGTTGACATTCATTTTAGTTTCTCTAATGCTCATTTTAGTTTCTCTAGTGTTTGTGTGTGTCCTTCCCAAATATATAATGTATAATCCTGGAGAAACTACCTACAAATTTGAGCTTGCTTGTTTTCTTGCAGATGTTTCATTACATAACTAGGTAACACTGATGATGTAACCTAGTTAGGGTAATGAAACATCTGCAAAAAAAGAAGCACACTCAGAGAATACCAGGGCCCGTCTTTTCAACCCTGAGCCAAAAATATTACCCTTTATTGACATTTACAAATTTTCCCCATAAATTCCTATTGTAGAGGGCATAGAAAATATACCAAAACACAATTAATTCAATTTTCATCAAGAATTAAGCCTTTTTTTTACTTCAATAGAATTTAAACCAGATAAATATATATGGAACCGAGACTATGAAGTGCTTCAACTTTAAATTTTGGGCTCTCTTAACTGAATTTTTGAAACAAAATCAATTGCACAAGAATTGAGCAGTAATTAATCTGACCACTATTTTGTCTAAAGATAATGAGCCTTCAAGAAATCACTTTTAGTTTTTTTATGTTAGTAATGAGATTTCCCCAAGAATAATAATAGTAAAAATCCTTGTATAATCAAGTACATTCATCTGTAATACCCATGACCCTTGATTTTTTTGAGGGGGGGGAATCCTTATATAATAGAACATGTTTGGATGAAATTCTGATTAAAAAGAGACTCTTAATTAATATAATGAATGTACCAAATGTAGATTTACAAGTTAAAGCCAGAATATGGTTGAATGCAGAATTTACCCTATTATTTGAAAGTGACAACATTGTAAAATCTCTTCTCAAATCAAGTCAGCCTCGCTCCAGTAATAGCCTACTTCTGAAGACAGACTAAAAAAATATAGCTTTCTATGACTTCTCATATTTTTGTGGGACTAATGCTAGGCTGAGTAAATTTAACAGGGCTATGTGGGAAGGGTGTCAATCTATAGCCAGGTCACCTCTGTTGCTTTCTTTTTCAAAAACCAGTGGGAGGAAATCAAACCAACACTTCTCCTCATGAACACAAAATACCTGTCTCTGTGAGAGGTTAACAACAAATATCAGGATGCTATTAGGGAATAGGCAGCAAGTGTAGTGAATGTAGTCTCATCCATCACAGCAATGTGGATAAACAAGAAGAAATGAATAGCAGAGCAAAGAATGGAGAGAAACGAAAGAAGCAAGAAGTAAGATCAAAGGAATGTCATTGAATTTCAGTGAGCATCGTTAGGAAAGACAAAACTGTCTGCATAAACTTTTTTTTTTGAAAATGTTATTGGTTTTTAAAAACAAACATAAACAAACAAAACATAAAACATAAAAACATAAAACATTTTTTTGAAAGCAGCATGATTCCGGGTTACATCTCTTCGTACAGACTCAAATTCAAATCCATGCTCATTTTTATATTCCATTCCATATCTTATTACTATTCTACATTTTCTATATAGCTTCTCCCCTCTTTTAACTTTCTTAATTTTATTTATTTCATCTCAATTTAAATCATTGCACTTATATTTTTTGTCTGTCCTGTTTCCACTGTCTACTATCTTTTCTCATTAAACAAAATTTCTCCTGTAATCACTGACTGGGGTATGACCCCTTTATATCTTTCCCCTAAAATTATAACACTTAATATAATACATAACTTCCATTCAGATTCTGCTTGGTACATTCTAAAACTACATGCTGTATTTTAAAAGAAGAAAAAAATATAAATATATAACATAATTAAAACAACAATCCATACCAATTCAATTCTATCATTAATATTCATTTAAATCTTACTTTTCAAATAAGTATCATACTTCTACGAGAACACATATAAACTTTCCATAGTTAATTCCCCACCACTTCACTTATATTTTATAAAGCATTGAGTAATTAAAATGTTCCCATTCCTTCCTAATTTAATTTTCTCATTTATTTTATTTCATTTATTTTATTCACAAACATTTCACTAAATTACACTGAGTATTTTATCCCACTTTTTAATCATATGTTGTTTCCAGTTTTCTAACATTATTTCTATTACAAATATAACAATATAATCTTATGTACCTTTACAGAATCCCTTTTTCAATTAAATTTTCACCTATTATCTCTGAATAAGTCCTGTTTCTTTACATCTTGCTCCAAACCTTTACAACTTCTCTTCCCTTCCTTCTTGCCTTTCTTCTTCTCTCTCCCCTTTTTACCCCCCTGTCTCTCCACCTCCACTTCCCTTTTCTGTATTACCCTCTTCTGTTGCTTTCCAACATTTTTGTTGGAAAGCAACATTCTGTTGCTTTCCAACATATTGCAAAACAGATGGATATTTTTGTGCTATCAAATAAATAATTAGCATCATATCCATTAAGCTAAGGCTTAGTTAGAAGAAACATCAAAGGTGGTAACCAGGCACTGCCCTAGTTTATTCACTGAAAAATTTTCCCCCCTTGGATTAAATTTTAGAATCTTGTGCTGCTGGTATTACCTAGTTCCTGGTTTTATATTACAGAAAGATACTGTAAAAGGTTCGATACCTGTTTAATTCCCTCTGAGGAGGTACAGCTAAGCAAATGACAAACCCTCCAACTACAATTTGCTTAGCTTTATCAATCTCTGGATAAAACCTGGATTTCAAGGCAGGTTTGAAAGCCTGAACTTGCTTTCTGTGACAAAGACAGTAACAATTTTGTTCAAGATGCTAATCAAGGATCAAGTTCATTACTCTATTGTATACAAGCAAAGGGGCTACCAAATTTTCAGATATCAAGATAGTTACTAGATGGCAGCAAAGAAATACAGAAAACCAACTTTTCACTGGCATCCAATGATTATCTAGTTTTTTGCAGCCCAGATTTTTTTTTTTTGACCTAAGAAAATGAAGTGATGATAATGAAACATAAACAATAAACTCACACATGTTCTTATGTCATGCCAGACAAATCTTATTGCACTCTTTGGCAAAGTGATAATATTAGTGGACCATTATATCCAAATGCTGTGGATATAATTTACTTGGACTTCAGTAAGGCGTTTGATAAAGTAGACCACAACCTACTACTTGATAAGGTAGAAAAATGTGAGTTAGACAGGATCACCACCAGTTGGATTTATAACTGGCTGACCAAACACACTTAACTCAACAGAACTGCATCTTCATGGGTGAAAGTATGAAGTAGAGTATCACAAAACTCAGTTTTAGGTCCAGTACTTTTTGACATCTTCATTAATGATTGGATGAGAGAATAGATGGGGAACTCATCAAAACTGCAGATGACACCAAGTTGGCAGGAAGAGCCAACCCTTCAGAAGATAGGCTTAAAATACAGAAGGATCTTGACAGATCATGATCATGATCTTTCATGATTGATGAAAGAGGTCTTGGAATCCTAGTGGACAATCACTTAAATATGATCCAGCAGTGTGTGCAGCTCCAAAAAAAACCCAACTTAGTCCTAGGCTATATTAACAGAGGGATAGAATCAAGAACACATGAAGTCTTAATACTACTTTATAATTCCTTGGTAAGACCACACTTGGAATACTGCATCCACTTTTGGTCCCTACAATGTACTGTAAAAAAGATGTTGAGACTCTAGAAAGAGTGCAGAGAAGAGCAACAAAGATGATTAGGAGACTGGAAGTTAAAACATATAAAGAACAGTTGCTGAAATTGTGCATGTCTAGTTTAATGAAAAGAAGTGTTAAGCCTGGTTTCCCCAACCAGGGTTAGGGAGACAAGCTAAACAGAATGTGCAGCGTTAGTCAGATAGGCACACAGATAAATGAGTGAGCTAAGCTTGTATGTTTATTAACATACAGTAAAAATGACAGATACGCTTGTGCTATCAAAAATATAGTTTATTCCATTATGAGTTCATAGCATAGTCAAAATAACAGTCCAATAGTCATGTATCATTTAGTCAGTCCATTCAGGGATATTCAGTTAGCAAAGTCCGTGTAGAATATCCTATGTCAATTCACTTACAAGTCAGTCCTTTGTTTTCTCTCCCGTTCGAGCAATGCAGTCTTGAGTCCTTGCAGTAATCAGAGATCATCAAAGCCAGAGAGAGAGCAAGCTGTCGTCTTGCTTCTTTTAAAGTGCTTTCACAACCACTCCCTTAATTACTATCCCACAGTTAAAGTTGCAGACACTTTAACATACAAACTATGATTACTTAGTTATTATTTTACTTAAACCAGTTAGGATAAACAATGTTATCCCTAACATTCTCCCCTTTTAGGTTAAATAATATAACTATTTACATCTTTAAATCATATTTATTACAACTCTCTTTAAACTTAATTACTCCTTGAGCTTTTGTAAATTGGTCTGCAATGTTTTCTTCCGTCATGCAGTATTCCAATTTAATTAGCCCATTCTTTACAGATTCTCTAACATTTAAGTATCTTAAGTCAGTATGCTTTGATCTAGTTTTTACAGCAATACTAGTAGCTAACTTTATAGCTGCTTGGTTATCCTCGTATACAATAATGGAATCTTTTACAGTTATACCCATGTCTAATAATAACTGTTTGTACAGAATTAAGTCAGTGCATAATAATGACAGACATGAAAATTCCGCTTCCATCGTGGACAAGCTGATATGCTATTGTCTGATTGACCTCCACCCTATTAGTGTTTTACCAAATAATATAGCCATCCCAGATGTTGATTTTCTAGTGTTTATATCAGTTGCAAAACTTGCATCTGCATAGGCACTAAGACTCAAATCACCCTTTGGTTCTATATACAATGCATGGTTCATTGTTCCTTTAAGATATCTTAAAATTCTCTTTAATGATTGCCAATGATATTGATGTGGATCTGAATTAAAACGTGCCAGCTGATTTACACTATAAGCTATATCAGGCCTTGACCAATTGCTGATATATGTATGTACTGTATGTCTATCAATTTATCCACATCAGGTAATGCTGATTCAGGTAACCTAAATGTTTATAATTACTGTAATTGGTTGATTGGAAGGAACCATTCAATGTGAAAAAATAATCTTGAATTCACCTTATAATCTTCTCTCTAACATTTTAAAACATAGTAGCTGTGAACAAAGTCTAGGAGAAGAAGCTCAGAAACTCACTTGGTTAAGGAGCCTCAGCTATTTGTATTATGAAAATATCAGTAATTGCTATTTCTGTTATAAGTCACTATAACCACAGATGTTCAAGAAAGTTTGCAACTATTTCACAAATCAATGTCACTTTGTGCTTAACTATTAATATTAATTGAGTATAAAAAACTAAAGATGTTGGATTCTTGACAATGGATTGGATCCAATTTAATTAGTTATGACTTAGGTCGAGATTAGTTGTCACTTGTACTTAATTTATGTAAAGGAGAACTAAGTAGAACTAGCATTAATCTGGATGCAACTGCAGATGTTTGTGAAATACCCCCTTTAGAGTGGTTTAATAAACCATAAATGAGCATAATCAGAAAAATAACTTAAGCCAATAAGAACTCATAAGAATTCTTGAAGGACTAAGAATAAGAATGCAAAATTCACTGAGTTTTAATGTTATAGAAGTACTATGTTCATAACAATACAGTCCTTTAAAATAATCTGATTAAAATATCGAGTTAAAAAGTAATGGAACTTGATTAGCAGATCAATCTATCTTTTCCAGAGGATGATACAGGTGCCTTGGTCATTGGGGGCTGGAGGTGGGAGATGGTCAAAAAAGTTAAGATGGCAGATGTCGCCACATGATTGAAGTCCTCCCTTTTTTAAAATGTGCACTATATGTTAAAAGAAAGAAAGATTTTTACTGCATAGCTCAGCTATTAACTTGGCCTTTTTGACCCTTTTCTCTCCTAGATGTCCTTGGATTGAGAGACATAATCTATCTGATGAGTAAAATGATTGGGACACTTAGAATCTCTGGAGTCAAGTAAATAAATGCCTTCTTTTTCTTATTAAATCACATTGTATAATAAAGATCCCCTGGACAAAGCGTGTTCAGATATCACTGCTTTCATTTGCTTTCTTCTTTCTATGTCTTTCAAAAGGAAGCTCACAACTTCTCAGGAGAAGAACATAGAAGGTAGTGGTGGAATTAACAGAGAGAAAGCCCCTCTTCTGTTTAGAGTGGATGAATGGAGCCCACAGAAGTGTAGGAATAGAGGTGTCTGTAGGACGCAACTTTTCTTCTTTTGCACTTATGAGTGACATGATCTTAAAAAGGGGGAAGAGCTGGTGGTACAGTGGCATGGCATGCTGTCATTTTCATTCCTTCTGCTCTAACCCTCCTTGCTGACAGTTCTTTGCTTGAGGGTCATGGCAGTTTCTTTGCTATTTCTGCCTCTTAGGGAAGTGACAGAGTCAACTCTGAGGAGCTATTTCCTGTACTTTTCTGAGGGTGACAAAGAAGATCCAGGAAACGAGCAACAGGAAAGCACCTCCATCCTTTCTGTTAGGGATAACATTGTTTTACCCTAACTGGTTTAGGTAAATAATAATATGTAATCATAGTTTATAAGTTAAAGTGTCTGCAACTTTAACTGTGGGATAGTAATTAAGGGAGTGGTTGTGAAAGCACTTTAAAAAGAAGCAAGGCTGCAGCTTGCTTTCTCTCTGGCTTTGATGATCCCTGATTACTGCAAGGACTCAAGACTGCATTGCTCGAACGGGAGAGAAAACAAAGGACTGACTTGTAAGTGAATTGACATAGGATATTCTACACGGACTTTGCTAACTGAATATCCCTGAATGGACTAACTAAATGATACATGACTATTGGACTGTTATTTTGGCTATGCTATGAACTCATAATGGAATAAACTATATTTTTGATAGCACAAGCGTATCTGTTATTTTTACTGTATGTTAATAAACATACAAGCTTAGCTCACTCATTTATCTGTGTGCCTATCTGACTAACGCTGCACATTCTGTTTAGCTTGTCTCCCTAAACCTGGTTGGGGAAACCAGGCTTAACACTGGTTATGGCCCAGAGGCTGCAAAGTCAGTTTAACTAGGATAAAACAGATTTATGTAAAAGTGAGAGTTTGTGTTGTTATACATTACAGTAAACAGACAGCTGTGTTTTATTAATTATAGTTTTATATCCATATAAGAAAACATGGCACAAGTCAATCTACAAAGTTTGTCCCTTATATCCAAGTTGGATGAAACAAACTATGTATCATGGTCTATGAAATGTAGTCTGCTTCTATGAAGAGAAGGTTTGTGGAACATAATTGAAAATCCACCAAACGTAGAAGAATGGGATGCAGAGGATGAAGAAGATAGACTAAAGATAGAAGAATTTATGCATAAAAATCAACAAGCTATTTGCATAATTGGATTAACCTTAACTGATCAACAGCTTGTTTATATCCACGGAGAGAAAACGGCTGTTGGGTGTTGGCAGAAGCTGAAGAGGATTTATGTTCGAGATAATGTTGGTGCTCACATAAATCTAACACGAAAGTTTTTCAGTACACATCTCCAAACAAATGGTGATATGCTGAATCATTTGAAAACTATGCAAAGCATTTTTCAAGAACTGCACGAGAAAGAGCTTATTTTCTCTGAACTACACCAAGTCTACATAATTCTATCTTCACTTGATGAAAGTTATGATAACTACGTAACTTCCCTTGAAATATTGCCAAAGGAAAGTCTAACTTTAACTGATATAATTGGCAGATTGATTGAAGAGGCCAGAAGAAGGCTTGAAAGAGATGAGTTAAGGAGGGAGCAACCTCAAAAAGAAGATAATGAATCTCCTACTGCATACGCAATTAAAAAGTGCTTTAATTGTGGAGGAAGAGGACATTTGCAAGATTTTGTAAAAAGGCAAAGCGCCAGAACGCTGCCCAGAATACTAAAAGTCATCAAAAGATAAATAAAAATTTAGAGTTAGCCATGTATACTAACGGAGCTGTAAAAAATAATTTATGGGTGGTTGACAGTGGAGCATCCCAATGTATAACAAATGATAACAGAAATTTTATTAAAATGTCCAAGAGTACACAGCAGATATCGTTAGCCAATGGCTGGAAACTGAAAGCTAAAGGTCAAGGTATAGCATATTGTTCTTTTATAAAAGAGAATGTAAAAATGTTACATGTACCACAACTTAAGTTTAATTTAATTTCAGTTAGAATTTTGGTTAAACTAGGATATGTAGTTACTTTTAAAGGAGATAACTGCATAATTGAGAAAGAAGATAAGAAAATTACTGCATCTTTAAGAGGTGAATTATATGTGTTAAATGATGATGGTTTAAAGGTGGCTAACACAGTTTATGAAAATAAGAAACCTCATGATGAATGTATTCACTTGTTACATCGAAGGCTAGGGCATTTAAATTTTAAAATGCTTAAGAAAACTGTTGAATTATCTAAGGGAATAAATTTGAAACCTTGTAATAAGTATTTGCAATGCAATGCCTGTAATCAAAGCAAAGCCAGGGTCACACCGGCTAATAGAGTTGATGGATTTACTACCAAAGAGCCTTTAGAGGTAGTATTTGCAGATTTAATAGGTCCGAAAAAACCAAGTGTAGGAGAAGCTCGTTACATACTAAGTATAATGGACCATTATTCTAGATATGGGTTTTGCTATTTAATGAAGAGCAAAACTGAAACGTATCAAAATCTCTTCAATTGGATAAAATTTGCTGAAAGGAAAACTAAAAAGAAATTAGTAACTCTTATAACAGATAATGGTATGGAATTTACAAATAATAAATTCCAGAACAGACTAAGAATGTTAGGTATTCAACATAAAATGTCTGCACCATATAGGCCACAACATAATGCCTTTATAGAGAGAAGAGGCCAAACATTACAATCAATGACACGAACTATGATGTCTGATTCAGGATTACCTGACAATTTGTGGGGAGAAGCAATAATGTGTGGTAATCATATATTAAATAATGTTGTTAATTCAACAACAGGTGAATTACCATTCACACTGTGGCATGGTACAAAACCTGATTTAAGTTACATGCAGACATTTGGAGCACCAGCATGGGTGCATATCCCTACACAACTTAGACACAAAGGACAATATAGAGCTAAAAGATTATATTTTGTAGGATATACATCTAATCATAGATCTTATAGATTCTGGGAACCAGGTACATCTAGAGTTTACACCAGTGCCAGTGCTAAATTCCTAGAACAAGTAGGATGGAATAGATTAGAGCAAGATTTAAATAATGAAGTAATTATTGAACCCTACAAAAGGCAGAAAGATCAGATTAGTTATAAGAAGAGTCCAATTAAAGAAGAAGTCCACGAAGAGCAAATAGGACCAGAACAAGAGGAAACAGTTGATCAGGAAGAGTTAGATAATCAAGAAGAGTTAATAAGTGAAAGTCCACCTGTAAGTCCTGTAATACCTAGACGTACTACACGTGTAACTAGACCACCTGATAGGTATCAAGCAAGTATAGTTTGCCAAGTAACTAAAGTTCCAACTAGTATAGATGAACTTAGGATGTAAAGATATTTAAAGTAAAAACTGGAAATGATGGGACTGTTACCCATAAAGCTAGGTTAGTAGCTCAAGGATTTAATCAAACTGCATCTGATTACGATGAAGTTTTTGCACCAAGTCTTAAAGCAACATCTTTAAGAGCAGCATTAGTGTGGGCAGCTAAGAAAAACTATGTCATTAACCATTTAGATGTAGAAACTGCCTATCTGCATGCACCATTGCAGCACACTATATATTTAAGAAAACCAGTCGGTATAAAAGACAATAAAGTAAATAGTAATGATTGTTGGAAACTCAAAAAGAGTCTTTACGGGTTGAAACAATCTGGGTTTGAGTGGAACCAATATATTGTGAAAGAGTTAAACAATATAAGTTTTAAATCTGGTTTAGCAGATCCATGTGTGTTTAAAAGAGAAAATAATGGAACGGTGTCATTATTGTTATTATTTACAGATGATATTGCTTTGATAACTAAGACTAATAATGAAGCTAATGAGATTATATCATTATTAGCCAAAAAGATAAAATTAAAGCATTTAGGTGAAATTAAAAAGTATCTAGGATTGACAATTAACAAAACGAAAAATGGTTTTAAGATATCTCAAGAAGATAAAATTTGCCAATTAATTAAAACGTTTAAAATGGAACTTTGTAAACCGGCAAAGACTCCAATGAGTCAGGGAGTTTGCCAAACTAATGATCAAAGTCCCAAATTTGATAAGTCCATATATCAATCTTTGATTGGCAGCTTATCATATATAAGCAATTGGTCAAGGCCAGATATAGCTTATAGTGTAAATCAGCTGGCACGTTTTAATTCAGATCCACATCAATGTCATTGGCAATCATTAAAGAGAATTTTAAGATATCTTAAAGGAACAATGAACCATGCATTGTATATAGAACCAAAGGGTGATTTGAGTCTTAGTGCCTATGCAGATGCAAGTTTTGCAACTGATATAAACACTAGAAAATCAACATCTGGGATTTGGTAAGACACTAATAGGGTGGAGGTCAATCAGACAACAGCATATTAGCTTGTCCACGATGGAAGCGGAATTTTCATGTCTGTCATTACTATGCACTGATTTGATTTTGTACAAACAGTTATTATTAGACATGGGTATAACTGTAAAAGATTCCATTATTGTGTACGAGGATAACCAAGCAGCTATAAAGTTAGCTACTAGTATTGCTGTAAAAACTAGATCAAAGCATACTGATTTAAGATACTTAAATGTTAGAGAATCTGTAAAGAATGGGCTAATTAAATTGGAATACTGCATGACAGAAGAAAACATTGCAGACCAATTTACAAAAGCTCAAGGAGTAACTAAGTTTAAAGAAAGTTGTAACAAATATGATTTAAAGATGTAAATAGTTATATTTATTATTATTTCCTAAAAGGGGAGAATGTTAGGGATAACATTGTTTACCCTAACTGGTTTAGGTAAATAATAATATGTAATCATAGTTTATAAGTTAAAGTGTCTGCAACTTTAACTGTGGGATAGTAATTAAGGGAGTGGTTGTGAAAGCACTTTAAAAAGAAGCAAGGCTGCAGCTTGCTTTCTCTCTGGCTTTGATGATCCCTGATTACTGCAAGGACTCAAGACTGCATTGCTCGAACGGGAGAGAAAACAAAGGACTGACTTGTAAGTGAATTGACATAGGATATTCTACACGGACTTTGCTAGCTGAATATCCCTGAATGGACTGACTAAATGATACATGACTATTGGACTGTTATTTTGACTATGCTATGAACTCATAATGGAATAAACTATATTTTTGATAGCACAAGCGTATCTGTTATTTTTACTGTATGTTAATAAACATACAAGCTTAGCTCACTCATTTATCTGTGTGCCTATCTGACTAACGCTGCACATTCTGTTTAGCTTGTCTCCCTAACCCTGGTTGGGGAAACCAGGCTTAACACTTTCTAATCAATGCTCCTAGATGTATTCAATTTATCAGTGGTCAGAGATGCACCAGGAGAAAAGCCCAATATGTTATTGTGATAGAGTTCAAACTAGCAGAGGTCAGAGTGGGTGTTCTATAACCCATACACTGACACTAAATAATTGAATTAATAGGAATACAATGAGTAGGAGAACCAGAGACATAGAGCATGGATCCCTTCTCAAACTATGTCTGGCCATTCTGCCAATCTAAAGGCTATTAATTTCCCTCAGATTCAATTTCATGGATAGTGATGAGGTCTGAAATAAAGACATTAAAAAAAAAAAAAAAACGCCCTGATTTTTCTAGTTCTCCTTTCATCTGTTTCAATTTACAGTTTTTCTCTGAAGGGTAAATGTGAATACTCCAATCTGCAAAATTTCAGCATTCAGGCTGAGCACATAGAAATTTTCCACAAGTGATATTTAGTAAATGCAGCATGAATGATGGTTTTTCTTTGTGTCTTTTAGCATTAAAGCCTACAATGTTTTTGCTAAATTGCTTATACCTCAAGTCTAATGGGCTTAAGGAAGAAACCTCTTTTCCTTTAGATCCAGCTGTATTATGATACTCATGGTCAGGCTATGCAAATATCAAATATAATATTATTTTGAAGCAAATGGAAGAAACTAGTTCCTTTACTCAACATCCTCATTCCTGATCCATTAATTTTGTTACTTGGATGTACTAATATAGTAGTAATTAAAAACTTGTCTGACTTACTTGTCTGAGCCACCACCTAAATAGTTACTTGAAATGATATCCATATTTCCCTAATGGATCTTCCCTTCCAGTATCTCTTATGCAATTAAAGATGCAAAAATTAAAATTTGAAGAGGGCAATTCTATACATTCATATTAGAAATTACTAGGCAGGAATGTGTACGTGTGCATGTTCCTAGAATCTTGTTCTGCTTCATACTTGCAGTGTATACGGTGCTATCATACTTCAGAAATTTTGATAAGGCTGAGAAAGCTGGGGCACCATATTGCTGTCTCTTATAAATCTCAAATATATACATCTCATGTATGTATATGTGTATGTATGTATGTATGTATGTATGTATGTATGTATGTTATGTACGTACGTACGTTGCTAGAATGGAATCCACTGTTGTAACAGTTGGTCTTTGTTTACAAACGCAGTTAATGGAACCTTGTATTAAGGGAGATATGGAGATTGAATTTCCACTTTTCTCCTGGTCTTTTGCTGCCTTGCTTCTCCATGCTTTGTATTGTCATAATTTTATTATTAGCCATTAATCAACCTGTGGCAGACTGCCAAGAAAGCACTCAGAAACATATTCCTATTCACCTTCCTATTCCAAAATGCAGCAATTCATCATGCTTTAAATTTGACCCCTTTCAAGTTTTGTAAAACCAGAATGGAAAAGACCAGAGATGCAAAGACAAATAATAGAAAAGGAGTTTTATCAATAGGGTGATGATGAGGTTGCCGTTGCTGCTACTGAAACCCTGCTTCTGTTCTAGGAGGTCAAGACAGCAGACATACTTCTCTCTTCCATTATTACTCTAACAACCTTGCAATATAGATTAACAAAAGAAATTATAATTGCTCTACAATTACCCAATCAAGTTAATGATTGAGTGAAAACCTGAACCCAAAACTCAGAATAACAAAATTACAGATTTGGACGGGATCTTAGAGATCTTCTAGTCCAACCCCTTGCTCAAGCAGGACACTCTATACCAGGGGTGTCAACTTCGATTTCATTGAGGGCTACGTCAGGGTTGTGTTTGACTTTGGGCAGCTGGGGTTGTCATGGCCAGCTCAACATTATTTGTGTTGGGCTGCCTGTGGTGGCCCTAGCACTCTGCCAGTGAAAACAGCTTGCAAAGGAAGCACGTGGCCCTCACAAGCTCCGTTTTCACTAGTAGAGGCACCGTGGTACAGTCCTTTCCTATTCCCAGGGTGGCTCCACAGGCCAGCTCTAAGCCCCTGGGCCTTGAGTTTGACAACCCTGCTCTATACCATTCTGGATAAATGGCTATCCAGTCTCTTCTTGAAATCCTCCAGTGATGGGAGCTTATCCTAATCCTAGTCATATATTATAGTCAAATACTACACTAACTCTCAATGTACACTTGGAATATAAACACACAAAAAAGATTCAGTTGAATTCTATAAAATGTTTATTAATGCCCTAGGAAGGATGTCAGGGTCAGTTTGTTGTGGAAGTGCTTTGCCAGTAAGCAAGGAGTAAGATAGCCTGTGAAAATTTTGTTTGCCTACAGAAGAGTTGGAAGAGTGATGAGATGCACATTATGAGACAATACTAAAGCATGCTTTAACCTAAGGGATAGAAAGTGAAAGAGGAGATGGGGTAATTCAAAGGAAGGATGGATCCGTTGAAAGAAAATGTCTTTGGTGGCATGATGAATTGTTTCATATATTTGAAACATGCCATGAATAATTGATGGACTAGCGTGTAGTAGAAGTTGTTTTTATATGATTAAACTTCCTTAAAATTTATGATCTTATCTGTTGACAAGTGAAGCAGGCAAAATGGACAAGCCCCACAAGGCAGAGCACAGTAATCTCTAGGCATTAGCAAGCACTCACGAGGCTCCACAGATTCAATGCTTGTTCCCAGCGAATGCCCCTCCCACTGGCACCTCCTTTTGTCTTAGTCCCCAGGTGTTCCTTGTGAAGGGGGGCATGGCACTCTCTTCCCTCGCAGCTGGCTCAGTTTGCATTGTTCTCGCTTTGTCTCTTCTCTTCCTATGCTCTAGGATCAGGAGGGGTGGTTCCTGGCTCATTACCTGAGCTCTGTCTCTCCTGTCCCTCCCTGTACAAGCCTTTCTAATATTGAAAAGCTCTGCCCCGGTTGGCTCTGCTCTTCCCCAGTTTCCTTCAAAGCCAATGGAGCTGCCCTCTCAATCTCTGTCGGCCCTTGTTCCAGCTGATCTTCCCCCACAGTTTCAGACTTCAATGGGGGCATGACAGTAGCTGTGACAGGGCAGGTGGCCGTGTGGCATATCCGACTGGCCAGATCACTTGCCTCCCCCCATGCCTCTGCCTCTGCCTGTTACTTGGACAGATGGCCGGATAGTTACCATACTCGGACTCACATGGGTGTGCTGGCTAAGGAGTTCAGTGGGCTGTGACTGCTGCTGGACACTTTCAGCCCCTGCACACTCATCACCTTCTGTGCTGGCCATCCCCATTCCTACTCCCCTGACACCTGACAATCTTATTTTGGAGGGAGGACTTATATTATTGAACATTCTGAAAATTCATGCTAGAGCTTATTTTCTGGTTGGGTATTATTTTGGGGAAAACATGTACAAAGTGCAGAATTAGTAATTTTCAATACTAACCATTCTATTCATCTTAGTAAGGCTTCTACAGCTTTAACTTGTTTACCATTTGAGATATTTACATAATTTCTTCCCCATTTCTTTTCTCTTTTTCTTAATGTTTCATATACAGTGGGACAGAATTCTTTTTAAAGTTGCATCACCAATCTGTCAATAAGACATATTATCTTACATTCTGTACTTTTCTAAAAAGCAATATTCTCCAGCCAATGGTTCTCTGTATTTTATTTCTACTCTTCTTCTTAGGAACTGGAATTAAATTTACATTCTTGTTTCCTGGATTGTGCTCCCATTTTTCATAAAATGTATTTGGCACACTACAATAATTACTCAGTTTTATTTTTCATCTCTCACTTTTGTGTACATTTTTCTTAATTCAGTATTTTTCCTCAAACATTGTAGTCTGTATGTCTGTAACTATGAAGATTACATTTTACTACGGTAAGTTATATAAGGGTTGACAGCTGTGTCTCTTGATTTAGTTTTATGGGTCCATCAATTTAATTTGCAAGCAATCTCTCTAATCTTTTGGTTACGGCATCCTGTCTTTTCTGCATGAGAGTTTTAGAAAGAGAGAAAGAAGGAAAGAGAGAAAAAATTACTTCATTCCTGCATTATAACAGGAAATCTTGCATTTATAGCAGTCAGGTCTATGGATGTTCTGTGGACTGCAATGTATCCTGGCTTTGGATTTAACTGTATCCTGGTCATTGTAAGGGCATTTTTGAACATTTGTGAATGTACATACATGTCTTTCTCAATATCAAGAGAATTAGGACTCAACATGGTTAAGTAAAGTTCCATTTTGTATATACTATACAATCCTATTCTACAAGATGTAACCCCCAGCAAAGTCTTTTTGAAAGTATGTGACTCTCAGCAAAAATAAAAATAATTATCCACTTTCTCTTACATAAAGAATTAAAAAGCAAATAGAAAATATTGTTAAGTAATTTTCAAACAAAAAATTATCTGAAGAGGGTTTAAAATTGCATCTAACACAATTGCAGCGGTTAGAGAATGTCTTCACAACAGAAAAACTAGCCTTAAAAATGAAATTATTGAAGTGTGGATAGCTTCTGCTTTTTAAGATCAACCACTGACCATAAAGGAATAAGCATTTAAGAAACATGCCATAGACTAGCACTTGATAAAGCAGCTATGAAGATCTTGGAAAAGATACAAATATTGCAATGTCTTTATACTTACAAAGATCAGAGTTGTGCAATCCCTGTAGCACTCCATGGAAGAGAAAAATTTTGAGTTTTAAGAAGCAAAATAGGAAGTATCTTTGAATTTTTGTACTGGAGCAGATTCTTTAAAATCTTGTGGAAATCCAAGAAAAATAAACTGATAGATCTTAAATAAATCAACCCATATTTCTTACTTGAGACAAAATGGACTCAAATTATCTTACTTTGGACATATGAGAGAGCTCTAATGATGGAAAAGGTGGAAGGAAAGAGAAAAGAATGATTAGCTGCAAGGTGTATGAATTCAGTTGCAACAGCAATGAGTTCACCATTGGGACATCAGAAAGAATAGCTTAGGTATATATCGTCATGGAGAAAATCTATTTATTGTTCTAACTCAAGCCTTGTTCAAATTAAACAAACACAACCTGTGTATAAAAGCACACTTTTTAAAATGCGGCATTGGGAATTCAGTGCATTCCCAGCCAAGAAACATTTAAACCTAACTGTCCAATATCAAAAGCAAGCCCTTTCAAGGTTGCAAAAGGCTGCCAAGAACAGAAGACTAATTCCTGATGAAATATTCACCAACAGAAGTTTCAAAAACAAACTGGAGTAAGCAGGGCTTCAATGAGGACTATGAGTCTAAAGAACTTCTTTGCTTCCTGCAAAGAATACATCCCCGAGGGCTGGTTTTTATCCCTGAAGGGAGGGGCAATCACCTTCCAGCCTTACTCCCAAGTCACCCTTGCTGCTTCAGCTGCTCCTTCAAACAGCCCTGTGCACATACGCATTGGGCACAGGCTCCCTGGGGTCCTCTGCTTCACTGTTGACAGACTCCACAAGCTCCGAAAGCAGCACCCCACTTTCCGATAGTCCTGGCCCCATTCCTGCATCACACGCAGGCCCCTCGTCTGAGTCCTCGCTATCGGAGACCTCTGCCATCCGCACCTGCTGCCAGAGAACCACAACATTTATGGGGTCGCTAGGAGTAAAATAAATGACTTGCTATCACATCATCATCAATAAAAAAAAAAATCTAAATCAGGGGTCCACAACTCCCAAGCTGTAGCCCACTATCGGGCTGAAGCCCGTTCATAACTGGGCCATGAAAACTGTGGGTGAACGCATGTGATGCACCATAAGAAGCAGGGCCCAGCAGGAATTTCTGTGAGCAGCAGGACACACAAGAAGCTCTGTCAGTGGTGGGGCGCACATGAAGCTCTGTGAACGGTGCATCCTTGCCACTCATGAATGGCAGGGGTCTACAACAAAGGTTTGTGAGCGGCTGGCATGAGCGTGCAGCTTTGTAATTGTGGGTGCATGCACTCATGTACAAAGTTCCATTTGTTCCAAGTTAAGGTGATGCAGGGAAAGATTGAGGACAATAGAAGAAAGGGACAACAGAGAATGAGGGGGCTGGATGGAGTCACTGAAGCAGTAGGCTTGAGATTCAATGGACTCCAGAAGATGGTAGGGGACAGGAAGGCCTGGAGGAAGGTTGTCCATGGGGTCGCGATGGATCAGACATGACTTTGCAACTAACCAAAAAAAAAAAAAGATTCTGTTACAAAGTACAGTTCACAAAGCCTTGGCAAGCATTTCAACCGGAAAGAACAATTCTTACAAAACAAAAGAAAAAGAAAAACAAGAAGCAGGGGATAAAAATGAGTGAGATGCTTGTATTAAAAGACAGTCTTAGATGAGATAAGAGAATAGCCTGCAAACATGTAAACTGAATCCTGAAAGTGGTGTCAAACTGTATTCCAAACTCTGTAGGCTGAAAAAATGTGCTTGGTATGAATGGTTTTTGCAAGAAGAAAATACAAGCTCATTTCAGCATTATTTGCTATTCAAGAGTATGCTTTTCCTGGAGAAGGCGGAGCTTCGTTTCGGCGATACAGCTGCGATCTCGGGGCTCTGAGATCGCAGCCGATATTTTCGCCCCTGGTCGGTCCTAACGGACCTAAACCGTCCCATAGAGACGGTGATTGTGAAGGGCACTGTTCCAGGATCCCAGAGATATTGCAAAATCTCTGGTTTGATCCAGAAGAAGCCCTTTCGCTGGCGGCGGAGAGGCAGCCTCCATAGCTGCTGAAGTCGGGACAGCTCCGGAAAGAAAGTGATTGGAGTGAAAGTGTGTCGGCTGGGTGAGAAAAACTCTTCTGTGTTGTAAATTCGCTGAGGTTGGAAAGGACATCCTGATCAAAGAAGAAATCTGTGAGACTTTTTTTTTGACTGAAACTGTCTGAGCGGCGTTTTTTAAAGTGATGTCAAATTGAGGCTTGGGGTTTTTTTTTCTTTTCTTTATATTTTTTGGGAAAGATTTTACTGTGACTTTGTAGGTAACCGGATTGAATTTTCTCTTATATATATTTTTATGCTCCCTTTGATTTTTTAACTTTCTTTAGGATAGAGGCTCCCTTTGGCTATTTTTTTGTTTTTTGTTTCTGTATATATTACTCCTTTTTTCTGGCTGGGGGGGAGGAAGAGCACTAAGAAACTTTGCAACACTGCCAACTAGAGGCTTGAAAGTATTTTATTTGAATGGGAGAGAATTGCAAAAAGACCTCTTCTCAAGGACATTTTAACATGATAAGATAGAGGGAGAGCACAGCAAAATATTATTGCAGGTGCTTTCCTGGACTGTTATCAATATTTCAACACGTGAGGTTTGGCTTTGAAGCTGCTGGAGAAGAGAGTCATAACAAGAGCCTTGGATAAATAAATAAAGTGCAGTGTGCTTTCTTTATATATACCCAACACGCTAGCCTTTTTTTAAAAATTTCAATTCTAGTAATATTTTTATTTTTGTTTTTTATTTTTTTAAAGGGAAAGCCTCAGGGTTTGTTTGTTTTTCTTCTTTATTTTTCATTTCTTTTTTATTGGGACTTTTTTGCTTTTCCTATCTATGTTCTTGGACCACTTTGTTGTTGTTTCTTTTATTATTATTATTATTATTATTGAGACTTTTCAACTGGATTAAGGTGTGAAGAATCTGGGAACTTTTTGTTTTTCTTTTTTTTGCTCTTAATCAATATTATTATTTTTGGATTTGTTTTTCTCCTTTCTATTTTTTTCTTTTTTTATGGTGGACTATTTCGTAATTGGATTAGCGTCTAGAAGAACCTGAAGATCTTTCTTCTTCCTTTTTTGCTATTTCTTCTTTGGTTTCGTGTTTTTTACTATTGGAGTTTTCCATTTTGGATTATAATTGGCTGCTTTACTAGTTGGATTAAAAGTTAAGAAGAATTTGAAGCCTTGGAAGCATTGAAATGAGCAGGAAACCAATATCAACTGGCATTTCTGCTTCTACCTCTGCTTCCCCACCAGCTGGAGGACAACGCTTAATCCAGACAATGTTGAAGCAAGATAAGGAACAAGAAAGAGTAACTTTACAGATGATTATGCAAGGAATCCAAGATCTCAAGACAAAATCAGACATCATTGAACAAAGAACAGGAAATATTGAACAAAGAACAGAAAATATTGAACAAAGAATAGAAAATATTGAACAAAGAATAGAGAAGACTGATGAAAAAGTGGAAAATATTAAACAAATGATGGTTAAGTATGAGGAGAAATTTCAAAAAATTGAGGAAGAAGGAAAACAAAGAGAGAAGCAGATTGGAAATATTGATAGTAGATTAACAGCGGTTGAACAAGAAAAAGGTGGGATGCTGAGGTGGGAGATGGAAAGGTCAGAATTTTACCTTAGATTTCAAAATATAGAAGAGGAAAAAGGAGAAAACTTGGTAGTGCTAATGATAGAAATTTTGGCAGATGCTTTGTGTTATGTCCTGAATTTGCATACTCGAAATCCCCGCACCTTGATTGGCTAAGGCGCGGGGATTTCTGATTGGCCAGGCGAGCCGCGCTGATTGGCCCGATTGAAGTCTCCCGCGATTGGTTCAAACCAAGAGCGGGAGACTTGAATCGCTGCCATTGGCCGCGGCCGCCGCAGCGAAAAGTATAAAAGCCGCGGGCTTTTTACTTTTCGCCGGTTCGGTTCCCCATTGTAAATAAAGAGCTTTGAATGAAAGTCACCGACTCTGAGCGTCTTTGTGCGGACACGACACTGGCGACGAGGATGGGATCTCGCCCCTGAACCGAACCCCGTGTCCACCAAAGAACCAGCTCCAGCGCAGAGATGGCGAAGATTGCACCGCCCGCCCCCTTCAACCCCGCCGCTGAGGACTGGGAATCGTACTCGGATCGGTTCGTATGTACCTGGAATGCGCCGGAATGAAGGACGCCCCGGGCCCGCTAAAACGCGCCGTCTTCCTTACTCACTGCGGACCAGAGGTCTTCCAGATGGCCAAAGCATTGGCCAAGCCGGCAGACGCAACCGCCATGGACTGGGACGTCCTCGAACCTACACTGCGGCGCCATTACGCCCCCGAAGTCCCCATCCTGATACGGCGCAACGAGTTCTACCGCCGCAATCAGAAACCAGACGAAAAATTGAGCGACTTCGTCGCAGAGCTACGGCGCCTAGGAGGACTCTGCGAGTTTGAAGGTCTGAACAGTCTCATAAGAGACCGCTTCGTACTCGGCTTATGGGATCCTACACTCCAGAGCCGACTTATGGCCAAGGGCGACATCAGCCTAGCCGATGCCCTTACCGCAGCCGCAGCCGCGGAAGCAACCCGCACGTCAGCTGACAGCATGCGAAGATCTGACGTGAAGGGCGGAAACAACAACCCGGCAAGGTCGGCCGACACAAGAAACGAAGCAACCGCACACTACGGAGAATACCAGTCAACCTCCAGCACGTCGGAAGACGAGGAGGACATACATCGCGTGCAGACGGGACGCGGCGACCAACGAAGTCGAAAAGGTCGTAGGTCGAGGACCAACTGCGCCGGGTGCGGCGGCGACCACCCCAGGTCAGAATGCCGATTCCTTGACTCTATCTGTAGGCATTGTGAACGACGGGGTCACATCGCCCGAGTTTGCCGCCAAAAGAAGACCCGCAGCCCGCCCAAATCGGAACAACACGACAGAAGGAGAGAAAGTTCCCCGCCCAGAGCCAGAGAGCGCCAACCAGACGGTAGATGGGACCGTGCTCAACGATCTTCAAGAGGCGGCGACGGTCGACGAAAGGAAGAGACCCACCAAACGGTGACCATCGGCCACGCCATCTCCGACAGCGCCAGAAAGGTACACGTAGAAGTCCATATTGAAGGCCAGCCATGCAAAATGGAAGTGGACTCCGGGTCCTACCTTTCCATGATTGCATGGCGCGAGATCAAAAGACTAGTGCCCACACTACAAAAAAGAAACGTGCCTGCCCAAAAGATCATCATAAAAGACTACCAAGGGAATCGCGTCCCGGTGGTGGGCACCAAGAACTTTAATATAACTTACAAAGGCCACACCGAACAACTGCCACTCACTATCGTTGATCGCGACCGCCCAAGCCTACTGGGCTTACAATGGTTCGCCCCGCTTGACATCGCGCTGACAGGAGTCAACCACGTCACCATCGAAGCTTGGGAACAGCGGCTAGCCCAGGAGTTCCAGGAAGTCTTCGATGGAGGCTTGGGCAAGTACCAGGGGCCCCTTATCTCGTTTGACCTAGACCCAAGGGTTCCCCCTAAGCGGCTTAAACCTAGAAGGGTACCATTCGCCCTAAAGCCTAAAATTGACGAGCAGATCGACAAGCTCGTCAAACAAGGGGTATTGCAACCGATAGACCATGCCAGATGGGAGACCCCTATAGTGACCCCAGTAAAGCCAGACGGGTCCGTGAGAATTTGCGGGGACTATAAGGCCACCCTAAATGGCGCGTTGCAACAAAGCGCCTACCCAGTCCCAATAGTGCAACATTTACTGCACTCACTGGGAGGGGGCAAAGTCTTTGCCAAGCTGGACCTCACCCAGGCATATCAACAGCTACCTGTGGACGAGAAAACGGCGGAAGCCCAAACAATCGTGACTCATCGGGGGGCCTTCAAGTGTAACCGACTCCAATTTGGAGTCAGCGTGGCACCAGGCATCTTTCAGAGCCTGATGGAACGTTTGTTACAGGGCATCAAGGGGGTGGTGCCCTATTTCGATGACGTATTAGTGGCGGCGCCAAATGAAGCCGAATTGGAAAACCGACTCAGACAAGTCTTAACAAAATTTAAAGAGACAGGACTTAAAGTTAAACGAGAAAAATGCCAACTATGTACAAAGCAAGTAGAGTTTTTGGGCTATCTTCTAGACCGGCATGGCATTCACCCTACGACTAAAAAAGTGAAAGCCATCAAGGAAGCCCCCACCCCAAAGTCTAAAACGGAACTACAAGCGTTCCTAGGCTTGTTGAATTTTTATAATGTTTTCCTACCCCAAAAGGCAACGGCGGCAGAACCTTTACATAGACTCCTGGACAAGACGGCAGCCTGGACTTGGGGGAGATGAGAGCAAGCCGCCTTTCAAAAAACCAAAGACCTCCTCACCTCCGACGCCGTCCTGATGCAATTCTGCAAAACCTTGCCCTTAGCTGTCACTTGCGACGCATCACCTTTCGGCGTCGGCGCTGTCCTCAGCCACATCCTCCCCGACCAGAGAGAAGCACCCATCGCTTTTTTCTCCAGGACTCTGACTAAACCGGAATGGAACTATAGCCAGCTGGACAAAGAAGCTTTGGCTATAGTTGCCGCCGTTAAGCGTTTCCACGAATACCTGTATGGCCGCCCGTTCACCATTGTGACAGATCATAAGCCATTGCTGGGCATCCTCGCTGGAAACCGGGCCACGCCGAACATCTTGTCACCCCGGATGACAAGATGGTCCGAATTCCTGGCAGCCTACAATTACGAACTGCTTCACAAGCCAGGTAAGAAAATTTCGCACGTGGACGCTTTAAGCCGCTCGCCTTTACCTGACTCTGAACCTGACCCAGCACCAACAACAAACACCCTAAGTATCGAGAGCTTACCTATTACCGCATCAGACATTGCCAGAGAAACCGTTAAGGATAGGCGTCTGGCACGAATCTTACACTGGTTAGAAAAAGGTTGGCCGGAGAAAGACAATGACGAGACTTTTAAAACATTCCGACAGCGCCAGACTGAACTCTCACTACTGAGAGGATGTATTTTGTGGGGTGACAGGGTGGTCATTCCGGACAGATTGCAAGAGAGGGTCTTAGAGATGCTACATGAGGGTCATCCTGGCATCGTCAGGACTAAAGCCCTGGCCAGGAGTTACGCTTGGTGGCCAGGGATGGACAAGCAGATTGAGGCATGGGTCGCCAAATGCCACCGGTGCCAGGAGACCAGATCCAGCCCACCCGCAGCACCTATCCGGGACTGGGAAACACCACGGGGGCCCTGGTCCAGAATCCATTTAGACTTTGCTGGTCCCACAAATGGGCATACTTTTCTAATCACAGTTGACGCGTACTCCAATTGGTTGGAGGTATGCGACATGAAATCCACCACCACAGAGGCCGTCGTTAAAGAACTGTGTAAACTATTTTCCACGCACGGCCTCCCAGACGTCGTCGTCTCAGACAACGGGCCCCAGTTCACTTCCATCGATTTCGAAAGGTTCCTGGCGGAGAGGAGTATCCGCCACGCATTAACAGCACCGGCGCATCCGGCGGCGAACGGTAGGGCGGAACGGATGGTTCAGTTTACGAAAAAGACCCTCCGGAAAATGGACCACGGGGAGATCAACGACAAAATCAACAAACTCCTCTTCATACAGCACATCACTCCCAATACCACAACTAACAAGAGCCCTGCAGAACTTCTAATGGGCAGAAAGCTGAGGTCCCCACTCGACAGGTTACACCCGACCTATAACCCGGAGCGGCCCCCAGACTCCAGTTCCAGGTACCGGACATTTGGCCCAGGTGACTTAGTCTACGCAAAGAATATGACGGGGGACCCCCTATGGATCCCAGCCGTCATAACTCAGGTCACTGGTCCGCGGTCGTACCGGCTCCAAACCATCGATGGGCGAGCCTGGAAGCGACACATCGACCAGCTCAGGTCACGAACAGCGACTGACCTCAACCCCCAAGACACGAACCAAGGGGGGAGGGAATACCCGGATAGACAATCACAGGAAAAAATAAACCAAAAATACTCACCGGAACACAGCCATCGCGAGTCCCCTCCGGAGAAGAACCACCTGGCCAGCTCTACCGACTCGGAGAAGCCAAGCGGGAGCGGCGAAATCCGTGGCTCAACCGACCTGGTAGGCCCAGGCGGGAGCCACGGTGAAAGAACCGGCCCGATCATCCAGCCGGTTCGCACAGAGGCAGGAGCAGCCAAAAAGATGACCACTCCGGCCGAGATACAGCTTGCAAGTGAGTTGCGCAGGTCAACTAGGACTCGACGGAGCCCCGCCTACCTGCGTGACTACACCACGTGATGGACCATACCAAGAGGGGAGGGGTGTTATGTCCTGAATTTGCATACTCGAAATCCCCGCACCTTGATTGGCGAAGGCGCGGGGATTTCTGATTGGCCAGGCGAGCCGCGCTGATTGGCCCGATTGAAGTCTCCCGCGATTGGTTCAAACCAAGAGCGGGAGACTTGAATCGCTGCCATTGGCCGCGGCCGCCGCAGCGAAAAGTATAAAAGCCGCGGGCTTTTTACTTTTCGCCGGTTCAGTTCCCCATTGTAAATAAAGAGCTTTGAATGAAAGTCACCGACTCTGAGCGTCTTTGTGCGGACACGACACTTTGGAAATTACAGAGGAAAAGATGATGGATGGAATAGATGAGGTATATCGAGTTTATACAAGATATGCGATGAGGAATAAATTACCCAAGGAAGTCCATATTAGATTTACCAAAAAATCCATTAAAACACAAATATTACAAGTGGTAAGAGAGAAAACATTGAAATACAAAGGTAAAGAGATTGTGGTTTTAAAACAAATACCCAGAAGAGTGAGAGAGATGAGAAGAGAATATCGATTTCTGACCAAAATGCTACTGGGAAACGAAGTGAATTATAGATGGCTGATTCCAGAAGGATTAATGTTTACGTGGCAAGAGCAGAGACATAGAATTGATTCAATTGAAAAAGCAGAACTTTTCCATGCAGAATTTTTTGGAAGAAGAAGAGAGGAGGCAGAGAAAGAGGTCTCATTAATTGAGTCTCAAGAGGAACAACTGGAGACTGAAAAAGAGAAAGGAGCTGTAAGTGGACAGGTGGACAATAAAGAACAGCGTGAAGTGAGATCCACGAGAGCTGTTAGACCTAAATATAAAGCATAATCATGGAAGAAAGAAAACTGATTACAATGAATATAAATGGACTTAATTCAGCTGTTAAAAGAAGGAAAATTTTTCATAAATTAATGAAATTAAAATTTGATATAATTTGTCTACAAGAAGTTCATATTACAAAACAACATGAACAATTGTTAGTACAGCCAAAATTGGGGAAAATATTTACTTCTTTGACTCAATGTAAGAAAAGAGGAGTGGTTCTATATATTAAAGAGGCTATCCCAGCAAAATTGATTTACACGGATGAAGATGGAAGAATATTAATGGTAGAAATAATGGACAATAATATAAAAATACTCTTGATTGCAATTTATGCTCCGAATGATAAACAAGAAGAGTTTTATAAAAAGCTACATATGAAAATAATTGGACTGGACTATGTTAATATAATTATGATGGGAGATTTTAATGGAATTGTGGACAATAAATTGGACTATATAGCAACAACAACAAAGCAAAATAGAAAGGCTCTCCCAAGGTCTTTTTTTTAAATGACAGATGAATTAACTTTAAAAGATATTTGGAGAGAAAGAAATGTTAAAGCTAAACAATATACTTTTTACTCAAATAGACATTTATCATGGTCTAGATTAGATATGATTTGGATCTCAACAGAATTAATATCCAATATTCAAGAAACAAATATTGAAACAAGTACTTGGGCAGATCATAGCCCAATGACAATTAAATGGAAGGGACAAAAAAAAAGATCGAGATGGACATTAAACAATACTATTTTAAAGGAGAAAGATTTTATACAATGGATGGAGAAAGAATTGGCTTTTTTCTTCAGAGAAAATAAAAAAGAAGATACTTCAACGCAAAATGTGTGGGATACAATGAAGGCATATGCCAGAGATTTGATAATAGATTATACAAGAAAAAAGAATATTAGGAAAAGGCAAGCTTTTAAGGCCTTGGAAGATGAGTACAAAATTCTTGAAAAAGAATTACAGAAAATGCCACAGAAAAAGGATATTAAATTGAAGCTGGATGTAATTAAACATAAAATGGAATTAATAGAGAAAGAAGAACTGGCACAGAAAATTAGAAACTCTAAACAGAATTATTTTGAAGATGCAAATAAACCAGGTAGATGGCTAGCATATAAATTGAGAAAAGAGAAGGAATCAAGAAAAATATTGAAGTTAATAGATGAACAAGGCCAAGTTTGTTATGGGAATAAGGAGAAAAAAGAAATTATTCGAGATTTTTTTGGGCAATTATATAAACAAGAGAATATTGATGAAGAAAAAGTCAAACAGTATTTACAGGAAGCTAATTTACCAAAGATACCTAAAGAGACTGAAGAAATGCTAGAAAGCAATATAACAATGATGGAACTAAATGAAGCATTTAAGAGACAAAATAATGGGAAAGCACCGGGTCCAGATGGGCTTCCAGCAGAATTCTATAAAACATTTCAAGAATCATTGAGCATCCCATTGTTAGAAGTTATGAATGAAGTTATGTTAAAAAAGATGATACCCAAAACATGGTCAGAGGCTTACATTACACTTATACCGAAGGAAGAGACTGACCCACTGCAAATTATGAATTATAGACCTATTTCTTTATTGAATGCAGACTATAAAATCTTTGCTTCAATCTTAGCAGAAAGACTTTAAAAATATCTAAATAATTTTATTCACCCAGATCAAAATGGATTTCTGCCAAAGAGACAAATTAGAGACAATATGAGAGTAATCTTGGACACTTTGGAATACTATGAGGCTCATCCTGAAAAGCAAATGGCTTTGATATTCCTAGATGCTCAAAAAGCATTTGACAACGTGAACTGGAGATTTATGTTATTATTATTGGAGCAGATGGGTTTTGCTAAAAAATTTACTCAAGCAATAGAAGCCATATATAATAAACAGACAGCAAGGGTAATGATGGAGGGGGAACTTACAGATTTTATTAATATAAGGAAAGGTACAAGACAAGGATGCCCCCTATCTCCTTTGTTATTTGTGTTGACCTTGGAAGTGTTGAATAGAAATATTAGGGATGATAAAAGCATAAAAGGAATGAAAATTAAGAAGGAAGAATTCAAGCTACAAGCTTTTGCTGATGATTTAGCTTTCATTTTGGAAGACCCGCTAGAAACAGCTCCAAAGTTATTGGAAAAGATAGAGACTTATGGAGAGGTGGCTGGTTTGAAAATAAATAAAGATAAAACAAAGATTTTGACAAAGAATATGCTATTGAGACAGGGAGAAGAATTGGCAGATCTTTTGAAAATTCAAGTTACAAATAAGGTTAAGTATCTGGGGATATATTTGACAACAAGATGTAGCACATTAAAGGAGAATAATTAGATTAAACTTAAACAACAGATAACTACAGATTTGAAGAAGTGGGAAAACTTGCAATTGTCATTAATAGGGAGAATTTCAACAATTAAGATGAATATCTTACCTAGAATTTTATTTTTGTTTCAAACAATACCAATTAGGCTTGGAAAAGACTATTTTGAAGATTTAAATAAAATTATGTTGAAGTTTATATGGCAAGGTAAAAAAGCGAGAATAAAGCTAAAGCTTTTGCAAGATGCTAGAATTAGAGGAGGTTTTGGCTTGCCTAATTGGGAATTGTATTATCAAGCTGCAAGTTTGATGTGGGTCAAAGAATGGATAACATTAAGGAAACATAGGTTGTTGACATTAGAAGGGCATGATTTGCTGTTGGGTTGGCATGCTTTTTTATGGTATAAGGGAACTAAAACACAGGGTTATTTTAGAAGACATTATGTATGGGAGTCTTTGTGGTTAAATTGGGAGAAGATAAAAAGACAATGTTATTTGAAAATTCCAGTTTGGTTATCGACCATTGAAGCATTTTCCTATCCTATAATCTACAAGAAGGAACAAACAGTTAGATATGGGGAACTTTTGGATGAAAAGGGTGAACTTAAATCGATTCCAAATTTAGAGGAACAAGGTATAAGGATGAATTGGTTTTCATATGCACAAATACATTCAAGGTATGATGAAGATTCTAAAACGGAGGGATTTTATGATAAGCAGACTGATTTAGATAAGATCTTGATGGGTACTGATGAGAAAGTGATTAAAAAATTATATGGTTATTTATTGGGAATGAAATTAGAGGAAGAACAAGTCAAAGAAAGTATGATTGTTTGGGGGAAAAATTTTGGATATGGGATTGATTTAGAGAAATGGCAGAAATTGTGGTCTCAAAATTATAAAATGACAATGTCAACAGCATATAAAGAAAATTTGTATAAGATGTTTTACAGGTGGCACTTTCCTCCGACAAGAATAGCAAGAATGTTCAAGAATAAATCTGAAAAATGCTGGAAATGTCATCAGATACCCGGCTCGTATTACCATATGTGGTGGACTTGTGAGGACGCTAGAAAATACTGGACTATAATTCGCATGTGGTTGGAAAAAATGACAAAGAAACATATAGACTTGAAACCAGAGATCTTCTTATTGGGAATTTTACCTGATATATATAGTAAAGATTTGAAATACCTGATTGTAAATGTATTAACAGCGGCCAGGATTGTATTTGCTAAAAACTGGAAGAATGAGAAAATACCATTACAGGAAGAAATTATTAAGAAAATATTGGAATGTGCTGAGATGAGTAGATTGACATTTGAAATCAGAGAGCAAGAGGATAAACAATTCTATGAAATTTGGGATCTTTTTTATAAATGGCTAGATGATAAAATACGATAATAGAATATTTTAGATAGTAAGAAATATCTTTATCTTGTTATTTTGCTATTATTTTGTTAATCGATATTATATTTATAAAGGTTTTTTTTTTTTTAGGATTGATCTGGTATGATTATATGATTAGTTGAATAATTTGGTTAAAGTATTGTTAGCTCATAAAACATGAATGATTAAAAGTATAGTCAATTTTTTTTTTTGTTTAGTGATTATAGGATATATAAGTTTGGATTGATAATATGAGTTGTTATGTAACATAATTGTAACTGGGACTACAAAATGAATGCACAAAAATGATGAACCAACTGACACATTGCATGTAAATATGAGAGGTGTATGTTTTAATGTTTTGTTTGTCTTGTCTGTTTGTAGAAAATTAATAAAATTTTCTTTCAAAAAAAAAAAAGAGTATGCTTTTCCTTCTATGTATATAAAAGTGTGTGTGTGTACGCACACACACAGACATACAAAGCCTAACCATGGAGGAACAACTAGTAAACTAAACAAAAGCATGACTTAGGAAACAGAAAAGGAAGTAAATCTAGTTAATAATATTATTTTAAAAAAGTTCCCCATGGATATATTTTTATAAGCATCCTTCCAATGAATTAATCATGGTTCATTCATTGGCTTTTGTTCTTTACATCTCTTCTGTCTCTCATTGAAGATCTCACCAATGCCAACCAGGCTTAAATACTTCAACCTTTCCATTCCCATCCATTCTCCCTCAAAGTTTTTTTTTTTTTTCTGGGTCACTCAGATTTGTATTTGGTCCACATTCATTCAGAGCCATTCAATTTCTTGTTTTACCACACACAGTTGTTCCCTAATTCATTCCCACTGCATTCAAATTATTTTTATGCTTCTTCTGACATAATCAACTTTCATTTCCATGTAACAAACTTGGCAAAGCATTCTCTTATAGCCATTTTCACCTTTCAATAAACATTAATTCCTCACAACAAAGCATACGATACCCACTGCCTTTCTATCAGCATTTGCACATTTAAAAATCCATTTTCTCATTGTCATTAAACATTCTGCCAAGGTGTACAAATTGATCTTCTTGCTCCAGTTTTGGGGTACTTATGTATAGCTTGCAATTGTTCACTTCATTTTCTCTGTCAGATGCAACTACCTTGATCTAAGTAGTTGCAAATCATTTGAGTTTCAAGCCAAGAACACAACATCGTCTGCATACAAAATTGAAACACATTCTCATCCTTAACCAAAATGTTTATATCATCACCCTAAGCATTCCTTTTATATTTTTCTATGAACATAATAAACAACCAAAGAGACTTCACAAATCTTTGTCTTCGCCCTTGCTCAGTATTGAACCACTCTGTAAACATTCTCTTATTCTCTCATATTCTATTTCAAGATAAACTCTTATCACATTCAATCACCTCTAAATTCTATAGTAGCAAAAAACTATCATTTAAGCCTATTCATGGATTTCTTTAAATCAACAATCAACTTTCTTTCTCAAGGTCAAACATTCCTCAATGAAAGAGCAAAAATCTGGGATTCGCCTAACCAGCATAAAGCCACAGCATACTTTTCAAATGTTGCTTACTCTCATCTTTTCTACCCTGTCAATCCAAATTTTGCCAAACATGTTTGCAAGCATACATTAAGTTAGCAAACTAATCACCCTGTTGCCTTTGTATTCACTATTGCCACACTTCTATTTGTGTAAAGTAACAACGAAGCCATTCTTCAAATCTTCAACCAAAAATTCAGTCTTTACACACATATGAAACAAGCTACACAGCCACCACATATTTTAGTTTCAGTTGTATCAACTATACATGTAGACTTACAATTTTTTTCAACACTGTCATAACATTTATAACTTCCTTTATATAAATGTTGTTTATTTCCTTTTCTTGGCATTCACATTTATGCAATTCATGTTCCATTCTTTGACACTACCATTACAAGACTAATTTTTTTTTCATTCTCTCTACAGTCACTTTGTTTATTCCTTTTTCACCCATTTATAGAGCCTTTTTAATTTCCATTAAAATCATGATGAATCTTTTTTTTAAATTGTAATCATTTCTTGCTTTCCTTTACCACTTTCTTTGCAGCTACTGTATCTTTTACTTTCTATACATGTGATAATTTTTTTTATTCTCATGTTTTAAAGCAGAATCGTTGATACAATATTTGTCATCTAGAGCTTCATCATTCCATAAAGTACGTTTTTCATACTCCTATTTGCATAATTCCATAGTTATATATAGTACTCTATAAAGACAATTATTTTCATACTGTCACAAGCACTTTCCACATCCTTTTTTTTTATCTTCACCTTTGATTCATGTAAGGAAATTATCCTATTTTGCAGTACTTTTCAATGTAAGATTTACATTTTCTCTGCCTATAGTTTTTCTACTTTTCCTCATTTCTTTATATTTTTTTCATATTTCCTTTTAGCATGATCCAATCTTGACACTATCAAAAAATTCATCTGTCCCAGTTGCTGAAAAAAATTAATCATTGCTCTGTATCTTTTGTGTGTGTGTGTGTGTGTGTGAATAAGACAAATGAGGCTCAGATCCAAAGTAGTTTTCCCCAACTTTCTGCCTGCTATTTTAAATTTGCAGCTAATAATCATGTAACATTTAGGAGTCATAGAACTGCTTAATTGGCTGAAAGTCATAACTTTTCACCAAAAAGGAAAGCTGCCTAATAGGTAGTCATATTAAAAAAATGAGTATGACTTCAAAAAACTTTTTTTAAAAAAATATTTAAAAATTCAAATCACATAATATCCAAACTCTCTGGATATTTACAATAAAACTTCTGGGCAATTTGCAATAAATTATGTAGTCTGGCCTCTAATGGGATGAACAGCCAACCTTAGTCCTGAAAAGCTTTCAACAATATATTTTAAAAAGCCTGTTGGTTTTTTTCTATGTGTATTGCATATTTTTCTCTGGACATGAGTTCTCTCTTCTCCCCTTATTTGTTGCTATGGGTTTCTTTTTCCTAAATTGTAACCTTCTCGGAGTCATCTGAAATTATCTGGCCTTTAAATTTATGAAAAGGGAAGGAAGGAAGGATGGAAGGAAGGAAGAAAGGAAAGAAGAAAGGAAGGAAAGTTTCTGTTCTGCATTATATTTTACAAAATCAAGATTATTGATGCAGCTTTTTTTGAGTGTGAAATTTGAATATGCAGGACAGAAACAATGTTGAAGCTTTTGAACATAGGTTTTGGAGAAAAAAATCCATGGAGATCCAGGAAGAAATTATTCTACAGTGATGTTATGCAAAGAAGGGTCTTTCTAAAGAAAGGGTCTAATGTGAGGAAGGGGGAAAGGAAAGAAAAGATGACCAGCACCAAAATGGACAGGCCTAGTTATAGCAACGATGAATATATACTAGAATAGTGTTTCTGAACCTTGGCAAATTTATGACAGGTGACTTCGACTCCCCAAATCCCAGTATTGGAGAATTCTAATTCTACACCATTGCTGGTTGAAGAATTCTGGGAGTATTGAACATTGAGATCTGAAAGATCAGATTAAGTGACTCTAGATGGGTGATATAAATTTAATAAATAAATACCAAATAAAAAATAAGTTGTTGTAGAGCAAAATTATCTATGTTGTCACTAAGAATTGACAATAACACTTTGTAATCTTTTCTGCTAGTCTTACTTTAAAGGCTCATTCCATCCCACTATGTTCAAGGTCAGCTCCAATGATGGGATTCAATTTTTTTTTACTACCAGTTCTGTGGGCATGGCTCGATGGGCCTGGCAGGGGAAGGATACTATAAAATCTCCAATCAGAGGTGGTATTTGCCAGTTTTCCAAACTACTCAAAATTTCTGCTACCTGTTCTCTGCTGAATACCACCTCTGGTCAGCTCTATATTTCTCTACAAAGACAGATACAAATGAGAGTTCATCCTTGTAATGCAGAGTCAGGGAATATATAACCTTCAAAACTTCCATTTCAATAAACCTAGCCAAGAAGACAGCAGTGAGCAAAGTTGGGAGTTAGGTAGCAACACTGTGTGTCTCTGGCATAATGGAATTACAATATTTTCTTTGTAAAATTATACTTTTTTATTTTCTGGTGTGAATGAAAAACCAGTCTTCAATAGTCTTTGTGTGAAATTGTTTTTCCATTCTGATTTATAAAAAAATATATGGCTGACTAATATGGAGATTTAATGGAGCAATGTTTAAACTCACACTTACATCCTCTAGGTAATTTTTTTTTTCTGAAGGGAAGGCAATTTGAGTTATCCTTGTTTCAAAACTCTATTTTCTATTTTATCTATTTTTTCGTTTCTTCTCTTTCCTCTTTAATAGAAATTTCATACCACATTCTTCAATGAATGTTATTCCTGTTATTCTTCTCATACTTGTTTCTTACTATTTTTCTGTTTTGTATTGTGTCTTATCTTCTACTTTTTCTGTGAGTTCTTTTTACTCGTCTAGGGAAATCTATAGGAAGAGTTTGTAGGATTGAAATAAACATGAAAACTCATCAGAAATCTGTCAGTGAAATTAAGTGGTCCAGATCTTCAACCACAGAACTATTATCTAACATTTCAGCTACAATTTTCAGACTGACTTTTGATGCTGGTATTTGATCTTTAATAAGATAAGTAAAAGGACAATTTAAATATTTACACTAAAAGTATTAATAGGCCATCTGAATATTCTTCAAATCAATGTTTTATTTGCTGTATTTTAAAGATTGGAGATTTCATGAAGCAACAAATGACATGAAGAAAGTATGCAACTACATAATAGAACTTCAACTGATTATCCTTCAAATTAACAAGCAAATGCTTCAAGACATGCAAAGGGATATGGATGAATGTATTATAGGTGGTTGGTTAAATTGCTGAAATCTTTTCTTAAGATAGCTACAGTTCTGAAAGCTATTGGTCAGCTCAGAAATTTGAAAGTGAAGAGATCCTCCCAGATGAGAATGTAATGAGGAAAATAATAGAATGTGCTGAAATGAATAGATTAACACTTGCAATTAAGGAGAAAGAGAAAACTGAATATTATATGACATGGGATTTATTTTATCAATGGTTAGATAAGAAAAATGGAATTTAGAAACAGGGAAACAAAAAAGATTAGTGAAATAAAGAAGATATGTTAAGAGAGAGCAGCAAATATTATGATTAGTATGTTGAATATTAATATTTTAATATTGTAGAATTAATGCTAATGTAATGAATATTGTTGTAAATTTTGATTACTATTTTACAAAAATATTTGTACCTGGATGACATACTGTTCAATTGAAGATGGAATTATTATATTAAAAAAAAAAGAAAATAAATTTGAGAAAGGAAAGTTGGTTATTGAGGAATGGAAGTTAGATCAGTAGTTCAAAGTTTAATAGAGATTGTGAAAGGTAAAAGACTAATTCAGATGCAGTAAGGAAAGCATTGTGAATTTAAGAACAGAAGAACTAGTAAGTGCAACATGGTACAGTGAAATATTTTTAATAGATCAATTAGAGAAAATGGTATGTGGAAATGGCCTTGGGAGACAGAAGGAACAGCCACAGCTTGGACAATGGTTGATAAATGAAATGTGAGACTGAAAGAGAGGTGGGGTAGAAGGAGCATCTGAGAAGGCACCCTACATAGGTTCCAAAAGAGTAAAAGTAAGGGAGGGGAGAGTTATTTTCAAACTTGCAAGATTCTATTATTGTAAGATTAAAATAAAGGTAGTGTTAGTACTCATGATTGGTAGTTCTTGTCTGGACTGAGAAAGGGAGTATATTATTCTCTGAAATTAAAATAAAAATAAAAATACAGCTACTTCATTTATTTGATTTTTATCCCACCTTTATTACTTGATAAGTAACTCAAGGCAGCAAACGTACATACTATTTCTTCCTCCTGCTATTTTCCTCACAATAACAGCCCTGTGAGGTTGATTGATTGGCCCAAAATCACCCAACCACTTTTACATGCCTAAGGCAGGACTAGAACTTACTAGAAGTCTCCTGGCTTCTAAACTGGTGCCTTAAGTACTAGACCAAACTGGCTGTTTGAAGTCTCAAGTAATTGCCTTCTAAAACGGGGGGCCAGATGCTGGCCTCGCACCCACCCAGTTTAGCTAAGGGGGAAAAAGGCCTGATACATCATGTGACACCACTGTGATGACCCCTCTGTTCTAGAAGAAAAACTGTTCTTTCTGTTTGGCCACTCATTAGTTCCTAGGTGTAGGGATGGATGATATCATCTTCCTTCCAGTCTCCAGTTCCCTGAAAAGGTACCCCATATCCATGTTTTCATTTTAGCTATGATTCAAAAGTCTATTTCTGATCTGAGGCTGTCAAAGCAGGTGTTTTTTAAGCAATTCATTTCATCCTAGTAACAGCCCCAACTCCAACTGGCTATAGGGCTTGCACACCCCTTTCCCTCAATTGGCTTGTCACTGTCATGAGCAGCCATTTTGTTCTAGCCACTGGGCTCCTACATTCCTTGTGATTGGTAGTTGTT
Source organism: Hydrophis major (assembly GCA_033807585.1). Classification (NCBI taxonomy): domain Eukaryota; kingdom Metazoa; phylum Chordata; class Lepidosauria; order Squamata; family Elapidae; genus Hydrophis; species Hydrophis major. The sequence goes on from CM066331.1 coordinate 129,405,830, forward strand.
ATGCACAGTGTTTCCCAGATTATTGCTAAGGTTTTAAATGCTGTTACTTTAGTTTGCATGTCAGCCATAGATGCCATATTTTATTAGCCATAAAAGTTTTATAGAAGCGTTGAGGCTGCCACAGTTAGTGCCTGGGGATTTGGGAGGGGGGAATTCTTAGTGAGTAGCAATTTAGACTAAACAACATTTAGAAGTCAAGGTTGGGTCATCCTGTACCTGGAGGGGGTGGAATGAAGAAATGGTTTCTGTTTCAGTGACATTTAATTGGGCCATGAGATGGACTGATGGGTGCAGGGGATGGATCTTTGATTTTCACTTGGGGAAGGGAAAACCCAGAAGTTTCAGATTTGGGTTTTCCCAGATATGCCAACATGACTTCTTTAATAAATTCTTACTTGGATGAACTTTGAGTATTGAATGGATATGAGGAGTTTCTTTGGAATGCTGACATTACACTTGTTTGACTTCAAATGTACAACATAGACAAAAGGAAACGTTACATAAAGTTAGATCCTCACCTCACCTATCCCGTGACCTCTTTTGAGGTCGTTGGGGCGCCTGCGAAGATTTAACCACCACGCTTCTCCATCCGTCTCTGTCCTCCACTGCTCTCTGGGATGTTGCCAGGTTCAAGCCTGTCCAATCATGGATATCATCCTCCCATCTCCTTCGTTGTCTTCCCCGTTTGCGGCTTCCTCTTACCGTCCCTTGCATGATGGTCTTTGCGAGGCCAGTAGAGCGAGACACGTGTCCGTACCATCTCAATTTCCGTTTCTTGACGACAGTAAGAAGGTTGTCGTGTGGTCCTATTGCCTGTTGTATTTTATTTAAGACCTCTTCATTTGTCACATGGTCTGTGTAGTGGATGCCAAGGATCTTTCGGTAGCATCTCATTTCTGTTGCAAGGATTCTTCTTTGTAAATCCGCATTGAGTGTCCAGGTTTCGCAGGCATATAAAAAGATTGATATTGCGAGGGAGCGCATTAGGTGGATCCTTGAGCGCAGACTGATGTTCTTATCTTTCCAAATAGTTTGGAGCTTCGAAAGCGCAGCTGTTGTTTGTGCTATCCTTGCCATTACTTCTGGTTTTGAGCCTTCATTGGAAATGATGGACCCAAGATATTTGAAATTTTTTACTGTCTCTAGGGGTGTTCCGCTGACTCTGATGTCTGAGGAGATACCTTGGGTACTGTTCGTCATCAGCTTGGTTTTCTCGGCATTGATCTCCATGCCGTACGCTGAAGCCGCTTTATCTAAGTGTTGGACAAGGCTCAATAGTTCATCCTCATTTCCTGCCAGGCCATCGATGTCATCTGCGAATCGCAGGTTGGTGATGGTTCTACCACCGATGGAAACTGTGCCTTCGTGGTCTTCCAAGGCATCTTCCATGATCCGTTCAAGGAATACATTAAACAGTGTGGGGGAAAGCAAACATCCTTGACGCACTCCTACACTCGTCCGGAACCAGTTACCTTTGCTGCCGTTCAGGAGGACGGCGCTTGTGGCTTTCTCATAAAGTTAGATACAAACACTAAAATAGGACAAGATGCCAAAATACTTGAATCTATGGTACATTTTTAATTTTTTCTTTCTAAAGCTATTGTGGGAATAGTTAAATTTAATGTTTCATTAATAAACATGAAAATTTTGCTTTCATTGCCTATTTTTGTTGAGTTGGAACCAATTGCCATATTTTATATATAAATATAACTGTGAATAGTGCAAATTTGACCACTTAATGGCATTTATTATCTGTACCAATCAGATGTAGCTGTGTCTCCCTGTAGTGAGGGAAATGACACAATACCCTTTGATCATTTATATGATCTGCATGATATATTCATAACACAAGTAGTATAAATTGTCAGAAATGGCATCAATCACCATGGAATTTGGTCCACTGTGTTGAGATTCAGGAAAGGAAGACTTCACTGCATTTGATAAAAAGATAAGAGGAAATGTAAAAGATTTAAATATTCTGACAAGTTGGTCTCAGGTGGGAGGTACTCCTTTTTTGTGCATCACATTTTCATACATATTCAGAAGAGTGAGTTGTACTAGAATGGCATAATGTAATTTTGATGAAAACAATAGAATATGCTGTCACCATATGTTTGTTGTATTCTTTTAAGGAAATTATCTAGCAACTATATAATAAAAAACTTCAATTTCAGTGGAAACTATTTCATATTTTCATTCTGATTGAGTACCAAATGCTGCTTGCTTTTGGAACCAAGATTTGTGAAATCTGCTGTGTAAAGTCCAAATCCAATTTATCCTTGTAACAGGTAGTCTTGGAGCTATGATCATAATTAGGACCAGAATTTTGGTCATTGATCAAAATGGTTGTTAAACAGGATGTTACAATCTGTTTTTGCTTAATATCTGCAGTCTGGGCAGTGGCAGTCCCAGTTGTTAGGTGATCTCACAGGTGATAAGTAGATGGAGTCCCAGGTAAGGAATGAGTGGGTGCTTCAGGGGAATGGCTGTGGCCCTAAGATGTCAGATGTAAGCAGTATGTGATTTTGTGGGGGAGCTGTAGTGTGGTAAAAAGCCTTAGCTGCCCCCAGCTGCAGAACTTGTCAATGGCAAGAACAAGGCTAGATCTAAAGTAAACATCCATGGTCTTCAACAGCCTTAGCCAACTTGCACTGAGTAAGACCAGTGTTGCCACTGAGAAATGCCACCAGTTCCCCACATCTGGATCTAGGTTGCCCTGCACAGTGACACTTGGCCACAGCTTTGGGACTGGGCAGAGACTTGGAGCCTTCAGCAATCTCAGCCACCTGCCACCCTATCCCCAGTAGTGGTATGACCTCAACTTCAGTCCTAGAACTGCCACTGAGAAATGTTGCCTTGGACATGCACCTTGGAGAGCAGCACAATTGCCCCTGCTGCCCAATACTTCCCAGGATATGCTGTGTGAAATTGTGATAATTGGAGAAGAAGAAGAAGAAGAAGAAGAAGAAGAAGAAGAAGAAGAAGAAGAAGAAGAAGAAGAAGAAGAAGAAGAAGAAGAAGAAGAAGAAGAAGAAGAAGAAGAAGAAGAAGAAGAAGAAGTTTATTGTCATTGTACAAGTATAACGAAACTGTGGATGCACCCCAGCAACTGCTCGCAATACAACAAAACCAAAGCACTTAAAAATGAAGACAAGAAAAATAGAGCACTCACATCTCCATTTGCAACCAGAGAATACAATATCTACAAATATACACAAAACACACATCCAACCCTGACTGTGATGCTTTACCAAGTATAATACACAAGAGATGGACTGTACTGCAATATGTCATTATACATCTGAATGGGTTATTGAGATCTCACATCTTTTCACATCTTAATAAGGTAGTGACTTTGTGTTTATTTGTGGTTCAGATGGCCCAGGGAGATAAACTATTTGTTAGTCTAGTGGTGTGGGATTTTATTGACCTAAAGCGCCGTCCAGACGGCAGCAGGTCAAAAAGATAATTGCCAGGGTATGAGGGGTCTTGCATAATGGCCTTGCTTGTGCTTTGGCAGCGGGACTTGGCTAAGTCTTCCAGGAAGGGCAGAGGACAACCAATGATCTTTTGAGCTGTGTTTATCACTCTCTGTACAGTTTTCCTATGGAGCTGTGCAGCTGTGGAGCCTGCATACCACACACCCAGACAATATGTCAGAGTGCTCTCCACAGAGACTTTATAGAAAGCCAGCAACAGCTTCTTATCCAGATTGTTCTTCCTGAGAACCCGCAGGAAATGCAGCCACTGCTGAGCCTTCTTCACTATGGCCTTGGTGTTCGGGGACCAGGAGATATCAGCTGAAATATGGATGTCAAGGAATCTGATCAGCTGATATCCACTCATTCCCCATTGATGATGAGTGGAGCATGGTCCTGTCCATGTTTCCTGAAGTCCATAATCAGTTCTTTGGTTTTATGGACATTCAATGACAGATTGCTCTGTGAACACCAGATAGACAGGTTCTCTACTTCTGCCCTATATGCCATCTCATCCTCTCCAGAGATGAGACCAATCACGGTCGTGTCGTCCGCAAACTTTATGATGGTGTTTGTTGTGTGGCTTGGTGAGCAGTCAAAGGTGTACAAGGCATATAGCAGGGGGCTCAAGACACAACCTTGGGGGGAAGCAGTACTGAGTGTAATAGTGGAAGAAAGGTGGGGCCAAGTCTAACAGACTGTGGTCTGTTTGTCAAAAAGTTCTTAATCCAGGAGCACATGGGGACCTGCAGATTATACAGTTTGGTTACTAGTATATCTGGGATGATAGTGTTAAACTCAGAGCTGTAGTCCACAAAGAGCATCCTCACATAGCTCTGTTTGTTCTCCAGATGACTCAGTGCTCTATGAAGTGTGATGGCCACAGCATCCTCTGTAGATCGGTTTGCTCTATAAGCAAACTGGTGTTGATCAAAGGAGGGTGGGAGGCAGTCTCTGATGTGCTGTGAAACTAGTTGCTCAAAAACCATAATGGAGCTTGTTAACGCTATGGGCCTATAGTCATTGAGAGTGTTTATATTTGTTTTTTGGGGAATGGGGATGATGGTTGTAGCCTTCAGGCATTGTGGGATGATGGCATGTGTTAAAGATAGATTGAACAGCTCTGTAAGTATTTCTGCCAACTTGTCAGCACACGCTTTAACTACTGCACCAGGAATGCCATCAGGCCCTGCAGCTTTCCTGGAATTTACTGCTCTCAGTGAGATAAGATGATAAGACGAGGAAAGACAAGGCAAGGCAAGGCATAAGATAAATTTTATTTTCACTTTTCTGTGTACACAATGACACACATTAAAATGAAACTCTGATATTCACTTTCAAAAGGAGAGAGAGAGAGAGAGAGAGAAAGATGGATGATAAATAGGTAGGCAAGCACCCATACACACACAAATAGGAAGTTTAGTAGAGAATAAAAGAGTGCCAGTTAGGGAAACATGATTTTTTGATAAGGGATTTTTTTTATTTTATTTTTTTGATGAAGGGAATGAATCAGACAGCATATTTAGAAGCATGTCCATCAACCACTAATGGGAGAAAATTTTGACACACAAAATAACTGGCAGCTAACTTCATATTAGATAAGGTTGATTTCACTATTCTAACCTATTTTCCCCCTCTGTGGATTGGATTTATCAATACAAAATACTTTAAGAAGGCACAGTCACTTTTAAACACACTGTCTGGTGTTTTGGAGGAATTAAATATTTCTTATGGGAAAGTATTCTAAGATGGCCAACTCCTTCACTCATGCTTTTTTAATCTGCTTGCTAAAAGTCCAGGATTCAGGTTTTAAATTCTGGAGCAAATCAACAAAACATAGACAATATTGAAAAATGTCAGATCTTGTATATCTGTGGAAAAAGTACTAGAAAGAAATTAGCCACATAGCTAGCTGTACTCTCTCTAAAGAAATGCTTCATTTTATCTTTGCATCTTCCTTACATTGCAAAATTCAAATTATTTCATTAATCACACATTTAAATTATGGACTTCAAATAGAGTTTTAATTGAAACAGTCTCTTATGAAATGTGTTTACTTATTACATTGCCATCAATACTAGTTTAGATATATACATCTGTCATTTGAACTTAACAATGTATTTAAGGCAATTTATCTTGCAATGAAGTAATTCTTGGCATAATAATAATCAATGAGAAGACAATTTAGATAGGACAAATAGCTAGTTCAGAAGTACAATATTTGGTTTAATGATGAAAAATAGTCACCTTTTTCTTTTTCCCTTGTATTCTTATAGCCTGTCACTCAAACCATCAAATTTACAAAACTTCCTTTTTATGATTATTTTCTTTATAAATAGGATCAATTTTAAACTTGGATTTTTTTTTTTTAAAAAGGAAACTATTCAGCTCATAAATTTTTTAACTATAAATGGCCTATGTATAAATTGCCAGTTATATAAATGTATTTGAAATATAAAGGATCAAAAATATCACTCCGAATCTCTATTTATGCTTGAGATTTCAGTTGCCAATATTCTGACCTCCTCCATATCTTTATTTTATGTAGTATGTAATGTTTATTGAAAATTTAATACTTGCCTAATTAGATATAGACATCTCCCAAGATCAAAAGAGGACAGCTTTCAGTTCCCTACAGGAACAATATATTTTACCTTCTCACAGACAAAGCATTATGTTTAATTCATTCTTTTATTTATATTCTATCTTTTTGTCATGGAGAAACTAAAAGTGCTGTACATTGTGATACCAATGTGGTCATTTGTTCAGATATTCTCTGGCAACATTGAATTGTTAACTAGGGCATACAAAACCTTTGCTAGACCAATTCCTGAATACAGGTTGTCCACCTGGAATCTGCACTGTATATCAGACATTAACATAATTGAGTGGGTCAGAGGTATTTCTCAAGAAAAGTACTCCACTCCACACCCTATGCCTCTAGGGTTGAAATTGTGGGCCTGGACAATCTGAAACTGCACTGCCAGTGGTCCACCAAATTGTCTGCTATAACATCTTGCCTATCAATGATTCATCTGTCTGGAATCTGCACTGTATATCAGACATTAATATAATTGAGTGAGTCCAGAAGTATTTCATGAGAAGAATACTACACTCCTCTGCTCACAACAGAATACCCTATATCACCAGGCTTGAAATTTTGGCCTTGGACAGCCTTGAACTATCCCACCTAAGGTTGGACTTAAGCTTGGTACACAAAATTATCTGCTACAATGTCCTACCAGTCAATGACTACTTCAGCTTCAAGCACAACAAAAACACACAACAGAGACAAACTCAATATTAACTGCTCCAAACTTGATTGCAGAAAGTATGGCTTCAGCAACAGAGTGGTCAACACCTGGAATGCCTTAACAGACTCTGTTGTTATAGCCTCAACTCCTCACAGCTTCAACCTCAAACTGTCTACCGTGGACCTCACCCCATTCTCAAGCGGTCCTTAAAGGGGGCGTGCATAAGTGCATCAGTGTGCCCACCATCCCTGTCTTAATGTCCCCATTTATCTGTATTTACTTCCTTTGTTCCTGTTTATGTTCATATGATACTTGTTATCTTGTACATGTTTGGCAAACAAACAAACAAATAATAAATAAATATTGTTAACTTTAATAGATTTTAGATTTATCAATATTTCCACTTCTTTTTTTATTTATGTAGATAATCCGTACTAATTATTTAAGTCCCAATATATATTTCTATAACTATAATCAAGGGCATATATTAAGTTTCCAACAGAGTCATCAGATAAAGAGTTAATGACTATTTTTAATTAAATTATTTATATCTGACCTTTATCATTTTCTTATAAACAACTCAAGGTGGAAACACATGTAGTATTCCATCTTCCTCCTCCTTCCTTCTTTTTCCAATGTTCACCACAACAATAACTCTGTGATGTGAGCTGGGCTGAGAAAGAGTGGCTGGCCTAAGGTTGTTAAACTGGCTTTCATAGCTAGGCTAGGACTAGCTACCTGTTTCTGGTGCCTTAACCAGTAGGGACAGACATGCTCAGGGAGAAATGGAAGCAATGGTAGCTTTGGGTGCTTTCTTGGGAGTAGATGCTATCAGATCTGGAAAGCAGAATTCCAGATGAGCAAAAGCGGAAAGCAAGGAATTAGATTCTGTATTTCTTATAGTCATCTAATATTCTTCCTGGCTATTATACATTAAGGATATTAACCTGTGCATTTGATCTCTTTGATATAACATTGTACTTGTTTGCAAGACTTGCTGTATTCCTCTAAATGCTCAAAGAAGTGGGAAGGTCAAATCTTGAATTAAGCTAACATAAACATTGGACAATTGTACTTTCAAGTCCTGCTCTTCCCATCCTTGTTATTCAGTTAATTACCTCATAGTTTAATCAATTCTGACACTGGTTTTAGGTAGAGAGCCATATTTAAATGTTTATTTTCAGCTACATTTAATTGTTGGAGCTCTTTGACACAGAAAAAAAGGAAGTCTATTTATTTTGAAATAGGAAGAATGAGCAAGGGCATGAATTAAACATGTGCTTATCTTTGACTTTAAAAGAAAAAAAAAGATAGCTTAAAGTTATGGTTAGCATACAATTTCCAATTTAATACTATAAAGTGGAATAATTCCAAATTACAAGTGCTGTGATTAAAAAAAAAGTAAATAGAATATTGACTTTCTGTCACTGCTTGTGTGACATGGGTCCTGCATAATTCAAACACCGAAGTGCATCCCTAAGGGATAGATAAAGAGTCTGTGCAAAAGAACTAGCAAAATCTATTAGAGCAAGAAGATGACAGTTGCTTAGACATATTATCTCAGAACCTTGTACTATATTTCAAATTGTCTGAGATCCCTAGAGCAATTTCAAGCTGAAAGAACATGGACTAATATAATTAGGTTGAATATCACTTCTTCATTGACAGGTAAGCTACAGAATTAGAAATGAAATATTACAGTCAAAAGGTTTGATTCCATCATAGATTGCACCCAGTTGACCCATTTGTTCTTAGCAGACCATCCTTGGAAGGGCTCAAATCGAGGACACTTGAATATACTGTATGTCAAGAATTAAGGTTCATCATGAAATGTGAGAAAGATTTTGGGAGAATAGGCAAAAAGATGCTACCAAGGGAATGGTCATACAAGGGACAGCATAGCCTGCAACTGACTAATTGGTAGGTAGGAAAAGATGTTCAAAAAAGACCATCCCTACTGTAGTTTCTTGGTGGTAAAGGAGAATGGAGGGAAGTGGGAGATTTGTACTTTCAGGCTTGGAAGATTTTCTAAATGTAGCTTTGTAAACAGCAATGGCTCGTGCCTCACATTTCCTAGTCATACCACAACTAACTGTAATGATATAGTACATGTTGACTTTACAGAAGATAATGTAGAAAAGGCACTACCCCTATCTATTGGCCCCGATGGATTATGTGCATATTTCTTTAAAAAAGCTCTCCTCTGCCAAAGCAGAACCGCTAAGCATTATATATCAGATATCATTCAGAACCAGCTCCTTATTGAACCTATGGTCCTTAGCTATCTTCAAAAAAGGTCATCCCTATCTTCAAAAAAGGTGACCTCAGCCTGGTTGAAAACTACAGACCAATCTCACTGTGTTGTGTCAAGTGCAAAGCCATGAAATCAATCATTAACCAATTCATCAACATTCACTTAGAGTCAAACAACCTACTCTCCAAAAAAACAATTTGGTTTCAGGAAAAATTGTCCTGCAATCCACAATTCCTACACTGCAAAAATATATGGACTACTCTACTTGACCAGAGTAAAGCAATTGATGCAATTTACATAGACTACTGCAAAATGTTTCATTCAGTGGTACATGACAAACCACTGTTAAAATTAAACTCTTACGGTATTTCTGGATCCCTTCATAAGTGGATTACTGCATTCCTGTCAAACAGGCAACAAATAGTAAAAATAGGAAGCACTATATCAAACTCTGTTCCAGTTAACCAGTGTCCCCCAAGGTAGCATCCTAGGACCCACACTCTTTATACTCTATATAAATGACCTTTGCGATCACCTAATAAGTAACTGCGTCCTCTTTGTGGATGATGTAAAACTATTCAACACCACTGGCAATGCTACTGTCCTTCAAAGTGACCTTGATTATGTGTCTGAATGGTCAAACACTTGGCAATTCCAAATCTTGACCAACAAGTGCTCTGTCCTACACATTGGTAAAAAAAAAAAAATCAGAACACCAAATACAAGCTAGGTGGATATGACCTTGTTGATGACCCTTGTTGACTCTGTCAAGGACCTCGGAGTACTCATATCTAATGACCTAAGCACCAGAACTCACTGTAACAGCATTGCCAAAAAGGCATTAAGAGCTGTAAATTTAATCCGGAAATATAGAATTGCTAACTAGGGCATACAAAATCTTTGCTAGACCAATACTCGAATGCAGCTCATCTGTCTGGAATCTGCACTGTATCTCAGATATTAATATAATTGAGTGAGTCCAGAAGTATTCCATGAGAAGAGTATTACACTCCTCTGCTCACAACAGAATATCCTATATTACCAGGCTTGAAATTTTGGGCTTGGACAACCTTGAACTATGCCACCTACAGTTGGACTTAATTGGTACACAAAATTATCTGCTACAATGTCCTACCAGTCAATGACTACTTCAGCTTCAACCACAACAGTAAAAGAGCACACAACAGAGATAAACTCAATGTTAACCACTCCAAATTTGATTGTAGAAAGTATGACTTGAGCAACAGAGTGGTCAATGACTGGAATGCACTACCTGGCTCTGTTGTTACATTCTCTAACCCCACATTCCTTTAACCTTAAACTATCCACAATTGACCTCACCCCATTCCTAAGAGCTCTGTAAGGAGTGTGCATAAGTACACAATTGTGCCTACCATCCCTGTCCTATTGTCCCCATTTATTCGTACCTATTTCCTGTATTCTTACTCATTTTTATACTTATACCTATTATCTTATAAGTGATTGACAAATCAAAACAAATCAAGGCTGCAATTCAACTAGCACTGTCTAATCAAGTGGACAAAATATAGTCATTCAGCAGATATCAAGCCTAGCCCAAGAAAGATGTAATATTTTCAGCCAAAGTTAAGTTCTTTATTTGCCTTCACCACGTACCTTATACTACCAGGCTTGAAATTTTGGACCTGGACAACCTAGAAGTACGCTACCTACGGTCTGATCTAAGCTTAGTACACAAACTTGTCTGCTACAAAGTTCTACGTGTCATCAACTACTTCAGCTTCAACTGCAATAATACACAGTGGAACAAGAGATACAAACTCAAAGTAAACCGCTCCAAACTCGATTGCAGAAAATACAACTTCAGCAACTGAGTGGTCAATGCCTGGAACTCACTACCTGACTCTGTTGTTACATCCTCAAACCCCAAAAAGTTTAACCTTAAACTATCTATCATGGACCTCACTCCATTCCTAAGAGGTCTGTAAGGGGGCATGCATAAGCGTACTAGCATGCCTACTGTCCCTATCCTACTGTTCCCATTTATTCATTTATTTGTACTCATTTATTATGTATATCCTTATACCTGTTTATACTTATATGTTTAATATATTATGTTCACACTTATACTTGTTTTCTTATACATGCTTGACAAACAATATAAAAACAAATAAATAAATAAAGATGTAATATATCCAGCCAAAGTTAAGTTCTTTATTTGCCTTTACCACATGGGCAGAATCTTGCCAGAATAAATCTATGCAACCCTAACCAAATGGGTACCCTAGGAGATTCTAGACAGTTGCTATTGTAAATTTCTACCTTTTTCCATGATCCAGTTTTGGATTGTTCTGTACCCTTCTGCATCCCCCTCCTTGGATATCTTTGGTCTTTCCTGGGAACTTGCTGTATTACTGTCACATCACATCACCTCCTCTTTTAAAGTCACATTTATCACATCACCCCAGCATTGTCCATGAAACCTAAATTTCCTATCGTCATTGTCTATGAAACCTAAGTTTCCCATCGTCATTGTCTATGAAACCTAAATTTCACAAAGATAAACTATCAGAGTGACAATAAAATAATTCCATTAGGTACAGGTCATCCAAACATTCAGAAATACAGAGGCTTGGCTTAGCTGTCCATGATAATTAAAGCTTTTATCTTTTATTAAGCAAGTTGACATTTGAGATTTTGATTTTTCTGCTTATAAATTGCTTTTTAAAATCTTGATTTTGAATATATATTGAGTAGGGAGTTATTGTATATTTTCAGCAACTGTAGTTATTCTGGAACTTAGAAATGGTAAAACACTGTTTTACTCTAATAGACTGACAGGCAGTTTCAATTCATTTGAAAACATACAGAAAGCAAATAAATAAATTGTATTTGTACCCATCTTTTTTTTTTGTAGCAAACTTAACCTGTATATGTTTAATTTCAACATTGTTACAGCATTGAATCAGATTACTGCCATGGATGAATCAATTAACTGGAATGCCAAATAACTATATGCAGGCAAATTTAGGATTTTTGTTTACATTTTTAATCAACATTTATTGATTTGCTATTATGAAAGAAAGATTCTTTTATCTCTAGCTGTCTGGGCAATATTTCTGCTTTAGTGTTTTGTTACCATTAAAAAAAACAAAACATTTATACCTTTACTTCCAAACTGTATTTATCCTAAGTGGTTTCACTTTTAATTCCTCTCTCTCCATGGGAACTTATTAAGTCCATTGGTAATTCATGTTAATTCCATCTATATACACTAAGAGGTAATATGTGTCTCTTTAAAGTTTCTTGCATCCTTTTTGAATGGCTATTCTACTTCTGTAGAACTTGGAGGACCACAACCTGGCATTCACTGTGAGAGCCTGGGTGGCAATAGTGGTTGGAAAGCAGGCTAACTCTGCCCACTGTCAGGAGTTCGATTCTAAGTGGTCAAGGTTGATTCAGCTTTCCATCCTTCTGAGATCATTGGGGATAATTGGCTGACTCTGTAAACCACTTATGGATGTGAAGCATATGAAGCTGCATATATGTCTAAATGCTATTGCAATCTTCCTTTTGCCATTTCCAGTCACCTCTATCCACTCTGCTTCTCACTTAAGAATTTGAAGTGGGGCTTGAAAAATTCAGACTCAAGTCCACTCATAACCATGAAAACTCAGTGCTTAGTACTCTGCCTTGAGTTCTCAAGGAAGAGTGGTTAGAATATATATCTAACTAATAGAACAATACATTACAGTTATTAGATGAATTGCATATCCATTCAGAATAATATATACTAGGCTTGTACAGAATATCATTCTCATAGTTTTGAGGATATGTTGTTCTGAAAAACTGAATCTATTCCATATAATCCACCAGGCTGAATGTCTGAACTGAGAAAGAAGAGTTTCCAAAAATATCAGCATGAAGGATGCACTGCAATGAATTTGTGTTGGTAATGAAAGGGTAAAATCATGCCTTTTTTTCCTTTTCTTTCTGGCTCTGATGGGAAAGATGGAGAACAGCAATGGATCTCACAGCTGGATGGGAAAAGAAAAAGCAGGCTATATCCCTGAAATTCTTTGTCCTCATAAGTCATGTAATAGAGCAAATTATTCCAAGTCTTATTATGTCATTGTCATGAGGATGTACTCCTGTTGTGACATTTTCTGCTCTAAATACTTTTTATATGCAAATAAATTTAAACCTCCACCATCTGCAAAGCAAATGTGCCTGGGAATGTGGGTGAAAAGGTGCAGCTAATTTGACCACTATCAGCTGAACGGATGAATGAGAGATGCTGTTATCATTTGTCTTCCCACTCTGGGGAACATTAAAATTCAAATGTTTCATGGTCATAATAAAAATGATGGCAAGCATAGGAGGACAAAATGAGCACTATCCAATTATTCATTGGACCGTGATTGTAATGAAAATTAACGGGAGGGTTCAGTTTAAAGCTTGGCTTTTCATATAAGTAGCAGATAGGAATGTTGTGATGTGTTGAAGTTTGTCCAAACATCCTCATCATCCTCATCATTATTATTGCTATTATTGTTAATGTTTGCTGAGATTCACAGCCTTTGGAGCTGGTTGGAATGATGGTGATGATGCAAGAAAACTAGAAACTGTTTTGAGCTAAAGGAGAAAAATAGTATTACCAGGGCTGCATTTAGGAGGCCAGAGAAATGTTGGATTACCTGTTCAAATTAAATTCTTTTGATTCTGTAGTAAGTTTGTCACATATTGGTTCAATTAAGTTTGGCATCAGTACAATGATTTCAATGGGGAAAAATAATTTACAAGATAAACTCATTCAAATATGTAGTCAGTGGTCAGCCATAAATTAGACCCCATTCACCTGTAACCATTCTTAAAAGAAGAATTTATTTCATCTCATGTCACAACACGGTTATAATATTAATTAAAATGTTCATCTGTCTGGAACCATACAACCATGACAGATGCATAGATGTCACCAGGTACTTGGTCCTTTCATCAGAAAGACAAAAACAACACTGCAGCTTCATATCACAAGTCCCTCCCCTTTAATGCATGAATTCATGATCACCATGGATGTATAAATGTGATTCTATGACCTGCTTTCCCACAGGGCACACTGCTGTGTTTAAATCTAAAATATTACCTAACATATAATTTAAATGTACTTCAACTGTATTCCCATAATTGGTAACCCAACAGGCAATATTTTACAAGCAGGGATGGGATTCAATTTTTTTTTTTTGAAAAAGATTTTATTAATTTTCTACAGACAAACAAGACAAACAAAACATAAAAACATCAACTCTCATATGTACATCCAGTGTGTCAGTTGGTTCATCATTTTTGTGCATTCATTCTGCAGTCTCAATTACAATTATGTTACATAACAACTCATATTGTCAATCCAAACTTATATATCCTACTATCACTAAAAAAAGAAGTTTTTGACTATATTTTTAATCATTCATGCTTTATGAGCTAACAATACCTTAAACCAGTTTACTCTATAACAAATCATATAATCATATCAAATCAATCCTATAAAACCCTTTATAAATATAATGTCAAATAACAAAATAATAGCAAAATAAAGATATTCCTTACTATCTAACATTCTAAATATTCTATTGTCGTATTTTATCATCTAGCCATTTATAAAAAAGATCCCAAATTTCATAAAATTGTTTATCCTCTTGCTCTCTAATTTCAAATGTCAATCTGCTCATCTCAGCACATTCCAATATTTTCTTAATAATTTCTTCCTGTAATGGTATTTTCTCATTCTTCCAATTTTTAGCAAATACAATCCTGGCTGCTGTTAATACATTTACAATCAGATATTTCAAATCTTTACTATATATATCAGGTAAAATTCCCAATAAGAAGATCTCTGGTTTCAAGTCTATATGTTTATTTGTCATTTTTTCCAACCACATGCGAATTATAGTCCAATATTTTCAAGCATCCTCACAAGTCCACCACATATGGTAATACGAGCCAGGTATCTGATGACATTTCCAACATTTTTCAGATTTGTTCTTGAACATTCTTGCTATTCTTGTCAGAGGAAAGTGCCACCTGTAAAACATCTTATACAAGTTTTCTTTATATGCTGTTGACATTGTCATTTTATAATTTTGAGACCACAATTTCTGCCATTTCTCTAAATCAATCCCATATCCAAAATTCTTCCCCCAAACAATCATAGTTTCTTTGACTTGTTCTTCCTCTAATTTCATTCCCAGTAAATAACCATATAATTTTTTAATTACCTTCTCATCAGTACCCATCAAGATCTTATCTAAATCAGTCTGCTTATCATAAAATCCCTCCGTTTTGGAATCTTCATCATACCTTGAATGTATTTGTGCATATGAAAACCAATTCATCCTTATACCTTGTTCCTCTAAGTTTTGGATCGATTTAAGTTCACCCTTTTCATCCAAAAGTTCCCCATATCTAACTGTTTGTTCCTTCTTGTAGATTATAGGATAGGAAAATGCTTCAATGGTCGATAACCAAACTGGAATTTTCAAATAACATTGTCTTTTTATCTTCTCCCAATTTAACCACAAAGACTCCCGTACATAATGTCTTCTAAAATAACCCTGTGTTTTAGTTCCCTTATACCATAAAAAAGCATTCCAGCCCAACAGCAAGTCATGCCCTTCTAATGTCAACAATCTATGTTTCCTTAATGTTATCCATTCTTTGACCCACATCAAACTTGCAGCTTGATAATACAATTCCCAATTAGGCAGGCCAAAACCTCCTCTAATTCTAGCATCTTGCAAAAGCTTTAGCTTTATTCTCACTTTTTTACCTTGCCATATAAACTTCAACATAATTTTATTTAAATCTTCAAAATAGTCTTTTCCAAGCCTAATTGGTATTGTTTGAAACAAAAATAAAATTCTAGGTAAAATATTCATCTTAATTGTTGAAATTCTCCCTATTAATGACAATTGCAAGTTTTCCCACTTCTTCAAATCTGTAATTATCTGTTGTTTAAGTTTAATATAATTATTCTCCTTTAATGTGCTACATCTTGTTATCAAATATATCCCCAGATACTTAACCTTATTTGTAACTTGAATTTTCAAAAGGTCTGCCAGTTCTTCTCTCTGTCTCAATAGCATATTCTTTGTCAAAATCTTTGTTTTATCTTTATTTATTTTCAAACCAGCCACCTCTCCATATGCTTCTATCCTTTCCAATAACTTTGGAGCTGTTTCTAGCGGGTCTTCCAAAATAAAAGCTAAATCATCAGCAAAAGCTTGTAGCTTAAATTCTTCCTTCTTAATTTTCATTCCTTTTATGCTTTTATCATCCCTAATATTTCTATTCAACACTTCCAAGGTCAACACAAATAGCAAAGGAGATAAGGGGCATCCTTGTCTTGTGCCTTTCCTTATATTAATAAAATCTGTAAGTTCCGCCTCCATCATTACCCTTGCTGTCTGTTTATTATATATGGCTTCTATTGCTTGAATAAATTTTTTAGCAAAACCCATCTGCTCCAATAATAATAACATAAATCTCCAGTTCACGTTGTCAAATGCTTTTTGAGCATCTAGGAATATCAAAGCCATTTGCTTTTCAGGATGAGCCTCATAGTATTCCAAAGTGTCCAAGATTACTCTCATATTGTCTCTAATTTGTCTCTTTGGCAGAAATCCATTTTGATCTGGGTGAATAAAATTATTTAAATATTTTTTAAGTCTTTCTGCTAAGATTGAAGCAAAGATTTTATAGTCTGCATTCAATAAAGAAATAGGTCTATAATTCTTAATTTGCAATGGGTCAGTCTCTTCCTTCGGTATGAGTGTAATATAGGCCTCTGACCATGTTTTAGGTATCATCTTTTTTAACATAACTTCATTCATAACTTCTAACAATGGGATGCTCAATGATTCTTGAAATGTTTTATATAATTCTGATGGAAGCCCATCTGGACCCGGACCTTTCCCATTATTTTGTCTCTTAAATGCTTCATTTAGTTCCATCATTTTATATTGCTTTCTAGCATTTCTTCAGACTCTTTAGGTATCTTTGGTAAATTAGCTTCCTGTAAATACTGTTTGACTTTTTCTTCATCAATATTCTCTTGCTTATATAGTTGCCCATAAAAATCTCGAATAATTTCTTTTTTCTCCTTATTCCCATAACAAACTTGGCCTTGTTCATCTATTAACTTCAATATTTTTCTTGATTCTTTCTCTTTTCTCAATTTATATGCTAGCCATCTACCTGATTTATTTGCATCTTCAAAATAATTCTGTTTAGAGTTTCTAATTTTCTGTGCCAGTTCTTCTTTCTCTATTAATTCCATTTTATGTTTGATTACATCCAGCTTCAATTTAATATCCTTTTTCTGTGGCATTTTCTGTAATTCTTTTTCAAGAATTTTATACTCATCTTCCAAGGCCTTAGAAGTTCGCCTTTTCCTAATATTCTTTTTTCTTGTATAATCTATTATCAAACCTCTAGCATATGCCTTCATTGTATCCCACACATACTGCGTTGAAGTATCTTCTTTTTTATTTTCTCTGAAGAAAAAAGCCAATTCCTTCTCCATCCATTGTATAAAATCTTTCTCCTTTAAAATAGTATTATTTAATGTCCATCTCGATCTTTTTTTTTGTCCCTTCCATTTAATTGTCATTGGGCTATGATCTGCCCAAGTACTTGTTTCAATATTTGTTTCTTTAATATTGGATATTAATTCTGTTGAGATCCAAATCATATCAAATCTGGACCATGATAAATGTCTATTTGGATAAAAAGTATATTGTTTAGCTTTAACATTTCTTTCTCTCCAAATATCTTTTAAAGTTAATTCATCTGTCATTTTAAAAAAAGACCTTGGGAGAGCCTTTCTATTTTGCTTTGTTGTTGCTATATAGTCCAATTTATTGTCCACAATTCCATTAAAATCTCCCATCATAATTATATTAACATAGTCCAGTCCAATTATTTTCATGTGTAGCTTTTTATAAAACTCTTCTTGTTTATCGTTCGGAGCATAAATTGCAATCAAGAGTATTTTTATATTATTGTCCATTATTTCTACCATTAATACTCTTCCATCTTCATCCGTGTAAATCAATTTTGCTGGGATAGCCTCTTTAATGTATAGAACCACTCCTCTTTTCTTACATTGAGTCAAAGAAGTAAATATTTTCCCCAATTTTGGCTGTAATAACAATTGTTCATGTTGTTTTTTAATATGAACTTCTTGTAGACAAATTATATCAAATTTTAATTTCTCTAATTTATGAAAAGTTTTCCTTCTTTTAACAGCTGAATTAAGTCCATTTATATTCATTGTAATCAGTTTTTTTTCTTCCATGATTATGCTTTATATTTAGGTCTAATCGCTCTTGTGGATCTCACTTCACGCTGTTCTTTGCTATCCATCTGTCCCCCTACTGCTCCTTTCTCTTTTTCAGTCTCCAGTTGTTCATCTTGAAATTCAGTTAATGAGACCTCTTTCTCTGCTTCCTCTCTTCTTTCTCCAAAAAATTCTGCATGGATAAGTTCTGCTTTCTCAATTGAATCAATTCTATATCTCTGCTCTTGCCACCTAAACATTAGTCCTTCTGGAATCAGCTATGTATAATTCACTTCGTTTTCCAATAGCATTTTGGTCAGAAATCAATATTCTCTTCTCATCTCTCTCACTCTTCTGGGTATTTGTTTTAAAACCACAACCTCTTTACCTTTGTATTTCAGTGTTTTCTCTCTTGCTACTTGTAATATTTGCGTTTTAATGGATTTTTTGGTAAATCTAATATGGACTTCCTTGGGTAATTTATTTCTCATCGCATATCTTGTATAGACTCGATATATCTCATCTATTCCATCCATCATCTTTTCCTCTGTAATTTCCAAAGCATCTGCCAAAATTTCTATCATTACCGCTGCCATGTTTTCTCCTTTTTCCTCTTCTATATTTTGAAATCTGAGGTAAAATTCTGACCTTTCCATCTCCCACCTCAACATCCCACCTTTTTCTTGTTCAACCGCTGTTAGTCTACTGTCAATATTTCCAATCTTCTTCTCTCTTTGTTTTCCTTCTTCCTCAATTTTTTGGAATCTCTCCTCATACTTAATCATCATTTGTTTAATGTTTTCCACTTTTTCATCAGTCTTCTCTATTCTTTGTTCAATATTTTCTGTTCTTTGTTCAATATTTTCTGTTCTTTGTTCAATATTTCCTGTTCTTTGTTCAATGATGTCTGATTTTGTCTTGAGATCTTGGATTCCTTGCATAATCATCTGTAAAGTTACTCTTTCTTGTTCCTTATCTTGCTTCAACATTGTCTGAATTAAACGTTGTGCTCCAGCTGGTGGGGAAGCAGAGGTAGAAGCAGAAATGCCAGATGTTATTGGTTTCCTGCTCATTTCAATGCTTCCAAAGCTTCAAATTCTTCTTGACTTTTAATCCAACTGGTAACGCAGCCAATTATAATCCAAAATGGAAAACTCCAATAGTAAAAGACACGAAACCAAAGAAGAAACAGGAAAAAAGGAAGAAGAAAGATCTTCAGGTTCTTCTAGACCCTAATCCAATTACGAAATAGTCCATCATAAAAAAGGAAAAAATAGAAAGGAAAAAAAAAAAAAACAAATCCAAAAATAATAATATTGATTAAGAGCAAAAAAAAAAAAAGAAAAAAGAGAAAAAACAAAAAGTTCCTTCAGATTCTTCACACCTTAATCCAGTTAAGAAGTCTCAATAATCCAAAAAAAAAACCAACAACAACAACAACAACAAAGTGGTCCAAAAACATAAATAGGAAAAGCAAAAAAATCCCAATAAAAAAGAAAGAAAAATTAAGAAAAAACTCTGAGGCTTTCCCTTTAAAATAAAAGGCAAAAATAAAAATATTACTAGAATTGAAATTTAGAAAAAGGCTAGCAAATGGGGTATATATAAGAAAACACACTGCACTTTGTTTATTTATCCAAGGCTCTTGTTATGACTCTCTTCTCCAGCAGCTTCAAAGCCAAACCTCAAGTGTTGTTGATAACAGTCCAGGAAAGCACCTGCAATAATATTTTGCTGTGCTCTCCCTCTATCTTATCACGTTAAAATGTCCTTGAGAAGAGGTCTTTTTGCAATTCTCTCCAATTCAAATAAAATACTTTCAAGCCTCTAGTTGGCAGTGTTGCAAAGTTTCTTAGTGCTCTTCCTCCCCCCCAGCCAGAAAAAAGGAGTAATATATACAGAAACAAAAAACAAAAAAATAGCCAAAGGGAGCTTCTATCCTAAAGAAAGTTAAAAAAATCAAAGGGAGCATAAAAATATATATAAGAGAAAATTCAATCTGGTTTCCTACAAAGTCACACTAAAATCCCCCCCAAAAAGTATAAAGAAAACAAAAAAAAAACCCCAAGCCTCAATTTGATATCACTTTAAAAAACGCCGCTCAGACGATTTCAGTCAAAAAAAAAGTCTCACAGTTTTCTTCTTTGTTCAGGATGAACTTTCCAACCTCAACGAATTTACAACACAAAAGAGTTTCTCTCACCCAGCCGACACACTTTCACTCCAGCCACTTTCTTTCTGGAGCTGTCCCGACTTCAGCAGCTATGGGGGCTGCCTCCCCGCCGCCAGCAAAAGGGCTTCTTCCGGATCGAACCAGAGATTTTGCGATATCTCTGGGATCCTGGAACAGTACCCTTCTCAATCCCTGTCTCTACGGGACAGTTTAGGTCCATTGGGACCGACCAGGGGCGAAAATATCGGCTGCGATCTCAGAGCCCCGAGATCGCAGCTGTATCGCCGAAACGAAGCTCCGCCTTCTCCCCGGGATTCAAATTTTTTAACAACGCGTTGAGTGGGTGTGGCTTAGTTGGTGGGCGTGGCTTGGCAGTCATGTGACTGGCTGGGTGTGGCCAACTCAACATCACTCACATTGAGGCATGCGTCTCCTTGCCTGGCTTCTCATGACTGTGGGGATGCTGCAACAGTCGTAAGTGTGAAAAATGGTCATAAGTCACTTTTTTCAGTGCCATTGTAACTTTGAATGGTCACTCCACACAAGCAAAGTACCAGCAAAGGAGGGGAGAAAAACTCCAGAGAAGTTCCTGAGACAGGAAGTCTAGTCCTGCCAAGAATGTAATAAGGGTTAACGGAGAGGCAATTTCTGTAAGCAACACCAGAATGTTTCCTTCCTGCCTTCCTAACAGGATTAGGCCAGTAATTTCTTCTAACAACCGGTTCTCCAAACTGCTTAGAATGTTAACAAGAGGTTCTAGTGAATAGGTGCGAACCTGTAGAATCCCACCCCTGTTTACAAGTTTGTTTACATGATTCAATCTTCGAAATCCAAATCTCACACTGAAGCAGAGAAGTTTGCAAATGTATATGGTGCTTCTGTAGGGGTACTGTTTGAACAGACATTTGATTTTACATTTACTTCACATTATAATGCCCTAATCAGGGCTAGATGGTTATTTAACAAAGATTCAGTCAGTGCATCCCTTCAAAGCTGTTTTGTTTTGCAAAACAATTTGGCCTCCACATTTCTAAGAGTAAAAATGGCCATATTGCTTCACTTTGCCTGATTCAACTCACACTCATTGTATGCCAAATAAACTTTTTTACATGCAAAGAAAGGTTTTTCCTGAACTTCCAGCCAGCTACTGGAAATATGTTTGGCAAGTGGTAAGTTAACATGGTCAACTAGTACAAATTATGCAGCATGATACCACTGAGCAAATAACTTAAATCTTGCAATTTGGAAATCACATACTCATTTTCCCTATGACTTTAAGACACAAGTGACATCGCTTGACCACCTTGCACAGTGAAAAAATGTAAAGCCCCTTCTTGGGGCAGATTCTATTGCCTCTTTAATCTGACCATGGAGAATTGTGTCACTTTCAGAATGCCAAGGATTCGAGGTGAACCCAACCTGGCACAAGTGTAACCTTTGTGAAACAAAAATTGAGTGACTTAAAAAAAGAAAGATATAGAAAGGAGAAATTGTGATGTGCTTCCACTGCTAAGCAAAATATTTATTGCCTTGTTTTAAACTAAAACCTGATTATCTGCATTTCACTATTTTCCTCTCAAGCAATTTTTAGCTAGGGTGGATAATAGGATGCAATATTCCTGCCTGAATAAACAAGGAATAAGGCTACTGTCAAATGTCTACTGATTATATGACAACAATATTTTGCTTACTAGCAACTTTTCACATGCTGAAATAGATGGACCAACTGCTCAGCCATGATCAACTAAACAGGAAGCTGTGTATCCCCAGAAAAGCTGACAAATGTGGAATTGTGCATGTAAAACTACCACGATCAGTCTCAATGACTGTTAATATTAAGCCAGGTGGTAATTTGCTGTGACTTCTCACATCTCCTCATCATTCAACTTATACTCTGTCAATATTCCATTTAAACAGTGTGATAAACAGTGTTTCCAATCTAGTATGATTCCCCCAACACCCACACCCACTCCCACCATCCAACACAAAGCCCTCCTTAACAGCTATATACAAACTACTTTTTAACACTGAGCGGTTGAATAGGAATGTTTAAGAAGTGCTTTTTAACATGAGTACATTTGGACATCGTACATGATCAGAGACCATGATTGTAGGAAGAATTCTTACACTGAACAAGCTAAAGAGAAACATGAACCAGATTTTTCTGTTCAATGTGGAAATTGGGGAAACACATTAAGAAATATTATGGGGAAAAACTGAAGCTCAACCCTATGTATTTAGTATTTGAATATTCTGCTTAGATTCGTGACTGGATGCAGACAGAAGAAAAATAAAGATAAATCAAGCTCCATTATGACTCTCTTAAACATATTGTGAGATACTGCATATATTTAATCCTTGGCATTTCCAATTAAAAGCATCAGTTGGTAGATGCTTTGAAAATTATTGTTATGATTTTGCCCTTTCAGCTGTTCTCTCAATGCATTATCGATCTATTTTTGATATAGTAAATACTTAAATTTTAACTGAAATAGAAACTCTGTGGTCTCCATGGCTTTCTATGATGGTACATCCCAACATGTTTATCTATCCGAGAAGAACAAAATGGCATCTCCTTTTTTTTCCTTACCCCAAAGTTGTTGGAATGGTAATCAAATCTTGCTGCTTACAAAGTGTTGTGTACTATATATGAAGGTCCCAACGTAGCCTAAAAAATGAAGCCATAGGCATCTGTAAGAAACTACAATGATGTAAAATCACACGATTTCATTGCACAAATATTACAATAAGCTATCTGTGACATAATTAATAAATCACATAAGTTGGATGATGTCTATATGCACATATAATTTGTGTCCTATCTCACAACAAACACAGATGAACACTCCAAAGAGGTAGTTGCAAATTTTACTTTTGGTCTTTTAGAATAAATGCCCAAGCAGTGTGTGCATATGTGTGTGTCTGTATGTGAGGGGAGAATCTATGACAGCTCATCATAGCCAATTCACCACAGCCAACTTGCTGAGGACAACTCATCACGGGACAAGCATTACACTAATATTGAAGAAATAATTGAATAGAATCATGTTGTGGCTTGGAGGTTTGAGCCTGCTTTGTCAGAGGTCGAGGACTTGGTAAATGAGGAAGAGGAGGATTTGGCTCTGAGGTTTGAGCCTGCTTTGCTAGAGGACACAGACTTGGACGGTGAGGAAGGGGAGGATTTGGCTCTGAGGTTTGAGCCTGCTTTGTTAGAGGATTTGGAATTGCCTTCCTCCCCAGGGCTTTTCTCCTTGGCAGGATCTTCCCCCTTGATTGTGCCTCAGGTGTCGGCAGATAATCAGGAGAACATATCAGAACCTCTGACTGAGGATCAAGCCAAGGAATACAGGCTTGATGCGAGACAATGGCACAGGCAAAAGTGTGAAATGCAACGTAAAAAGAAAGGACAAATCAGAGGCTGAGATGAGAGACTGACACGCCCCGCAGGGAATAAAAGTGGGTGCGTTAGCTCTGGTTTCTTGTTCAGGACAACGTGTTATTTTGTGAGAGAAGCTTCTGCATTTTTCCTGTGTGTGGCGTCAGCTTGTGATTTATGTTTCCTTATCAGATTTGGCAGACAGCTGGCATGAGACTGTCAAGAATGTTTTCGGATTAAGGAAGTTAACCCTGTAATTACTGGACTTGCCTGCTTATTTATGTTTCAGTTGGAAATTTGGACTTATTACTTTGTTTGTCCAGGTGAGACATAACAGAATCATTAAAGTAAGGATGCTCAAACAGAGACAAAATAAAATTTGAATGATAAAAAAAATAAAATATTTTTAATTATTTTAAATAATTAAATTGGCTATTGGTGAGTTGGCCATGGCAAGTTGTCCCATTATGGCAGCAGGAAAACTGAGAGCACAATATAGACAAAGAAAGTGTAGGGCACACATGGAGGTTCGGGGAGGGTGAAAAACGGGCATCCTGAAAATTTGGGAAAGCCAGAAATGTGGCCGTTTCTGGCTTCCAGAGAGCCTCTGGAGCCTGGGGAGGCTGTTTTCACCCTCTCAGAGGCTCATGGAAAGCATCCAGAGCCCAGGAATGGCAAAAATGCCCCCCGCCATGGTTCAGGAGGCCAACTAAGCCACGCCCACCATGGTCATGCCCACCCAGCAACTAGGCAGAAACCCTTTGCTAAAAAATTTTAAGCCCACCTCTGGCTATGAGTCAGGCAGTATATAAATGTAACAATTAATAAAATTGTAAATAGTAAACATCTAAAGAAGCTGGTTAAAGAGTACCTAGTGTGAGGTTCTAGAATCCAAGCCTCACAGAATGTTTATCAGACATTCTGAGATGCAGAGTCGAAGTCATGGAATTAAAAGTCAAAATTCAATGGACAGAGTGTAGATTAATGAGTAGACAGGGGGTGGGATTTGGTTTTTTTAACAACGGGTTCTGTGGGTGTGGCTTAATTGTGTGGGTGTGGCTTGGTGGTCATGTGACTGGGTGGGCATGGCCATATCACTCATGTCAAGAGGTGCTTCTCCTCGCCTGGCTTCTCATGACAGTGGGGATGCTGCAATGGTGGTAAGTGTGAAAAAATGATCATAAGTGTCAGCTGGTGCTCCATTCAAAATCCAAGAAAAAAATACTTAGACTCCTTTAATCAGAAAAAAGGTATCTTTTACTGGAAATCAAGTGGTAGCAACAAAAGAATTCTGAATCTGAGAAAATGGGCGCGTAAATCACATATACAAAGTAATGGTAATGTTCCCACCCCCAACAGTTCAAACGGCTCATCCAAATAAAAGTTATGTAGATCATCATGTGGGCATCTCCAGGTGGTGATGAGACTTCTGTCTGTTGATCTTGACATAGTTTGATAAAGGGTTGCAGCTGTGCATAGCATAGGATAGAAACCTAAGCAAGAATCTACCCCCCCCCCCCAGCTTATACAGTTCTGGTTTGTAACACCTCCAGCTCACTTTCCACAACTATTCCCTCCTCCTCCCCCCGTTACTTATGACAGCCAAAGGAAGCAAGGCCAAGGGAGAAAATCTTGAAGGCTGACAATAAGTCACTTTTTTCAGTGCCATTGTAACCTTGAATGGTCACTAAATGAATTGTTGTAAGTCAAGGATTACCTGTACAAAAATACAAAAAGCTTCTTTGCTTGCAAAAAGCTGCCCTAAATACCAATCATCAGATTAAAAATACCTGCAAGCCAGAGTTACAAATCAGGCAGGGTGCTAAAGCACCTTGAGGAAGGAAAATATTTTAAATGCAGTGATAACTATCAAGCAGCCAATTCTTGCTCATAAAGTGAAACACTTTAGCCGAGAGGTCATTTAAGCTCTCCAGAAAAATCACACCCAGGAAAAGCAATCCTTAGATCCATTTGCACCACTTAAAAATACCAGCTGGTCTCACTCACCTCACAAGATATCCTAAGGAAATCATCCAGATTTAAGGAAAGGTCACATGCCCCCTAGAAAAGTAGTTAAAAAAAATCAGTGCCAAGCTTGCATCCTGCCTCTTGGAAGTACATCCCAAAAGGACAGTGCCAGATCATATTAAGGCAGTGAAGGAAGACCCTCTCCCCAAATAGAAAAAGAAACCATGAGGCAAGAAAAAATTCAAAGACAATACAAATAATTAAATCACAACAGTAGCTGTTGCTTGTTGAAGCTGAATAGGGAAAATTATCCCATCAATAAACATAGGATTAAACTTCACCAAGAACAGAATTAACCTTCACCAAAAACCAGTTTTAAACCAAAATTCAGAAAGTATGTAAACTCACATTTGAATGTCAATCTTTCTCACTAGCCAAGAAGCCTTGCTGAATGTCACTCATCTTGGTTCCCTGTCACTAAAAGCTTTGCTTCGTTATTCAATTATTTCTTCAAAGTGCTGATTGTCCAGGGAAGTATTTCCTCCCAACAGCAGTGTAAAAATCTTAAAACAACCCTTCTCCTTGTGAGGCTAAGAAAGACAAGCCTCACAAGCTCTGGAGAAAGGAAGTCTAGGCTGTCTGCCAAGAATGTAATAAGAGTGGAAGAAAAACAAATGGAGATTGCTTCTAACTACCGGTGCTCTGAGCTGCTTAGAAAATTAACAAGGTAGAACCAGATAGAACTGGTAGAATCTCACCCCTGTGAATAGTTATCTCTAAAGGAGAGTGTTAGCATTATTGCTTTAGTTAAGGAGAGCCAGTGCTGGTGTTGGTAATTCCAGTATGAAGGATGCATCTTCTTGGCTCTGTTCTCTTTTCCATGCAGGGAGCCTTTACAGTGGGCTCTTGGGAAGGTAGCAATCAAGGGTGGGATACGACAGGGTTAACTACCAGTTTGGGATTTATGAGCTTCCCTGCCCGCTGTGAGCTGCGCTTCTGTTAATCGTCATTAGCGTGCTGCGTGCCAAGTAGCCTTTGAAACAGCCCTCTCTTCTTGTTTTTTTAACTGCAGCTGTGCCTCATTCGGCAGCTGAAGTTGAAAAATCAGGAAATAAAGATCAGGTAAGAACCCGGGTGGGCGGGTGAGCAAAAACATCAGCAGGCATAGAACCGGTTCTATGTCTGCTGCTCTTCAGAGCTACCAGTTCTACAGAGATGGACAGAACCAGTAGAAACCATCCCTGGTAGCAACTCAGGTGTTTCTTCTTCAGAATCTGACAGCAGCTGCTCTTACTGATTAAGGCCCACCCTGATTACCAGTAGGACCTAAGGTTCATCAGGTAATTTCTTATCTGACTTTGAGCTTACATAACAATTTGCTCCAATGAAGTGATGGTCTATAGAAGCAGGATAGACCAGCTGGCATTCAGATTTCTACTGCCATTCAGTATTTCGCTACTGTCTAGTTAAGACTGCTGCTTTGCTCTGATTATTGGTAGCCCAGGCCTTTTATATTCTACAATACAAAGAACATATTTCTTGAATCTTTGTTTAATGACTGTGCAGGCACTCATCCTTGAGCAATGTTTATGGAGATATCTATGGAGATTCTCAGTCATCCAGGTCATGGGTGTCCCAAAGCTACTTTTTCAAGAGGGAACTGGACTTTCTTGTTTTTCTTTGAAGACAGTTTGCTTCTTATCCAAAAAGCTTCTTCAACTCTGACTTTACCACTTCTTTCTGTGCATTCGTTTTACAGTCATCAAAACAATTACATTACATTACTCACATTATCAATCATCAGTTAAGTATCCTAATATCATGATTAAACAATCATTTGACTATAATTTTACTAATTCATATTTAAGCGAGATAACTATTATTGAATTAAATTATTTTATAACAGATCATAGAATCATACCAAATCTATCTTAATAAAATATTCTAAAAATATTATCAAAACCAAGAAAAATTATATATTTGTTATTTCCTCGATTTCTAAATATTCTATTATTATATTGTATTATCTAACCATTG
The DNA here is from genome assembly GCA_033807585.1 of Hydrophis major. Lineage (NCBI taxonomy): Eukaryota > Metazoa > Chordata > Lepidosauria > Squamata > Elapidae > Hydrophis > Hydrophis major. The sequence continues at coordinate 129,433,684 of CM066331.1, forward strand.
ATAAAAGAGATCCCAAATTTCATAAAATTGTTAATCCTCTTGCTCTCTAATTTCAAATGTCAATCGACTCATCTCAACACATTCCAATATTTTCTTAATAATTTCTTCCTGTAATGGTATTTTCTAATTCTTCCAATTTTTAGCAAATACAATCCTGGCCGCTGTTAATACATTTACAATCAAATACTTTAAGTTTTTATTATATGTATCAGGTAAGATTCCCAATAAGAAAATCTCTGGTTTCAAGTCTATGTGTTTCTTTGTCATTTTTTTCCAACCACATGCGAATTATAGTCCAATATTTTCTAGCGGCCTCACAAGTCCACCACATATGGTAATACAAGCCGGGTATCTGATGACATTTCCAGCATTTTTCAGATTTGTTCTTAAACATCTTGCTATTCTTGTCGGGGGAAAGTGCCACCTGTAAAACATCTTATACAAGTTTTCTTTATATGCTGTTGACATTGTCATTTTATAATTTTGAGACCACAATTTCTGCCATTTCTCTAGATCAATCCCATATCCAAAATTCTTCCCCCAAACAATCATAGTTTCTTTGACTTGTTCTTCCTCTAATTTCATTCCCAGTAAATAACCATATAATTTTTTAATCACCTTCTCATCAGTACCCATCAAGATCTTATCTAAATCAGTCTGCTTATCATAGAATCCCTCCATTTTAAAATCTTCATCATACCTTGAATGTATTTGCGCATATGAAAACCAATTCATCCTTATACCTTGTTCCTCTAAGTTTTGGATTGATTTAAGTTCACCCTTTTCATCCAAGAGTTCCCCATATCTAACTGTTTGTTCCTTCTTATAAATTATAGGATAGGAAAATGCTTCAATAGTCGATAACCAAACTGGAATTTTCAAATAACATTGTCGTTTTATCTTCTCCCAGTTTAACCACAAAGACTCCCGTATATAATGTCTTCTAAAATAACCCTGTGTTTTAGTTCCCTTATACCATAAAAAAGCATGCCAGCCCAACAGCAAATCATGCCCTTCTAATGTCAACAACCTATGCTTTCTTAATGTTATCCATTCTTTGACCCACATCAAACTTGCAGCTTGATAATACAATTCCCAATTAGGCAGGCCAAAACCTCCTCTAATTTTAGCGTCTTGCAAAAGCTTTAGCTTTATTCTCGCTTTTTTACCTTGCCATATAAACTTCAACATGATTTTATTTAAATCTTCAAAATAGTCTTTTCCAAGCCTAATTGGTATTGTTTGGTACAAAAATAAAATTCTGGGTATTCAACAATTCATCTTAATTGTTGAAATTCTCCCTATTAATGACAATTGCAAGTTTTCCCACTTCTTCAAATCTGTAGCTATCTGTTGTTTGAGTTTAATATAATTATTCTCTTTTAATGTGCTACATCTTGCTGTCAAATATATCCCCAGATACTTAACCTTATTTGTAATTTGGATTTTCAAAAGATCTGCCAGTTCTTCTCTTTGTCTCAATAGCATGTTCTTTGTCAAAATCTTTGTTTTATCTTTATTTATTTTCAAACCAGCCATCTCACCATATATCTCTATCTTTTCCAATAACCTTGGAGCTGTTTCTAACTGCTAAATCATCAGCAAAAGCTTGTAGTTTAAATTCTTCCTTCTTAATTTTCATTCCTTTTATGCTTTTATCATCCCTAATATTTCTATTCAACACTTCCAAGGTCAACACAAATAGCAAAGGAGATAGGGGACACCCTTGTCTTGTGCCTTTTTTTATATTAATAAAATCTGTAAGTTCCCCCTCCATCATTATCTTTGCTGTCTGTTTATTATATATGGCTTCAATTGCTTGAATAATTTTTTTAGTAAAACCCATCTGTTCCAATAGTAATAACATAAATCTCCAGTTCACGTTGTCAAATGCCTTTTGAGCATCTAAAAATATCAAAGCCATTTGCTTTTCAGGATGAGCCTCATAGTATTCCAAAGTATCCAAGATTACTCTCATATTGTCTCTGATTTGTCTCTTTGGAAGAAATCCATTTTGATCTGGGTGAATAAAATTATTTAGATATTTTTAAAGTCTTTCTGCTAAAATTGAAGCAAAGATTTTATAGTCTGCATTCAATAAGGAGATAGGTCTATAGTTCTTAATTTGCAGTGGGTCAGCCTCTTCTTTTGGAATAAGTGTGATATAAGCCTCTGACCATGTTTTGGGTATCATCTTCTTTAACATAACTTCATTCATGACTTCTAACAATGGGATACTCAATGATTCTTGAAATGTTTTATAGAATTCTGCTGGAAGCCCATCTGGACCCGGTGCTTTCCCATTGTTTTGTCTCTTAAATGCTTCATTTAATTCCATCATTGTTTTATTGCTTTCTAACATTTCTTCAGTCTCTTTAGGTATCTTCGGTAAATTAGCATTCTGTAAATATTGTTTGACTTTTTCCTCATCAATATTCTCTTGTTTATATAATTGCCCATAAAAATCTCAAATAATTTCCTTTTTCTCCTTATTACCATAACAAACTTGGCCTTGATCATCTATTAACTTCAATATTTTTCTTGATTCCTTCTCCTTTCTCAATTTATATGCTAGCCATCTACCTGGTTTATTCGCATCTTCAAAGTAATTCTGTTTAGAATTTCTGATTTTCTGTGCCAATTCTTCTTTCTCTATTAATTCCATTTTATGTTTAATTACATCCAGCTTCAATTTAATATCTTTTTTCTGTGGCATTTTCTGAAATTCTTTTTCAAGTCTTTTATACTCATCTTCCAAGGCCTTAGAAGCTTGCCTTTTCCTCATATTCTTTTTTCTTGTATAATCTATTATCAGACCTCTAGCATATGCCTTCATTGTATCCCAAACATTCTGCATTGAAGTATCTTCTTTTTTATTTTCTCTGAAGAAAAAAGCCAATTCCTTCTCCATCCATTGTATAAAATCTTTCTCCTTTAAAATAGTATTATTTAATGTCCATCTCGATCTTTTTTTTCTGTCCTTTCCATTTAATTGTCATTGGGCTATGATCTGCCCAAGTACTTGTTTCAATATTTGTTTCTTGAATATTGGATATTAATTCTGTTGATATCCAAATCATATCTAATCTGGACCATGATAAATGTCTATTTGAATAAAAAGTATATTGTTTAGCTTTAACATTTCTTTCTCTCCAAATATCTTTTAAAAATAGTTTGTCTGTCATTTTAAAAAAAGATTCAGGGAGAGCCTTTCTATTTTGCTTTGTTGTTGTTGCTATATAGTCCAATTTACTGTCCACAATTCCATTAAAGTCTTCCATCATAATTATATTAACATAGTCTAGTCCAGTTATTTTCATGTGCAGCTTTTTATAAAACTCTTCTTGTTTATCATTCGGAGCATAAATTGCAATCAAGAGTATTTTTATATTATTGTCTATTATTTCCACCATTAATACTCTTCCATCTTCATCAGTGTAGATCAATTTTGCTGGGATAGCCTCTTTAATGTATAGAACCACTCCTCTTTTCTTACATTGAGTCAAAGAAGTAAATATTTTCCCCAATTTTGGCTGTATTAACAATTGTTCATGTTGTTTTTTAATATGAACTTCTTGTAGACAAATTATATCAAATTTTAATTTCTCTAATTTATGAAAAGTTTTCCTTCTTTTAACAACTGAATTAAGTCCATTTATATTCATTGTAATCAGTTTTCTTTATTCCATGATTATGCTTTATATTTAGATCTAACAACTCTCGTGGATCTCACTTCACGCTGTTCTTTACTGTCCATCTGTCCACCTACAGCTCCTTTCTCTTTTTCAGTCTCCAGTTGTTCCTCTTGAAACTCAATTAATGAGACCTCTTTCTCTGCCTCCTCTCTTCTTCTTCCAAAAAATTCTGCATGGAAAAGTTCTGCTTTCTCAATTGAATCAATTCTATGTCTCTGCTCTTGCCACGTAAACATTAATCCTTCTGGAATCAGCCATCTATAATTCACTTCGTTTTCCAATAGCATTTTCGTCAGAAATCGATATTCTCTTCTCATCTCTCTCACTCTTCTGGGTATTTGTTTTAAAACCACAATCTCTTTACCTTTGTATTTCAATGTTTTCTGTCTTACCACTTGTAATATTTGTGTTTTGATGGATTTTTTGGTAAATCTAATATGAACTTCCTTTGGTAATTTATTTTTCATCGCATATCTTGTATAAACTCGATATACTTCATCTACTCCATCCATCATCTTTTCCTCTGTAATTTCCAAAGCATCTGCCAAAATTTCTATCATTATCGCAGCCAAATTTTGTCCTTTTTCTTCTTCTATATTTTGAAATCTGAGATAAAATTCTGACCTTTCCATCTCCCACCTCAACATCCCATTTTTTTCTTGTTCAACCACTGTTAATCTACTGTCAATATTTCCAATCTTCTCCTCTCTTTGTTTCCCTTCTTCCTCAATTTTTTGGAATCTCTCCTCATACTTCCCCATCATTTGTTTAATATTTTCCACTTTTTCATCAGTCTTCTCTATTCTTTGTTCAATGATGTCTGATTTTATCTTGAGATCTTGGATTCCTTGCATAATCATCTGTAAAATTACTATTTCTTGTTCTTTATTTTGCTTCAACATTGTCTGAATTAAACGTTGTCCTCCAGCTGGTGGGGAAGCAGAGGTAGAAGTAGAAATGCCAACTGGTATTGGTTTCCTGCTCATTTTAATGCCTCCAAAGCTTCAAATTCTTTTTGACTTTTAATCCAACTGGTAGAGTAGTCAATTATAATCCAAAATGGAAAAATCCAATAGTAAAAGACCCAAAACCAAAGAAGAAAAAGGAAAAAAGAAAGAAGAAAAATCTTCAGGTTCTTCTTGTCCCTAATCCAATTACAAAGTAGTCCACCATAAAAGAGGAAAAAAACAAACAAACCCAAAAATGATATTATTTATTAAAAGCAAAAAAAAAAGAAAAAGAAAAAAAGAAATTCCTTCAGGTTCTTCACACCTTAATCTCAATAATCAAAAAAAAAACAAAAACAAAAACAAAGTGGTCCAAAAACATAGATAGAAAAGCAAAGAAGTCCCAATAAAAATAAAGAGAAAAAAAGAAAAATAAAGAAAAAACTCTGAGACTTTCCCTTTAAAATAAAAGGCAAAAATAAGAATATTACTAGAATTGAGATTCACAAAAAGGCTGGTGAATGGGGTATATATATATATATATAAAAGAGCACATTTATAAATACATTTATTTATTTATCCAAGGCTCTTATTATGACTCTCTTCTCCAGCAGCTTCAAAGCTAAGCCTCAAGTGTTGAAATATTGATAAGAGTCCAGGAAAACACCTGTAATAATATTTTGCTGTGCTCTCCCTCTATCTTATCATGTTGAAATGTCCTTGAGAAGGAGTCTTCTTACAATTCTTTCCAATTCAAATAAAGTATTTTCAAGCCTCTAGTTGGTAGTGTTGCAATGTTTCTTAATGCTCTTTTCCCCCCCAGTCAGAAAAAATGAATAATGTATACAAAAAGAAAAGAAAAAAAAATAGCTAAAGGGAGCCTCTATCCTAGAGAAAATTAAAAAATCAAAAGGAGCATAAAAATATATATAAGAGAAAATTCAATCCGGTTACCTACAAAGTCACACTTAAGTCCTCAGAAAAAAAGTGAGAAAAAAGAAAAAAAATCCAAGCCTCAATTTGACATCACTTTAAAAAACGCCGCTCAAACAGTTTTGGTCAAAAAAAAAAAAGTCTCACAGGTTTCTTCTTTGTTCAGGATGCCCTTTCAAACCTCAGCGAATTTACAACACAAAAGGAGTTTCTCACCCAGCCGACACACTTCCTTTCCAGCCACTTTCTTTCCGGAGCTGTCCCGACTTCAGCAGCTTTGGGAGCTGCGTCTCTGCCGCCAGCAAAAGGGCTTCTCCCGGATCAAACCAGAGATTTTGCGATATCTCTGGGATCCCAGGACAGTACCCTTCTCAATCCCTGTCTCTACGGGATGGTTTAGGTCCGTTGGGACCTACTGGGGCGAAAATATCGGCTGCGATCTCAGAGCCCCAAGATCGCAGCTGTATCGCCAAAACGAAGCTCCGCCTTCTCCGCTTTTAAAACTCTTTTGAAGACAGTAAAGTCCACATTTTATACAGAGAGGACTGTTGATTTGAAAGAGGGGTCAAAGCAGTGGTGGTGTTCAGCCGGTTTGCACCGGATCAAGCAAACCGGTAGCAAAAATTTGGTGTGGGTCACCGAGCCCGCAGTAAGTTCTAGCTGGCCATGCCCCCCACCCAGTCACCCTCCTGCCCAATGCTCACTCACTCCGCCTGCCTGCCTGACATTCGCCTAAGGTATTTCTTTCTTTTTTTCCTTCCCGATAATCAGCTGTAGATAAGACCAGCTGTGCCAGGATTCCCCTTGCTGAGCTCCAGGAAGGCAAAAAATGGAGGAAGGAGCTCAGCCCCACTTCCATTTTTTGCCTTCCAGAGCCCCAGAGGGGCCTTAGGGGAGCAAAAACACCCCTCTCCGGAGGCTTCTCTGAGGCTAGGAAGCTACCAAAATGGAGTTTGGAGGGGTGCTGCATGCCCCTCCCATGCCTTTTCTTCCTGAGCCCCAGAGGAGCCTTAGGGGAGCAAAAACGCCCCTCTCCAGAGGCTTCTCTGAGGCTAGGAAGCTACCAAAACAGAGCTTGGAGGGGTGTTGTGTGCCCCTCCCATGCTCTGTTCCTTTTCTTTCTGAGCCCCAGAGGAATCTTAGGGGAGCAAAAACGCCCCTCTCCGGAGGCTTCTCTGAGGCTAAGAAGCTCCCCCAAATGGGGGGGGGCTGCAAAAAAGCCATGCCCACCCAGTCACATGCCCACCCAGTCACATGGCCACGGCCAGCAAGCCACGCCCACAGAACCAGTAGTAAAAGGTTTTGAATCCCACCACTGGGTCAAAGAGGCCATCTTGAACAGCCCTCTTTTCCACAGAAAAACAAGAAAGTCCAATTGCCTCTTGAAAAAGCACCTTTGGGACGTCCTTTAGCAACTACCTCATTTAGTGACCATTGCCAATTACAATATTGATGAAAAAGCAACTTTGTAACCAATATGCAAATTTAAGACCTTTGGAGATCTGTAAAACAAATAAAAGCTAAATCAGACCATAATCATGGTTCCTGTTTCTCTTAGCAACCACTTTGTTTAATATCCAAGTTGCCAATCACAACTGTAATTACTAAATGATGTCAATTTGTGAAAATGATATTTTCTGCTGCACGAGAATCTTACTAGTAAACAGTGATGTGATCTAAAGAACAGGTAGTCTGTTTAGTTCCTATTTTATGGGAAAGAGATACAGATTAGTTGATGCTTAACATGCCAATTTTCTTTTGTTTCCCTTGTTTGCCAACTGAAAAACTATTGATTGTACAATCTCATAGAGAACTGTGTACCAAAACAAATTGTTGGGCCATTTGATGTCTGAAGGATGCAAAATGGCCATCTCTATCTTAAAATAACCTGCACTTCATTCTTAAGCAAAATAAATGCTAAAGAAAAGATCAGCAGTATCTTTTGGCTTTGAGCATCAACAGCCTGATCGTAATAAAATATTGTCTCTTTTGAATCTTTCTAGAAGAGAAATAATTTGTCAACCAAGGAACAATGATTCTCTCCTCTTATATGGTGAAGAATTCAGAGGATTATTATTATTTTTAAATCTAGAACAGCTTTATACAATTGGTACATTCTCACTGACTACTAAAAATAAAATTCAACTAGAGGAACTTCTTTGAAAGGTAGTTATCATGGTGCTTTTGTCACAGATAGGACAGTGACTATTCAGTAATGTTTAATTCAAAAGTATTACCATCTTGAGGATATGGGTCATTTCTTTATTAATTCTTTCACAGGAACTTCATTCATTATTACTTCATGCAGAGAAAGGAACATTCAGCAAGTGACAGATGGAATTTGAATCCTCTGAAAGAAGAGGGGAATATAGTTTTCCTGGTTTGGAAAACCTCTGTATTGTGTTGTTAGGTTATTATTTCTGGCAGGTTATTTTTTTTCCGATAGAATGTGCAGACAATGTGCAGGCACATTGTGACATGAAACAGCGAGAGAATCAAGCCAATTGTGCTTAATCTTACTTCCTGCCATTCCGCTTGTTGGATTCTGAATCCATAAGAAAGAATATCAAGTTATGCATACAATGTGAAATATACTGTTTTTAGTTCCTCTGCCCTTTGACAGAGCAAAATTTTATTATTACTGTTATGTATGTACCATAGTTAATAAGTATGAGCTTGAGATTAAGTGCAGGGTTCTGGCCCTGCACTTCTGATTGGCTGTTAGGCGGCCAAATCGGATTGGCTAGTTCTTAGGAATCCGATTGGCCCTTAACAGAGGATTATTATTGGTTTTAAGTATTTGCGTTCATAGCTCGCTATTGGATAATTCCCACAAGGTTGCCTATATAAGGCAGGGTTCACTGTTGTTGTTTTGAGAAGTCACTATGCTAATAAAGAGCTGAAAGTCACTATTCAGAGGCTGTCTCCATTTACTCCGACCCATGTCCAAGTTCATAACACTGGTGACGAGGATGGGATTTGGAGACATCTAAACCTAAGAAGCCAGGAAGCAACACCGAGCACGTGATAAGACGACGCCAACAACGGAACCATGTCCGGCGGCATTGTACCACCCGCTCCGTTCGATCCAAACCAAGAGGATTGGGAATCCTACATGGATCGCTTCCAAATGTTTCTTGAGACGAATAATTTGAAGGACACCACACCAGCAAAAAAGTGGACACTGTTCCTGAGGCAATGCAGCCCAGCTGTATTTAAAATGGCTAAAGCACTCGCCAAACCTCGAGAAGTGAAAGCCATGAGTTGGGACGACCTCGAACCCATCCTGAGAGATCATTATGCGCCAACCGTGCCTACACTTGTGAGACGCCACAAGTTTTATCAAAAGAACCAGCGAAAAGGAGAGAGCGTGGCCGATTTCGTGGCAGACATCTGAAATTTAGGAGGCCTCTGCGGGTTCGCCGATTAGAAGAAGCACTAAGAGACCGATTAATTCTGGGATTAGATGCACTAGGCGTGCAAAGCAAGCTGATGGCGAAAGGTGACATCAGCCTTGCTGACGCCATCGCTGAAGCCACGGCTGCGGAGGCGACCAAAAAAGTCAGCTGCACAACTACGGTGAAGCTGCACTCCAGTACTACCACTGACAGGCGACATTTTATCCAAGTCTGAAGGACAGCTACTAACGATGCACCACGAGGACCTCTCTTCGTCATCAGACAGCGATGAAGAAGGGGTCCATTGACTGCGGTCCGACTGGGACCCTCACCCTAAGCCCTTACGCCCTTGCGCTGGCTGTGGAGCAAACCATGCCAGGGCCGAATGCAGATTCCGCGACGCACTCTGCCATGAGTGCGGGAAACGAGGCCACATCAGCCTGGTCTGCCGCAGCTTACCAGGACCCAGCCAGGCCTCAAAAGGGGCCAACTATCGCCAATCGACAGGAAACCGTCCTGTAAGGCGAGAACCAGTAAACCACTCCTACAGAAATCACGCTTTTCAAAAAGAAGAGGCTCACCATACTATCACTATAAGTCACGCCTCAGTCATGGACACTAAGAAAATTCGAGTCACAGTAGCCATCGAGAACCAGCCTTGCCACATGGAGGTCAACTCGGGATCGTCCCTCTCGATGGTGTCTTGGAAGACACTCAAGCAACTTATCCCCACAACCCAATGCCAAGACCTCCAATTTCAATGCCTCATCCTCAAGGACTACCTTAGAAAATCGAATCCCTGTGGTCGGGTCCTGCCGAGTCCGAGTCTCCTTCAAAAAACATACAGCGTACTTACCTCTAACGATCATCGACAGAGATAGGCCTAGTCTATTAGGCCTCCAATGGTTCGCGCCACTAGGCATCGAGGTGGCCGGCGTGAACTGAGTCGGTGGTTGTGAGTGGGAGGAAGACTTTGTTTCTGAGTTCAGCGACGTCTTCGCGGACCGTTTAGGTGAGTATAAGGGGACCCCAATCTCATTTAGTTTAGATCCAAAAGTAGCCCCAATTCGCTTGAAGCCCCGTCGAGTTCCATTCGCTCTGAAAGCAAAGATCGACGAACAACTCGATAAGTTAATTGCTCAAGGGGTGTTGAAGCCCATCGATCACTCTCCATGGGAAACCCCTATTGTAACGCCCATTAAGCCAGATCGGTCAATCCGAATTTGTGGGGACTACCGGGCCACTTTAAACCACGCCCTACAGCAGAATGCGTATCCAGTTCCGGTGGTGCAGCACCTCCTCCACTCCTTGGGGTGCGGAAAGGTTTTCGCTAAATTAGATTTAGCTCAAGCTTAACAACTACCAGTGGATGAAAAGACGGCTCAGGCCCAAACAATTGTAACGCACAGAGGTGCTTTTAAATGTACTCGATTGCAATTTGGGGTAAGTGTAGCCCCGGGGATATTCCAAAGCCTCATGGAAAGGTTGTTACAGGGAATCAAGGGCGTGTTTCCATATTTTGATGACGTATTAATTGCAGCCCCTACCAAAAAAATCTTGCAGGATCGTTTGAAAAGTGTTCTTAAAAAATTTCAAGAGGCAGGACTTAAGGTGAAAAAAAACAAATGTCACTTACATACTGACAGTGTTAAGTTTCTAGGGTATAGGATTGATAGCCAGGGCATCCACCCTACTGAAAGTAAATTAAAGGCGATAAAAAATGCCCCCAGGCCACGTAACAAGACCGATCTCCAGGCATTCTTAGGCCTCATTAATTTTTATAATGTATTTTTACCGCATAAGGCGACTGTTGCTGAACCGTTACACTGGTTATTAGATAAAAAAGCATTGTGGGTATGGGGTTACCGGGAAGAACAAGCGTTCCGGAATGTTAAAAAATTGCTCATATCTGACTCTGTACTTATGCAGTATAACGAGACTTTACCATTAGTTATAACCTGAGAGGCCTCGCCTTTCGGGGTGGGTGCCATTTTGAGTCATGTACTGCCTAATGGGAACGAAGCCCCTGTTGCATACTTTTTGAAGACTCTTTCACATTCAGAGAGGAACTATGGACAAATTGATAAAGAAGCTCTCGCAATCGTTGCAGCTGTAAAGAAATTTCATGAATATGTGTATGGAAGGACATTTACCATTATAACTGACCACAAACCGTTGCTAGGGATAATAGCCGGGAACAAGCCAACCCCCTACATATTATCCCCTAGAATGACCCAATGGTCAGAATTCCTCGCTGCTTATAATTATCACCTTCAATATCGCCCGGGGAAAGCCATTCCCCACGCCGACGCATTAAGCCGAGCACCGCTTCCAGAGACTCTCGACGATCCGGCACCAACGGCAACCACATTGCAGATCGAAACACTCAACTCGCCGCCTATGACCACCTGAGACATCGCGAGAGAAACCAAACAAGACCACACCCTAGCTCAAGTCCTAGGCTGGGTAGAACATGGGTGGCCATTGGACCAAGTCCCAGATGACTTCACGCCATTTAAAGCAAGACAGACTGAACTATTTTCACAAAAAGGCCTTGTCATCGGGGCGATAGAGTCGTTGTCCCAGAATGACTCCGGAAGACGCTACTACAAACCCTGCACGAGGGCCACCCCGGCATCGTGCGGATGAAAGCACTCGCACGAAGCTACGCATGGTGGCCAGGCATGTACCAGCAAATCGAGCAGTGCGTCAAAGCGTGTACCAGTTGCCAACAAGCCAGCAATGCCCCACCAAAAGCCATGCCTACTGAATGGGAAACGCCACGTGGACCCTGGTCCAGAATCTACCTGGATTTCGCGGGGCCAACCAAAGGATATACCTTCCTGCTGACAGTCGATGCATATTCCAATTGGTTAGAAGTTCATCGTATGACGGCCACAACTTCTGAGGCAGTGATTAAGATCCTAAATAGACTCTTTGCAACCCACGGATTGCCTGACATCCTGGTGTCCGATAACGGGCCACAGTTCACGGCATCGATGTTCGAGCAGTACCTCGCTGACCGCGGCATCCGCCATGCGCTCACCTCACCTGTGCACCCTGCGACCAATGGCCGAGCGGAACGCATGGTCCAATTTCTTAAAAAGACTTTTCAAAAAATGGACTATGACAATATCGATGACAAAGTCAACCAAATTCTCTTTTTGAAACACATAACTCTACATAGCATCACTGGCAGAACTCCCGCAGAACTACTGATGGGACGAAGACTCCATTCCCACCTCGACCGGTTGCACCCTGCTTACGAACCAGAAAAGCCAATAGGATCCAGTGGCCGCTGTCGCATGTTCCAGGTAGGAGACTGTGTTTACGCACGGAACTTATTTGGCGACCCGTTATGGATAGAGGCAATGGTAGTACGAGTGACCAGCCTCAAATCCTATGTAGTGAAATGCTGTGACAATAGACTGTAGAAACGGCATATCGACCAATTACGGTCACGACTCATAACGGCCAGTCAACAACTCCCCCATGACCAAACCGAGGGGGGGGGTACAGAAGAAGATGATGTTCCAGGGAACCTGCTCGAAGAGAGCGACGAATCAAGTGAGACTCAAGAAATGGAGCAGGAAGGAGAATTGTTTGCACCACAAGAAAGTGCACCTGAGCAAGAAGCAGAGACACTGCCAAACAACAATCCACCTCAACAGGATTGCAATCAACCAGTCCAACGAAAATCTGAAAGACTTAAAAGACAACCATCCTACTTAAAGGATTATATAACTACACCATAATTAAGAAGCCAGGGGGAAGGGGTGTAATGTATGTACTATAGTTAATAAGTATGAGCTTGAGGTTAAGTGCAGGGTTCTGGCCCTGCACTTCTGATTGGCTGTTAGGCGGCCAGATCGGATTGGCTAGTTCTTAGGAATCCGATTGGCCCTTAACAGAGGATTATTATTGGTTTAAAGAGCTAGCGTTCATAGCTCGCTATTGGACAATTCCCACAAGGTTGCCTATAAAAGGCAGAGTTCACTGTTGTTGTTTTGAGAAGTCACTATGCTAATAAAGAGCTGAAAGTCACTATTCAGAGGCTGTCTCCATTTACTCTGACCCATGTCCAAGTTCATAACAATTACTGTTGGTCAGAAGGCGTAACAAATTTTTAAGATTTTTTCAGTGTTAGTGATAATTATTATTTCTAATTTACAACTATCTTCCTGCTATAGTCTTTTTTATAAGCTATAAAGAATTTAGGTATAGTTATATTGAAAGAATAGTAAGCAGAAAACTGCATTTATAGCTGAGGAGTACTTTTCTGAACTGCTCATTCCAACAAAATACTGGAGTTGTGTTTGCTTTCATTCACCTTAACAAAGAAAAAAAATAGACATGATAGGATTTGCATTTTGAATAAATATTGGAAAACAAATGTCATATACTTTGTAATGATTGTGACAAAATTATGTCTTGGATTATTTTAGTTAACTTTCCCCTTTTTTAATGAATAGCAAAATCTGTCACGTTTTATGGCTGTGAAATAGACCGCAAGGGTGTAAACATTGCCAATTAATTCCAATTTTACACCAATGAATCGTTTCCCATTCAAGATATTAAAAATAGCTAACTTGCTGAAAATGAACAATTTGGAACCAATGGGACTATCAGAGACAAATATAAAACAATCCTTCTCACTGTAAAATCTAGTACCAAGAAAAATAAAGGTATCTCATAGGAGTTGCCTGGCACCAAAACATGAAATAATTAAACACTGGAACCGCAGTTTGCTTTTTTAAAAAAGGGAAATAGGCAAGCTCACACTTTCATATTCTTATTTTCTCTATGCATGACCCTATTTCTTTACTGTTCAAAAGAAAAGCACACAACAAAAGCATAATAGGGGCAAAAGTAAAATATCTTGTGTATGTGTATATCCTGAGTTTTAATGAGATTTAATAATATTATTACAATACAGGGAGTATTGTAGCAGAAAGAACTGAAGAAATATACCTGCCTAACCATAACTACTAATTAACAAAATCCTGAGACAAATGACAAATTTCTACTGAACAGTTATAGCTCTTTATGGCTATTTCAAACAATATGATATTTTTGGGACCAAAGGATATTACTAATATTCCTCTAACGCATATAACAAACATGAAACTGGAAAATAAAGGGTTGGAAAAGACAGTGGATGGTTCCAAACTATAAGTGATATTCAGTAGTACAATTCTGCAGGAGACAAAGTTTGTCAACCATAAACTCTATTAAAGCTAGATCTGTTTTTCAATCATTTGAGGAACCTATGATTTTAGACTACACCAAAATAAAACACAACAGGGAGCAAGTAGCTTCTAAAAAATGATGACCCCCATATATGAACATAAAGAAGAAAACCAATACACCCAAATCAAATACAATAGGAAACAAATAGCTTCTGTAAAAATATGCACCTACAGAGCAAGGCCAATGGAAACATGTCACTCTTAGAAGAAAACAACCAAGAGCAAAGCCCTTAGTATCAACCCTAGCCCACTCCAATGAAGCCCCTCTGGAATTGAACAATTGCTATCATAGCCTCCCCCTGGAAGAAAATATTTTTCAACACCAAGCCATGCTCACCCAGTCACATGATCACCAAGCCACATCTACCCAGTCACATGACCACCAAGCTACACCCACCAAAAAAGCCACGCCCACAGAACCAGTAGTAAAAAAAATTGAATTCCACCACTGCTCAAAGTGCCAGGAAGTTGTTGCTTTCTGATAGAGAGAATTTTGGATTATGGACTAAGGCATTTGAACTACTGTGTTTCTCCAACAATACGGCCTCCACCAATAGGAAGCCCCACCATGTTTTATTGGCATAAAATCAAATTAAGCCCCTCCCCCCAAATTAAGCATGCAAAATGGAGGGGGGAAGTGGGTGGGTGGGGGGTTGCCGTTAGGAAGTACTTTTGTTGCCTGTCCGGATATGGTGCTGCCTGTGTTGGTGGGGCACTTCATATCGGGAGACCTTCCACTGTTGCTTTCCCTTGTCCCTTGCTGCCGCGGTGTTTGGCGCAGCCATGTGGGGCCAGTCAAGGCTCCTCCTTGCAACCGGAGCCCTGAGGAGACACTTGGCTTCAGGCGCTGCTGTCTTCCCTTTCCTTTTGAAGGTAAAGCAAATTATTTTACAAAGCCTTCCCTGCCCAAGAGGGCAGCCCAACCCCACATGGGGAGGCTAATTTCCCGGGGCCTCTTCCGTTCCTCCCTGACCTTCCTACACTGCGTGCCTCTGATGCGCCAGTCTCTTCAGCCCAGTGAGCCTTTCTACCTCAAAGAAAGGCCAGGCGGGCGGCTGCGGAGCAACTGCAGTGGGTCCGAGCTGCTCGCAGCATAAACAGCCACCACCCTTAGCCTGACGCGGGGAGAACGAGCGAGGTTAGCACCCGCCAGCCCGTCCTTCCCACCTTTGGAGGCACCTGCACCGAGCACTTCCGCGGCTTGGTTTCTCCTATCGGCGGGTCCTCCTTTCGTGCGGAGGGCTGTGGGAGAAGGTGCTCACCCGAGAGGATCTCTCCCTCTCTCTCCCCTCAAGTTCAACGTCTGCGCTGCAGAGGGCTGCAGCCGGTTCCTCCTGCTTGCTGAGAGGTGAGGAAGCTGCGGCTCACCCGGCAAGATCTGGGAACGAGGGGCAGGAGGAGGCACGCACACACCCGTGGCTCACTTTCCCAGCTCTGCCCAACCCTCGTGGCCCTGGCGGGCAGCGAGCGCCACCCCGCTGGACCCTCCCCTCATCCTGCCATGGCCACGCCAGAGCAGTAACTGCTGGGCAGAGCTGGGAAAGTGAGCCACGGGTGTGTGTGTGCCTCCTCCTGCCCCTCGTTCCCAGATCTCGCCGGGCGAGCTGCGGCTTCCTCACTTCTCAGCAAGCAGCCCTCTCCACAGTGCAGACGTTGACCTTGAGGGGAAAGAGAGGGAGAGATCCTCTCAGGTGAGCGCCTTCCCCTGCAGCCCTCCGCATGAAAGGAGGACCCGCCGGTAGGGGAAACTGAGCCGCGGAGGCGCTCAGTGCAGGTGCCTCCAAAGGCGGGAAGGACAGGCTGGCGGGCGCTAACCTCGCTCGTTCTCCCCACGTCGGGCTAAGGGTGGTGGCTGTTTCTGCTGTGAGCGGATCGGACCTGCTGCAGCTGCTTCGCAGCTGCCCGCCTGGCCTTTCTTTAAGGTGGAAAGGCTCACTGGGCTGAAGAGACCGGCGCATCAGAGGGGCGCAGTGTAGGGAGGTCAAGGAGGAACGGAAGAGGCCCCGGGAAATTAGCCTCCCCACGTGGGGTTGGGCTGCCCTCTCGGGCAGGGGAGGCTTTATAAAATAATTTGCTTTACCTTCGAAAGCAAAGGGAAGACGGCAGCGCCTGAAGCCAAGTGTTTCCTCAGGGCTCCGGTTGCAAGGAGGAGCCCTGACTGGCCCCACGTGGCTGCGCCAAACACCGTGGCAGCAAGGGAGAAGGGCAGCAAGGGAGAAGGGCAAGCAACAGTGGCCCGAATCTGAAGGTCTCCCGAATATCCAAGCTGTCGCCGCCTGCCCGCCCACCTGAGGGTGCAAGTGGGGGGGGAATTAAGTCACCCCCGAAAAGACATCCTAGCCGTTTTTTGGGGGGTCAAAAAAAATAAGGCCCGGCCTTATTATGTGAGAAACACGGTATCTGGATCCAATTTCTTTCATCTGTAGTTCCTTGATCTTCTGCAAACAGTGACAATAGTTGTGGTTTTTTAAAAGGTTGGTTGGGTTCTTATAGTGTTATAATAACACTTTCATTACTAAAAATCAAAGTCCATGTCTATGTTTGTGTGTACAATTTTCTTGTGATAGCTGCTTTGTCTATCTCTCACTGTTGACACCATCTTTTTTCTCTTTCCATTCATTCTTCTATTCCCAATGCAAACACTGCTTACTCTTTTCCTACCATCATCTTGTTTTTCACTTTATTTTTGCTGTTTTTCCTAGAAAGAAGAAAGCCGTGTAGGCATGCTCGAGAGAGTGTTTCTACCACTGGGACCATTTTCCTCTTTAATTTCCATACTCTTTCTAGTTCCTTCTTCAGATCATGGTACTTCTCCTTCTTCCCCTAGTCCTTCTTCCTCATGTTGTTGTCACCTGGCAACATCTACCATTACTACATCTATCATTATCTTCTGATCCTTGTCTACTACCACTGGTCAATTGACTAGTACCTGCCTATCTGTCTGGATCTGGAAGTCTCACAGGATCTTATCCTGTTATTATCTATAACCTTCTATGGAATCTCCCACCTGGACTTAGGTAAATCATACATTGTGCAGATGTTCCTGTACACAAAGCCAGTTATTTTGTTGTGCTGCTCTGTATATGCTTTTCCTGCCTGCCACCATATACTCTTATAACTTACCACTATTGACTTCCTCTGAGGTCTCCCTGCACAATCTGCATCTTGGATTCTCTCTATTGTGGTAGACCCCTGTTCTATGAATCTGGTTCTTTCTGCCTTTCCTTATGCTGGGATGATCAGTGCCTCCTGCTGTCTTTTATTCCAGACCTTTCCAGCCACTGTTAGGATTCCCCAATGTCAGTCCCCTCAGCTATCTGTCTATGACACATCCTGTGCAGGGTCTTATTTTGCTATGGCACTTCCCCCGCTTGATTGACCTTCCTTATCTACTGCTGCCACAGGCATTCTTTCAGCACTTCAACTTTGGCGACCATCTTACTGAGGTATACCTATGCACTTTGAGTTTCAACCAGGACAGTGGCTTTGACATTCTCCATTCTCTGATCATCCTCTAATATATAGTTTCTAAGTGTCAGAGTTTTGGACTTGGTGTGGAAAATTTTGTACATTGTAAGGAGCTTCTAGGTTTTCACATCAGCAGCTGCCACATCCTCCTTGGTTTTTTTGTGGTTGTCAGGGCACACATGCTAATAACATGTATCTTGTTCTTCTTACTGACCTGGCTTTCCATTTAATAGTAATTCAATTTCAAACTTGGAAATATTGTTTGTTTAGAATAATGTAATCCCCCTCTCCCTCCCTCCCTCCCTCTGCCCCTCCCTCTCACACATTCTGGAATCAGTAGATGAGTTGGGTGGTGAACAATGAAGTGGTTATAAAAGTCATCCTGCATTTGGACATTTTATTTAAAAAATGGATTGCTTTGCAAACAGAATTATAATTTTTAATGTTAATGGAAAATTTGATATGCTCAAATATTTTTTTGATGGTTCTGTATGTCAGGGAAGACTGGTAGTCCTTAATTTATCGCTTTTAGTGCTGATGCTTCTTTGACATCAGCTACCTAATTTATCTCTCATGCTTAATTCCTTCCTTAAAGAATATGGACATTTCATACCTGATTGTAAATGTATTAACAGCGGCCAGGATTGTATTTGCTAAAAATTGGAAGAATGAGAAAATACCATTACAGGAAGAAATTATTAAGAAAATATTGGAATGTGCTGAGATGAGCAGATTGACATTTGAAATTAGAGAGCAAGAGGATAAACAATTTTATGAAATTTGGGATCTTTTTTTATAAATGGCTAGATGATAAAATACGATAATAGAATATTTAGAATGCTAGATAGTAAGAAATATCTTTATTTTGCTATTATTTTGTTATTTGATATTATATTTATAAAGGGTTTTTTAGGATTGATTTGGTATGATTATATGATTTGTTGAATAATCTGGTTAAAGTATTGTTAGCTCATAAAGCATGAATGATTAAAAGTATAGTCAAAAACTTCTTTTTTTAGTGATATTAGGATATATAAGTTTGGATTGATAATATGAGTTGTTATGTAACATAATTGTAACTGGGACTACAGAATGAATGCACAAAAATGATGAACCAATTGACACACTGGATGTACATACGAGAGTTGAATGTTTTAATGTTTTGTTTGTCTTGTTTGTTTGTAGAAAATTAATAAAATCTTTTTTCAAAAAAAAAAAAAAAAAGAATATGGCCAGGATTGTATTTGCTAAAAATTGGAAGAATGAGAAAATACCATTACAGGAAGAAATTATTAAGAAAATATTGGAATGTGCTGAGATGAGCAGATTGACATTTCAGTTGCATTTACTTTTCTGAAAGGCTGCCGTTATGCTCTTCATGTATCAATTAAACTTTTTTGGGGGTGAATGGCGAAATCATTTAGTATACATGTGGAAAATGAAATAAGTGTTAGTTTTACACAGTGGTTTATAAGCACCTTTTCATTGCTTATACACCATATATCTTTGGAAAAAAATTACTACATTGCTCTCAATCACTGGATATTATTTTGGAATGATATTCTAAAACAGATAGTTTGTTGACTAACTTGTTTGTTGACTGTTTGCAGTTACGACAATGATGAAAGAGTAATTTTGTGACCAATTCTGGCATTTACAATCAGGAAAGCTGAAATAAAATTGAAGCACAGCCACACTTTCACTTAATGATTGTGTCAGATCCGTGTATCTGTCATTTATTCGGTGGAAGAAAAAATGGGGTGGGTGGGGAGCCTGATAAAGAAATCCTTTCTTGATGTAACCTGAATATATTTAATCTTATATTGATTTTTTATAACCTACACATGATACAATGGAGGGAGGAAACCCAGATGGCTGGAACCTATAACCTCTGAGAGGCACAGCTAGGAGATGAGAAGACCATAAAAATTCCACAGTGAGATGTGTCCTGGGAACTTCTGGAAAAGTTCATTCTGAAAGGGAATGAGGGCAAATTAGGTATGCCCTGGGAAACTGTGAAAAAGATCTTTCCTTACAAAAGGGATGGAGGGAAATTAACATACTAGCTTTTGTTTCACTAAATACACATCGAGATAAGGGGAGGGGTTCTAAACTCCCTTATCTCTCCTTGTATGCCTGAGAGACCTTAGACACTGCTTTGAACTCCTACAGGAATTGTCTCATCTCAGTAAAGGATTCCTTTTGATATGTTTGGTTTTCAGAAGTTCATTCTTGTTAATTAAATGGGAAAAAGTTCTATAGCCTGACAGATTGCTTCACTCAGTGACTAAATTGATAGTCCCAACAGAGGTGGCTGAAATAGTTGTTATAGTCAGAAGCCTACCATCATGATTTTGAATAGTCATTGTTCCCAAGACCTATAATTTTCAAAATCTTAAACATCTTGGCATTCTGGTGCATTAACACATTCTGGAATCAGTAGATGAGTTGGGTGGTAAACAATGAAGTGGTTATAAAAGTCACCCTGCATTTGGACATTTTATTTAAAAAATGGATTGCTTTGCAAACAGAATTATAAGATTATCCAAAAAGGATACAGCCACAGCAAAGCCAGCAGGGTTAAATCATGTCTCTCAGCATTGGTCTTTCTCTGAGTGTATTCTGCATTGAACAAGCAGCATCTGATTAATTGAATTTTAAAAACATTCCTTTTTCATATTCTATATAAATAGAATATTCTTTATGAACACTAGGCCTGAGTAAGTTGCTTTAGCTTAACATTGATGAAGATGTTTCTGAGGCAGAAATGATAGGTTTGCTTTGTCAAAATAAAGAGGCATTGGAATTTGCCTTTATCTTCCATGTGTTCTACCACTGTCACTTGAAGAAGAGGTTTCTATGCAGGCTGGGGCTGAAGACAGGATGCAGAGCAGAGCAAAACTCCCTCCTTGCTTCACTTATACTTACTGAAGCAGAACCTTCCTTTGATTTGTACAACTCTGATGAATACCATTCTCTTCAAACAAAACTGCCTGTAATTTATATGTTGAAAATAGGTAATGGTGTTCTGCAGTGAAAGGATTTTTTTAAAAAAAATCACATTCTGTACCAAGATAATAGCTATAGATATCCTTTTTTTAGAAAAAAAAAATACAGGAGGAAACTTAGGAAAGCAATTTCTGTATATGTTATGAACTAATAAAACACTTAAATAAAGTTTATCAAAACCTTTAGAAAATAGCAGGGTTCTAGCCCTGCACTTCTGATTGGCTGATAAATAGCGATATCGGATTGGTCTGTTTAGGAGAATCTGATTGGCTGTTAACGAGCCACTCTCATTGGTTAAGGGGGTTAACACTCCACGTTTCTTATTGGTTAATAAATCAGCAGCATGCCTATAAAAGGGCTGCTGCTGCCCTAGGCTTTTGCTCTGTTCAGAATGATAAATAAAGAGTTGAAGTTCACTGTTCATCATCTCGTCTCCGTTCTTTGCGCCCATGCACAGAACTTAACACTGGCGACGAAGGTGGGATACGGAGACGTCAGAGCTGACTGAACACTACAGAGCACTAATCAGAGCACATGGCTGAAGGCACATCAACGGCGGAAACCATGACCGGTGGCACCATACCACCCGCTCCATTCGACCCGGCACAAGAAGACTGGGACTCATACATGGACCGGTTCCAGATGTTTCTGGAGACCAACAACTTGAAGGATGCCACTACTGAGAAAAAGCGAGCGGTATTCCTGACTCACTGAGGACCTGCTGTTTTTAAGATGGCTAAGGCACCGGTGAAACTGGCTGAGGTGAAATCCATGGACTGGGACGTCCTCGAGCCCCTCCTACGGGCCCACTATGCACCTACCATGCCAACGCTTGTCCGAAAACATGAATTTTACCAGAGAGACCAATGGAAAGGAGAAAGCGTTGCAGATTTCATCGTGGATCTCCGGAACCTAGGAGGCCTCTGTGGGTTCGCCGACCTCGAAGAAGCTCTAAGAGACCGAATAGTTCTGGGTTTAGATGCACCACACGTGCAAAGTAAGCTGATGGTGAAAGGCGACATCAGCCTTGCAGATACCATCACTGACGCTACAGCAGCAGAAGCAACCAGGAAGTCGGATGCCTGAATGCACCGCACCAAAGCCCCGCTCCACCAACTCGCCAACGAAACCTCACCTTGCCTTGAGGGACATGCAACCCACCACGAGGACCTCGAATCGTCATCAGAAAGTGATGAGGAAGAAGTCAACTGGCTCCGGTCTGAACGAGACCAACGCCACCAGCGTAACCAGAGACTGCAGTATCAATGCACAGATTGTGGGGCAAACCACAAATTCAGACTGCAAATTCCTCGACGCGCTCTGCCATATTTGTGGGAAGAGAGGCCACATTGGAAAGTTCTATAGAAGCAAGCTAGGATGCAGCCCACTTCAGAGGGGGACCAGTTGTCCTGTGAATCGGGAACATTTGAACCACCAATGGAACAACCACTCCTACAGAAATAAACCACTAGCCCACTCAATGAAATGAGAGGAGGCACACCAAACCATCACGATAGGTCATGCATCATCATTAGATGCAAAGAAGATCCGAGTGAAGGTCGCCATTGAAAACCAGCCTTGCGTGATGGAAGTCGATTCAGGATCATCCCTCTCGATGGTTTCCTGGAAGACTCTTAAACAATTAATCCCTGCCATCTGGCGGCAAGACCTCAGAATCCAAAGAATCATTCTCAAGGACTATCAGGGAAACCAAATTCCGGTCATTGGATGCAGCCTAGTCCAGGTCTCATTCAAAAATCGTACTGCACCCTTATCATTGACCGTCGTCAACTGTGATTGGTCTAGCTTGTTAGGCCTTCAATGGTTTGCTCCACTTGGGATTGAGGTAGCCGGCATTCACCAAACCAGCAGCGACGACTGGGAGGAGGCCCTCGTCCAGGAATTCCAGGACGTCTTTGCAGACAGACTAGGCGAGTACAAGGGGACCCCGATATCATTTAACCTTAACCCTGAAGTAGCCCCCTTAAGCCTCGTCGAGACCCTTTTGCCCTTAAACCAAAGATTGACGAGCAGCTTGATAAATTAATAGCCCAGGGTGTTTTAGAAACAACCGACCACGCTCCTTGGGAAACCCCAATCGTAACACCCATCAAACCGGATGGATCATTAAGGATTTGTGGGGACTACCGTGCCACCCTGAATCACGCCCTTCAACGGAACGCTTACCCGGTGCCAGTGGTGCAACACTTCCTCCATTCCCTGGGGGGCAGAAAAGTCTTCGCTAAATTGGATTTAGCACAGGCGTACCAACAACTGCCTGTAGATAAAAAAACAGCAGAGGCACAAACGATCATTACGCACTGAGGCGCTTTTAAGTGCAACTGACTCCAATTTGGAGTTAGCGTGGCCCCAGGAATCTTTCAGAGCTTAATGGAGAGACTATTACAGGGAATAAAAGGGGTCGTACCATACTTTGATGACGTTTTAATTGCTGCCCTGAATAGAGAAATACTAAAGGAGCATCTTAGACTGGTTCTCCAGAAATTTAAAGACTCTGGCCTTAAAGTTAAAAAAAATAAATGTCAACTGTGTACAGATAAAGTAGAGTTCCTGGGGTACCTAATCGATAAACAAGGCATTCACCCCACCAATAGCAAGTTAAGAGCAATCAAGAATGCTCCAAGACCCAGAAATAAGACTGATCTCCAAGCTTTCTTGGGGCTTATTAATTTTTACAACATCTTCCTGCACCACAAAGCGACTGTAGCCGAACCCCTACATTGGCTTCTCGACAAAAAAGCAACCTGGGTTTGGGGGCACCAAGAGGAGCACACGTTCCGACAAGTGAAAAACCTATTGACTTCAGATGCTGTTTTAATGCAGTATAATGAGACTTTGCCTTTAACAATCACATGTGACGCGTCACTATTTGGAGTAGGAGTCATTTTGAGCCATGTGTTACCAAATGGAAGTGAAGCCCCTATTGCCTATTTTTTCAAGAATTTTATCAAAGGCTGAATGTAACTATAGTCAAATCGATAAAGAGGCTCTTGCTGTTGTATCTGCTGTTAAACGGTTTCATGAATATGTATATGGACGAGTTTTTACTATTGTTACCAACCACAAACCTTTGCTGGGGATTATAGCGGGAGACAACCCAACCCCCTGTATATTACCACCTAGAATGACTCACTGGTCGGAGTTTTTGGCTGCGTACAATTATAAGCTGCAACACTGCCATTCCCCATGCTGACACGTTGAGCCGTGCACCACTTCCGGAAACCGTCGACGACCCAGCTCCAACCCTTACAACGCTCCAGATTGAAATGCTACATTCACCGCCGCTAACAGCTAGAGATATCGCGATCGAAACAAAACGCGATCCTATCTTAACGCGAGTTCTTACCTGGGTCGAACGAGGATTGCCAGCAGATCAAACCCCTGACGACTTCATCCCCTTCAAGAATCGGCAAACAGAACTTTATTCACAAAAAGGCTGCATCCTATGGGGGGATAGAGTCGTCGTCCCAGAGCGGTTACAACGAGCGGTATTCAAGACACTGCATGAGGCCCACCCCGGCATCGTGCATATGAAAGCGTTCGCACAAAGCTACGCGTGGTGGCCGGGCATCGACAAACAGATCGAAGCCTGGGTAAAGACTTGTTATAAGTGCCAGGAAGTTAGCAATGCCCCACCAAAAGCAACTCTGACAGAATGGGAAACACCTCAGGGACCATGGTCCCGCATCCACATTGACTTTGCGGGACCTACTAAGGGACATACATTCCTATTAACAGTGGATGCCTATTCAAACTGGCTCAAGATCCACAAAATGAAGAGTACCATAACCGAGTCCGTCATCCGGAAGTTGAACAGATTATTTGTGACACATGGACTGCCAGACGTTCTGGTATCCAACAACGGACCCCAGTTTACCACACTCCCTTTTGAACAATACTTAGTGGACCGCGGTATTCACCATGCGCTAACTTTGCCGGCGCACGCTACGGCTAACGGCTAACGGAAGAGCCGAGCACATGGTACAGTTTGTTAAAAAAAACCTCTACAAAATAGACTAGGGGGACATTGAAGATAAGTTTGAATATTCATTGAAGATCTGTTTGAATATTCCTTCTCCAACACATCACTCTGTACAGCGTCATCAACAAGACTCCAGCGGAACTATTGATGGGACGCAAA
The DNA here is from genome assembly GCA_033807585.1 of Hydrophis major. Classification (NCBI taxonomy): domain Eukaryota; kingdom Metazoa; phylum Chordata; class Lepidosauria; order Squamata; family Elapidae; genus Hydrophis; species Hydrophis major. The sequence goes on from CM066331.1 coordinate 129,458,545, forward strand.
CTCAGCTCCCACCTCGACCGGCTTCACCCATTTTATGAGCCAGAGAAACCCTGTGGATCTAGCAGAAAATGCCACGAGTTCAAGATAGGCGACTTAGTTTTCACCAGAAACCTTTCTGGCGAACTGCTGTGGATTGAGGCCACTGTTATTCAAGCCACTGGACCCAGGTCGTACCAGGTGAAAATCTGCGACGGGAAAATATGGAAGCGCCATATAGATCAGCTTCGCTCGAGGCTACAACCTAGTTTCCGCAACTCTGGTAACTCCCAAACTGAGGGGGGAGGGGATGTCGAAGAAACCGAATTTGAGTTGGCAGAAAGCAGGAACGAAAAAAGTCAACAATCGGGCGTAACAAATGAAGAAGGATCATGGAAGGGCATGGCCTCGCCACAGAGGAACATCTCAACAGAGGCAAGCCCGCAAGGGCCAGAGGACAACGACGAGAACATTAGCAGCACTGAGTCTTCCAATGAGGAACCGCCAGCACCTGACTTGCCCGAAAACGTCCCGCCAAAACAGGCTTACGGACAAGAACCGGTGGGACAGCGTAAATCCAATAGATAGTCAAAACAACCTTCCTACCTCAGAGATTACATCACCTCACCCCCCAAATGGAACCCGGGGGGAAGGGGTGTTATGAACTAATAAAACACTTAAATAAAGTTTATCAAAACCTTTAGAAAATAGCAGGGTTCTAGCCCTGCACTTCTGATTGGCTGATAAATAGCGATATCGGATTGGTCCGTTTAGGAGAATCTGATTGGCTGTTAACAAGCCACTCTCATTGGTTAAGGGGGTTAACACTCCACGTTTCTTATTGGTTACTAGATCAGCAGCTTGCCTATAAAAGGGCTGCTGCTGCCCTAAGGTTTTGCTCTGTTCAGAATGATAAATAAAGAGTTGAAGTTCACTGTTCACCGTCTCGTCTCCGTTCCTTGCGCCCATGCGCAGAACTTAACAGTATCCCTACTCATATTTTAAAAGTTGTAGTTTTGTCAAGTAATTTTATTCTGAGAAAGAATTAGACTTGTCTTTGGCTATGCTAGATAATGAGACACTACTCTTTTTGCAAACTTTACTCAGGTGTAGGAGTTGGGCAACCATCCTTAAGTGATATAGGATGGATCTTGCCATTTCTCGAACTCTAAATCAAATTTATTTAGTAGAATAGGCAAGTTCTTTGTAATTTCATTTTTCAACACTGTACATCATAAACAAAGATTCTTGGAGTTCAAAGGTAGTGATGTCCTTTCCTTGAACAAATCAACATTTTGCAACAAAATAAGGAAGATAACAAGCATGATCAGTTCAGTTTTCCCCTTTTTGGTGCACATGGAGGGGAGTTAGAGATTTTAAAAAATTCTGGAAACTTTCCAAATGCTCTCTATAGGATCCTTGACATCATCTTGACAGACTGCATATGAAATGAAACCATCTGTCAGCCATGCTGCAAGCAGCTAACTGTAAGCAAAGAAACCCCAACAACACTTAAAATGGTCATATTTGCAGACTGATCCAGTTTGCTAGTCATACACGTTATTCTGAAGAATTTTACAACCCCACAGTTGGAAAGTTCAGTGCAAGGACAACCTGAATGAGACAAACTGAACCATCCCACTGCAGACAGGAGTCAACTCAAAATTACAGTAATTTGAAAGATATTGTGTGAAACGTCCATGGCCCCATAGCATTCACAGAAGCATATTGTTTGTCATATTTTGTGCGAGGGAGATCAGGCCCAAGATTTACAGACCATTCTTCTGCACACATCTGAAGTGAGCTCTCATTGAAGCCTGCAACTGGGAAAATGGAGTTTTCCTTTCTATGGGGATAAATTTCCTTCTAACTTTCTATAGAATTTTTCAAAAGCCCAGTTTCATTTCTCAGTCTCTGAAATCTTTCTCTCCCTCTGTTTCACTCTCTTTCCCAAACTCTTAACCCGATTAAGCACTTACAGAAGTAAATTGTTCAATTAATATCAAGGCTCAATGTCTTTTAAGGTTTTGTTACTCAAAATCTCTATTTTGAAAGATTTCCTTTCAGGAAGGAATATTATAACTAAAGCTGATTAAGGAACAGAAAGATATGTTCTATAAGAGGATAGCTGAGAAAGAAGTCATCTTCCAGACATAAGTATAATTTCGCCAAAATACTGAAAAGACAAGAATACTCCATTGTGTGCAGTATAATTGCTCAATAATAGCACGGTAGGTTTGGGGGAAAAAGGATTAGCCCAAAATATTTAGAGTGCTTTCCTCATTCTTTATTTATTTAATATGCATGGCTTGAATTTAGTTTTTTTTTTTTTAATTTAAGCAATGATTCCTCTTAGAAAAATATTTTTCCTCCTCTGTATATCTCTTTGCAAAATTTTTAATTTTTTTTATTATTACACTTCAATGCTGCCCATCTCACTAAGGCAATTCTCTAAGATAATACTGTAATAATTTAATCTCACCAATCTATTTATTTATTGTACCCTGTCATGTGACTTTATAGGATATTTAACTATTCAAAATGCTTTCGGGTCCACCCATTTATATTCATGATGGAAGGAGGGACAACAGAGTGAAAGCGCAGAGCCGAAGACACAAGCCTGAAGATGATATGTGAGACTTCATCAAAACGTTGCCTAGATACTTCCAATCTTACGCAGGAGAAAACCTAAATAATCAAAGATCCACATACAAATACCCGTGAGAACCTCAGAAAACAAATATATATATATATATATATATATATATATATATATATATATATATATATATATATATATATACATATATATATATATATATATATATATATATATATATATATATATATATATATATACCGTGTTTCTCCAACAATACGGCCTCCACCAATAGGAAGCCCCACCATGTTTCTTTGGCATAAAATCAAATTAAGCCCCTCCCCCCAAATTTAGGCCTGTTTTAAAACATGCAAAATAAGGGGGAAGGGCGGGGGACTTGCCGTTCGGAGCGCCCAAAGGGCAGCAATTCCTCGCCACCAGCCGCTGCTACCGGGTGATCATGGTGAAGCGCGGAGAGCTCCCTACTCCCACTTTTGCTGCAGACACCTTTGGCACCCACCGCTGTTGCTTTCCCTTCTGCCCATTCCACCAAGTTTGGAGCTGCCGCTTCCGTGTTTGGAGTGCCGCCGCCGTTTGGGGCTCCAAACAGCAGCAGTGCTCCAAACGTGGAAGTGGCAGCTCCAAACATGACGGCGGGCAATCTTTTTATTTTGGTCTGCGTGAAGCTCAGAGCGAGCAAGAGAGGAGACTGCGATGCGTTCATCTGAAATGGCAACCTCACTAGTGGATCACAACGTGGCTGGAAGCCTGAATCGGTGGGAAACGATGGTGATCTTTTTGGAGTGAGAGGAAAGGGAGAGAAGAGTTGCGAGGTGTAATTTGCAGGAGGAAGTGGGTGTACCCCACAGCAGGGAGCCCAAGGAAGAAGGGCCGGTAGGCAACAGAGAGCGCACAAAGCGCGGAGTGCACATAACTAAAGGCGGTGCACGCAGTGGGCTTGGGGACTAAAAGGCAGCATCTGTGCCTCTTCCCGGGCGCGTCTCTAGGCTGCTTCCGGAGCTACGGGATGCTCTCCGTTGCCTACTGGCCCTTTTTCCTTGGGCTCCCTGCCATGGGGTACACCCCCTTCTTTCTGCAAATTACACCTTGCAATTCTTCTCTCCCTTTCCTCTTGCTCCAAAAAGATCGCCATCATTTCCTGCTGATTCGGGCTTCTAGCCACATTGTGATCCACTAGTGAGGTTGCCATTTCAGATGGAGGCATCACAGTCTCCCTCTTTTGCTCGCTTTGAGCTCCATGTGGACCAAAATAAAAAGATTCCCCACTGTCATGTTTGGAGCTGCCACTTCCGCGTTTGGAGCACTGCCGCTGTTTGGAGCCCCAAATGGCAGTGGCACTCCAAACACGGAAGCAGCAGCTCCAAACTTGGAGGAATGGGCAGAAGGGAAAGCAACAGCGGCAGGTGCCAAAGGCGTCTGCAGCAAAGGTGGGAGTAGGGAGCTCTGTGCTTCACCATGATCACTCGTTAGAAGCGGCTGGTGGTGAGGATGCAAGGGTGGGAATTAAGTCACCCCCGAAAAGACATCCTAGCCATTTTTTCGGGGGTCAAAAATAATAATATATATATTATTCAGTTTTGCTTTGTTCAGGTATTTTCCCACATCATTATAGTTGCGCTTTTAAAGTTGTAGCAACGTTTCGGCAGAATCTCATCTATCATCATCAGGCTTCTGTATAGTGATGGTAGTTGAGATTCTGCCAAAATGTTGCTACAACTTTAAAAGCACAACTATAATGATGTGGGAAAATACCCGAACAAAGATGAATATCATACATATAAATACCCGCGAAAACTTAAGAATATATATATCATCACAGACGAACACTATACACAAGCCTGATGATGATAGATGAGATTCTGCTGAAACGTTGCTACAACTTTAAAAGAACAACTACAATGACATGGGAAAATACCCGAACAAAGCTGAGTGCCATATATATATATATATCTGGCATTCAGCTTTGTTCGGGTATTTTCTCACGTCATAGTAGTGGTGCTTTTAAAGTTGTAGCAACGTTTCAGCAGAATCTCATCTGCTATCATCAGGCTTCTGTATAGTGTTCGTCTGTGAGTTAGACTTTTACAGTGGTTTCAGATTTAAATTTGGGGCAGCCTATTGCTGTGTCAGAATGGTTTTTTTCTTCCTCCTGATTGGTTGAGAGTCTTGGTCTGTGTTTATTGGTCTTGGAGTTTGCTGTGTTCTGCTTCTAATATCTTCTGTCTGTTTTTTTGGCTCTTTTTGTATCTTGATTGGCTGGCAACATTGTGTTACTTTATTGGAGGCCTTTAGTGCAGCTTGGCTTCGGGTAAATGGACGGCTATCATTAGTTAGGAAGCTAGGTTTCATCTGGGTGCCTGGTTGGGATGTGTTTGAGATGGTGATATCAGGGGGTATCTGTTTGTACCCAGGTGTTTGCCTGGCTTGTGGTGTGGAGATTTTTTTGTTTGTGAGTGCAGGCTTCCAAATGATTGACAGCCTGGTGGAATCATCTTTTCTGTTCATGCTTTCTGGTCTTTTTTCAATCTCTATGGCTTCTCTGAGGATTCTGTGGCTGGGATTTTCTATAGTGGCTAGGGTTTTGGTGCCATTGAAGTTGATGCTATGACCTGTGGCTTCCATGGACTAGTGAGGAAGTGTGTTCCAGCTTTTTGACTGCATTTTTGTGTTCATCCAGGCGGGTGCTTATTCTTCTATTGGTCTGTCCAATGTATGTGGCCGGGCATGATGCACAGGGGACTTCATATATGCCTTGGTTTTCCAGGTCAATTTTGTCTTTGGGGTTTCTGACGATGGCTGCTATTTTTCTGTCTGTCTTGAAGGCAGTCTTGATGTGGTGTCTGTATAGTATCTTACTAATTTTGTCTGTAGTGCCTCTTATGTTGGGCAGGACAGCTGTTCCATAGGTCTGTTCATCTTCTGGGTCTCTATTATGTCTCAGTGTGTTTTTGTGGATCAAGTTGGTGATTTTGCTTTTGTGGAAGCCATTGGCTGTCAATATTTTAGTCAGGGTGCATAGTTCAGTCTTAATGTGTGTTTTGTCTGCCAGGCGTTTGGTTCTAGTAATTAGTGTTTTAGCCACGGAGTTTATCTGTGCTGGGTGGTGGTGGGATTGGGCGTTGAGGTAGCAGTTGGTGTGTGTTTTCTTCTGGTATATGGTGTGTCCTAGTGTGCCATCTGTTTTTTTGTAGATTAGTACATCTAGGAATGGTAGTTGTTTGTTTGTTTCTGTTTCCATGGTGAACTTGATTTTGGGGTGTGCGCTGTTTAGGTGTGTTAGGAAATTATTTAGGTTTTCTTGTCCATGGGGCCAAATCACGAATGTGTCACCGATGTATCTTAACCATAGTTTGGGTTTGAGGATGGCATTGGCCAGGGCTCTGGATTCAAATTCTTCCATGAATTCATTGCAAACCTGTTCATGGAAGAATTCAAATCCAGAGCCCTGGGCAATGCCATCCACAAACCCAAACTATGGTTAAGATATATCGATTCATGATTCATGGTGGGGGTCAGTTCGCTTCATGTATGGCACAGAGGGGTGTGAAGATGTCTTCCACACAGACGATGAGACACGACCACAGACCAGAAGCCGCACTGCAGCTGCATCACTGCCCACTTCAAACCCCTCTGAGCCATACATGAAGCGAACTGACCCCCACCATGAAGATGCAGCACGACCACGAACTCGAAGCCAAACAGCAAGATCACAGCTCACCAGCTCAAATCCCCCAGCAACTAAGACTAACCTGAGCACAACCAAGCACCCACCTGAACAGAACACGCCTCCAGCCAATCAGAACACAGTCAACCCCCAACCAATCAGAACACAGCCAAACCCCCAACCAATGAGGACACACCCCCACTCAATCAGAACACAGCCAAGCCCCCACCCAATTGCACTCCCACTAGCAGTTAAAAGGAAGAAGCAGCTGCAAGCTCACATCACTCTGAGAAGCACAGAGCTGAAGACCAAGCCTGAAGATGATGAATAAGACTTCATCGAAACGTTGCCTAGATACTTCCAATCTTACGCGGGAGAAAACCCAAATAACCAAAGATCCACATAAAAATACCCGCGAGAACCTCAGAAAACACACACACACACACACACACACACACATGTATGTATGTATGTATGTATGTAAGTATGTATGTGTGTATATGTGTGTGTGTATATATATATATATATATATATATGTATATATATATATATGTACAAGTAAAATAACTTGAAGAATAGTATATGTATATATATATATATATATATATATTTGTTTTCTTAAGTTTTCACGGGTACTTACATGTATGGCATTCAGCTTTGTTCGGGTATTTTCTCACGTCATAGTAGTGGTGCTTTTAACTACTATGACGTGGGAAAATACCCGAACAAAGCTGAATGCCGTACAATGTAAGTTCCCGTGAAAACTTAAGAAAACAAATATATATATATATATATATATATATATATATATATATATATATATATATATATACACATATACTATTCTTCAAGTTATTACTTGTACATTTTATTTTAGCCATTTTAATATGATAAAGCATTATATTCAAGCTACTTTCTCGAATTGCATCCTGTCAGTGTATTTCCTCTTGATGAGGGTTGAGAATTACATGCATATTTAGATTATGCAGACGAGAGAAAGAATGTATTTAAAATGACTAATATAGAATGTAATCCATGGAACCAGGTGTTTTCAAAAGTCAAAAGTAAGACTGCAATCCTAACTTTAAAAAATGTACAAGCTCACAATGTGACAGAAGTTATTTCTAATATGTGAAACCTCCTTCTGTCAGATAAAATCATTTTTCACCTGCTGATTTCAAGAAAATTACTAGAGAAAACTAGAAGGAAAGAAGAGCCAATTACTAGCCAGACTAAACAATACAAACTGTGCTAGCATCACATTTGGACAGTTGAGAATAGTTAGTCCTAAACAATTTCTAACACAGTGAATCCAGTTAGAGTTTTAAAAACTGAATATAAAATGGTTGGATTTCAGCACAGGTTTCATACTCCTCCTAGTCAGTTTACTTAACATTATATACTTACTTGCTATCCTAGGCATGTTTGATTAGGAGACTGTCCAGTTTAATTTCATGGGAATTATTTCTGAACAGATTTACGTAAAGAGATTCATTATGGTTTAGTGGCTAAAGCACCAGGCTAGAAACTGGGGGACTGTGAGTTCTCTTCTGTCTTAAGCTAATTAACACAGTACCTAGAATTATACTTTAAGTACATAAATAGAGCAGCTAATTGAATGCTGATCAACTTATATTGCCACCATGCTCAAAACAACTGAATGGGAGAGAGTATGTGGATATTATGTGTTTTAAATTGAGTATACTTATGGATTTGCCCAAGGAAGCATTCTTGCAGAAGTATATCACTGTCCAAGGCTGCTTTTGCTCATTCAGCATTTTCTTCTGTTGAGCTTTTATCATTTTTCTTTCTCTTTGGGCATTCTGCTGGAAGAAACCCACAGAAATTATTAATAGTTTCTTGGTAGATGAATCCAGAAGGCTCACTACTATTCTCACTCCATCTGAATTATCAGCCACTTTGGTAACAATGGAATGTTTTCTTTTCTTTCTTTCCTTTAGCAGTTACATATTTCCTAAGTCTGTTTTGTTGATTTTTCCACAATATTCTTACCACTTATTCATTCCATTCTTTTTGTTTCTGTTGCCTCCTTTTTTGGGGGGGTGGGGTGGGGTGGGGTGAGGAACTGACTTCAAAGTTTAATTTAAATGTAACAGAAAACAATATTTTTAGTTCTTTTAAACATAAAAATAAAATGTTCATAGTTTGCTTTGTATCTCCCATGGGGACTAACAAGAAATTGATTCACCTTTTATAGTTATTATTTATATTCCATTGTGTCCTTCCAATAAAATTCAATTCTGAATACAATTCTGAACCTGTCTTACTTAATAAAAAGGTAATCCACTGTAAATTATGTGTTAAATTTAAACTTCCTGTAAGAATATCGAAGTATGCATCTGGAGTACTAATATCTCTTTATATAGACTACTCAGGCTGACATATAATTTATTTATTTTGTATGTTATATTTATGCGTATGAATAAATATATTTTTCCTCATTATCCAAATCCACAGTTCTTTTCAACCAGCCACCTTTATATGTAACTGTGTGAAGAGTCACAAACAAAATATTTTTGCTTACATCTCGGTCCTCTCAGACGTTCTTAGGAGCTACATATGTAAACATCCCTACTCAGTAATTCAGTTGTTTTGCAACACATAAAGGAAACAAGGGAAGAAATTCTGTCTTTCAGATAGATAGTGTCTGTAATTCCTATAATTCTTAGTCAGAAAAGCCATTGTAGTCCTGACAGATATAAGGAATGTGCCAGATTCAAGGAAAAGTGGTATAGCATATCAGATCTCACTCTCTCTCTCTCTGCTTTCAAGTCAGAAATATGGAGAAGGCGAGGTTCTTTTGATCTTTGGTTCTTGGGAAAATCAGAAATAACAGAGACTTATGCTATCTTTAAATTTCAGAATGTGAAAGTGTCAAAGTAAAACAGCACTTAGGTATCCACTCACTACTCATAAATTATCACACTTACTATTGCTGGTTATGTAACCATAGTTTAACGGTAGTGGTGTGCAAAAAAAGTGAACAAAAATGATGTAGGGCAGCCCTGAGCCATTTTTCAGAACAGAAATAATATTGTCTACTGGAGAACCGGGGTCATTAATAGACCCTCCATGTACTGATGAATCAGTAAAGTCACAATATAGCTTTCAGGTTTTATTATTATTTTATGTCAGGTCAGCATAGACTTCCCAAAAGAGGAATACAGTCTTGGTCAACTGTGACTGAATACTTTTTTTTTGGTTGGGGTTACTATCTCCTACTAACAGTTTGCAATGTTTACATTTATGCATGGCATTAAAGGCATTTCTAATTACATTGTTATACATTTAAAAGAATGCATTTTAATGTGTTGAAAGCTTCTTATTAACGCTTCATTGTATTTTCAAATCGAACCCATGCAATTAGAAATAACCATCACTGAATTCAGTGAAGTCTACATCCAGTTAATTCCACATAATTATGAGTTTGTTTTGTATTTGTTGTAAACTCCTTTGAGTAGAAGAATAAAGAATGTCTCCCTGTTGATAAGAGATATGTAAAACCATACTGGAGGGATAAGGACTTACATATGAAGACATAAGCACACATAGGTTTTCTACAATAGTTGTGATTATTGTAGTTGTCAACTTACAATATAATTGTCCTGTTTGGGTAGTCTGTTGGGACAGGTTATATCTACAGGTAGGCTTAAGTGTATGTGATTTTGATAAAGACTCACATGCTGATGAACAGAAAAGCTAAGGTCATGTTTTCATAGTTATTTATGTGCATTATTGTGGTAGAATCCCCAGCTAGAACAGGTGAAGTGTGACGAGGGGGTTGAGCTTAGAGTCCTTGCACAGAAGGAAGCAATGAAGGCCTTAACTGATCCAGAATCCCTTAAAGCCTTATCTGACCTTTCTCAAGAGAATGCAATTAATCTGTCCAAATTCTTGTAAATTGACATGGCAGAAATAAAGAAGTAACTGCAATCAACTCATGGTGTGGGCCTGGTTCAGAGATGGATTCAGCAGGTTCTGACCATTTCCAGAGAACCGGTAACAGAAATTTTGAGTCGTTCGGAGAACTAGTAAATACCGCCTCTGACTGGAGATTTTACAGTATCCTTCCTCTGCCACGCCCACCAAGCCACATCCATAGAACCAGTAGTAAAAAAAATTGAATCCCACCACTGGCCTGGTTCCTTGTGCATGACAATTGCAGTGTAAACTTCTGTGGTAACTGTTATGTTCTGTGCATGGGCGCAAGGAGGAGACGAGCCGGTGAACAGTGAACTTCAAACTCTTTATTTACATGTGAAAACAGCTCAGCTCAATGGCCGCAATGGGCCCCTTTATATAGGTAAACTCTTAACTATTTAACCAATGAAACACAGGGAGCACTAGCTCCATTAACCAATGGGAGAGGCTCATTAATAGCCAATCAGATTCTCCTGAACGGACCAATCTGATGTCGCTATTATCGGCCAATCAGAAGTGCAGGGCCAGAACCCTGCACTTTGCTTCAAGCTCTTAATAATCTTTATTTAAGTATTTATTGATTCACAACAGTAACAGAGAGAGGAATAGAGTCAATACTGCCACTAAGCTGAGGGATTTAAAAAATCTGTTTGTTCTAATTTAATTTTTTTTAAAAAAACCAGATTTTTAAAATAGTAACAACTTTGGTTCTAATTTAATTTTAAAAAAAGAGTTGTTACTGTTTTGTCATGATAAAAATATTTTAAATATACAGGGCTTAGAAAAGCCCCTATCTCCCAAATGAAACTTTTTTTTCAGAATGAAAAACTATCAGAAAGATAATTTTGTGCTAAAAGAACAGAAAAACAGGGTATTTTATAGCCAAATCATGGACATTTAAAATGGACTTCTGTTTGAAAACTTCTGTATAAGTACAAAAAAGCCATTAGATTTATTATAAATCTCGACCAATTGTGAAGCATTTCAAATCCACTGAATTACTGCTGCACAAAGCCTTTCAGAATATGATGAAGCTTATACTAGCATCTTCGTTGCAAATAACAGAGAAGTCAGAATGTCAAGAAATACTCATTTGCTTCTAATAATGCTTGTGAGTTGTTGCAAGGCATTTTAATTTTCATAAGGGCAGGGATGTAAAAAAGTGAAGCCTTTCAAATATTGCTGATCCACCTCTTCCAGCAGCCCTTGACCCCAATGTTGGCTTGCTAGGTGAAGCTGATGAAAGCCACAATAGCAACTTCTAGAGTACTAGCATTTTGCATTTCTGAAAAGGGTTGGAAGAATATTGATACCTCCTTAAAAATAGATTATTTCCCAGGGATAAAGTAAACTTAAATGTATAAAATCAGAAAGGGACAGTACTTTTCTCTTTATTTATATTTTATTTTATTCAAGTATGAATTCATTGTGAGATTGGCACCCATGTACTATAAACCTGGCAATATACTCTGTGAACAGGCAGTTTGCCATCTCAACAGATGGGTGTTGATATAGTTGTGCACATAGATGAGTTGTGGGCATGCATTTTGATTAGCATGGGCAGAAATCTTGGATCTGTTACAAGAATAAATTGTTGTGGATCCAGTTCAGGTCATCTACCTTAGAACATCGAAATTCTTGTTAGCATATGTCCAACTTTCTCATTTGTCAGTAAAGATTACAGTCGAGCAATATATAAGAGAGCCATGCAAATTTTGAGAAGGCACTTTCATCTTTGAGTAAAGCACTCTTTTTAAGCAATGCCACAAAAGAAGCAGTGAATTTCTTTTCACTAGTAATAGAGCCTTTTATTCCCCACATGTCTGTAGATTACAAAAAAGGATCCTTAATAAAGGGATAAATAACAGATAATCAGAGTTAGAAGGGACCTTGTATGTCATCTAGTCCAATCCCCACCCAAGCGGGAGACCCTACACCAATTCTGACAAATGGAGTCCAATCTCTTCTTGAAAGTCTCAAGGGATTATTTATAGTCTCAAGGGATTCTTTACAGACAGTTATTTAATTTATCTTTACAATTTATAGAGAGCTGAAAATAATAATAAAATCATATTATGTTGTTACAATGTACTACCTCCATATGTACTACCGGTATTATATATCTATTTCCAGTCTCCAATGTGCAATATGTTGGATATTAATATTAACAATGCCAGAGGTTCAGCTGGACTGGACTAGTCTCACCAGAGAAACCAGATAAAGTGTGTCTTTTCCACAGACAATATAATGGGCTACAGAACTCAGACTGTAGGCTGAGCAACCAAGGCCAGCAGCTGAAAGATTACTGGGGAAAAAAAGGGGGATTTACCGATAGGAATAAGTGCCCTGGTGCAATCTTAAAACATTGAAGCACCATTTGAATATGTACAACATTGATAAAACCATCGTCAGTCAATTGTAAAAGGCAGCTTTACTTGGAAGAGCTTAAATCCCATTTTGATACCTTTAACACCATCAAAGAACATTAGTACATTACCCAATTCTAGGTCCTTGAGAAGATAAGTAGACAAAAATGCCAAATCCAGTCTGGTTTACTGTACATATAATAAAATAATAATATCCTCCTCCCATGGATACTTCCTCATCATGAGGGAAGGTCTTGTGATTCTCTGATGAGGTTGAGAGCTATGATGGCGTTAATGGATTCCACCAGAAGGATCACCCATATCCAATAGATCTTACCAGAAGAGCCAGACTAAGTGTACCCACCAATCTTTTTAATAAGTTGAGAAAGCAGGAAAAAAAATCCTATAAAAGCTTGGTCATCACCCAGACCAATAAGGATAACATCAGATATTAGAGTTCCTGGGGATATCTTCACAAGTGGACAGTGGGTTTGTTTACAGTACAGCAGTGGTGGTTACAGAAGAGCTGAATATAGGAATTAAAAATCCAAAAGCAAAATCATATTTAATCTCAAAGTGGAAGACCAAAATACAGAAATCAAGATCAGATGTGGGTTCTTTAAAGAACATAAAAGGACAAAAATTGAGGAATGGGTGGATCAAGAAAATTAAAATATTGGCTTAGCATCAGAAAAAAAAAAGATTTGGAAGTCATAAAGCAACAAATAACAACAATAGCAGAGAAACTTGAACACACACATGGCACAAATCATCCAATTTTAGCAAAGTCAGCTATTTCAATCAGACCAGAGGAAATTCTACCACCCCATAGTTCTTTACAGAACTCTCTGTAATGTAAGCATTATTTGCATATCTGGGCCTTCATTTTACCTACCTTGGAAGGATAGAAAGCTTAGCTAACCTTGAGCCCCATCAGAATCAAATTCCAGGCTGGGGGACAGTTAACTTGATGTTTGGTTTCAGTAAATCAAGGGTCTATATATTATAAATAATCTAGAAATCCCAGATGTAGAAAGACTAATATTTACAAAATCCTTCAGATTTGGAGGATTTATTTAAAAGCTACAATCTAACAATTTTATCACGGTCCCATATCTATAAGATGTTAAGATTCATATAGAGCTTATTTGTGGCATTTTATACATATGAAAGGTATTTTTTTTTTTTAAAAAAAGGGATCTATTCAAAATGTTTATTTATTGCCACTTATTAATTATAAACGGCATTTGTGTACATCACCTGCAGGATAACTTCTGCAGTTGCCAATTATGGGGGATCTCAAGCTGTGTTCTAATTACTCAACATACATGAACGGAAGGAGAAGAAAAAACAACATAGAATAGAACAGAATTCTTTATTGGCCAAGTGTGATTGGACACACAAGGAATTTGTCTTGGTACAAACGCTCTCAGTGTATATAAAAGAAAAGATATATTCGTCAAGAGTCAAGAATCATAAGGTACAACACCATGTATATGTATTTTTCAGCCTAGTGTTAATAATTTTAAATTTGGTTGTGCTTGGCATGAAGATTTTACACATGCATATTTAATAATATGAAATACTAGCATAAAAACATCCCATTTCAGTGTTTCCATTTTATGCTTTTACCTTTTCAACTATTCTCCAAGGTTGAGGCAATTCAGATTTTCAGCTATAAATATTGGCTGATGTATAATGTAGCAAGCATTGCCTGTGTTTCAAAGAGAAAAACAAACCAGGCAAATGGAAGCTTTCAGGAAGAAAAATGTTTTAGACACAGGTCTTGTAAATAATGGCAGTCTTGTTTTTAATAGTCAATTGAGTCTCAAAAACAATCAATCAAACCCCCCCAAAAAATCAATTCCAAAACAAAGAAATATCTTTATATGGATCAAATTAGAGTCCCATGTATTGGGAGGTAACATCTTCTGCTTTTCTTTGGTATTTTTAACTAAAAGAAAATAAATGAGCAGGCAGCAGATTGGAAAGAAAGCATCTGCTCCTACCATGATTTTTATTTAGAGAAATGTCTCTGAGTGCCACAAATGTCACATAGACTTTCTTTTAAAAAATTAAGGAGGTACACATTGAGTTGGCTGTAATACAGTATTGTGTTTGATTAGAGGGTTGTAAAATGCAACCGCTTGTTGCAAAGTAAGCCAAGGTGATAAAAAGGTTTCTAAATAAGCTGGATGGATGACAAGAAACAGTTTCAACACATGCCATCTGGAAAATGGATGCTTTGTAACTAGCTAATTCAAGAACGGTGCTGTTTTATGAACAGGAAAGATCCCTCCTGCCTCAAGCAGTCAAAACACCTGACCATTATTGATATCAAAAGCTCAGCAATACTGGGTGACAGCCACCTACCAAATCGAGACCTGGAAAATGAAATATGGAGAAACCCCACAAATTTTCTTAGGTACAATTCGGAGGGTGGGGGGGAACCCTCCAAGGAGTAATGTAATTATTTAATGAGAGATTGCTTAAAGGAGAGGCTCAACATTGGAAGAATGACACAATTATTTTATTGGCAACTTAAATTTGGAAAATTGTAAAACTAACAATAGATATGCATGACTAAATAAATCTAAACACGAATGGTTCCTATACACACAGCATATCATGTGGCAAAGCTTCTAAGGGGGACTAAATGTTGGCAAATAATGCAGATGAGCAGACATATAGAATGGAGGATGTCAGAAACCTAATAATTTTTTGCTTTGTTCTCTTTTTCTACTGAAATGTTGTTTTAATTCTTGTGCTTCATCTATTTTTTCTTTCACCAACACGTATGTGTATACATAAAATACAATGTAGATTATAATATTAAGCAATTAGCAATTATAATATTAAACATTTCTATTTAACTGCCAAACTACATGGATTGATCGCTAGAGGTTGAAAGGGACTCAAAGGAGTATATTTAAAGCCTTCCTCATGGCACTATTTGAAAGAGCACCCAAGCTGGTTTACCAACTGCAATAGTCCCCAAGTGCTAATAAAAAATTATTAAATTTATATGTCTCCTGACTCCCAGCAAGTTTGAGTAGTTATGTATCCTACTTTCCTGTGAAAAAAATCAGGACGAACATTTTACAGAACTATTGAGTTACACAGACCCATTCAGAGGTGACCAGTGTACAAAGTAGACCTTTTAACAAAATAATATTCAAAAACTATGTATCCCAAAAACAAAATGGACCCCAAAAATGCCAACCTCATCTTCTTCAGACATTTGTAGAGTAACAACACAATGGACACCTGTCAAATGGCTATAAAAGAAAAGTAGCAGTCATCAAATAAATCCTATTCAGTGGAGAAAGAGCAATGAAAATATGAAAAATATAAATAAATCACTCAGAAGGAGAACTAATAGTCAATGGGAATAAAGAATAAGTAGAAGTCATTGAAGAAATAGCACCCAATGGTAAAATACCCCTTAAAGCAAAATCACAGCAATAAGCATGGCCTGGGATTGGCATTGGACAGACTGCATCATACATTCGTTGTGGAAAACGATGGATGTAATAAGACTTTATATGCCATTTTGTCATAGAGAGAGAAGGGAAAACAATTTGAGGGTATGTTCTGCAGGAGGAGAAAAGAAACGTGCATTTCCATTGCAACTGGAAATTAGGCATTGCAAGTAAAAAGAAAAGGGAGACTGAGAACCAGTCAAATATAGCAGGTGGATAAAGCATGGGTGTGATATTTGACTTATATACCACTTTACAGTGCTTTACAGCCCACTCTAAGCGGTTTACAGAGCCAGCATATTACCCCCAACACTCTGGGTGCTCATCCTTGGAAGGATGGAAGGCTGAGTCATCCTTGAGACTGGTGAGATTCGAAGTGCCAAATTGTAGGCAGCCAGCAGTTAGCAGAAGTAGCCTGCAGTACTGCACTCTAACCACTGCACCACCATGGCTCAAGGTGGAGAGGGGGAATCCAGGGAGATGCAAGAGGATCCTTGTCCATAGTCTTATTCCTAATTTTTTTTGCTCACCTTGCCTCAGCATGCACCTTGGCTTCCTGAACGCACAATCTTTCTGGAGGTAAGGAAGCAGGCAATTTCAGAGAATTGGCAGTGGTAAACTATTTTTATGTCTGAATTGGACCCCAAGGATTAGTTAAAGCTAATTCAGCTGGGACTGTTCTGTGAAAGCTGGGTTTTAATGAACCAGGGAGGCAATGCATGGGAAGTTCTAAATTCAGTTCCTGAAAGGGGCAGCAAATTCCTTGGCCCTGTAGCTTGAAAGTTCAGCTGTGGTTACTGGAAGTTGTCTAAGTCCTCTGCCAGTTTTGTTGTTAACATTGGTCACAATCAATGCTATGGACAGGTGGCTCCAGATGGTCCAAAGAGGTTTCCTTGAATAGGCAAATACCTGCCAGGAGCGAAAAGCTCAATTATGGCTTCTAGGGGATGTAGCTTCTCTTGAATGACTTCAGCTACAAATGGAGAGAAGATCACAAAAATTGGTATTTTCTTCTATTTTTAGTAGTTTGCCCTAGTCAGGTTTTTTCTGTGTCTACCTAATCTAAATAATTTAGATAGTGTAGCCTTCCATTTCTCACAAATACACTTTTTGGAGAGTTTCATCTGATATTCCAGTTGATTATCACTGGTTATATTCCTAATATTAAGTCATTTTTTTTCATAGGATTGCTTTTCCTTCATCACCCCAAAATTGGGTATTTTACCTTGAATTGGTGTTGGGTATTTTAGGCAGAATTGGTGTTAACCATGAGCAAAAGCTCATATTGCTATATTGCTCATATAGGCAAGGAGTCAGAACAGTGGAAAGAGTAAACATAATACTGTATCTGCCCAATATATCCACCATGACCAGGTCCTTATGCTTAAGTCTAAATGAGGAAGAAAACTTGCATCTCACTTCTTTTGGAGAAATTCTGCAGAAAGCAATTATGTGGAAGAGTTAGCCCTAAAAGGAAAACAGGCCATCAAAGAATATAATGGCTGCATACCATCATAGTTGACACCAGCCACAAGATCAGAAGATATAGCGAGACCTGGCTGATAGAATTTCCAAGAGTTAGATATGACTGAATGCGTAGCATCATCTTAAGAAGAGGCTGGATAGCCATGTCTTTGGAATGATATAGGCTCTTCTATTTAAACAGGGGGTTGAACTAGAAGACCTCCAAGGTCCCTTCAAACTCTGTTAATTATCATTGGTATTTCAGGAATTAGATTGTCTCAGAACAATCTACAGGAGAACAATTTTCTTATAAAAATGGGGCCTTCTTTATAAGTTTTTTACAGGTAAAGGGCACCTGACTGGCAAGGAAAACTGAACAGCAATAAGCCACACTAACTCAAGTAGTTTATCTTGCCCTATTAAAAACTTATCAGTTAGCACTATTCACTTTCTTGTCCTACTTAGCAGGAATTAGGTCAGAGAGAAACACACTCACGTTCAGTCGTAGAAGGGAACCATGGATTGTGAAACTTGTTTTTCAAAGAAAAGATTTTATTAAGATATGCAACATGCTGGCAGTGACCTTTCTGGGTTTTATTTTTATCCCTTTATCAGTATAGGAATAGCTTTTGGCTTCAGTAAACAGCTGAGTGAGTTTTGTTGATTTTTTTTTTATCATCGATGCTACAAATTATGACAGAAAAGCAACATTGGTAATATTATGGCATAATTTAGCCCTCAGCCATCTTGACTTTCTTTAAAACAATAGCTTAGTAATTCTATTCCCTTAAATTATAGTAATGTTAGAAAGTACCTAAGGTGGGGAAAGTCACCTACTTGGAGCAGGGATTTTCTAAATGAGATGAATGATGGGATTCTGAATTGGCATGAGAAAACAAAAAGACAGTGAAGAATCGTAAAGCATTTTGTATGGCTTTCTACTTCCACAATAACATATAAATAAAATATAGTATTGTTAAAATCTCTGAAAACATATCTAATCTAGATATAGATAGATAGATACAGACAGACAAATGGTAGATAGCTGATAGATATGATTTTAGAAATAAAATGCTTCTCAGAGTAGAGGTAGTCCTTGACTTACAACGGTTCATGTAGTGACTGTTCAAAGTTACACCAGTGACTTATGACCAATTTACGCACTTATGATTGTTCTAGCATCTTCATGGTCATATGATCAAAATTTAGACAGTTGGCCACTGATTCACATGGGCACTGATGTCTGCAGTGTCCTGGGATCAGGTGATCACCTTTTGCAACTTTCTGACAAGCAAAGTCAGTGAGTAAACCAGATTCACTTAACAACCATGTAACTAACTTAAAAATGTCAATGATTCATTCAACCACTGTGTTAGAAAAGTAGTAAAATCATGTAAAAACTAACTTAATGAATGTCTTGCTTAGCAACATAAATTTTGGGCTCAATTGTGGTTGTAAGTCAAGGACTTCCCGTACTGAAATTATCAAGTTGATATAGACTCCTTTCAAAAACAGAAAACAATGGATCAACACTATAACAGCAAAACAACGGGCTACAAGACTAAAAATAGGGCTGTGCATAGACCATTCAACTGATTTTGTGGCCAGATCCTATGTTCCTGACCCAGCCTAAACCACATTTTTTGACTATAAATCAAAATTGGAGTTATTGGCTTACAAAAGGTTAATGATTAGTCACCTCTTAGGAATTGTTAAGTTCTGTGCATGGGTGCAAGGATGGAGACGAGCCAGTGAAGTGAACTTCAAACTCTTTATTTACATGTGAAAACAGCTCAGCTCAATGGCCCCAATGGGCCCCTTTATATAGGCAACTCTTAATTTATTTAACCAATGAAAACACAGGGAGCACTAGCTCCATTAACTAATGGAGAGGCTCGTTAATAGCCAATCAGATTCTCCTGAATGGACCAATCTGATGTCGCTATTATCGGCCAATCAGAAGTGCAGGGCCAGAACCCTGCACTTTGCTTCAAGCTCTTAATAATCTTTATTAAGTATTTATTGATTCACAACACCCATTCCCCCTGGGTTCCGTTTAAGGGGTGTGGTCACGTAGTCTTTGAGGTAGGCAGGTTGTCTTGATTGTCTATTAGATTTTCATTGTTCTCCCGGTATTTGGCAACAGTCTTGTTGGGGTAGGATGTTATCTGGTGAAGAGGGTGCCTCCCGTTCCGCATTTGAATTTTCGTCATTGCTACTGCTCTCGGCATATCTTTGAGGCGAGGCCACCCCCATTCCGGATCCATCACATGCTGCCTCTGAGCGGTCATTACTACCACTTAAACTTTCTGCCGCTTCGAATTCAGCTTCCTCGCTATCTCCTCCCCCCTCGGTTTGGAAATCAGGGGGCTCGGAGATCCCTAACTGTAGCCTTGAACGCAGCTGATCAATATGGCGCTTCCATATTCTATCGTCATGACATTTCACACGGTACTAGGGCCGGTTACTTGTACTATAGTTGCCTTGATCCACAACGGATCACCCAAAAAGTTCCTAGCGAAAACCAAATCGCCTACCTGGAAATTGCGACATTTCCCGCTGGAACCGTGTGGTTTTTCAGGTTCATATGATGGATGAAGATGGTCGAGGTGGGAGCGGAGCTTCCATCCCATTAATAACTCAGCGGGAGTTTTATTGGTGATGCTGTGTGGAGTGATATGCTGCAAAAGGAGTATCCGGTTAATCTTGTCTTCTATATCGCCATAGTCCAAGGTTTTCTTGACGAATTGTACCATGCGCTTCCGTTGGCCGCAGGACGCACTGGCAAAGTTAGCGCCTGTCGAATACCGTGGTCCGCCAGGTACTGTTCGAAGGACAGCGCGGAAAATTGTGGTCCGTTGTCGGATACTAGAACGTCTGGTAATCTGTGTGTCGCAAAGAGTCTGTCTAGTTTCCTGATGACTGATTCGGTTGTTGTATTCCTCATTTCATGGATTTCAAGCCAGTTCGAGTAGGCATCTACCATTAATAAGAATGTGTGTCCCTTGGGTAGGACCCACAAAGTCCAGATGAATACGGGACCATGGTCCCCTCGGTGTTTCCCATTCAGTTGGGGTTGCTTTCGGCGGGGTGTTGCTTACTTTCTGGCATTTGTGTCAAGCTTTTACCCATGTCTCTGTCTGCTTGTCAATACCCGGACACCACACGTAGCTTCATGCGAGGGCTTTCATACGCATGATGCCGGGGTGGCCATCGTGCAAGATCCTTAGTATCGCTGGTCGCAACCGCTCTGGGACAACAACTCTATCACCCCAGATAATGCAGCCCTTTTGGGAAAATAGTTCCGTTTGCCGATTCTTGAATGGGGTGTAGTCGTCAGGTATTTGGTCCAACGGCCATCCCCGCTTGACCCAACTGAGGACTCGTGCTAAAATGGGGTCACATTTCGTTTCCATCACGATATCTCAGGCTGTTAATGGCGGCGTTCGAAGTGTCTCGATCTGCAGTGTTGTAACCGTTTGAGCGGGGTCATCAATAGTCTCCGGAAGAGGTGCACGGCTCAATGCGTCGGTGTGGGGAATGGCCTTCCCCGGGCGATGTTGCAACTTGTAATTATATGCCGCCAAGAATTCTGACCAGCGGGTCATTCTGGGAGATAATATATATGGTGTTGGCCTATCTCCCACTATTATTCCCAGCAAAGGTTTGTGGTCAGTCACTATGGTAAAGGCTCGGCCATACACATATTCATGAAATCTCTTAACCACGGATACTATAGCAAGGGCCTCCTTATCAATTTCACTGTAACTGCGTTCTGCTTTTGACAACATCTTTGAGAAATAGGCAACAGGGGTTTCATTACCGTTTGGTAAAACGTGGTTTAAAATGGCGCCTACTCCGAATGGGGATGCATCACACGTGATCGTTGAAGGAAAGGTCTCATTATACTGCATCAGAACAGCATCAGAAGTCAATAAATTTTTACATGTTGAAACGCCTGTTCTCTGTGTCCCCATACCCAGGTTGCTTTTTTGTCCAATAAACAATGTAGGGGTTCCGTTATGGTTGCTTTGTGAGGCAGGAAAACGTTATAATAATTGATAAGGCCCAGAAAAGCCTGGAAGTTAGCCTTGTTCCGGGGTTTTGGGGCATTCTTGATTGCCCTGAGTTTGTTATCGGTCGGGTGAATGCCTTGACTATCAATTAAATATCCCAAAAATTCTACATGATCCGTACATAAATAACACTTGTTTTTTTTAACTTTGAGACCTGAGTCTTTAAATCTCTGGAGAACCAACCTCAGGCGTTCCTTTAGTATTTTCCTAGTTGGGGCAGCGATTAACACATCATCAAAATATGGGACAACACTTTTTATCCCTTGTAATAGCCTTTCCATCAAGCTTTGAAAGATTCCCGGGGCTACGCTCACTCCGAACTGGAGTCAGTTGTATTTAAACACACCTCTGTGCGTAACGATTGTTTGGGCCTCTGCCGTTTTTTTGTCAACAGGCAGTTGTTGGTATACCTGGGCTAAGTCTAGTTTAGCGAAGACTTTTCCACCCTCCAGAGAATGGAGGAGGTGTTGCACCACCGGTAACAGGTAAGCATTTTATTGAAGGGCGTGGTTCAGGGTGGCTTGGTAGTCCCCACAAATTCTTATTGATCCATCCAGCTTGATGGGTGTTACGATTGGGGTTTCCCAGGGAGAGTGATCGGTTGGTTCTAACACACCCTGAGCTGTTAATTTATCAAGCTGCTCGTCAATCTTTGGTTTAAGGGCAAATGAAACTCGACGAGGCTTAAGGCGGATGGGAGCTATTTCGGGATTGAGGTTAAACGATATCGGGGGGCCCTTGTACTCACCTAATTTTTCTGCGAAGACGTCCTGGAATTTGTGGACAAGGTCTTCTTCCCAATCGCTGCTGCAGGTTCGGTGAATGCCGGCTACTTCAATTCCAAGTGGAGCGAAACATTAGAGGCCTAACAAACTAGGCCGATCCTTGTCGATTACAGTCAGGGGTAGAAATGCTGTACGGTTCTTAAACGATACCCGGACTCGGCTGGATCCAACGACCGGGATTCGATTTCCTTGATAGTCCTTGAGTATGAGTCTTTGGAATCTGAGGACTTGCCTCTGGATAGTGGGGATGAGCTGCTTGAGGGTCTTCCAGGAAACCATCGAGAGAGACAATCCTGAATCGACTTCCATCAGGCAGGGCTGGTTTTCGATGGCCACTTTCACTCGGATCTTTTTGGCATCAAGAGATGAGGCGTGATCGATCGTGATCGTTTGGTGAGCCTCTTCTCACTTCGTTGGGTGGTTTAGGGTTTTGTTTCTGTAGGAGTGGTTGTTCCATTGGTGGTTCACAGGTTCTCACTGCACTGGACGACTTCCGTCGGTTGGCGATAGTTAGCCCCCCTTGAGGGCTGGCTGGGTCCTGGCTTGCTTCTACAGACCCATCCGATATGGCATCTTTTCCCGCACACATGGCAGAGCGCGTTGAGGAATTTGCATTCTGACCGGGGTGGCTTGCTCCACACCTGGCGCATTGGTACTGCAATTTCTGGCGTTGGTCTCGTTCGGACCGAAGTCGATGGACCTCTTCCTCATCACTTTCTGACGATGATTCGAGGTCCTCATGGTGGGTTGTATCTAGCTGTCCCTCTGACTGAGGTGAAATTTCGCAGGCTCGTTGGTGAACTGATGCGTGAGTGCAGCGCATTTGGGCAGCCGACTTCCTGGTTGCTTCTGCTGCAGTAGCTTCTGCTATGGCATCTTTAAGGCTAATGTCGCCCTTCGCCATTAGTTTACTCTGAGTGCCCGGTGCATCTAATCCCAGAACTATTCGGTCTCTTAGGGCTTCTTCTAAGTCGGTAAACTCGCATAGGCCTCCCAGATTCCGGAGATCCGCAATGAAATCAGCAACACTTTCGCCCTTCCGCTGACTTCTCTGATAAAATTCATGCCTTCTCACGAGCGTTGGCATGGTCGGTGTGTAGTGAGCTCTCAGCAGTGGTTCGAGGATGTCCCAGTCCATAGACTTTACTTCTGCTGGTTTTGCTAGTGCCTTGGCCATCTTGAATGCAGTCGGCCCGCAATGAGTTAGGAATACTGCTCGTTTCTTTCCGGTAGTGGCATCCTTCAAATTGTTTGTTTCCAGAAACATCTGGAAGCGATTCATATATGAGTCCCAGTCTTCTTGTGCCAGGTCGAATGGAGCGGGTGGTATGACGCTGCCGGACATGGTTCCACCATTGGTGTGTTCAGCCACGTGCTTGGTTATAGTTCTTCATTGTTCAGTAAGCTCTGACGTCTCCACATCCCATCCTCATCGCCAGTGTTAAGTTCTGTGCATGGGTGCAAGGATGGAGACGAGCCAGTGAAGTGAACTTCAAACTCTTTATTTACATGTGAAAACAGCTCAGCTCAATGGCCCCTTTATATAGGCAACTCTTAACTTATTTAACCAATGAAAACACAGGGAGTGCTCCTTCCCTCCCTCCCTTACTCCCTCCCTTCCTTCTTTCCTTCCCAGAAACATGTGCATATGACTGTATTGATTTATATAATATTTTTTAAAACCTAAACTAATGAAAGATCCTAACCCTAACAAATGAGGGAGGAGAACTAAGAAAAAAAAATTAGTACAATTAAAATTCATAAGCGGAAGGAAAGATTAATGTGTGTGCTAAATGAAGAGAAGAAACCAGAGGGAGACAGTGAAATCATAAAAGTTAAACTGGAAGACATTTTTAAAAAGGAGGCCTGAGCAACAGCAGAAATAAAAATAGCAACCTTCTTGAAAAAGTGAACCAGTCACCATCACAGTTTATTCAGAAACAAGTAATTAGTAATAAGCAATCACTCAAGGCCAGAGTCTGGATGATTGTGATGAATGTACATCTCCCTCTCACCCCAACCCCGCTGTCAGCACTCTATAATAAACTGATTTGAGGGCAGCCTATTAATCACTAAATCCAATACTTCCCTGTTTCCTCTTCGCTGCTCATCATGATGTTTTGTATGTGTCGGCATCAAAAAGAGTTTAATTTGTTCTCCTCCCTTTGGGATAGTTGTCATGGTTTCATGTTTGTGGATGGCAGAAATTCTAAATCGTTTGCAGGAACAAAGCTTCCCTGAAAGGATTGAATCTGGACAGGGTCAGAGATTCCTATCTCACTTTGACAATAAGCTACACTGGATTCTTCATTCAACCATGGATACATCGCTTGCCACAGGCGAGAGCACAGTATTAATAAAAGAAGAACTAAGCACCAGAAACCAAGGGACACAAGCTTTTAGCAGGATGTTCTCATAGATGAACAGGTCTGTGAGATTTGTGATACTTCTAATCCTTGGGGCACACTTAGTCACAACTTTGAACATCTTCATTAAATTGAATTATTTCCTTTATGAGATGAAGGCCAATGAATGCTTTGAAAGGACACTGAAAATTTCATGACTGTCCATTTTACTACATTAAGAACCTTGTGTGCATTTCTTGTTGTGCACTTTTATTGCTCATTGACCTGAAGCAACCAAACATACAACCAAACAAATCAAAACAATCTTTTTGCAGTAGTTTATCCATGGAAAGAGGTTAGACCTTTCAGAGATGTTGTAAGTTGTTGTAAGTTGCCAAGGTCATTGTATGTGTCTTGGGCAGCCATATCAATTTGTTAAATAAATGTGTAGAGGAAAAGAAAACTATTAATCTGTCAAAGATCTAAAAATTAAATTAAAAAATAGCAATCCCTAATTCATGAGTTATGGTTTGGAAACAAAATGAGATGAAAAAAAACCTGGTATTTTAAAAATAAAAAAGTGCAGGAAAGAAAAGAAACATAAAAACAATTCCCTTCATCCCACATACATTTTAGAAGTTGGAAGCACAAAGAAAATAAGGCTTATGGAATATAATTTTAAGTGACTAAGAACAAGAAACAGCTTGTGAGAAATTTGAATGGACTGCTTGTGAATAAGATGGGGGAGAGAAAAAGAGAAAAGGACAGAAGTTGCTACTATGAAGGATGTAAACAACAGAGACCCAGCCTCACTTCCAGTGATATATGATGAAATGGTTCCTTTTCACATGGTTCACAAATCTTCTAGAGTTCAGATCTACAAAGAAAGTGATCTTCTGAGTGTACAGTTACTTAAAGTGGTCCAGCTAAAATAGAAAACTGAAAAGTGCAAAAGGGTCTAAATTATGGAAAGGAACACCACAATGTTAGACTTCATTTGACAAAATAAATCAATAACCCACAATCTCTCACTGTTTGGTAACATAGTACACACCCACAAAATACGAAACTACTAGTTTTAGCAATAGTTTTACAATAAATATTGTACTTTCACATTGCTACATTTTTCACTGCATTTTCCTGTTTGTTTTGCAAAGGTTAAATTTTGGATTTTACTGAGTTGAATGGAAGAATGCTTTCTTAAAATATAGATCTTCTCATACTGTGAATCTATTCTCACAAGGGAGATGGTGACATAATCTCAACCAGCTACATTTTTCTCATTCAATGCTCCAATTGTAGCCACAGATGGGAGGGTCAAATAACCAAGTATGAATTTTATTTATTTTATTCTTTAGCTTGAAACAGTTTCCAGAATACTATTTATTGGAAAGAGAGGAAGTATGGAGGAATTAGGCAGGAAGAACTTTCTGAGGGCAAGGCTGAAATACCTTTTTGTGAATCAGTTAAAATACACTCTGGCTTTCAGATGAATGGGGTCGGAAGAGAGAATAGGAAGTAATATCCATTGAAGTTACCTGGGATTTAGTTCAGCCTAGGACTCGGAAAATGTTGGTAGGATGATCTGCGGGATATGTTCAACTAGTTTAAGCTTGACCTATGCCACTATCTGGCTCTTTTGGGAAAAGCGTGAGGAACTGAATCTGGGAATTGTCAATGCATCTCTTAGTGAGAGACCATGCCTACTATGCTGTGTATAACTGAAACAGCTGGTATATAGCTGTTAATCACTTGGCCTCTTGAGTATATGAATGCACCTAATTCAGTGTTCAACTCAGACATGAGAGAAAGAGCAAGTTGCTTTTCATGGTATGGAAGAACTTGTCTTTCTCCTTGCAAGGTATTCATTAACAGGCATGTCAGAGCTCTTTCACAGTTTCTGATTTTGAATTTGTTCTAATGCTAGGATTTATGTTATTGAGAGATACAGCATGATCTCTCTCTCTCTCTCTCACACACACACACACACACATACACACACACACACATTTTCATGTGTTCTTGCTTTGCATTTAATTTACATTTAGGCAGCATTGCTCGTGTCTTTTTCAATAACACTTGACGTAAAAAACTAATGTTAACTTTTTCAGTTCTGATATCAATAACAATGCTCTGTTTGACATGTAGTCTTTGACTTTCAATCACAATTAAGCCCAAAATTTCTATTGCTAAGCAAGATATATGTTAAGTAAGTTTTGCCCCATTTTATGACCTTCCTTGCCACAGTTGTTAATTGAATCATTGAAGTTGTTACATTAGTAATACTGTTGTTAAGTAAATCTGGCTTCCCCATTGATTTGCTTGTCAGAAAGTCACAAAAGTTTATCACATGACCCTGGGAAACTGCAATTGTCATAACTATGAGTTAGTTGCCAACATCTGAATTTGGATCACATGACCATGGGGTTGCTGCAACTGTAGTAAGTGTGAAAATATGCCATTTTCAGTGCCATTGTAACTTCAAACAGTCACTAAATGAAATGTTGTAAGTTGAGGATTATCTGCATAAATAAATTCTCAGAAAACATCTCAGAAAACAACAACTGAATGAAAAACTGCTGGTGACCTTCTACCGCTGCACCATAGAGAGCATTTTAACATACTGCACCTCTGTATGGTTTGCCAATTGCACAGTGGCAGACAGGAAAGCACTCCAGAGGGTTAATGTCATTGCCCAGAAGATCATTGGTTGCCCTCTCCCCTCTTCGGAAGAGCTTTATAGCTCCCACTGCCTTAAGAAAGTTCAAAACATTCTCAAAGATCCATCTCATCTTGGGAACCCTTTTTTTTTTTTTGAACTATTACCATCTGGCAGACGGTACAGAATAACAAAAACAAGTACAAATAGGCTGAAAAACAGCTTCTATCCCAGGACAGTAGCTCTTTTGAATTCTGCTGTATAGTACAGTGTTGGTGTGATGTCGGGGGTTTCCGGTTCAATTTGTAAAGGGTGAAGGATATGTGTTTGTGTTTATTGTCAGGGTGATGGTCATGATGTTCACTGAATTTGATTTTGTTGTATGAGTTGCAATGACAATAAAGTGAACTGAACTAAAGTAAACTAAATCATCTGACCACATTGTCAGGCACTTCAAGATCAGAGGAAATTTTTTTCATCCAGGGCCAAAAGAGAAGTAAAGGAGTCCTTTTAATAAAGAAAGAATGGGAGGGAGGCAGTTGGGATACTTCAGAAAAGGTTTCGAAAAGAGGATGCAATAACCCAGAGAGTGTTCCTTCTAGAACTGAGGTTTTGAAAATAAAAAATCCAAACTTGGGGCACAGTTGAGTAGTTCGTAGTTGTTGAAATTGTAAGAAAAAAAAAAATGATTGTAACACCAAAATTTAGAATGCTGTTATTTTTTTCAGATGTTTAACATTTAGTGCTAGACATCAACATGTTTTGTTTTACTGTGCAATTGGAGAAATTAAATCGGGATCGAAGTGTTTTTTCTGTTGTGAAGGTACACTCA
Source organism: Hydrophis major (assembly GCA_033807585.1). NCBI lineage: Eukaryota > Metazoa > Chordata > Lepidosauria > Squamata > Elapidae > Hydrophis > Hydrophis major. The sequence goes on from CM066331.1 coordinate 129,486,756, forward strand.
TATAATTCAAATATCTTTGCAATCATTTAAAAATATTGCTAAAAAATAAAGCTTTTATAACAAAATTAAATATTAAAAATACTAGCATCCATGTAGCAAAATTGTATTAATGCAGAGGACCCCCGACATCACACCAACACTGTACTAAACAGCAGAATTCAAAAGAGCTACTGTCCTGGGATAGAAGCTGTTTTTCAGCCTATTTGTACTTGTTTTTGTTATTCTGTACCGTCTGCCAGATGGTAATAGTTCAAAAAAAAAAAAAGGGGGTTCCCAAGAGGAGATGGATCTTTGAGAATGTTTTGAACTTTCTTAAGGCAGTGGGAGCTATAAAGCTCTTCCGAAGAGGGGAGAGGGCAACCAATCCTTTAGGTAATCAATCAAATATGCAGAATGGAGATATTCATAAACACAGTAGGTTGTGATCAAATGGCAAATGTTCTCAATACATTTAAAGTTGGTCAAGACAGCACAGCTGATGCTGCTTTGGCTCGTGTCATTTGCTGTTTCTTTGCTAGAAACTAATAGCATCTTCAAATCTCACCAGCCTTCACTGTAGAGATAATAATCCTGTCCTCCTTATTGTGATGCAGCAGCTCAATGGTTGGATGATGCTCTAATATGCCATAAATCACCAGTGAGGTGTTATCCTCTGTCATTAATATGATGCAATTAAACCTTTTTAATTTTACTGATCATTGTCTTGTAATTTGATGAAAAGGGTCATCAAATTTTTTTTTTTCACCATAGGAAGAAAAAAATGATATATTTCCCCTGACAGTGATGTAGTATTTCATGTAATGCAACTTACATTAGTTACCCAGGGGCCAAGGACTGCATGCGAGTATCTTCATTGTCCTTATTTTCTCCAGTAGTCATTTCCTGCATTTCAATTAAATCCAAAAAGAAAAAGAAATCCAAAAAGAGAAAGGAAACTTTCTCAAGGGCTTTTTAAAAGATCAGAAAATGCTGACAGCCAAGAGAACTATAGATTGATAGAGTAACAAAAGAACATTAAGTTCTACACCCTTGGCCAGTTTGTAACAATAAAGAAAACTCAAGACAGCAACCAAGAAAAGTTTTAAGCATCTTTGAGAACAAAGTGTTAAAAAGAAGCTTCTTTGACAGGGGAAGAAAACTTTCAGGAAATGAACATAGATATTGGCTCCATATTAGTAATTACCTATATGACTAACCAGTTTTACAAAAGAATAGGACTGGTGAAACACCATGTTTTCAGCTTTAGCTGGTATCTAAATGCTTTAATTAGAAGAGAAGTAAAAAAGATAAGTCAAAACTAAGTTAGCAACATGTAAGGTTGTAATACTGAGAAAAGTAGAAGGAAAAAGAAGATGACCAGCAGCCAGGCAAATGGACTATGATGGAGATGAGGACACCATTGGGAGACTTAAAATAATAGTTTAGGGATAGATTGTCATTAAGAAAATCTATGTTGTTGCTTGAAGTAAAAAAAAACGTGATGGCATATAACCAATTAACAAATTCTAAATCTTGTTTGGAAAAGTATTAAGAACGTGTTAAGGTTCTTATACATTTAAAAATCTTAAATACAGTGTTATATATGCTGTATATATCACTTATATACAGCATAATAAACAGCATAAATAAATAAGATTCACTTATTCATACTGCTTGTTTCATTCAGATTTTAAAAAATGATATTTAATACATATTGAGAACCACAAAGACTGAGGTAGAAATTAGGTTAGAGTTCTGCTTACAGTTTTTAGTCTGGCAAGATTTTGTCCGTAGGCATGAAACAATAAAGAACAGCTTGGAAGAATTACCACCTGTCATTCCTGGTTTGGGGTCTGACAGTTGCAAAGTTAAACTATCCCCAGAATTATCCCAGTTGCTGGAATGAAAGCTATATTGCCAGAGCAATAGTGCCATCCTTCTGTTCAGATCACTTCCTGGTCTTCCTAACAGCCTTTTAGTTACTGGAAAAAAATCTGAGACATGAAGTTCCTTTTACAGTACAAAGGTAATTGGATTAAGCATATCCTTGAATCCAGCTGCAGAATCTGTCAATGCATATGAAAACATACATTCTCTCTCTCTCCCCACTACATGTCCCTTGGTTCTTTGAATAAGACCTCTGGCCTTATCCCACTTAATAAATTACACTGTCAACACTTCAGATCTGGCAGATGCAAATCTCAGTAACACTTATGTTGGGTGTTTCTATGTGAACAATCAGTGGGCAAGCCTTTTGCAGGCTAAGTTATTAGTTTAAATGAAACAATGATATACTGTAATGTTAATATCTACTTCCTGAGTAAGCCAGAATGATTTTCATCAAGAAGATGGATAATATAATTGTCTTCCTTCTAGCAAAGAGAATTTTAGATCATAGTATTCAACTTTTCTGCTTTCTACTGTCATTTTTATATCTGTACCTGGTGTCAATTATTTTTAATTAATATTTACTTGGTAATAATATTCCAATATGCTCTATTTGGTATGAATTTAGTATGATGGTAGTAGCATCAAGTACATTCTCTTGCTCTTTTATTTAATGAATAAACTTAAAACTTTGGGGAAGGGATCTATAGGATGAAGATTATGTTTGCTTTACCTGATCTATTCACCACTTTTTATACAAAAGATTTAACTGCCTTGTTAAAAATAGTTGCACTTTGGAAATGAGAAGTTCTTAGGAACCAGACATTTCTCTTGCAGCTTCGCACGCATAGAAAAATATTGCTCTTGTCATCTATGCTTCCTGCTTGCCATTATCAGAACAGTGAGCTTAGGAGAAAGAAGGCCAATTGGGGAAGGAGAAAGGATTTTCCTTCTGATTCAAATTAGAATATATTCACAATGGTCACATCTCTTTGCAGCTCTAATGTCACGTCCAGAGAATTTGAAATTCAATAAAAACATTGTTAGCAACATCAAGGGTATCACTTATTATCTAAAGGTAAATCCCTAGTGTTCTAAGTCTCAACATTTGAATAATACATTGTAATTCAAATGTTCTTCACTGACACTTATTGCACTAGCCACAAACATAAAATGCCATTAAAAGGCACTGTTAAATTTAAAGACGTTCAGACTTTCAGCTACATTGAAAAATGTTCTGTACAGTCATTTACATTCTTGTAAATGCCACGCGGTGATTGGCCAAAGCGCACAGTAATCCGATTGGTCAAATGAGCCGCACTAATTGGCCTGCTGCGGATCTCCCGCGATTGGTGGAAACTAATCGTGGGAGATTCAAAGCGGTGCCATTGGTCACGGCTGCCGCGGCTTGGAAATAAAAAGCCACTGTTTTTCCTCTGGAACCCGAGCCGTTCTTGGGACCAATAAAAGAGCTGAACCAAGTCACTGGGTCCTGGTCTCCTTGCCATGACGGACACAACTCTGGCGACGAGGATGGGATCCCAAGGCTAATCCCCCACCAACACGTGTCCGGAGGAAGCGAGACCGATGAGATGGCCAGCATCGCACCGCCCGTGCCCTTTAATCCTGCTACCGAGGACTGGGAATCATACACAGACAGATTCCTCATGTTCCTCGAGTATAGCAACATGAAGGACACCGCTGGGCCAAAGAAAAGAGCCATCTTCCTGACACACTGCGGGCCCGCAGTGTTCAAGATGGCTAAAGTTCTAGCGAAACCCACGGATGTCAAGGAGATGGACTGGGCCGACCTCAAACCATTGCTCCAGAACCACTATGCCCCCGCCATGCCCACCCTCATCAGGTAGCACTATTTCTACCGGCGGGACCAGAGATCGGGTGAGAGCATCAGCGATTTTGTGGCTGAGCTACGAAGTCTAGGGGGCATGTGCAGGTTCTCGGACATGGATGAGGCCTTACGGGACCGCATCATGCTCGGACTCCGAGACCCAGTCCTACAGAGCCGACTGATGACCAAAGGCGACATCGCCCTCGCTGACGCCATCGCTGAAGCCACCGCAGCCGAGGCAACCTGGAAATCGGCTAACTGCATGCGGAGACCAGACACCGGAGAGCACACCATGACTGCTGACCCAGGACGGGTGACCGAGGCCCACCCAGAAGCAAGTCACCGCGAGACCACCACCCATCATGGCGAATTCCACTCCGCCTCCAATACCATGGATGATGATGAGGAAATCCACCGGCTCCAGATGGGACATGACCGGCGCGATTGGTGGAGTCGTAAGTCGGGGATTGCATGTGCCGGGTGCGGAGGCGACCACCCTCGATCAGAGTGCTGTTTCTTCGATGCAGTCTGCCGGCATTGCGACAAAAAGGGTCACATCACCCGAGTCTGCCGATTGAGGAAGGCCTACAGCCCCAGACGGCGGGACCACAGTGAGTGGAGACATGACAGCACCCACCCCCCAGAGCCAGAGATCGCCAAGCCGAAAGCTGATGGGACCGGGGTGGACGGAACCGATGAGGTGGCGAAACCCGGTGGAAGGAGGAAACCCACTAGACGGTCAGCATCGGCCACGCATCAACCACCGACGCCCGAAAAGTCTACGTGGAGGTAGGCATCAAAGGCGAGCCATGCAAAATGGAGATGGACTCTGGGTCCTACCTCTCCATGGTCGCCTGGCAAGAAATCAAACGCTTGGTGCCTACCATCCATAAGAAGGGACTGGAGAACTAGAAACTAATAATCAAGGACTACCAGGGAAACCGCATCCCGGTAGTTGGAACTGGACAATTCAAGGTAACATTCAAGGACTGCACTGCAAAGCTTCCCCTGACAATCGTGGACCGAGACTGACCCAGCCTTTTGGGACTACAATGGTTCGCACCGCTCGGCATCGAGGTTGTTAGGGATAACATTGTTTACCCTAACTGGTTTAGGTAAAATAATAAATATGTTATCATGGTTTATAAGTTAAAGTGTCTGCAACTTTAAATATAGGAATGTAACTAGGGGAATGGTTGTAAAAGCAACATAAAAGAAGCAAGATGACAGCTTGCTCTCTCTCTGGCTTTGATGATCCCTAATTACTGCCTGGACTCAAGACTGCGTTACTCGAACGGGAGAGAGATAAAGGACTGATTGATTTGTAAGTGAACTGACATTGGATATTCTACACGGACTTTGCTAACTGAATATCCTTGAATGGACTGACTAAATGATACATGACTAATGGACTGTTATTTTGACTATGCTATAAACTCTAAATGGAATAAACTATATTTTTGATAGCACAAGCGTATCTGTTATTTTTACTGTATGTTAATAAACATACAAGCTTATCTCACTCATTTTTCTGTGTGCCTATCTGACTAATGCTGCACATTCTGTTTAGCTTGTCTCCTTAACCCTGGTTGGGTAACCCAGGCTTAACACTGGTTAGGGGCCCAGAGGCTGCAAAGTCAGTTTAACTAGGATAAAACAGATTTATGTAAAAAGTGAGAGTTTGTGTTGATATACATTACAGTAAACAGACAGCTGTGTTTTATTAATTATAGTTTTTATATCCATATAAGAAAACATGGCACAAGTCAATCTACAAAGTTTGTCCCTTATATCCAAGCTGGATGGAACAAACTATGTATCATGGTCTATGAAATGTAGTCTACTTCTACGAAGAGAAGGTCTGTGGAATATAATAGAAAATCCACCAAACGTAGAGGAATGGGATCCAGAGATTGAGGAAGATAGACTAAAGATAAAAGATTTTATGCAGAAAAATGAACAAGCTATTTGCATAATAGGACTAACATTAACTGACCAGCAACTTGTTCATATCCATGGAGAGCAAACGGCTGTTGGGTGTTGGCAGAAGCTGAAGAGGATTTATGTCCAAAATAACGTTGGTGCTCACATAAATCTTACACGAAAGCTTTTCAGGACGCATCTCCAGACGAATGGTGATATGCTGAGTCATTTGGAAACTATGAAAAGCATTTTTCAAGAACTGCACGAGAAAGAGCTTATTTTCTCTGAACTACACCAAGTCTATGTAATTCTATCATCACTAAATGAAAGTTATGATAACTACGTCACTTCCCTTGAAATATTGCCTAAGGAAAGTTTAACTTTAACTGATATCACTGGCAGATTGATTGAAGAGGCCAGAAGAAGGCTTGAAAGAGATGAGTTAAGGAGGGAGCAACCTCAAAAAGAAGATAATGAATCTCCGACTGCATACACAATTAAAAAGTGTTTTTAATTGTGGAGGAAGAGGACATTTGCAAGATTTTGTAAAAAAGCAAAGTGCCAGAATGCTGGCCAGAATACTAAAAGTCATCAAAAGATAATAAAAATTTAGAGTTAGCCATGTGTATTAACGAAGCTGTAAAAAATAATTTATGGGTGGTTGACAGTGGAGCATCCCACTGTATAACAAATGATAACAAAAATTTTATTAAAATGTCCAAGAGTACACAGCAGATATCGTTAGCAAATGGCTGGAAACTGAAAGCTAAAGGTCAAGGTATAGTATATTGTTCTTTTATAAAAGAGAAAGTAAAAATGTTATATGTACAACAACTTAAGTTTAATTTAATTTCAATAAGAATTTTGGTTAAACTAGGATATGTAGTTACCTTTAAAGGAGATAACTGCATAATTGAGAAAGAAGATAAGAAAATTACTGCATCTTTAAGAGGCGAATTATATGTTTTAAATGATAATGGTTTAGAGGTGGCTAACACGGTTTATGATAATAAGAAACCTCATGATGAATGTATTCACTTGTTACACCGAAGGCTAGGGCATTTAAATTTTAAAATGCTTAAGAAAACTGTTAAATTATCTAAAGGAATAAGTTTGAAACCTTGTAATAAGTATTTGCAATGTTCTATTTGTAATCAAAGCAAAGCCAAGGTCATACCGGCTAATAGAGTTGATGGATTTACTACCAAAGAGCCTTTAGAAGTAGTATTTGCTGATTTAATAGGTCCGAAAAAACCAAGTGTAGGAGGAGCTCGATACATATAAAGTATAATGGACCACTATTCTAGATATGGGTTTTGCTATTTAATGAAGAGCAAAACTGAAACATATCTAAATATCTTTAATTGGATAAAATTTGCTGAAAGGAAAACTAAAAAGAAATTAGTAACTCTTATAACAGATAATGGTACGGAATTTACAAATAATAAATTCCAGAATAGACTTAAGATGTTAGGTATTCAACATAAAAAGTCTGCACCATATAGGCCACAACATAATGCCTTTATAGAGAGACGAGGCCAAACACTACGGTCAATGGCACGTACTATGTTGTCTGATTCAGGATTACCTGACAATTTGTGGGGAGAAGCAATAATGCGTGGTAATCATATATTAAATAATGTTGTTAATTCAACAACAGGTGAATTACCATTCACACTGTGGCATGGTACAAAACCTGATTTAAGTTACATGCACACATTTGGAGCACCAGCATGGGTGCATATCCCTTCACAACTCAGACAAAAAGGACAGCATACAGCTAAAAGATTATTTTTTGTAGGATATAAATCTAATCATAGATCTTATAGATTCTGGGAACTAGGAACATCCAGTGCTAGTGCTAAATTCCTAGAACATGTAGGATGGAATAGATTAGAGCAAAATTTAAATAACGAAGTAATTATTGAACCCTACAAAAGGCAAAAAGATCAGACTAGTTATAAGAAGAGTCCAATTAAAGAAGAAGTCCACGAAAAACAAATAGGACCAAAACAAGAGGAAACAGTTGATCAGGAAGAGTTAGATAATCAAGAACACTTAGTAAATGAAAGTCCACCTGTAAGTCCTGTAATACCTAGACGTACTACACGTATAACTAGACCACCTGATAGGTATCAAGCAAGTATAGTTTGCCAAGTAACTAAAGTTCCAACTAGTGTAGATGAACTTAAGATGTATCCTGCTAAGGATCAGGAGAATTGGCAAAAGGCAATGGAAAAAGAACTAAATTCATTAAAGGTAATGAAAGTATATGAAGAGGCTAAATTACCTCTAGGAGAAAAATCCATTGGGTGCAAATGGATATTTAAAGTAAAAACTGGAAATGATGGGACTGTTACCCATAAAGCTAGGTTGGTAGCTCAAGGATTTAATCAAACTGCATCTGATTACGATGAAGTTTTTGCACCAAATCTTTAAGCAACATCTTTAAGAGCAGCATTAGTGTGGGCAGCTAAGAAAAACTATGTCATTAACCATTTAGATGTAGAAACTGCTTATTTGCATGCACCATTGCAGCACACTATATATTTGAAAAAGCCAATTGTTATAAAAGACAATAAAGTAAATAGTAATGATTGTTGGAAACTCAAAAAGTCTTTACGGGTTGAAACAATCTGGTTTTGAGTGGAACCAATATATTGTGAAAGAATTAAACAATATAGTTTTAAATCTGGTTTAGCAGATCCATGTGTGTTTAAAAGAGAAAATAATGGAACGGTGTCATTATTGTTATTATTTACAGATGATATTGCTTTGATAACTAAGACTAATAATGAAGCTAAAGAGATTATATCATTATTAGCCAAAAAGGTAAAATTAAAGCATGTAGGTGAAATTAAAAAGTATCTAGGATTGACAATTAACAAAACAAAAAATGGATTTAAGATATCTCAAGAAGATAAAATTTGCCAATTAATTAAAATGTATAAAATGGAACTTTGTAAACCGGCAAAGACTCCAATGAGTCAGGAAGTTTGCCAAACTGATGATCAAAGTCCCAAATTTGATAAGTCCATATATCAATCTTTGATTGGCAGCTTATCATATATAAGCAATTAGTCAAGGCCAGATATAGCTTATAGTGTTAATCAGCCGGCACATTTTAATTCAGATCCACATCAATGTCATTGGCAATCATTAAAGAGAATTTTAAGATATCTTAAAGGAACAATGAACCATGCATTGTATATAGAACCAAAGGGTGATTTGAGTCTTAGTGCCTATGCAGATGCAAGTTTTGCAACTGATATAAACACTAGAAAATCAACATCTGGGATGGCTATATTATTTGATAAGACACTAATAGGGTGGAGGTCAATCAGACAACAGCATATCAGCTTGTCCACGATGGAAGCGGAATTTTCATGTCTGTCATTACTATGCACTGACTTAATTTTGTACAAACTGTTATTATTAGACATGGGAGTAACTGTTAAAGATTCCATTATTGTGTACGAGGACAACCAGGCAGCCATAAACTTGGCTACTAGTATTGCTGTAAAAACTAGATCAAAGCATACTGATTTAAGATACTTAAATGTTAGAGAATCTGTAAAGAATGGGCTAATTAAATTGGAATACTGCATGACGGAAGAAAACATTGCAGACCAATTTACAAAATCTCAAGGAGTAATTAAGTTTAAAGAGAGTTGCAACAAATATAATTTTAAAGATGTAAATAGTTATATTTATTATTATTTCCTAAAAGGGGAGAATGTTAGGGATAACATTGTTTACCCGAACTGGTTTAGGTAAAATAATAAATATGTTATCATGGTTTATAAGTTAAACTGTCGGCAACTTTAAATATAGGAATGTAACTAGGGGAGTGGTTGTGAAAGCAACATAAAAGAAGCAAGACGACAGCTTGCTCTCTCTCTGGCTTTGATGATCCTTAATTACTGCATGGACTCAAGACTGCATTACTCGAATGGGAGAGAGATAAAGGACTGATTGATTTGTAAGTGAACTGACATTGGATATTCTACACAGACTTTGCTAACTGAATATCCTTGAATGGACTGACTAAATGATACATGACTAATGGACTGTTATTTTGACTATGCTAGGAACTCATAATGGAATAAATTATATTTTTGATAGCACAAGCGTATCTGTTATTTTTACTGTATGTTAATAAACATACAAGCTTATCTCACTCATTTATCTGTGTGCCTATCTGACTGATGCTGTACATTCTGTTTAGCTTGTCTCCTTAACCCTGGTTGGGGAACCCAGGCTTAACAGAGGTCATGGGCATAAACCACATCGCAGAGACTGATTGGGAACAGCAACTGGCATGGAACTTCCAGGAAGTGCTCGGCAGCACCCTAGGCAAGTACTGAGGGCCCCCTATTTCCTTCAGCCTAGACCCCAACATTCCCCCGATACGCCTAAAACCAAGGCGGGTACCTTTTGCACTCCAGCCAAAAATAGACGAGCAAATTGACAAGCTCGTCAAGCAAGGGGTCCTACAACCAATCGACCACACCCGGTGGGAGACCCCAATGGTCACCCCAGTCAAGCCCGATGGGTCGGTAAGAATCTGCGGGGACTATAAGGCCATCCTAAATTGCACCTTACAATAAAGCGCCTACCCCGTCCCAGTAGTGCAGCACCTTTTACACTCACTGGGGGGAGGCAAGGTTATTGTGAAGCTCGACCTGGTGCAAGCATACCAACAGCTGCCGGTCGACGCAGAAACCGCCGAGGAGCAAACCATAGTCACCCACCGGAGAGCATTTCGCTGTAACCGACTCCAGTTTGGAGTCAGTGTGGCACCTGGAATTTTCCAGAGCCTCATGGAGAGACTTTTGCAAGGAATTAATTTTGCAAGGTGCCCTACTTCGACGATGTGCTGGTGTCGGCAACCAACCAGCTAGAACTAGAGGGTCGTCTAAGGGAGGTACTAATGAAATTCAAGAAAACCAGGCTAAAAGTGAAGAGAGAGAAATGCCAGCTTTACACAGAGCAGGTCGAGTTCCTAGAATACCTCCTAGACCAGCACGGCATCCACCCACCTGCAAACAAAATCAGAGCCATTAAGGAGGCCCCCACGCCCAGGAATAAAACTGAACTGCAGGCATTTCTGGGACTGCTTAATTTTTACAATGTTTTCCTGCCCCAAAAGGCGACTGCAGCGGAGCCTTTGCATAGGCTTCTGGACAAGGCGCCCACCTGGACTTGGGGGAAGCGTGAGGAAGCCGCCTTCAGGAAAACCAAGGACCTGCTCACCTCGGATGCCGTCCTCATCCAATACAATGAGATCCTACCACTTGCCGTCACATGTGATGCCTCACCCTTCGGCGTCAGCGCCGTCCTCAGTCACACACTCCCGGATGGAAGAGAAGCTCCCATCGCCTTCTTCTCTAGGACACTCACCAAACCAGAGAACTATAGCCAGCTGGACAAGGAGGCCCTGAGTATCATCGCAGCAATGAAGAGGTTCCACGAGTACCTCTACGGCCACACATTCACCATTATCACAGACCACAAGCCGCTGCTGGGCATCCTGGCAGGGAACCGGGCCACCCTGAACATCCTATCTCCCAGAATGACAAGGTGGTCCAAATTCCTTGCCGCCTACAGCTACCGGCTCACACACCGACCCGGTAAGACGATCACCCACACAGACGCCTTGAACCGCTCGCCATTGCCTGACCTAGACATCGACCCAGCACCCACAATGACCACCCTCAGCATAGAGACTCTACCCGATCTACCCATAAGCGCATCAGACATTGCCCGAGAAACTAATAAAGACAAACGTCTGGCATGGGTGTTACATTGGGTAGAAAAAGGGTGGCCAGAAAAAGACGACGATGAAGCATTCAGGACATTCCAGAACCAGCAAACAGAACTCTCACTACAAAAAGGGTGTGTACTTTGGGGGGATAGGGTTGTTATTCCGGAAAAGCTACAAGGGAAGGTATTGGAGGTGTTACACAAGTGGCACCCGGGCATAGTTAGAACAAAAACCCTGGCCAGAAGTTACGCATGGTGGCCAGGGATGGACAAGCAAATCGAGGCCTGGGTGGCAAAATGTGAATGCTGCCAAGAAACCAGACCGAGCCCTCCCGCGGCACCAATCCTGGAATGGGAAACCCCCAGGGGCCCATGGTCCAGGATCTACATAGATTTTGCTGGGCCCATTAAGGGACATACATTCCTCATAACGGTAGATGCTTACTCCAACTGGTTGGAGGTAAGCAACATGAAAACCACCACCACGGAGGCCATGACCAAGGAACTTAGCAAGCTATTCGCAACCCACAGCCTCCCAGATGTCATCGTGTCGGATAACGGGCCCCAATTCACCTCGGTAGAATTTGAAAAATTCGTCATGGAATGGGGCATATGAGATGCACTGACAGCTCCGGCACATCCGGCAGCGAACGGAAGGGCGGAACGGATGGTTCAATTTACAAAAAAAATCATCCAAAAAATTGAACACGGGGAAATCCAAGAAAAAATAAATAAAATGCTTTTCATACAACATATAACCCCGAACACGACAACGAACAAAAGCCCGGCAGAGCTACTAATGGGGAGGAAAATAAGGTCCCCACTCGACAGATTGCACCCCACATACAACCCGGAAAAAACCCCAAACTCCTCTAGCAAGCACCAGTCCTTTGCACCAGGCGACGCCGTCTACGCAAAGAACCTAACCGGAGACCCACTGTGGGTACCAGCAACCATAACCCAACTAACAGGTCCCCGCTCGTACCGGCTGCAAACAACTGACGGACGAGCATGGAAACGCCACATCGATCAACTAAGATCGAGAACAATCACAGGAAATACAACCGACACGCATCCAAACACAGACAATCCCCTTAATACAAGCCAAGAGGAGAGGGAATACCCCGGGAACCAAAACCCAATAGAAAGAAACCAGCAACACTTACCGACTGACAGCCAGCTTGAAGCCTCACCAAGAAGAAGCAGCCAGGCCAGCTCAACCAGCCCAGAAAGACTAGGCGGGAGCGGCGAAAACCACAGCTCAACTAGCCCGGGTAGACCGGGAGGAAGCTGCGACAAGAGGCCTGGCGACACCTTCCAAGCGGTTCCATCGACGAGGCTGAGAGCAACAGAGAACCCGACTGAACCAGCCAGGAGCCAAACAACAACTAACCTGCGCAGGTCCAGTAGGCAAGGACGGAGCCCCGCCTACTTACGGGACTATGTTACGTAGGACCAAACCAAGAGGGAGGGGTGTTCTGTACGGTCATTTACATTCTTGTAAATGCCGCGTGGTGATTGGCCAAAGCACGCAGTAATCCGATTGGTCAAGCGAGCCGCACTGATTGGCCTGCTGCGGATCTCCCGCGATTGGTGGAAACTAACCGCAGGAGATTCAAAGTGGTGCCATTGGTCGCGGCTGCCATGGCTTGGAAATAAAAAGCCACTGTTTTTCTTCCAGAACCCGAGCCATTCTCTGGACCAATAAAAGAGCTGAACCAAGTCACTGGGTCCTGGACTCCTTGCCGCGACGGACACAACAAAAAACATTCACTCCTCTCACCAGGCTTAAGTCTAGGAAAATAATTTTCCTAGACTTAACATAGCACAGTCTTATGATTTAGAATTCTAGATGAAGAATGGTGATTAAGACGGGTGACTTTCAATAACGACAAACCAAACAGATCATGCAGATCCAACAAAACCACTTCCAGGAATGTAACTGCACTGAAAAATATGGAGCCACCTGAATAGAATCAGAACAGGCCATGCTAGAAGTAGGGCAAAGCTCTTTAAGTGGGAATAACTAAGAACCTGCAATTCTCTCAGCTGTGGTGCTCTGGAACAAATTATAACACATATAGTTCAAGAATTTCTCCTCAGGAAATTTCAAGGCACCTGGGATGATCTCATCACTGCCGCAGTAGAAGCAGTTAGATCAGAAGTGTCAAACTCGCAGCATCAACTAGTCATCATGTGATATATTGTGACTTTTTTCCCCTTTGCTAAACCGGGGGGGGGGGCAGGGCCAGTATGTGACTCATCCAGCCCGTGGGCTGCGAGTTTGATAGCCATGAGTTAGATGATTACCTTCTCAGATGTCAAATTATAACTTCTATCCTATTGCAATTCTATGGCTCCTTATTATGGTGATTTTATTATGGTTATATCTGAATTTAATGTTTTATCTCCAAAATTGTATTTTCTCACTCTCTCTCTCTTATCATCTGCTCATGCTTTATTTAAACTAAATGTATATATCAGTGATTGTATGACCTCTGCAGATGCCATGTGTTAAATAAATAAATAAAATAAACATTCATTTCATAGGTTAATAACTGATGAATTCATCAATTCAACTTCTTGACTTGATCTGTTCCTATTCTGGTTTTGTCGAAGCAAAAATAGTTATTGAATCTGACTGAATGCAACCTATTGATTCAACCTCTTATGTATTAACAATAGGGAACTAATGGATGTGATTTATGTCTATTAAAGATAGAACAGGAGTAAAAATCCTTCTGTTCATCTTGCCAATGTCTGAGCCATCCTGGTTTTCTTACTTCATATCACTCTCATATACAAGCTAGGCAGGTGAAGTGGTAGGGGGTGTTTGCCCAAGGACCCCTATTGGTTGCCTGTTTGGTTTTGAAACCCATTTCCTATATCAAAGGGAAGCATTGTAACTATTATGCTATTAAGTCTATACATATACATATACATATACATATACATATACATATACATATACATATACATATACATATACATATACATATACATATACATATACATACATACATATATACATACATATATCTATATCTATATCTATATCTATATCTATATCTATATCTATATCTATATCTATATCTATATCTATATCTATATATCTGGCATTCAGCTTTGTTCGGGTATTTTCCCACGTCATAGTAGTGGTGCTTTTAAAGTTGTAGCAACGTTTCAGCAGAATCTCATCTGCCAGATGAGACATGTAAGTACCCACGAAAACTTAAGAAAACAAATATATATATATATATATATATATATATATATATATATATATATATATATATATATTATATATATATATATATATATATATATATATATATATATATATATATATATATATATATATATATATATATATATATATATATATTTGTTTTCTGAGTTTCTCGCGGGTATTTATATGTGGATCTTTGGTTATTCAGGTTTTCTCCCACGTAAGATTGGAAGTATCTAGGCAACGTTTCGATGAAGTCTCATTCATCATCTTCAGGCTTAGTCTTCAGCTCTGTGCTTCTCAGAGTGATGTGAGCTTGCAGCTGCTTCTTCCTTTTAATTGCTAGTGGGGGTGTGACTTGATTGGGTCGGGGCTTGGCTGTGTTCTGATTGTGTGTGTGTGTGTTCTCATTGGTTGGGGGTTTGGCTGTGTTCTGATTGGCTGGAGGCATGTTCTGTTCAGGTGGGGGCTTGGTTGTGCTCAGGTTAGTCTTAGTTGCTGGGGGATTTGAGCTGGTGAGCTGTGATCTTGCTGTTTGGCTTCGAGTTCGTGATCATGCTGCATCTTCATGGTGGGGGTCAGTTCGCTTCATATATGGCTCAGAGGGGTTTGAAGTGGGTAGTGATGCAGCTGCAGTGCAACTTCTGGTCCGTGGTCGTGTCTCATCTTCTGTGTGGGTGTGAGTCTGCTTTCTATGTGGAAGTGTGGTGGTGGCATCTTGTGTGGCTCTCAGGGGTGTGGGTCTGGTGTCATTCTTCATGTTAGGTACTTGTCTGTTCATGAGGGCGGTTTCCAAATGGCTGGTAGGCGGGAGGTATCATCTCGTTTATTCATGCTGTGTGGGCGTTTTTCTATCTCTATGGCTTCTCTGATTATTCTGCTGCTGAAGTGTTCAGTTTTGGCGATAATTCTGGTATTTAAATAGTTCTGGAAGTTAAAAGGATAGTTCTGGCAGTTAAAAGGAAGAAGCAGCTGCAAGCTCACATCACTCGGAGAAGCACAGAGCTGAAGACCATGCCTGAAGATGATGAATGAGACTTCATCGAAACGATGCCTAGATACTTCCAATCTTACACGGGAGAAAACCTGAGTAACCAAAGATCCATCCATCCATCCATCCATCCATCCATCCATCCATCCATCCATCCATCCATACATACATACATATATAACTTTCTCAAGATTTCACGGGTACTCACATGTATAGCATTCAGCTTTGTTCGGGTATTTTCCCATATCATTGTAGTTGTGCTTTTAAAGTTGTAGCAACGTTTTGACATACACACACACACACACACACACACACACACACACATATATAAATATGTGGATCTTTGGTTATTCGGGTTTTCTCCCGCGTAAAATTGGAAGTATCTAGGCAACGTTTCGATGAAGTCTCATTCATCATCTTCAGGCTTGGTCTTCAGCTCTGTGCTTCTCAGAGTGATACGAGAACCTCAGAAAACATATATATATATACATATATACATATATACATATATACATATATACATATATACATATATACATATATACATATATACGTATATACATATATACATATATACATATCTGGCATTCAGCTTTGTTCGGGTATTTTCCAACGTCATAATAGTGGTGCTTTTAAAGTTGTAGCAACGTTTTGGCAGAATCTCATCTGCTATCATCAGTCTTCTGTATTGTGTTTGTCTGACAAACCTGATGATAGCAGATGAGATTCTGCCGAAACATTGCTACAACTTTAAAAGCACAACTATAATGATGTGGGAAAATACCCGAACAGAGCAGAATACCATACATTAGGAAAATATACATATGTACAAGCTGCCTTTAGTGCAGCTTGGCTTCGGGTAAATGGACGGCTATCATTAGTTAGGAAGCTGGGTTTCATCTGGGTGCCTGGTTGGGGTGTGTTTGAGCTAGAGGTATCAGGGGGGATCTGTTTGTGCCCAGGTGTTTGCCTGGCTTGTGGTGTGGAGATTTTTTTGTTTGTGAGTGCAGGCTTCCAAATGATTGACAGCCTGGTGGAATCATCTCTTCTGTTCATGCTTGCTGGTCTTTTTTCAGTCTCTATGGCTTCTCTGATGATTCTGTGGCTGGGATTTTCTATGGTGGCTAGGGTTTTGGTGCCATTGAAGTTGATGTTATGACCTGTGGCTTCCATGTGTTGGATGAGTGAGGAAGTGTGTTCCAGATTTTTGACTGCATTTTTGCGTTCATCCAGGGGGGTGCTTATTCTTCTATTGGTCTGTCCAATATATGTGGCCAGGCATGATGCACAGGGGACTTCATATATGCCTTGGTTTTCCAGGTCAATTTTGTCTTTGGGGTTCCTGAGGATGGCTGCTATTTTTCTGTCTGTTTTGAAGGCAGTCTTGATGTGGTGTCTGTATAGAATCTTACTAATTTTGTCTGTAGTGCTTCTTATGTAGGGCAGGACAGCTGTTCCATAGGTCTGTTCATCTTCTGGGTCTCTATTATGTCTCAGTGTGTTTTTGTGGATCAAGTTGGTGATTTTGCTTTTGTGGAAGCCATTGGCTGTCAATATTTTAGTCAGGGTGCATAGTTCAGTCTTAATGTGTGTCTTGTCTGCCAGGCGTTTGGTTCTAGTAATTAGTGTTTTAGCCACGGAGTTTATCTGTGCTGGGTGGTGGTTGGATTGGGCGTTGAGGTAGCGGTTGGTGTGTGTTTTCTTCTGGTATATGGTGTGTCCTAGTGTGCCATCTGTTTTTTTGTAGATTAGTACATCTAGGAATGGTAGTTGTTTGTTTGTTTCTGTTTCCATGGTGAACTTGATTTTGGGGTGTGCGCTGTTTAGGTGTGTTAGGAAATTGTTTAGGTTTTCTTGTCCATGGGGCCAAATCACGAATGTGTCATCGATATATCTTAACCATGGTTTGGGTTTGAGGATGGCATCCATTTACCAGAAGCCAAGCTGCACTAAAGGCCTCCAATAAAGTAACACAATGTTGCCAGCCAATTAAGATACAAAAAGAGCCCCCCCCCCAAAAAAAAACAGACAGAAGATATTAGTAGCAGAACACAGCAAACTCCAAGACCAATAAACACAGACCAAGACTCTCAACCAATCAGGATGAAGGAAAAACCATTCTGTCACAGCAATAGGCTGCCCCAAATTTAAATCTGAAACCACTGTAAAAGTCTGACTCACAGACAAACACTATACAGAAGCCTGATGATGGCAGATGGGATTCTGCTGAAACGTTGCTACAACTTTAAAAGCACCACTATTATGACGTGGGAAAATACCCGAACAAAGCTGAATGCCAGACATGTAAGTACCCGCGAAAACTTAAGAAAAATATATATATATATATATATATATATATATATATATATATCTGGCATTCAGCTTTGTTCGGGTATTTTCCCACGTGGTGCTTTTAAAGTTGTAGCAACGTTTCAGCAGAATCTCATCTGCCATCATCAGGCTTCTGTATGGTGTTTGTCTGTGAGTCAGACTTTTACAGTGGTTTCAGATTTAAATTTGGGGCAGCCTATTGCTGTGTCAGAATGGTTTTTTCTTCCTCCTGATTGGTTGAGAGTCTTGGTCTGTGTTTATTGGTCTTGGAGTTTGCTGTGTTCTGCTAGTTCTGTAAGTTTTGACGTGGTTTCACTATTCACTCGTCCCGATAAAAGGGACCCTCGAAATCATCAAAAATAAATACCAACCAGCTAAACACCTCATGGAACTAACAGAACACTGCTTAACCAACACATATTTCATATACAAAGGACAAAGATACAAACAAATTGAAGGAGCCCCCATGGGATCACCTCTGTCACCTGTCATTGCAAACCTGTTCATGGAAGAATTCGAATCCAGAGCCCTGGCTAATGCCATACTCAAACCCAAACTATGGTTAAGATATATCGATGACACATTCGTGATTTGGCCCCATGGACAAGAAAACCTAAACAACTTCCAAACACACCTAAACAGCGCACACCCCAAAATCAAGTTCACCATGGAAACAGAAACAAACAAACAACTACCATTCCTAGATGTACTAATCTACAAGAAAACAGATGGCACACTAGGACACACCATATACCAGAAGAAAACACACACCAACCACTACCTCAACGCCCAATCCCACCACCACCCAGCACAGATAAACTCCGTGGCTAAAACACTAATTACTAGAACCAAACGCCTGGCAGACAAGACACACATTAAGACTGAACTATGCACCCTGACTAAAATATTGACAGCCAATGGCTTCCACAAAAGCAAAATCACCAACTTGATCCACAAAAACACACTGAGACATAACAGAGACCCAGAAGATGAACAGACCCATGGAACAGCTGTCCTGCCCTAGATAAGAGGCACTACAGACAAAATTAGTAAGATATTATACAGACACCACATTAAGACTGCCTTCAAAACAGACAGAAAAATAGCAGCCATCCTCAGAAACCCCAAAGATAAAATTGACCTGGAAAACCAAGGCATATACGAAGTCCCCTGTGCATCATGCCCGGCCACATACATTGGACAGACCAATAGAAGAATAAGCACCCCCCTGGATGAATGCAAAAATGCAGTCAAAAAGCTGGAACACACTTCCTCACTCGTCCAACATATGGAAGCCACAGGTCATAGCATCAACTTCAATGGCACCAAAACCCTAGCCACTATAGAAAATCCCAGCCACAGAATCATCAGAGAAGCCATAGAGATTGAAAAAAGACCAGAAAGCATGAACAGAAGAGATGATTCCACCAGGCTGTCAATCATTTGGAAGCCTGCACTCACAAACAAAAAAATCTCCACACCACAAGCCAGGCAAACAGCTGGGCACAAACAGATCCCCCCTGATACCTCCATCTCACACACACCCCAACCAGGCACCCAGATGAAACCCATCTTCCTAACAAATGATAGCTGTCCATTTACCCGGAGCCAAGCTGCACCAAAGGCCTCCAATAAAGTAACACAATGTTGCCAGCCAATCAAGATACAAAAAGAGCCCGGGGTTTCCGGTTTTGCGTGGCTTTGGGGCAGCAGGAATTCGCGACAGCTCGCGATTCCTGCTGTGCTAGCCGCCGAGGTACCCCCGATCCAGATGGGTCAGGGGGATATGACTGCCCTGTAGGGACAGCTGAAGAGAGAGGGGAGTCAGACAGGGGGTTGGGGGTGTCGCAGACCCCCTCCCCCTCCGGAAAACCCCCTTTTTCCCAAGGCAGTGGAGCGGCGGTCAGCAATGGCCGCCACGAAGAAGCCAGCAACCGGGTAAGATTGCGCTGGAGGAAGTAAGAAGAGTGAAAGTGCTGTCTGAGCCGGGTCAAGTAACATCTTTCAAATTGGTTGGAACTGAGCTGTCTGAATTGCTGGAGGATACATTGTACCCCTAAGAAGATCGAAAGCGGCGGAGAAGCTGTTAAAGGGAACTTTTTTTTTTTTCTTCACTCTCCCACCCCATGGAAACAGCAGATATGTTTGGATATATTGGACATTGAAAGTGAATTGTTTTGAGAGTTGAAGCTAAGGGACAAAAGGTTTTTTGGACATTGAAAAACTTAAGAAATTGGAAAACCCTTGTTGGAGGTATGGATTTCTGATTATTTAAAATTGATATTGCAAGTGGGAAAAAAAATTGGAGCAGAAGCTGAAAAAGGAGGAGATTGCCTCGAATCCCAAAGAAAGGTATATGGTAATTGGACCTCTTTGATTAAACATTAACCCCAGAAAGAGAAAGAGAAGAAGGAAGAAAAGTATTAATTTTTGGAATTTTTTTTTTTTTTTGAAATATTCTTGATTAAAAATATTTGTGGTTGTTTTGGGAAAAGTTTCTTTTTTCATGATGGCATCGCTTGTGGATGAACTAAAGACTGAATATCAAAAATATAAAAAAGAAGATACTTTGGGCAGTTTGTTTCAATTCTTAGAAATGGCGTTATGTACTTATGAAAAGTTGACTACGCAGCAGAAGGACTGGGACAAAGAAGAAGAGGAAGCCATCTTTGATGAACAATGGGTTCTTTCCGGGGAGGAGGAGAAAAAGAATAAGAAAAAGGGGATTTTAAGAATTATAAAAACAACCAAAAAAGAGAAAAATGAGCGGAAAGGTGGAGGCAAGGTTAGAAAGCAAAGGAAAGGGAGTAAGAAAAGGGAGGAGGAAAGACAAAGGGGTAGAAAGGGCAAGGAGAAGAATAAGCATGAGAGAAAGGGGGGGAGGAGAAGCCTCAATGAGGGGAAGCAAGATCTAAAGAAAAAAAGTTTATTCAGAGACAATGGGTGAATTTAATTTAGGATAAAAGAGGGATTCTGGAGGGTACATAAGATTGTGTTTTTTATATGTGTATTTAGAGTATAAAATTCATTGTGTAATTTTAGAATCTTTTAAACAGAACCCCAAGAAAAATTGGTATATGAAGTACTTTTAAATTAGGGTAATGAGTTAAAGGTGTCACTCCAGTTAGTGTATAGGAGAAGTATAGTAAAAGAAAAAAGATGAATGGATAGTTGGAAATAGAACAGACAAAGAATGTTATTGAAAATGGAAATAAGATATGGAAGGATATATAAAGGTTTTGTTATTTTTTTTTTTTTGTATATTGATAAAAGGCAATAACATTTTAATCAATAAGAAATAATTTGGATGAAAAGGAGAAACTGGAATAAGATATGAAGTTAAATAGATAAAGTAAATATTGATATTATAATTTGGAATCATTGTGTTCTATTGGTTTGTTCTTTAATTATTATTATTATTTTTTTAGGAAAGAATTTATAAGCTGTTATGCCTTGATTGTTTATGCACTGTTTTTGTAAAATTGATAAAATTGGTTTATATATATAAAAAAGAAAATGATAATAAGATATGGAAGGATATATAAAGTGAATATGATGTTTGAATTTGTGTCTGTGTGAAGAGTTTCAACCCGGGATCAGGCAGCCTTCAGAAAAGATGTTTTAGTTTTGTTTATATTTTGTGTTTTGTATGTTTATGAAAGGCAATAAAATTTTAATAAGCAAGAAATATAATTTGGATAAAAGGAGAAGTTTGGATAAGATATGAAGTTAAATAGATAATGTAAATATTGATATTACAATTTGGAGTTATTTTATATGTTCTATTGGCTTTCTTCTTTAATTATTATTATTATTTTTTTAGAAAAGATTTTTCAAGTTGTTATGCCTGGATTGTGTATTGTTGTTTTTTTTTGTAAAATTAATAAAATTTGTTTTTTTATAAAAAAAAGATACAAAAAGAGCCCAAAAAACAGACAGAAGATATTAGAAGCAGAACACAGCAAACTCCAAGACCAATAAACACAGACCAAGACTCTCAGCCAATCAGGATGAAGAAAAAACCATTCTGGTACAGCAATAGGCTGCCCCAAATTTAAATCTGAAACCACTGTAAAAGTCTAACTCACAGACGAACACTATACAGAAGCCTGATGATGGCAGATGAGATTCTGCTGAAATGTTTTGTAACTGGAAAATTGATTTAGATTACAATATCTTTTCCCTCAAGGAATATCTTTGTTTTAAAGGATTCCAGGGAAAACACTGCTCCTTAAAAAAGTTTGGTGGTAGTCTTGCCTATTTGAAAGCCAAAGTCCTACCCTAAGGCACTCAATTTTTATATCAATCAATTTGTATATCAGAGGAGAAAGAACACTGTTTTATAATATGAAATTAAAAAAGAAAGAGGTAGAGAAAGAGAGTTTGATTCCCTTCCCCCAACGTGCATAAGTATTGAGCCTCTAGTACATTAGAGGTATAATAAATTTATTTCATGTGTGTCATGACACCTGGCACTGTATAGATTTATATTATTCAGAATTACTGCAGCTACTGGCCATTATTCCCAATTATACCAATGTTCAGTGACTGGAGAATGTGACAAGACTGGAAATTAACTACAAACTGAACTCTAACATGCAGTCTGCCCATTCCCTCTCATAACTTTTGTTTTACAATGTATAATATGGGTCTCAAAGTACTGAGATTGTGCACCCCAATTTTCAAATGCTACTTCAGAGAAAGGGAAAGCTAGATTACCAAAGCACCAGGTAACAATACTAAAACCCTGCTTGTAAAATGAATACAAAAATTCAATTACTGACTTACACAGAAAATCCAATCTGAGCTTAAAGCTACTTCATTGAGTTTCAGACAGTTTGACTGACAGTGCCCAGATGTTTTGGCAGAACACACTGCAGGCTGCTATAGAATGTGACAAGCAAGGGAAAGTATTTTGTCAAAGCAAAGTGATTTGTTAGCACTCTTTTTCTAATACACCAAATTTGTAATAGCCTTAGCAGTAATGATTGGTCCAAAATTAGCTCCACACAAGAGGTGGCTTGCCTCCAATCACTTCCCCAAGCATGTTCCTCTTGTGTGCTGCTCCAGGGTCTTCTGGTCAATGGACCAACTGGCCCATCTGTGAAAATCAATCGGAGCAGCAATTTCCTCATTCACAAATAGAAAAGTCAGCCAGATGGCAGCCACTCCAGAAAGCCATGATTCTAAAGAGCAACGAGAGTGGGCCAAGAGTGCAGCAGATGCTGATAGCTTTGTTCTGCCTACTGGTAGGCCTGGTCTGGAATATTTTATAAAATGGATAGAGAATAGCTTGTCTTTCACTCTGGAGGGGGAAAACTATTCCCAGTTGAGACAGCAACTGATCAGGCTTGGAATAAGTCTTCTAGAGTGGTTTTATATCATAAAAGATACATAGCAAGTCTCAACCTTACTCCCAACCAGATCATCCTTGATTGTGCATTGCAGGAAATATGGATAATGTTGTGTATGTACCATAGTTAATAAAGTATGAGCTTGAGGTAAAGTGCAGGGTTCTGACCTTGCACTTCTGATTGGCTGCTAGGCGGCCAGATCGGATTGGTTAGTTCTTAGGAATCCGATTGGCCCTTAACAGAGGATTATTATTGGTTTAAAGAGCTAGCGTTCATAGCTCGCTATTGGACAATTCTCACAAAGGTTGCCTATATAAGGCAGAGTTCACTGTTATTGTTTTGAGAAGTCACTATGCAATAAAGAGCTGAAAGTTCACATTCAAAGACTGTCTCCATTTACTCCAACCCATGTCCAAGTACTTAACAGATAAGTTAGACCAATGGTCCCCAAACTTTTCTGTACCAGGGACCAGTTTCACACAAACACTTTTTCAAGGACCGGGTAGGGGCGTGAAGGTTCCAATAACAGTAAATAAATAAGCGATGAACCTGTAATTTACTGGCTCATTTTGCAAGGGCTAGCTTGCATTGCTGATGCAGGATAAATACGCACCAAAGAGTCAAGCGCAGAAGTTAGGCGAAGGCACCCAGAAGCAAAAACATATTTTTATATATATTTTAATCACGATTATTCATTCTTTGTGGCCCGGTACAAAATGATCCATGAAATGGTACCGGTTCGGGGCCCGGTGGTTGGGGACCCCTGAATTGGACCATTTGTCAATTAGGTGATACAAATATAAAGGATGTAATAAAAGTAATGGCCCATAGGCTGGTCCATAGGCTGATCATATATCTAAGATCACACACAAATACCTAAACTGCCATACCCCTACATACAAATAGAAAATGTTACTGTACTTAGGAATGTTCAAAAGTCATGCTTCAAATGATCAAGGAAGTGTTTAGAAGAAAATAGGAACCCTATGCAAACATTTAATGCAATTTAATAATAAATTTTCTAAGGGAACTGACTATTGGTACACCCTGTATATGAATAGATTTATTTGAAGAATGCTAAATCCTTCTCTTGTTTAGGTCCCGCACTTGTTAAATATACAATCTCGACATGTTTTATTATGCATCATTACTGCTTGTTAAACCATTTGGGACATTTAAATACGTCTTCTTTCTCCAAAATTACAACTAAAGTATATTCTATGACTATGAATTATCCTAAATCCATTTAATCACTTTGTTATCATATCATTTCCACCTTATATTATGCTTCTCAGTTATTCATATACTGTAAGTTCATTTCTATAGGTTTTAGCAGCTCATTGAAAATAGACATCTTTTGGGGCTGGATTATTTTCTTTTCAATTGTCAAGGAATGCCGTTAGTAGCTGATGATATGAGTATATGATGATTCTCTGTACAAAACATACATATTTATTTACATATTTATTTCTTCAAACTAAACCATGGTAAAAGGCACAACAGTATGTCTCACCAAATTTTGTCAAGATTTATGATAATAGTGATAATAATGAAAATAGCAAATTTTCATTATACAAATGTCAGGAATTACATGCAGTTTATTGTTTTCTTCTTTTTATGATTGATTGGCTATGTGGCATCATGTCAGTATCATTTTTAGCAACCGCATAAATAGATCTGCCCCAGGAGCACCTATTCCCATCCTGGCCATTGAGGTTTTCCAATAGTTTAATATTGCTGTCACATTTGGCTACATCTATCTTGTTGGTGATTATTTTGTCTTATTTCTTTCATCTTTCTTAGCCTTATGGACTTCTTAAGGGTGCTGGGGTTTTGCACAATGTGTATACAATCTGATAGTCTGAGCTTGGTCATTTATACTTCAATGAGAATGTTAAAAAGGCTTATTCGAAGAACCATTTGTGGGTTTTTTTTCTTGGCTGTCCATAGTATTCAAAAGAGCCAGTATTCTTTCTATTGTATTTCTTCAGAACTCTAATTTTGATTTTTTTAAAGTATATTTACTTTGCTTTATCATAACAGGTCAAATACAAAACAAGAAAAAAAAAACATTTATCCAGTGCTAACAACAAAAAATGTTGTACAAAAAAAGAGAAAAAGAAGATCCAAATACCAAATAAATTTAACAATTAACATATAGAATCTACCCTGGCTGGATTAGAATAAATTCTCTCTCTCTCTCTCTCTCTCTCTCTCTCTCACACACACACACACACACACACACACACACATACACAAAGAAAGAAGAAAGAGCAATCAACAGGTTAAGCTAAACATTACATTAACTTTCAAATCCCTCTGTTAATCATCTGAGATTGCATTTAGTGTGTAGAAAGTTGCAAACGGTTTCAGGTCTCTAATAAAGCTGTCAAGTCTCTGATCTCTGATCAAAGCAGTTAATCTTGCCATCTCTGCTAATTCAGTCAATTTCAAAATCCATTCTTCAACAGTCGGCATGTCTTTTTCTTTCCAGTGCTTGCCAAGTACAATCCTCGCAAGCCATCACCATATGAAGAAATAGTGCCTCAAATTGTTTTTCAACAGATTTGTCCATAATGCCTAAAAGAAAAGCTTCAGGTTTAATTAATATTTGTATCTTAAATATTTTCTGTATTGTCATTGTTATGTTTGTGCAGTATATTTTCATATATTTGCAACACCATCACAATTTTTATTTATACAGAGTGTTATGGAGTAAACAATCATTTGCCCAAGTCTGATCTTGAAAGACATAGTCGTTATGGCATCTGGATATCTTTTCCAGTGCTTTTATTGCTAATCTAGGAAGGACTAGAGTAATATATATATATATATTATTAGTAGTAGTATATATGTGTGTGTGTGTGTGTATACATATTTAAATAAAGAAAATAATTACTGCCAGTCAGATTGCAGACTGGATTTTCAGCTGTTTACCCATCCAAAAGTTCAAACTAAAGTCTGAAGGATATTTTCTGTATATATTTCAATTACTAATTCAGTTGAAATTTACCACAACAATGAAACTTAATTTAGGTCATTTCAGAAGATTCAGAATGCAAAATGTGTTGTTCAAATTAAAAATGAGATTATAAGGAGAAACATATTAATACTCTTTTTGTGTGAAGAAATATTTGAAAATAAGTCTGGGTTTATAGCAAGAATGGTCATCATTTCACAAAAAATAATAGTTTGTGTTGAGTAATCAATTCATATGTGCAAAAGTGGTTATTTAGAGATGCTAATTTATTCAAATTTCAAAATGTAACCACTGATGAGGCAGTAAACATGGATTTGTATCTGAGAATTTAAATGAATTGTTTTGGGCTAAAATATGAATGTTCAGGAAAAAAAACCTGTACATTCATGATATTTTGGTAAAGAATTTAATATGGATTTTTGATAAGTTTTTCATATTCTTTGTTTTTATAAATAAATTTTATTAATTATACAATTAAAACAAACCAACTACACATAAACAAATGAAAGAAAAGAGAAGAAAAGAAGGAGAAGAAAATAGGAAAAAAAAATAGAAAGCAATTAAAAACATTCTCATCTTCAACAGTTTGTAAGATCTTTTTTTTTTTTTTTGATAGCAGACTTTAATGCCATCGTTAATGTTAAAAAAGATTATATTAGTATGGAAGGGACTAGGGAAAAAAAAGAGAATTCTACCAAAAAATATTTTGATTTAACACAAGAGACCAGTATGGAAGACATATGGAGAAGAGGAATCCAAATGAGAAGAAATTCATGTTTTATTCTAGTCCACAAAAATCATGGTCCAGAATCAATATGGTATGGGTCAATGGGGCAATCGAGAAAGACATTAGTGAAGTAGAGATAATGCCCGATATGTGGGCTGATCATAGCCCGGTTAAAATTACATGGAAAGGACATAATAAAAGGAAAAGAAGATGGATATTAAATTCACAAATAACAAAGGAAAAAGAATATATCTCAAGAATGAAAAATGAGTTAGAAACATTCTTTAAGGTTAATCTAAAACAACATACTAGTATACAAAATTTATGGGACACTACAAAGGCCTTTGTGAGAGGCATATCAATAGCCTATATAGTAAGAAAAATAAAGAAAAATGGAAGAAACAGAATGAATTACAAGAAAGGATTAAAAAATTTGAATATGAGCTCCAAAAAGACCCAAAGAATATGGAAGTTAAGAAAGAAATAGGGATGATTAGACAAGAACTAAATTTGATAGATATTGAGGAAAATGCACGTAACTTAAAAACTCTTAAACATAATTTCTTTGAATCATCAAATAAACCAGGAAGGTGGTTGTCCCATAAATTAAAAATAGAGAAAGAGAAAAGACTAATTCAGCAACTCAAGGATGAGGAAGGGACAGTGTATTATCAGATAGAGGAGAAAAAGAGAATTGCGCAAAGGTATTTTGACGAGCTTTATAAGCAAGAAGAAGTTATGGAAGAAAACATTAGATACTATTTGGAGGGAAATGGTCTGAGCCCAATCTCAGAAGAAAACATCAAAATACTTAACAAAGAAATAACATTAACAGAGTTACAAAAGGTGATACAAAAAAATAAAACACCAGGTCCGGATGGTCTACCAGGAGAACTATATAAAAATTTATCTGAAATATTTGAACCAATATTACTGGAACTACAATATATAATGAGGCATTAATACAAGCTAGGCTTCCGAGGTCCTTGTCCAAGGCATACATCTCCTTAATTGCAAAAGATAGTACCAATCAACAACTAATTGCGAACTATAGGCCAATCTCGTTGCTAAATATGGATTATAAGATATTTATGACAATATTGGCAGAAAGAATGAAACCAATTTTAAGTGAACTTATACATACAGAGCAGAATGGTTTCCTGCCAAATAGACAAATCAAAACCAATATTAGGACAGTACTAAATTTGATTGAATACTACGAAGCTTACCCAGAAAAACAGGCAGCCTTAATTTTTTTAGATGCACAAAAAGCATTTGATAATCTCAATTGGAAATTCATGTTATATCAAATTAAAAAGTTGAATTTTGGCACTAATATAGAAAAAACATTATAAGAAATATACTCAAATCAAAAAGCAAGTGTATTATTAAATGGAGATGGCATTGAAGATTTTGAAATTGCAAAAGGAGTGAGACAAGGGTGTCCATTATCGCCTCTGTTATTTATCTTGTCTTTAGAAATGTTGCTAGCTGCAGCCAGACAAAACCCAGAGATTCATGGAATTAAAATTACAAATGAGGTATATAAAGTTCAGGCATTTGCCGATGACCTGGTATTTATTGCAGAAGATCCAATGAATTCGGAAAAAATTGGGGAAATGGCAGGATTTAAAATAAATAAAAATAAAACTAAGATGATAGTCAAAAACTGTACAACAAAACAGAAAGTAGAATTAAAAAACATAATGGGACTGCAAATAGTAAAAAAGGTGAAATACCTGGGAATTTGGATATCACCCGGATGATCATCACTAAAAGAGGATAATTATGTTAAACTGATTAAGCAAATCAGAAAAGAATTGGAATTATGGGCCAAATTAAAACTGTCTATATTAGGAAGAATGGCAACACTGAAAATGAATACTTTACCAAAACTAATATATCTTTTCCAAATGATCCCAATTAAATTTGGGGAAATCTTTCTTTATAGAACTAAATAAAATGACATCTAAGTTGACATCGAGTCCCAGCCGCAAAAAACAACACCAGACCCAAAACAACACATGACACCACCACCAATCTCCCTCACCAGACGCAAACCCAAACCCACCCCATAGACGGTTTCTGGGATGGCATTTCTGGACTGTCCAGAAACCAGACCATAGCTGCATCACCAGCTCCCACACACCCCGACCCCTAAACCAAGCAAACTGACACATGCCATGAACACATAGCCAGGCTTCAAACTCGAAGCCAACCCAAAACCCGGAATATCACATCACAGCCACTTGTTCAGGATATCACATCACGGAACTCAGGAGGTTACACAACAAAACCTCAGGATGTCACAAAACAGCCAAGAACTGAGGAGATTACAGCACAAGACCCAGGATGTCACAACAATAGAACTCAGAAGGTCATCACACAGCCCATTACCCAGGTCATTACAACACAGGAGATGGATAGACACACAGCCAATACCTCACCCTCACATGTTCTTACAAAAAAGCCAGTCAATCTGCAAACACCAACTCCATCAAACAATCAAGAAATGACAACAAAGCCAACCTCCCCACCAATATATATAGGGAGAAGGCAGCTCCGATTACACTTTGCTTGCACAAGCATGAAGCCGAAAGCACCAGCGTGAAGATGATGAGTGAGACCTCATTGAAATGTTGCCATGGTACTCTCAATCTTACATGGCAAAAGACCCGAACACGCCAAGGCCTGCATACTTGTACCCGTAAAAATCTATGAATATATGTATGCCAATAGAATCTTGACTGTAATTCAAGTTATTGTGATTATGACCAATGAGGAATGAGGTATATCTGTTATATTATCCCACCACACACGAACTTTGTGCCAATATCATCTGAATGGAACTAGGAAACATACCCAGGGCACTCATTCAGTGATATGAGCTTTCCCTTGAGATTTGATTAGTTCTGATCCTGTTAGCCTTTTGTAAAGCAAAAGAAACAATTTGTTTTTTCCCCTGGGCACTCAAGTTGTGATGTTACATCTTAATAGAGGGAATGATGTAATTTGATGGCCAGATTGTATGTTTGTTCGCTTTGGGATTCTCTGCAAAAAGGGACTGTATTCAAATGGACCTAAGCAATATCAAGATTCATTATATTTTTGGAACAATGGGCAGAAAGGAAGAACATTGGCAGTTTGGACCATATTGAGGGAATGGCAAAGATTATGAAATGCCATTCCAAGAAAACTTCTCCACAGTCATAAGATTGTTTTAGTTCTGACATACTGACTGTGATTCTTATCTCTCATGGTTTGCATGGCTGTATTGCATTCTTAGCGTATACTGAAGAGACAGAAAAATATACTCGTTTCTTTGAAATATAAAAGAGTATACTTTTGCACCTTGTAATAAAATGGGTATCAAATAGTTTTGGAGATGCAATATTTTCCTTGATCCAAATTGTAGGAGAAAAGCTGTGCCAATCTGAACTATGAGCTATGTAGCAACTTAAAGATGAAAAAATTGTGACAGTAAGTTTCATATGCAAGAGAGGCATCTCTCTGAAGAGAAGGTTTTTGCCAAAAGAGCTTGTCGTACATGTACATACAGCCAGTTCATCTTTAAGAAGCAACGAGAAGCTATTTTTGCTTAATATTCACCAACACAGCACATTAGTGTACAAATTATTTGAACGTGTACAAAAGAAAACAATCATTTTAATGACAATACTCACCATGCATGAACGATGCCAAGAGCCAGCTGGATTGGCAGTTCCCTGTTGAGAATGATATCATTCTGCCATTAGCTGAATGGCAGCCAATAAAAATCCATTGCCTTTGTGTGGCAAAGTAGCTACACATGATGCATGATTCTGAATTAATGCTCTGTGAACAGCTCTTTAGCCTGTGTGTTTTCAGTGATATGTGACCATAGGGATGCAATCCTTTGACAGACTTGCATATGGATCTTGTTAGCGATAGTTATTGCTTTGCAAAGAACGTAAGTGTTTAATATTATCCTCTTTAAATTTCAAAAAATATGTGTAGGAAACCAGGACCTTTGCAATAGCAATTAATAACCAGATGTCATGTTTACTTCACTTGCTCCCCTTCCCAGTCAAGGTTGGCAATTAGGTACTGAAGCTCAGATCATTGCTCAAAAGGGAGGTGGAGTGGAGGACCTGTTTCAGAGTTTAACATATGGATCGTATCACTGCCAAATATACTGCCTGACTGGCATTAATGCAAGAAGTATATGAAGAAAGGACAAAAAAGTTGTTTTAGAAGCAGTGGCAAGAGGAAAGAGAGGTAAATAGTGGGTAGCAAAATTCTATTCCCATTCCACTGTGCCCAGTAGTTGCTTTGTCTCTTATTTTAAAAAAGCATTGCCCAAAGCATTATATTCTTACGTTGTTTTGTTAAAAAAAGGAATGCCTGTGTAACAGAGTTAACCGGAATAGGTTAAATTGCTAGCTGTTAAAACTGAGTTTTGAAATTTGACCTTCCCTGGTCTTCTGCAACTTTGGACAAATAGTAATCTATTATTATTTGGAGCCATAATACTATGTACTAAGTTTGGAATACAGTAATAGCAGGCACTATTATATCACAGTGGTTATCTATTCAAAAGGACTATGTAGCAATACCACTCAAAGCATCACTTTTGGGGATCATTACTGTGTTTCTCCAACAATACGGCCTCCCCCAATAGGAAGTCCCAGCATGTTTTATAGGCATGAAATGAAATTAAGCCCCTCCCCCCAAATTAAGGTCTATATTAAGCATGAGAAATGGGGATGAATGGTGGGGGGGCTTGCCGTTAGGAAGGACTTTTGTTGCATACCCGGATATGGTGCTGCCTGTGTTGACTTCGGCGTTGGTGGGGCACTTTGTATTGGGAGACCTTCCACCACCATTGCTTTCCCTTCTCCCCATGCTGCCATGGTGTTTGGCACAGCCACGCACGACCAGCCAGGGCTCCTCCCTGCAACCAGAGCCCGGCAGAGATACTTGGCTTCAGGCGCTCCTGTTGCCGCCTTCTCTTTGCCTTCAAAGGCAAAGCCAATTCTTTTAAAAACGACGCCCTACTACCAGTACGACAAAGCCTCCCCTGCCTGAGAGGGCAGCCCAACCCCATGTGGGGAGGTAAATCTCCCAGGGCCGCAGTGCAGGATCGGCCCACCCTGGGAGAAGCACCCAGCCGCCATCCCTGCCTGGTGCTGGGCAGAGCATGAAGAGTTTCACCTGGGGTGCCCAGAGCAGCTGACAGGCAGGCCCTCCTGCCTGGCGGCAGAGCTCTCACCAAGGCAGTGAGCGCCTCCTCACTGGGCCCTCCACTCATCCCACCAGGCCGCGTCAGAGCTGTGTGGGCTGGGCAGAGCCAGGAAAGCAACTTGCAGATGCGCTCCCACCTGCAAAGAGAAAGAGCTGGGCTGACCCAAGCTTGGCTTCCTTCTCAAGTCTTTCCAGCCCAAACCCAAAGGGGCCAGCAGGAGAGGCTGCCTGAGCCAGTCATAGCACCCACCAATCCGCGGACAGGGAGGCAAGGTGACAGCAGCGCTGCTTCCCTGGCCGGTGGGTCCAGTGGAGAGAGCCCAAAGACGCCCATCCTTTCCACCCCTTGCCCAGACCGTCCCTGTCCCCAGGCATCTCCAAACATGCCGGCAGCTCCAAATGCTGCAGTGTCATGGGCATCGGACAGAGGCGCTCACTCAGCGGGGCTCAGCTTGGAGGAGGACATGGCGCAGACTATGATTATGCCCATGGATGGGTGGATGCTATCACTGCCTCAGGCGGCCTCTCCCGGTGGCCCCTTCAGGTTCAGGCTGGAGGGACTTGGGAAGGAAGCCAAGCTCGGGTCGGCCGGCTCTTTTGCTTGGCGGGCGGGCGTGTACCCGCAGCTCACTTTCCCAGCTCTGCCCAGCCCATATGGCTCTGGCGGGATGATTGGAGGGTCCAGCGGGGAGGCATTCCCTGTCTTGACTAGAGCTCCATTGTCGTTCAGGAGGGCCTGCCTGTCAGCTGTGCTGGGCGCCCCAGGTGAAGCTCTTCATGCTCTGCCCAGCACCAGGCAGCGATGATGATTGAGTGCTTCTCCCGGGGTGAGCCGTTCCTGCGCTGCAGCCCCAGGAGATTCACTTCCCCATGTGGGGTTGGGCTGCCCTCTCGGGCAGGGGAGTCTTTGTCGTACTGGTAGTAGGGCATCATTTTTAAAAGAATTGGCGTTGCCTTTGAAGGCGAAGGGAAGGCGGTGACAGGAGCGCCTGAAGCCAAGTGTCTCCTCCGGGCTCCTGTTTCAGGGGGGAGCCCTGGATGGCTGCACGTGGCTGCACCAAATGCTATGGCGTTGCTCTAAACGCTGCGGCAGCACGGGAAAAAGGGAAAGCAATGGTGGCGGAAGGTCTCCCAATACGAAGTGCCCCACCAACACCAAGGTCAACATCCAAGCCATCACCGCCCACCTGCCCGAGGATTCAAGGGGGGGAATTAAGTCACCCCCGAAAAGACGGCCTAGCTGTTTTTTCGGCAGTCAAAAAGAAATAAGGCCCAGCCTTATTTTGTGACAAACATAGTGGGATGATAGTTTTTCTGCATTTAAGGGTCACAGAAGATACTTGGAAGCATCTGCACATATTAACAACACTTTGGGGGTTTTTTTGTGAATCCTTGGGGTTCTCCAATATCCAGGCTCTGTCCAGTCATAGACTCTAATAACAATGATTTAATGTTAAGAAGAAGAAAAAATAGCTCAAGGGAAGGGTGGATGGTAACAAAATATAAACTGCAATTTTATATTAGGGCATTCTGTCCTTTAAAAACAAGGGTTGAAACCAATGGAAGAAAATGTCATTTGTAATGGAGATTGTTTAAAAAAACACCTGACTTTATTTTGTATGTGCATCTTTGAGTCAGTATTGACTTCTACTACAGTATTTGATACTCTGAGCTTGAAGGTGCATAAAGAGGTGCTATGGATGTGTGTGTGTATGTTTGTGTGTGTGTGCCTTCAAGTCAGTGCTGACTGCCTGGATAAGTCCATGCAATTTTTTTGGTAAGATTTACAGAAGTGGTTTACCATTGCCTTTTACCATGGTCTCAGAGAAAGGTTTTGTGTCTAAAACAGGACTAGAATTCATGCTCTCCTGGTTTATAGTCCAGTGCTTTAAACCACTGCATCAAACTTGCTCTTAGTCGAAGACCTACTTTATCCATGCTATATTTCTATAGACTTTTGATTGAGTCACAGGATGCTTTTCAAATGCATTGAAATATTCTCACATAGAAGTTAGCTTAAGGTGTCATTGTCCCTTGAACTCTTCTTAACCTTGAGCTTTACGTGAATGGTTATTTTTTCACATTTTATTTATTTATTTTGTCAAACAATTATTAGATAACAGGTATAAGTATAAACATAGTTATAAATACATGAAATGGATACGAATAAGAAAAAAAAGAAAAAGAAACAATAGGACGATGGACGGCACTTTATTCTTATATTCTAGCTTACAACTTGCAGAAAGAACAGATTAATTTTTTGACAGTTATTGCAAACCTCCCTGAAAATCCTTTTTCACAATACTGAAGACAAAAATTAAACCCAAAAAGACTGCTTACATTCAATTTTATTTTGTATGCTTTTTATGTGAAATGTTTTAGAATCAGTTCATATAGTTAAATCTGTCATTTACACCTCAGCAGCTTTGTTCTTGTGAATGACATTTCTAATTATTTAATCTTGTAACAGCAGAGCTATATAAACCTACAAATTCCCTTTTGGAATATAAGTTGATGATCTATGCCCTTCACAATATGAGGCATAAATCTGTATTATTATTATAGATGAACATTTGAATATAAAAGATTAAATGCTCTATAGAGCATTTCTATAGAAGAATGTAAAATGTGTTTTCCATCGTAATTATTTAATTCAGGCACCTCACAGAACATTACTTTAAGAACACCAATATTCACTTAACTTGTTTTGCTTTAAATTCTATGGATCACCTTTACATGAATTTATATAGGGTGTCATATTTACATGGTCTATGAAAGTACCAATATACCTAACCTTCTTTTTTTTCGCCATAAATTAAAGATAAAAAAGGTTATAGAAGACTTATATCAACCTTTATCCCTCTCAAAAAAAAAAAAAAATTACCATTATGGTGAGTCATATAGAGTGTCTAGAAGACAACATGTGGGCGCAAATAGAATCACAGACAGGAATAGAGTGTAATGATGAGATTTTTCCAAACAAGTAATCTGTCCATCTCCTAATCTTCCTCAATCCAATTTTCTGAAATACCATTGTCTGGCCTGACTAGTATTCAGGTTTGATATAACTATTGTTTGGAAGGTCTGCGGAAAGTCAACACTTGAAAAATTGCGAGTCCCGATAATATCACTGGATGAGTACTTAAGGAGTCTCTTATTGCATCAGGCTCTGGATCCATCATGTTTTTAAGACTGCAATCATTGTACCTTGCTTAAAAGTCTGTGCTGACCAATTGGCCCCCATCTTCACCCAACTCTTCAATAGATCACTAGAGATGTGCTATGTTCCTTCCTGCTTCAAATGTTCTACCATCATCCTACCTCCATCAAGGAACTGAATAACTACAGACCAGTTGCTCTAACATCTGTAGTTATGAAAATCTTTGAAAGGCTTGTGCTGTCCCACCTGAAAACCATCATGGATCTGCTGTTAGATCCCATGCAGTTTGCATACCAAGCAAATAGATCGACAGATGATGCTGTTAACATGACTCTGCATTTCATCCTACA
This sequence comes from Hydrophis major, assembly GCA_033807585.1. Lineage (NCBI taxonomy): Eukaryota > Metazoa > Chordata > Lepidosauria > Squamata > Elapidae > Hydrophis > Hydrophis major. The sequence continues at coordinate 129,522,505 of CM066331.1, forward strand.
ACACCTTGAATCTCCAAATACCTACGCAGGGGGGTAGACTTCAGTTCAACATTCAATACCATCATTCCAGACACTCTTCTAAGTAAATTAAACCAACTAGCTGTACCTGCACACACTTGTAAGTGGATCATAAGCTTTCTAACAGACAGGAAGCAGCAGGTGAAGCTAGGCAGAATCACATCCGATACCTGTACAATCAGCACAGGGGCCTCCCAAGGCTGTGTGCTATCTCCACTTCTCTTCTTCCTATATACCAATGACTGTATCTCAAATGATCCATCTGTTAAAATACTGAAGTTTGCTGATGACACAACAGTGATTGATCTCATTTGAGACAACGATGAATCTGCATACAGACAGGAGGTTATACAACTTGCCTTGTGGTGTAACCAGAACAATCTGGAACTGAACACACTCAAAACTGTAGAAATGGTGGTAGACTTTAGAAGAAACCCTCCCATACTACCATCTCTTACAATACTAGACAACACAGTATCAACAGTAGAGACCTTCAAATTTCTAGGTTTTACTATATCACATGACCTAAAATGGACACCTAACATCAAAAACATCATCAATAAAGCACAACAAAGAATATTCTTTCTGCGCCAACTCAGAAAGCTCAAACTGCCCAAGGAGCTGCTGATACAGTTCTACAGAGGAATTATTGAGTCTATCATCTGCACCTCTATAACTGTCTGGTTTGGTTCTGCAACCCAACAGGACAGACACAGACTTCAGAGGATAATTAGGACTGCAGAAAAAACTCTTACTACCCACCTGCCTTCAGCTGAGGACCTGTATACTGCACGAGTCAAAAAGAGGGCTGTGAAAATATTTACAGACTCCTCACTATTTCAATTCCTTCCCTCAAAACAATGCTATAGAGCACTGCAAAACAGAACAACTAGACACAAGGACAGTTTTTCCCCGAAAGCCATCACTCTGCTAAATAAAAAATTCCCTCAACACTGTTCAACTATTTACAAAGTGTACACTACTATTACTGGTAATCTTCTCATCACTCCTTATCACCCATCCCCTCCCACTTGTGATTGTAGGACTGTAACTTTGTTGCTTGTATTCTTATGATTTATATTGACTGTTTCCTAGTATGATTTGAATGTTGATTGTACCCTATGACTGTCATTAAGTGTTGTACGTTATGATTCTTGATTCTTAACGAATGTATCTTTTCTTTATGTATACTGAGAGTATTTACACTAAGACTAATTCCTTGTGTGTCCAATCACACTTGGCCAATAAACTATTCTATTCTATTCTATTCTATTCTATTCTATTCTATTCTATTCTATTCTATTCTATTCTATTCTATTCTATTCCATTCCATTCCATTCCATTCCATTCTATATACCTTAATGATTACTGTCCAATTGCACTCACTTCCATGATGAAGTGTTTTGAGAGATTGGTGAAAGATTATATAGTTTCATGCCTTCCCCCTACATTTGACTATTGCCTATTGGAAGAACTGCTCTATAGATGCTCTTTCCTATGCACGTCATCTTAGCTTGGCGCACCTGGAGGAGAAGAATACTCATGTGCGAATGCTGTTGTTTAGTTTGGCGCTCAGCATAATCATTCCTCAGCATTTGGTGAACAAACTGGGCCTATTAGGTTTTACTACTCCCTTATGTAACTGGATACTTGATTTCCTTATTGATAGGCCCAGTTTGTGCAAGTTGGGAGAAAAGTTTCCAACTCCATCTCCTTGTGTACAGGTTCCTCACAGGGCTGTGTCTTGAGCCCATTACTGTTCACCTTGATGACCCACAACTGCTGTGACAAATCTGTTATGAATCATATTATGAAGTATGTGGATGACAGGGCATTGGTGGGTCTTATCTAGGATGACAATGAAGAAGCTTATAGGGAAGAGGTGAAGGCTCTGGTGAAGGCTTTTAGTGCAATAAAAGTAATAAAACAAAGGAAATCATTGTAGCTTTTAAGAAGGGCCAGTATAGATTCCACTCAGAGTCAAGGATGCAGCTATAGAGGTGGTCAACAGTATTAAATATCTGGGGGTACAAATAATTAACTATTTGAATTGGTCTCTCCACATATCATCCTTAGTGAAGTGTGCAAACCAATGTTTGCATTCCCTGCATCGGGTGAAGAAAGCATATCTTTCTCCTTCTGTCCTGGCCACTTTTTACAGAGGTATGATTGAGAGTGGTTTAACAAAGTGTATCACTGTTTGGTTTGGAGGTAGCAGCAATGCCTCAGATAGAGGGTCCATACAGAGAGTGGAAAAGGACAGCTGAGAAGATTACAGAAGGCTCGCTTCCCAATATTCAGGATACTGCTTATAAGTGCTATGTGCTTAGAGCTTGTAGCATTGTTAGAAACCCCACACACCCACTTCACTGTCTGTTTCTGTTGCTCCTCCTTTGAGAAGGTTTTGAAGTATTTTTAGTGGGACTAACAGATTCTGTAACAGCTTTGTTCCTTATGCTATCCCATCTGGTAAGCTTGCAAGATCCGCAAGGTAATAATTCAGGAAAAAAGTTACACTGGGAAAAAATAAATCATAGCACATGCCCCTTTACAACTTCACCAATGTCTGGAAGACATTGCACAAAGGATATGGTACAAAGGAAAAGTCATTTCACTGTGAAAGATAAAGGACTTTAGTAGTAGATCTTAAATATTTAAGAACTAGAATTGAAATATATAGGACTGGAAAAATAGACAATGATAGCAAAGTTACTGTCAGTTAATTAGAAATCAGGAAAAGTTAAGATATAATTGTAGAAACATGGCTATCTTCATCGTTGTCGTCATCATCATCATCTCTAAAACCACACAATATCCAACCTATTATAATGGTAGATTGTTAGTTTTAAATTATTCTTTTTCAGTATGTCAGTTGCAAATACTCCCAGAAATCTGTGTGACAATCACACAGAAGAAGAAAACAAGTTGACTTCTGCTTGTTTTCATATTTGTTATCACAAAAAAGGAAAAAAAGATAGAAAGAACAAGTCAATTCTTATTTGTAGAGTTTGGATGCCATAAGGCTGAATTGATGCTTGGGAAATAATGTATACAATAGGTGCTAAATGTTCATATAATACTTTTCTGTATGCATCATTGTCATTTTAATTCTGCTGATTATTTGCCTACAGTCATTTGCCTACAGTCAAGTTTGATGTATACTCCCCAATCACTTTTCAATATATCTTGTTTGCTATTGTTTTGGACAGTTATATCTAACTTCACATCCAATGTCATTTGCATGTTCCCTATCCTTGCATCATATGAATGTGATTTATAGATTTGCATTGATCATGGTAACATAAAACAAGTTTGGAGTGAGGATAGTACTTCTAATTTTACCATGAAAGCAAATGCATTTGTTTGGGTTTGCAACTCATATACATATAAATACATAATAAAAATAAAAGCTTAATAAAGTTATCTCCTATCACCAGCTTACTATCTTCCATTTTGAATTCCAATTTTAAAAATCTATTTATACGAACTACTTGTGAAAGTTAACTTTGGTAGTAGATAACCTGAAGCTTCAGGAAGTTTAGTATGACTCTCCATGTTTGTGTGTGTATGTGTGTGAGAGGGAGGGAGGGAGGGAAGGAGGGGGAGGAGGGAAAGAGTTTGTGTGCCTTCAAACTAGAGTTGCCTGTTGATGACTCTACAGTCATCAACTAAATTAATATCCCTACAGTTCCTACAATTAAAGTCTCTACACTTTTCTTGGCTTGATTTTGGAACTGGTGTGTCATTACCTTCTTTCTAGGACTGAGTGAGTAGCTGGCCCAAGATCATCCAGTTGTCTTTGTGTCTAACACAGGACTAGTACTAAGTCTCCAGTATTTTAACTACTGCATTGAACTGGCTGTCAGTATTATGGATTAGGAGTAGTAAATAAAATACAGGAGTACTAGATTCAGCTCTTGTGCTTTAGTACATATTCAAGAAAATGATTGAGAAATGCAAATAATCAGATGCTGAGTATTTTAATACAGTTTTAGTAATATAAGGTAAAGTTTCATGGCTGTTTTTCATTGTATCCACTCTAGTTTTGCACTGTGCTTGCCTATTTGACCTGGTAAAGTATAGTAAATGATGCAACAAAGGCTCTGTTGTTCATGCAACTTGCAGCAGAGCCTGGTGCAGATTAAACTAATTAGTTGTGACTGATCTAAGGTCATCCAGTTGGCTTCTATGCCCACCACAGGACTAGAAACTTCTTATTCTTAATTGAGCATTTTAATTACAATATCATGCTCATTGTCAAATATGGGAAATCAATAATGATTAAAAGTATAACAATCACCAAGTTAATTTCTAATTCATTACAGTCTGGGTGTATCTGTTTTCAGGCTAGGACTAATAGATTGATTTTGGAACTTTCTCAGCTTATTTATACTATACTGTTACACTTAAGGGAGAATCATCATTTTGTTGAAACTTGAGGCATTCTTTGTGTGCATGTGAATGTTCCTGGGAGGGTAAATAAATGATAGGAATGGGCAAAGACTCCAAGAGTTTGTGTTCCGTGACTGTGTGCCTGTTTGAGAACCTGGTTGTGGCTTAGAAGTGAAAAGCATATACAGCTAGTTCTTGATTTATGACAGTAAGTTGCCTTCCCATTATGGTTCTAAGACATGACATCATAAAGTGAGCCATCACATGACTGACTCAATTTTATGACATTTTTGTGTGAGTCATTAAGTGAATCATCATGATCATTAGGTAAATGGTTGCTAAGAAATATCGCGGTTGTTAAGTGAACCCATTATTTTCTATGCGGCATTTTTCCCTTTTGGCAAAAACATCATAAATCGTGGTCATGGGACCATGGGACAATACAGACAGCTGTAAATTCAGGCTGGCACCCAAGTGTTTAATTAAATGCAGTCATGTGATTGTGGTGGGCAGCCATCAGAGTTTCTGAGCCTGATAAGTACCTTTAGATCCATTGTAATTAGAAGTGATCTGAGATTGACAATCTGTTAGACAAAGACAAGACACAGAGTAACCATTTTCATCCATACCCCACTGTTCCTTGGTGCTCATGCAGTGCTGAAAACTCCATGTGTTTTAATATTTCTAGAAGTTTGATTTTGACTGACTGCATATTCTTGACTGGTTGGACGTGATTTGGCTTCATGAGACATAGGAAGAACAGATAAATATAACTGAAAAACAGTCACAGAATTAGTAATTGGATACCTTCCAAATTTTCTTTTTGAAGGCGGATCATCAGTAGACTACAAATGTACAGAAAAAGAAATGTTAGTAATTCAGGGCCCAGATGAAAGGCAGCTCTGTTGTCTATGGGTTATGCAGAGTCTATTAAGACATGTGATTTACTTATACTTGAATTCTTTCAATAAGGTAATGAACTATAAAATATTTGTTGACAGTTCTCTCCATGTTTGCATCTAAATTTTGAAAGGAGACAAAATTATCAATCTATCTGTATGACTTCTGTTCAGCAGCAAACAGATTGTCTAAATCGTGAAAGAAATATTCAGTTATTGGAAGCATAATTAAGCAAATACCATTTATAAAATTAAGCTATAAAATGCAGGGTGTATTTATATGAGAGTGTAATTAATGAAGAACTCCAGAATGCAGTTCGATTGGTAAAGACAGGTGACACAGCAGTGAATATTTCTTTCAAACAATTAAATACAGTTCCCAATTTAAACATTGGCCTAACTGCAATTCAGGCATTATAGAACATTACATAGCAATATACTTGAATCAATTCAGATATATTTGTGCATACTCGCAAGGGATGGTGAGGATGTCTCCATCTGTTCATCAGTATTGTCTAATTTGCTGTGCTTTGTTTTCCTTAAAGTCAAAAGGAAAGTTGGTTGCCCCACTTTTACCCACATTTTATATCTCACTGGTACAATAAAATGGCATCTCTCTTTATATCAATCAATTATAAAGAGTTGTGTAATCACAACCAAGATTATTTGAAAAAGCAGTCATAAAACCTATTCATTGGATTATAAATCTATAAACTACATATACATCTGTAGTATGATCAGGGTCAGGAAGATGGTACATGTGTTATTAACTGGGAGGGAAACAACTTACCTTATGTGTGGCCAGAATCTGAAAATAACATTTAACACAACACAGTATTTAAACAAAATGGTTCAGTTGAGGGACTAATTGGGGTAGATTGCAGGGGTGACACCAAAATATAATTTTATCATATTTTATCCATGTCTTAAATTATTGTATTTTATTTCAATTTCATTTTAATTTGTATTTTATTCCAATTTCATTTAACATTGTATTTTATCCAATTTCATTTAACATTGTATTTTATCCAATTCCATTTTAAATTGCTTTTATCAAATTTTAGTAACAATTTGTTTCTGGAATTCTGCACTTTGATATGGCCCAAGGGCTAATCAATGAAGATTGAATTAACTGGGAAGGTACTGGTAATTTAAACTTCACTAGCAGGACCTTCTTTCAAGAATTTTCTAATAAAAAATTATTATACACAGTCATCAAATTTTAAAATGAGAATTGCTTCATATTATGGACAATCCATGTAGACTAACACTTGTTCAATTTGAAAGTAAAGTGAAGGAATATTCTCAGAGAGCAAGATCTTGGATGGGTTATTAATTGCCCTTTGATGGACATAATAGGATTGTTGACCACCGAGAAATAGAAGTTCTATATATTACTACAATGGAGAACAAGTAGATAAGAACTATCAGTTTATCCATGCTGGTTCTACTTTTGATACCCTGTCTGCTGTGTGGGATAAGGATGAAGGTGGCTTGGTAGTGTTGGACTTCATAATTAGTATTATATGGTGTGAACATGACTATATCGGTCAGTCTGCACTTCCTAATAACCTGTAAATTGGCTGGGGAGTATTATTTCTTCCATTACAGAATTGTTCTTTCAGTCCTAATCCCCACTTAGCCTCCACCTGACAAAGGGAAGGTGCTTTTTATTTAAATCTCAGAAGTACAGTACTTAGCAAACTTGGTGAAAATCCTTGGGGAAAAAAGTGTGGTTGTGTGAAAATCTTTCAGGTTGGGGAGGTTTCAGTAAGAAGTTCTTTTATAAAACCAATTTCTAGAGATAAAAAGAAATTTATTAGGAAAAGATATTACAGGAAAAACAAGGGAAGATAGCAATCACATGCACACAGAATTCCCAATAAAATCAATATAGTCGGTTATTTATTACATCTGTGAATAAGTTAGGTTTCAGTGCAAATTCAGAGTTTGTTGCAGAATCAGAGAGAACTTCTAGGCCTCCTGATTAAATATTGAGAGGCAACATCTTCTGTCTCATATTACTTTTTTCCTTTCTTTTGAAGGATATGATTGTCTTGAAAGCAATCTAGACCTCAAGAAAAAAAACTCAAAACAAATACTCTTAAGGATTTAAGTAATGTATTACTTAACCTTGAACATTCTTCAGTCAACCAAACGGCTTTCTTTTAATAAAATGTGGACTTCATCCTCTGATGATCTAGATGAATCTGAATAATTATGTTATGTTATAAGGATCTTGATTTTTTCCCCTCTACTGTATCCATAGATTTCAAGGATCTATTGTTCTCCCTTCAAAGCTACTATCTTTGAAATGCATGGCTAGAGCAAGTACATTTTGACTTCAGCCAAGATTTGCTAATGGGTCAATGAGATTAGGACTTCTTTTTATTAGAATAATATTACAGTTTTTTCTAGGTACACTGCTCAAAAATGTAAAGGGAACACAAAAATAAGACATCCTAGATCTGAATAAATGAAATATTCTTATTAAATATTTTGTTCATTACATAGTTGAATGTGCTGACAACAAAATCACACAAAAATTATCAATGGAAATCAAATTTAGCAACCCATGGAGGTCTGGATTTAGAGTTACACTCAAAATTAAAGTGGAATGATGCAATTTTGATGTAATGTCCTTAAAACAAGTCAAAATGAGGCTCAGTAGTGTGTGCAGCCTCCACTTGCCTATATGACCTCCCGACAATGCCTGGGCATGCTCCCGATGAGATGGTGGATGGTCTCCTGAGGGATCTCCTCCAACACCTGGACTAAAGCGTCCCCCAACTCCTGGACAGTCTGTGGTGCATTGTGACATTGGTGGATGGAGTGAGACATGAAGTCCCAGATGTGCTCAATTGGATTCAGGTCTGGGGAATGGATGGGCCAGTCCATAGCATCAATGCCTTCATCTTGCAGGAACTGCTGACACACTCCAGCCACATGAGGTCTAGCATTGTCTTGCATTAGGAGGAACCCAGGCCAACCGCACCAGCATATGGTCTCACAAGGGGTCCGAGAATCTCATCTTGGTACCTAATGGCAATCAGGCTACGTCTGCTGAGCACACGGAGGGCTGTGCGGCCCCCTAAAGAAATGCCACCCCACATCATTACTGACCTACTGCCAAACTGGTCATGCTGGAGGATGTTGCAGGCAGCAGAACGTTCTCCACGGCATATCCAGACCCTGTCACATCTGTCTCATGCTCAGTGTGAACCTGCTTTCATCTGTGAAGAGCAAGGGCACCAGTGGCGAATTTGCCAATCTTGGTGTTCTCTGGCAAATGCCAAACATCCTGCACGGTGTTGGGCTGTAAGCACAACTCCCACCTGTGGACATCGGGCCCTCATACCACCCTCATGGAGTCTGTTTCTGATCGTTTGAGCAGCCACATGCACATTTGTGGCCCACTGGAGGTCATTTTGCAGGGCTCTGGCAGTGCTCCTCCTGTCCTTCCTTGCACAAAGGCAGAGGTAGTGGTCCTGATGCTGGGTTGTTGCCCTCCTACGGCCTTCTTCACATCTCCTGATGTACTGGCCTGTCTCCTGGTAGTGCCTCCATGCTCTGGATAGTAAACTGACAGACACAGCAAACCTTCTTGCCACAGCTCGCATTGATGTGCCATCCTGGATGAGCTACACTACCTGAGCCATTTGTGCGGGTTGTAGACTCTGTCTCATGCTACCACAAGAGTGAAAGCACCACCAGCATTCAAAAGTGACCAAACCATCAGCCAGAAAGCCTAGGAACTGAGAAGTGGTCTGTGGTCACCACCTGCAGAACCAGTCCTTTATTGGGGATGTCTTGCTAACTGCCTATGCTTTCCACCTGTTGTCTATTCCATTTGCACAGCAGCATGTGAAATTGTTTGTCAATCAGTGTTGTTACCTAAGTGGACAGTTTGATTTCACAGAAGTGTGATTGATTTGGAGTTCCATTGTGTTGTTTAAGTGTTCCCTTTATTTTTTTGAGCAGTGTACTTCTTTTTAACCTTATGAATCAGCTTCTTACAGTCTGTGGTTCAATCTCCATGAACACTGATTCCACTGATGATTTGAATTAATTTTATCTTAGACTTGTAATTTTCACCAGCTCCCTCTGAACATTTTTGCTGCTTTACCCCGCACTTTATTAATTAGAGAGTAATTGGTCCACTGATAATGACAGATAATTAGCAAAATTTGAAGCCTGTTCCACATATGTTTTTATGTTCTTTTTTATTTCCTGCATTAGTATCAGTATATGTTATAATCTTGACTTTTCTTTCATCCTATTGCATATTCTAAAGCTCATTAATCTTCAAGAACAAGTATAGATCTATGGATATGCAAAACCTGTTTTGAGGATGAGCATATTTTGTTTGAATTCACCCTGCACTCTCTATAAAAACTTTCAGGAGAATCTGACAATATATCTTATCTCTGTTCAGTGATTTTTTAAAAAAATATAGTATATCCTATAGAATGCTTTTTAAAAAACCCTACTTTTAACTTTAGACAGGACAAGCTTAAAAGTTTTAAGTACAGTGTTTGTGGTATATATAATCTATTGAATTGTTGTGTTCCATAAAAGAGAAAATATTTTTCTGAAGTGTTCTTAAGCACTTCTACACAACCATCACTTTTATGTTTCAGTCACTAAAACAATCAGAAAATCTCTGAAACAAAAAATCCTTTACTTTCACCCTATGCAAAAGAGAAATAAAAGGAATTAAACCCTCCTTTTTCTTATATTGTCTACATTTATCTAGTGGTTGGAAAAATAATCTTAGTGATTTTGATTTCAGACTTTGCAAAAGCATTAGGCTACCTTTCTCTTTGAAAAGACTGATCAAGTAAGAAGCTGACAAAGTAAGATTTCTTGAATGGAGAAATGGATGACTTAAACATTCTTCAGGGCTGTAATATTTCAAAGAAAACATTAATCTGACTTCATATTTCAAAAAAGTGCAGCTGAAGCAGAACTAAACTGGTTCTGCTTTTGAATACAGTTCATGTTATAGAGCCACAGAGATATGGAACAGCTTTCAAACCTTGTTTAATAGTACTCTTGGCTTATGTAATCTTTCTGTTGCAGTTCATATCATCATGTTGTTGGTGCTGTAGGAACCGATTTTCAGAGCCAAGCCTAGCCCCAGATCAGAAGTATATGGAGATGTTGTTGCAGTATCCCTCATCATTACTATGCTGGTTGGTACTGCTGCTAAGAGAGTAATGAACCATTGTTCACTTAATTAACTCCTTCTATAAGTCCTTAGTAGCATACTGCTGTATAACTCAGTAAGCAATGGCAACTAGTAATTAATTAAGTTATTTTACTGAGGTTTATTCCCAACAGCAGAGCTGCACTACCTAAAAGTTACTTAATTTGATTTACTTCATGAGAAGTTGAAGTTCTGTATTGCAAATTACCTCAGGGGCTATCACAAAGCTTTCCTTCTTTCAGTTGAGTTCCTGATGTATTTAAACTGTTATTACTATGTCACAGAGGTGGTATTTAGCAGGTTCTGAACAGTTCTGGAGAAGCGGTAGTGGAAATTTTGAGCAGTTCGGAGAACTGGCAAATGCCACCTCTGACTGGCCCTATCCCTATCTATTCTCTGCCTCCTGAATCCCAGCTGATCGGCTGGGCCTTCTTTTGTTGCCCTGCACAGGAGAATGGAGCTGGACAGCAGGTTAGTGGGGTGGGGAGGGAATGGGGATTTTGCAGTATCCTTCCCCTTGATGGGAAGGGAGTGGAGATTTTACAGTATCCTTCCCCTGACATGCCCACCAAACTATGCCCACCAAGCCACCCACGGCTACAAAGCCACGTCCACAGAATTGGTAGTAAAAATTTTGGAATCCCATCACTGGTATGCCATTTCATTTTCTGCAGAAACTGGACTAATAATAAGTGACTTGTTTTTTTACCTTCTTTGAAAAAGTTAGGGGGCATATTGCTCTGAACTAGAGTGAAAGCTATCACAGTCAGTACTATGCAGCTCTTCAGGCAGACAAGAATAAATGAATGAAAACAGAAGTGAGAAGCTCCACATTTATTTTTACTTGAATATATATTTTTTGTTCACTGGACATTTGCGAAGGAGAATATGTGGGTTTTGAAGTGGACTGTAGCAGAGGTGGTATTCAACAGGTTCTGACCAGTTCTGGAGAACCAGTAGTGGAAATTTTGAGTAGTTCAGAGAACTGGCAAATCCCACCTCTGACTGGAGATTTTACAGTATCCTTCCCCTGCCATGCCCACCAAGCCACACCCATAGAACCAGTAGTAAATTTTTTTGAATCCCACCACTGGACTGCAGTGAAAGCAATGAGTTTGATAAAACACAGAGATCCCAATAACATTCTCTTTTAATCAGCTTAATATTCTCTAATGTCATTTTGACATCATGTGAAACCGGAGGTCAGAGACATTTTCAATGCATGAGGTCAAAAGCAATGTCATGCCAATGTGGTACATCCTTTGTACATACATCTTTATCAGAGGTGGTATTCAGCAGGTTCTGACCAGTTCTGGAGAACCAGTAGCAGAAATTTTGAGTAGTTTGGAGAACCAGCAAATACCACCACTGACTGGAGATTTTACAGTATCCTTCTCCTGCCACGCCCACCAAGCCACGCCCACAGAATTGGTAGTTAAAAAAAATGAATTCCACCACTGATCTTTATGTTGCATTTATGTGCAGATGGGAGCAGAAATTATATTTACAATAGCAACATTACTTTCATCATTTTGATAAAAGCATGGATCTCATGGATGCCTCTGAATAAAAAATTATGTTTCATTGTTCCAATGTGCCAATAGCTCTCACCAATGTATCAAGGCAGCTAAAAGCAGAAAGAAATGGTGCAATCTATTCTCTAGGCACATTCTAACATATTTGTGATTTCTTACATTCTAAGTGATGTCCCAAATTAGTCACTAGTCCTTAAAGATAATATCCTACATGTGTACATACCTGTTTTAGGATTGAATAGATATGGGCAGAAGTTAAATGACAATGTTTATATGTAACAGAAAAAGTGATACACACATATACACACCCAAAATAAGTACAGCAGCATGATATGATATCAAATTATCCCACAAAATGGAGTAACTAAAAGAAAGCCCCCATAACAATATATCAACAGGAAACAATTTAAGAATCTGTTTGCTATAGGCCACCATTGTCTCATAAATGCCCAGTGAATAAATATATTAGTTGTTACAAACTAAGCAAACTCGTTAGCTTACAATTCTAATAGTTTTACTTTCACAGCAGGCTTGTCAGGCTGCGCTCGTTCTAAATCCCAAGAAAGAAATACTCAGACTCCATGGTGTAGAGCAAAGTCATCCTTTTACTGGGAAATAAAGTGGTAGCTATAAAGCAATTCCGAAACTGAGAAATTGGCGGGTAGAATGCACATACAAAGAAATAGGTTTGCTCCCACCCCCCAAAGTTCAAATGATTCTTCCAATTAAAACTTTTGAATCAGCTCATGTGGTCATCTCCAGATGGTGATGAGGCGTCTTGTCAAATGACCTTGACATATTTTGATAAAAGTTCGCAGTTGCTCAAAAGAGGACAGAAGATAGCCAAGAAACGGAAAGTTAAAGACAAGAATCCCCCCTCCCCTTGCTAGCCCAGCACGGAATGCAAACACCTCCAGCTTTCTTCCCATCTAAAATCCCCCCTCCCACCGTTTCCATGACAGCCGAGAGAAACAATGAAAGAATAGCAGAAAGGCAGGAGGGGGAAGGTATCTTGAGGCTGACATTCGGACCCCCTAGAAAAAGGACATAAGTCCCTGAAAAAAAACAAGATAATTACATGTTAACATTATTGTACATTTCTATGGTTTATCAGGATATTTGGCATAAAATTTCTTTAACAGTTCAGGAGCTCTAAGGTCCTTTTCATTTACCCACTCAGAATGGGATGGAGGAAAGTGTTTCCAAGCTACAAGGTATTGGGTACGACCCCTCCATTTTCTAGAGTCCAGAATTTCTTGAATTTCAAAATGCTGTTCCCCCTCAATTAATATTGGCACGGGGGGATCAGACTGGGTCGGTCTCAAGGTACAGGTACGTTCTGGTTTCAACAAACTAACATGGAAAACAGGATGAATACGACGAAGAGTCTTTGACAAAGTCAGTTGAACAGTTACAGGATTTATAATCCTCTCAATGGGGAAAGGTCCTACATACTTAGGACCCAACTTCTTTGATTTTTGGGTAGTTTGTAAATACTTGGTCGAGAGAAATACTTTATCGCCCACTTGATATGACATCTGGGGAGCTCGCTTTCTGTCAGCAAATTTCTTATGAGTTTGGTGCGCCTCGTCCAAAGCTTTGCGGACGACTGGCCAATTAAGTTGAAGCTGAGATATCAAATCACTCAATGACTGGACAGTTGGGTTTTCACCAGGCAGTTCAGGTATGGGTACAAAGTCTTGCCCCGTTGTTATTTTGAAAGGAGTGAACCCCGTACTACTGTGAACAGAGTTATTATACGCCACCTCCGCAAAAGGTAACAGATCCACCCAGTTGTCTTGTTGAAAATTGATGTAGCATCGGAGGTATTGCTCTAGTACCCCGTTAGTTCTCTCGCAGGCTCCATTAGTTTGGGGGTGGTGGGTGGAGCTTAAGCTTTGGGTGGAGCCTATTAACTTCAAAAATTCCCTCCAGAAATTCGAGGTAAATTGGACTCCTCAATCAGAAACTACACGTTCAGGTACACCATGCAATCTGTAAACATGAAGAATGAAGAGTCTGGCTAGGGACTTCGCAGAAGGGATCTTTGAGCAAGGGATGAAATGAGCTTGTTTGGAAAACAAGTCAGTCACCACCCAAATGACCACGTGTCCACTGCTCTCAGGTAGATCTACTATAAAGTCCATGGAAATTTCCTTCCAAGGAAATTGGTCTGGCCACATTCTGCAACAGTCCTGGTGGCTTACCCGGAGGTCTTTTTGCTGAGGCGCAAATCGGACAACTCGCCACATAAGTCTCAATGTCCTTTTTCAAAGAAGGCCACCAAAACTGTCGTTTCACCAAATGTAAGGTCTTCACAAAACCAAAATGACCAGCCACTTTGGAATCATGAGTTTGTTGCAATACATGGCTTCTCAGATTTTTTGGTACATACAATTTCGCCCCCATCCAGGATAGGCCATCTCGAATGGTGCAGTTATTTGCATTTGCCAGAAACCACTCATCCGTCTTCAAAGCCTCCTTAAACTGTTCCATCAGATCAGTGGGTAGATCCCTCTCCTGGTTTCTTTTCTGTAACTACAGGGGCAGCCAGTTGTGTAGTGGACATGATTGGCCTTATCACTTCTTTACGGATACTGTTGTATTGAGGCATTCTAGACAAAACATCTGCCATAAAATTTTTTCCCCCTGGGATATATTTCAAGGAGAAGTTGAATTGCTTGAAGAACTGAGCCCACCTAACTTGTTTAGGGGATAGTTTCCAAGGGGTTTTTAAAGCTTCTAGATTTTTATGGTCAGTCCACACTTCAAATGGGTGTTTCGCTCCTTCCAAAAAATGCCTCCAAGCTAATAAAGCCCAACGGACTGCAAACGCTTCTTTCTCCCAAACGGCCCATCTCCTTTCAGTCTCAGTGAATTTATGAGAAATGTAAGCGCATGGTTGTAGTGTCCCCTTCTCATTCAATTGGAGTAAGACTGCCCCCACTGCTACATCACTTGCATCAACTTGGATCACGAAAGGGGCGTCCATGTCGGGGTGTTTCAGTATCGGTTCTGCAGCAAAAAGTCTCTTAAGTTTTTCAAATGCAGCTTGGCACTCCATAGTCCAATTCAATGGTTGACTGGGCTTTGGTTTCAATTCCCCCTTTGTTTTCAGGAGGTTGGTGATGGGCATGGCTATTTTTGCGAAAGACGGGATGAATTGGCGGTAAAAATTTGCAAATCCCAGAAAACTTTGAAGCTGTTTACGAGTTTTCGGCGGGGCCCAGTCCAAAACGGCTCGCACCTTTTCTGGGTCCATTTCAATGCCTTTGGGGGAGATACGATATCCCAAGTAGTCGATTTTTTCTTGATGGAACTCACATTTGGATAGTTTGGCGTACAGTTTGGCGGCCCTCAGCTTGTGCAACACAGAGCGTACCAACTTCACGTGGTCGTTTCTAGTCTCCGTGTAGATAAGAATATCATCAAGGTATACCAGAACCCCTTTGTATAAATGTTCGTGAAGCACTTGATTGATCAGTTGCATGAAAACAGCAGGCGCCCCCTGTAAGCCGAAAGGGAGAACATTGAACTGGAAACAACCCATTGGGCAGTTGAACGCAGTCTTCCACTCGTCCCCCTCCTTTATCCGGATTCGGTAGTACGCCTCCCTCAAGTCGAGCTTTGTGAAAATCTTCCCCTTTGCCAGGTGGGCTAACATGTCCTTCATCAGAGGGAGGGGGTACATGTTCTCTACAGATACTGCGTTCAGGTTTCTATAGTCAACTACCAGACGTTTGGAGCCATCTTTCTTCTCATGGAAGATCACAGGGGCCGCCACTCGAGGTCTGGCAGGCGTGATGAAACCCCGTTGCAAGTTCTTGTCGATAAACACCCTCAATTCCTCCAACTCCCCCGGTGTCATCGGATACATCTTCAGTTTCGGGAGCGTCATCCCCAGCAGGAATTCAATGCTACAATTGGTCGACCGATGTGGGGGGAGCTCGTCGGAAGCCTCTTCACTAAACACCTCTCTCAAGTCCCAATACTCCTTCGGGATTTTCTCCTCTCCTTCCACGTGTTCGGCACCCATAGAAGCTATCTCGGCGGGTACCTGGGACTTCAGATGGGATTTCTCCTCCCCTTCCAGATAGAGTTGCTCCTCCCCTTCCGGTGGCCAATCAGTGCGGATGCGTATCCACCCCTCTCTCCAGTTTACATGGGGATTCCACTTCCGAAGCCATGGTAGTCCCAATATTAGAGGCTGTTCCATCCCAGGGGCCACAATAAAACACAGGGTCTCATGGTGGTTTCCCATGGTCATCTCTAGGGGTTCTGTTATAAAACGTGCGGGGCAACCTCCCGCCACCGACCCATCCAGTTGGCAAAAGGATATGGGCGTTTTTAAAGTTCTCAGTCCGATGCCCATCCCCTTAACCACTTTCATGTTAATTACACACCTCGTGCACCCCGAGTCCAGTAAGGCCAACATCACTCCCTCAGTCCCCGAGGTGGGCCGCCTTAACTTTATTGGGATGGTCATGGGCCCTTGGTTAGGACTTACCGGGACGTCATCTTCCGAATCTGTCTTGTTCTCGTCAAGTGGGGTTGGAGGTCCCAGCTCCTCTCCCGCCAAAAGGGCGAACTCTACAACCTCTCTTGTCTTCAGCCCGGTCTCGCGGGGCTTGGTTGAGGGGTTTTTTGGCTTCCTCCCGGGGTCCCGCGCTTTCAGTGGGCTAACCTTTACCCGACAATCTGCCATCTGGTGGCCCTCCTTTCCACAACGGAAACGTGGTCTTGGCTCTTGCCGCCATCCCTCCCGGTTGGGGGGCTGAGGTCTCTCGGAGACATGGGGTGAGCGGTTTTCTCAAGGCAGGACCTCCCCTGCGTCTGTTTCTGGATAGATCAATGTCCACCTCTCCCACCAGCAAGTACCATGACTGTAACTCACGTGGGTCCCTTCTGGAGATGCACGTGTGGTATACATCTTCATTTAAGCCATCTTTGTAGGCTTCCACCAGGGCCTCCTGGGACCAACCTCGGATGTGGTATGCCAGCTGCCTGAATTCTTGGGTGTAGTCTGCCACCGATCTCCCCCCTTGGACTAGGGTCTTCATTCTGATTCTGGCCTTTCTCTCTGCCAGAGGGTCCTCAAACCTTCTTCTCAGTGCAGTCATGAAAACATCGAGGGTTTGCAGTTGGGGGGAGTTATCATTGTACAAAGTCACCACCCAATCTGCTGCCATCCCTTCCAGGGTTCTGGTAACGCATCTCACTTTCGCTGCTTCAGAGGTGAACTCCCGCTCAAATTCTGCCATATAACTCCCAACTTGTACCAGGAAAAATCCCAAATCTCTGGGATTTCTTCCAAACTTTACATCTGGGGGGGCAGGGGGCATCTTCCAGGAACCACCCCTATTGCTGGGGCTCCCCGGGCGGCAGCGGGCGGCTGCGCTGGCGTGGGCTGGGCAAGGGGGGGTAGAGGTAGCTTGGCTCCCCTGGGCTGATCTCGCTCCCTCTTCCCCCTCATACCTTTGAGTCGTGCCAGGCTCCTCAGGAACATCCATAGAGAATTTCTCGGCTTGATCCAGTTTGCCTTCCATCTCCTCCCCCTCCTACCATAGCCGTTCCCTCGCACCTTTTCGTCTTACAGTGATTCTGGGAGGAGGGGGGTCTTCAGGGTCTCTCCAACCAACCCCCAACGACGATCTGGGCATCTCGGCTGGGGTTTCTTCCAGAGTCAATTCGGCCAGCAGGTCAGCCACCGACGTCTCCGGTAGCGGCATCGGCTGCCCCCCCCGCAGCTCCCTGATCCTCTTCATCGCCGGTTGGAGACGACATGGGATGAAACCCCCTCGGAAGAAAAGTTGCTGCTTTCTCCGGGTGGGTTGATGTGGGAGTTTCGGAATAATGTCAGGCTGCGCTCCTTCTAAATCCCAAGAAAGAAATACTCAGACTCCATGGTGTAGAGCAAAGTTATCCTTTTACTGGGAAATAAAGTGGTAGCTACAGAGCAATTCTGAAACTGAGAAATTGGCGGGTAGAATGCACATACAAAGAAATAGGTTTGCTCCCACCCCCCAAAGTTCAAATGATTCTTCCAATTAAAACTTTTGAATCAGCTCATGTGGTCATCTCCAGATGGTGATGAGGCGTCTTGTCAAATGACCTTGACATATTTTGATAAAAGTTCGCAGTTGCGCAAAAAAGGACAGAAGATAGCCAAGAAACGGAAAGTTAAAGACAAGAATCCCCCCTCCCCTTGCTAGCCCAGCAAGGAATGCAAACACCTCCAGCTTTCTTCCCATCTAAAATCCCCCCTCCCACCATTGCCATGACAGCCGAGAGAAACAATGAAAGACTAGCAGAAAGGCAGGAGGGGGAAGGTATCTTGAGGCTGACAAGGCTCGTAAACCTGCACTTCTGATTGGCCCGCTAATAGCGGATCGTGATTGGTCGTTGTCAGCTGATCTGATTGGCTGTTAAAGGGTCGCCGCTGATTGGACGCTTTGCAGACTCAAATCATTGGTTGTTGTGACAGCAGCCAGCTCTATAAAAGGAGTGCTGCTGCCCTAGCCTTTCGCTCTGTTCTGAAGTCACTAATAAAGAGTTGGAGTCACTATTCGATGCCTCGTCTCCGTTCTTGCACCCACTCTCCCAGACTTTACATTAGTCATCCTTCTTTAAAACCTGATAGCATAAGGACCAACACACATTTGAAAATTAAGAATTTGCTGCCCCAAAGACCCAGTCTCTCATTTTTATTTAGAATATTTCATTACAGAAAATTCAGGTAAGAACATTTGAACAACAATGGTAAATATACCTGTATTTGTATTCTTTTTATCCTCAAAAAACTGAATTAGAGAAAAGAAAGGAAAAAAGAAAGAAACTAAATATAAAGAAAAACTAGCATACCTATGTTTCAGCTGAATTTTAAATTATTTAGTTTTAAAGATTTATCAGTTTTGCCATTGTATCAGAAGAGTGTCAATTCATCAAAGGAAAGTGAGTGAACCAGGGTTATTCTGGAAATACTTGGATTATAGAAAAGACACCATCCAGGGTCATTACACTATGGGGGGAAAGGTTATTATACAATTTTAGTGCCCAGATCAGCTGCAAAAAAATAGAGGTTTGAAGTGTATGGTTCATATGTCATTTAAAGCCATGTATCAGCATCTTGCATTGAACTTAGTCATTCACATGCAGCAAGTACCATGTTTTTATGAAGGTGACATATGATTTAAAATGATGCACTTGATGTCATTCATAATGTTTGCATTATGTATTTATGTTTTGGCAGCTTCGTCTTCTTTGCCTCTGCATTATAATGCTAATGGTGTTGTATCAAACAAGTGAAGCATGTTTTTCATTTCTTCCCCAAATATCATACATTCCCGAAAGAAGAGTTTTCTCTACCAGCATCCTAAATAGTAAACTATATAATCCTGTAGATTAGTGCTTTTTTATATCACATTTGAGGGTTCTGGTAAATGTTTACAACTAAGGCCGACGAAGTGAGAGGACTATTACCTTGTAAATTCTAAGTGCGCTAGAGTAGTGCCAAATATTTCCTGGTGAACTAAATTTCAAAAGTGAAAGTGCTTTGACTTCCTATAAAGAAGAATTGATTCCTGGTCTAATAGCAATTGCTGTTACAAATGCAGTCAGTGCACACATACTCTTCATCAGTGAAGAAGACTACATCCTTGCTGGTTCATAACATTGTTAGAAATAAAATCAGAAAGCATCAACAGGTATGCTTAGCAATATATTAGTTCTAGAAAGAAAATAATCCAGTTCCTCAAATTCTTCTAGCCTTATGTCATCCATCTCAATACATAATATGGAATGGAATGGAACAGAATATAGTACTTTTATTGGCCAAATGTGATTAGATACACAAGGAATTTGTCTCTAGGGCAGAAGCTAGGTATACATGCACAAAACAAAGTAATAACAATCATAATATCAAAGAAATAATCATAACAATGAACTAATATACTTAGACATAATGCAGTACTATGGGAATTAGATATTCAGCAAAATGATAGCACAAGGGAAAAAAAAAAAAAACTGTCTTTGTGCCTCGTTGTCCTGTTATGTCCTGAGGATTTATGTTCAAGATGTGAAGGTCTGTAGATATTTGCTTAGTCCTCTTTCTGACCTGTGAAATATGCAGGCCCTCAACGGAAGGAAGGCTGGTTGCAATATTTTCTTCTGCAGTCCTAACTTTTTGTTGAAGTCTGTACCTGTTCTTTTTAATTGCTGTACCAAAGCAGACAGTTATAGAAGTACAAATGAGAGACTCAATTATTCTTCTCTACAGCTGTATCAGCGCTCTTTGAACAGCTTGAACTTTCTGAGTTGACACATGAAGAACATTCTTTGTTGTGCTTTTCAAATGATGGTTCTAATGTTAGTGTCCATTTCAAATTGTGGGATATTGTAGAACTTCAAAACCTGAAGGACTCTATTGTTGATACTGTGTTGTCTAAGAGGTGGCAGAATAGGAAGGCTGCTCCTAAAACCCACTCTCATCTCTACAGTTTTAAGAGTGCTTATCTCCAAACTGTTCCAGCTGCATCGCAGGGCAACCTCCCATTTATATGCAGACTCAGCATCATTTTGAATAAACAATGACTGATGTATCATCTGCAAACTTCACTACTTTAATAGAGGGATCCTTAGTCATTGGTATATATAGAGAAAAGAATAATGTGATGGGTGCTCAATGTGATTTTCTCAAGCTTCACTTGTTTCTATCTGTCAGAAAGTTTATAATCCACCTACAATTGTGGGCAGGTGCAGCTAACTTAATCAGTTTAGAATGAAGAATTTCTGGAATGATGGTAGTGAATACCGAGCTGAAGTCCACAAAAAGGACATGTGCAAAGATATAGTACAGTGCCATATTAACAGCATCCTCTGCTGATCTATGGATCTATCTGTTGATCTATCTAGCAATGGATATGTAATCATTTTCAGGTTAGCCAGCAGTAACCTTTTAAAGATTTTCATAACTACAGATGTCAGAACAACCAGTTTGTAGTCATTCATCTCCTTGATGGAGAGTTTCTTGGGCACCAGGATGATAGTACACCATTTGAAACAGGAAGGAACATAACATTTCTCCAGTGATTTGTTAAAGATGGGGGTGAAGATAAAAGCTGGTTGATTAGCACAGACTTTCAAGCAAGTAGGAGTTAGTCCATCTGGGATTGAAAAGATTTTTCAAAATCTTTTGTCTATATCATGGGGTCACCAACCTTTTGATCCTCAGGGACTACCAAACTCATAATTTTAAATCCCGTGGACCAGAGGCCTTGGGAAAATCCCCAAAAAAGTCTGCAGGGAAATTCCCTACCCTGTTTCCTACCGATCGATCATTCTTTATTTGGGATTGCAGGTACCATCTGCAGCTCTGCTCTCGGGGGGTGGGGGAGAGACTTTTGGCTTCATGCAAAGAAAGCAGCAGAAGCAGCAGAAATCTTTCTTTCTCCCCCCACAAACTCTGCCAGAAATGAGTCTTTGTGAGACTTGTTGCATCTTGAAAGTGCAGCTTCTTGGAGCAGGGATGCCTTGCAGGGTCCCAAAGACTCATTTCTGGCAGAGTTTGGGGGAGAGAGAGAAAGACTTTTTCTGCTTTCTTTGTGTGTAGCCAAAAGCAGAAGAAGAAAGAAGTGGAAAGAAGTAGCCCAGTGACCAGGCAAGGCATGTGGGGTGAGTGAGGCAAGTTCCCCCGCTCTGCCCTTTCCCCCCTCCCCTCTCTACCCCATGTTGTTCGCTATGCAAACAACACAAGCCTTGTGTTCCCACAGGCCATGTGGGTGGTCCAGCCTTGTGTTCCCACACAGCCTGGATTAATTGCTTTGGGGTGTGCTATGGGAGTGACATTTCTGCGTGGACCATCAACATTTTCTTGTGGACCACCAGTGATCCCCAGCCCACTGGTTGATAACCACTGGTCTCTATATGACATAGACATTGCATATCTTTTTATACAAGGTGAATGTGTTTTTATAAACATGCTTCCATAATATTTTCTGGTTGTGTGATTTCCTTTTTTCTTTGACTTAGAATACAATGACTGTTCTGCTGTACAGACTGTGGAAGGTCAATAATTCAGACTCAAAGTTGATATGTTCAGGAAAAGATGCAAGTTCTTTTAGAAGTTGTTGACAGCTGTAACACGAATGCTTCTATATTTGAATCACCTTTACCCCCTCAAACCCAGATCACTGCACAGCTTTAATAGAGATAACATCAGTTCCAGAGAAGTGCAAAGTATAAAATTGAAGTGCCCATCATTATGACACTAATTCTCACTAATTACAGTGTGCAGATTATCAGTTATTTCATGAAAATGATTACAGGCAGAAGAATAACAATTTCCTGTTATGGTCAATTGCTCAAATTTGTCTAGAAACTACTTGAATTTAACAAGGGACAGTGACACAACTCTTCAGCAATTTATCTGCCTTGTTCTATGCATATGTTTTTTCTCTCTGATGTATCTCTTGATTGCTTTGAGGATTAATTTGCACGTTGTGAATAGACCACTAAAGTGAATCTGAAAGGAGACAGGATGCCTGAAAGAGCCATTAAAGTCTGAAGATCTATGGCGCTCCGACAAATAATTATCATTCAGTGTCATCTGATTTATACAGAATTAGAAAAGATATTGTTCCTTTGACAATACTATCCTACTGCTTTTTGTGGGAATTTATAAATGAAGAAAGCAAGTTGGTGTATAGTTGGCTAAAGAATAAAACATACTCATCGAACCTTGCAGTAGCCATTAAAATAAATAACTTAGGGCCTTGCTTTTTCTTGTAGCCCTAGAACCTTATTTTCAAGTTGTTTTGCAAAGAAAGATGTTTCTTAGGTAACAATAGTAGATCTCTATATCTAGAGAAAATTATGTTAGGAAAACATTAAGGATGATAAAAAGTTATGGCCAATGGTGGGATTCAGCCAGTTCATGCCAGTTTGTTAACTTTCTGAGCAGTTTGGTAAACTGGTTGTTGGAAGAAATCATTAGGGCAGAGAACCAATTGTTAAATTATTTGAATTCCATCACTGATTATGGCATTTCCATTTGATACATTAAGAGCCGTAGTGGTGCAGTGCAATGGTGGTATTCAATTTTTTTTACAACCAGTTCTATGGGTGTGGCTTGGTGGGCATGATGTGGCTTGGTGGGCGTGGCTTGGTAGGTGTGGCAGGGGAAGGATACTACAAAATCCCATTCCCTCCCGACCCCAATAAACTGCTTTTCAGCTCCATTCTCCTGTGCGGGGCAACAAAAGAAGACCCCCACTGATCATTGGGTCTCGGGAGGCAGAGAATAAATGAGGGTGGGATCAGTCAGAGGTGGTATTTGCTGGTTCTCCAAACCATTCAAATTTTCTGCTACCAGTTCACCAGAACTGGTCAGAACCTGGAGCAGTGATTAGATTGCAGTACTGCAGGCTACTTCTGCTGACTGCTGGCTGCCCAAAATTCAGCAGTTCAAATCTCACAAAGTTCAAGGTTGTCTCAGCCTTCCAATCCTTCTGAGGTCAGTAAAATGTGGACCCAGATTGTTTGGGGGCAATATGCTGACTCTATAAACCGAGAGAGGGCTGTAAAGCACTGTAAAGCGATATATAAGTCTAAGTGCTATTGCTAGATTAGAAGGGTGTCACAAGGAACTGTTGACATTATAAGCAGTCTTGAGTGAATCTGCACTATTGGTTAAATCAAAATCCTGACCAATTAAAACAGGTGGTTGAGGTTGGGAGGTTAGACATCATTTGAACTTTCAGTTCAGCATTATTCAAGATGGTGAGTGATACCAAAGCCTTGATCCTTTTTATCTCTCAGATATGAAAAAGGAAAGAGTATGTACATCGCTGCCATAATGTCCATAGAAAGTTGTTTATTTTTATCTACAGGGCAAATGAAACCAGAATCTCAGTTGATACACTGATTAAGGTGTTTTCCTCAAACTGGGACATTTAATATTTGTACTTCAATTTCCAGACTCAGTCATCATAAACAAACTTGGAAACAAGCCCAATTCATAAAGAGCAAGATTGTTATTAACATACTTGAGTTGAGCGGTTATAGAAATTGAATGAATTTTAAAAAATTAAATAAGTTTTATTGTAACTCGGCCAACACCAAGCTTTTAAATATACAGAAAATATGCAACAGCTAGACTGGAAGAAAACATGATAGAATTAAAAAAAGATGTGACTATGAAATTTAGGTCTTTGCTGCGACTAAACATATACCTCATTTTTACTGAACAATTGAAAGAAGATTCAGTCAGCTAACAGCACATACCATTGCATTAAACACAAAATGGATTTGTATTTATTCAGGCTAGTATTTCATAGTGCTAGGGTTTATTTTATACCAGAGCCTTTGCTAAAGTATTTTATTGTTTAATGTTGAAATGGAATGTTGGGGTCTTAACGCAAGTAATCATATTTCAGAGCAATATGAAATATTATACAGTAGTATGAGAAGAGGAGATACTGTTGCCTTGGTATTTAACTTTTCAGGTCTTTGAAGTTTTCTCATTTTGATCTTTCTGATATTTCCCAGTATGTATATTTGAAGTGGATTATTTTATCTTTTTTGGTGCCATTAAGAAACAAACACACATAGGAGAACCTTTCATGGATTATTCAATGACCAAATTTAGAACATCAGTTGAACATCCATTGCTCGTGATATTCAGTCCTAAATCAACCCACCCCTTATTACATGTCTAGTTTAAAAAAAAAAAAGAATTAAAGAAAAAGGGAAAATTCTCTTTACTTGTAACAACTTTGGAATGACATGTTATCATATATGTTCTGATAACAAAGAGCCTTTGTCTATTCCTTAGTCCACCACTTAGGCAGCTGAAAGTCACACTTGGTTATTCCAGTTCTCAAACTGTACTTTCTTTCTTCTGCTCATGAATTTTTATTTTTTGGCGTCAAACATAATCTGGGGATTTTATCAGTGATATGGTTGGTGACAGATCCAGAGGCCAGAATCTGTCCGATATCTATTGGTTATTTTAGCTTGCTGCAGGCATGTTCCCTCCCCATTCCTGCCATTTCTTTCTATGCCATTTTGGCTTGGGATTCAGGACAGCTCAACCATCTGGCTTCCACAGATGTATTGCTTAAACACTTTACACACAAGAATTTAGTGCTTTTTGAAAGAGTGCTAAAACTTGCTTATTAAATTTAGGTTAAGTGGTCTCTTGAAAAAAATGCTAGACCTGCACTTAGAAATCAAGCTTTGCATTCTCTGGAGAGAATACTAATCTTGTATTGCACAGAAGGATGTTTTAAACTGGAAGGCAAATTGGATTCTGCCCGTTGTGTGTTGCTTATTTGGTCAACAATTAGTAAACTATGGATTTCCATTGCTCTAGTCAATGGGAGTCCATAATTTTTATTGTTTTAGTTATCTGGGGTGCAGATCATATTGCCTACCTGTGTGTTGCTTTACCTCTTCATGGATGCTTCCAAGTGCTACAGGCGTGATTCTGCACAACCCGGACTATCATTCTCTTGCCACATCTTCAAGGATGGAACTTGCCTGCTGGCGATTGCTCTCTCCTGCCTTACCACATGCCCTTTTTCTGCACCTGCTAGCCCAATTAACATTTCACAGGTACAGTATAGAGGCAGGGTGTAGGTGAAGCATCAGGGAGTGTTATTGACGCTTCTTCTGTACCTTTCACTTGTCATTGGAACTAACATTCCCTATCACTGTATCCATAACTTTTCCTCCATACCACAACCTGATTTCCAGCATATGTGTTCACTACTCTTTCGAAAGAGCCCCGACTCATCTTGCACTGTATGCCATCTTAAAGTCACAGGTATGGAGCATTACCTTACCTGCAACCTGATATTTGGACAACTGGAAATATTTCTAAATTTATCCATTAGCCTTTGTATAAGGTCAGGTCAATAAACAGCAGCAGTGTTTTTCATCCTTGGCTACTTTAAGATGTCTAGGCTTCAACTTCCAGAATTTCCACACTGGCCTGCTGGAGAGGGAATTCTGGGAATTGAAGTCATCACATTTTAAAATTGCCAAAGTTGAGAACACTGGGATATAGGAAAAGAATCTTGAAAGCCTGACAGCCTTTTCCTTCTCTCCATCTTACATCAAGAGACATAATGCAGTTTAAGCATCTTTCTAAAGTTCTCTTCTTTTTCCAAACTTAATCACGTTTTGCAAATTGCCCCATTATTTTCTCAGCATCATTTGCATGGTTCTCTACACCATCCACCAAATACTTATCTAGCCTTGCTAAAACCTCTGTTCCTCCATAAGTGACAGAAAGCAATTGGCAGGTTTTTTTGTTTTTTTTCTTGTTGGCTGGTGACATGATGCATGGAAGAAGCAACAATGAAAACAGAGGACTCCATTAAGTGTTTTCTTAACTTGCCTCTCATTAAAACGGTAAGGAAGCTCTACTTGCTGACCTTATTTCATAGGCAGAATAGGGAAATTTATATAATATAGTTTTTTGTTAACACAGAGACTGCAGCATAGGACATTTACAGGGCTGCATGACTGTGCCTGATCCATGCAGTGTATTTATTATAATGTGTGTGTGTGTGTGTGTGTGTGTGTGTTGGGGGGCATTAATTTAGGTTGAAAAGCATCGCAGAAAGAAAACTGTTAACATTTGTGGGATTATTTCTTCAAAGCATTTTTTATTCTCTAATGAAAGAGGCATCTATTTTTCTGCTCATCCCCCAGAGTTGTTTAAATTTTATTTAGAAACTTTGGAGCTACTGCTTTGAGTTTTACTTACTGTAGAGGGAGAACTGTTGTTTGTTTGCTTGTTGTTGTTGTTTTCCTTGTCAGAAAGAAAGAGAGGCTGTTAACACTTTGTAGCCTTTATTCATGTTCCCTGACTTCTACTTTATTCCAAAGATTAAAAAGTCAAGGAGGCTGTGATCTGCTGGAAAAAAAACATTTCTTTTTAAAAGAGAGAAAACCAATGTATACCTCTAGTCAGTTTATCTTGGTTTATCTAAGGCAGAGGTAGGGAACCATGGATGGCTCAGGAATTCTGTGACTTGAAAGCAACAAGTCATCCATGGTTGGGCCATGGTTCCCCATCCCAGATCTAACCGCCATATTGCACTTTTATCCATAAGAATTTCTTCCACATTTTTTGTCTCTGAAAAATGACACAAGATGGAGACTATTTTCTTTTATTTCAATTACACACACTCTCTCTCTCTCTCACACACACACACACACACACATTCTCGCATGCACACAAGATAGATTTTCATGGAAAATCCGAGGGACCACTATGGATATCCTCTGGCAAGGGCCTACATTTGGCAGTTTCCAGGTAACAGGCTTTCTCTGCTGCGGTATCTGCTATCCCGCATCAGATGGGTGGCTCATGATAGGGAGCGAAGGGAAGAGAAACGACAGGAAGCGAGGTTTCCTCTTGATGAGCGTGCCTCGAATGTCTTGGCACTTTTATTGTGCTTTTTTACAAGAAAATGATTTAATCAAAGCTCAAGTCAAACATGGTAATCTCATCAGGATGTGCATGTTTACAAAGCTGCATACCAGACAGATCATTTACAATGTGGATAAGCTTATTAACAACCGTCTAGGTCCTTGTCCCTTGTATGTGCCTTGCAAAGGACACTGAAGAGACAGAAGTTAATGATTACATGTGAATGATACAATGTTGCAAACACATGAATGATACATAGTTGCAATGATACATAGTTGCAATGATACATAGTTACATCTCCTCTGTTTTTATTATTTATGACGAGTCTTCTTCCTCGTCCGAGAAGACAGGAACCATTTTTCTGAAATGTTCGCCGTCCCCGTCATCTAGGCAAGAGTGCGACCTGTCAGCGTCAGGGTTGTCCAAGGAGCGGTAACTCAGCAGTGACATTTTTTCGTCCGGTGTTGAGGATATAACATGAGCTTGTAATAGCACATTAACATCAGCAGAGGATAATTGATTTTTAAAAAATTGCAATATTCTATTAAAACAACAAGGTCCTATAATACGTATCAATATAATGATTATTAATGATCCTGCCAATGCAGTTAAAAAAGGTTGTAAACCATGACGAAATAGAAAACAAGCCCCCCTGCTATCAGCATAAAAACAACATTCTTCTTTAAGCATAGCACACAATCCCCCTTGTTTTTTTAAAATAATAACAGATCTAAATCTTTACGATTTTGCAAAAGAGGGGTATTCCATGGGTTCCTGTAGGGATATAAAATCATCAGAGTTATACACACAAGCCATACTTGAATGCAAAATGATTTGGATTTAACAATTTCATCCCCGTGGACACATGCCATGAGACCGGTGGAACAAGTCCAAACAAAATTATTGCCAGGGATAAAATACATTCCTTTCAGGCGTGATGTTAAGGTTCCTCCTGCAGTGGTGTAGATTGCAGAATATCCCCTGGTTGTGTGGGTGCATCTGCCAAATCGAATTGAAGTGGTGGGTAGAAGTCTTCTATGCAAGAAAAATTGATTGTAGAATTTAAACGAACGCCTTGAAAGTCAGTTATAGTCAAAGCAATATTATCTCTTCTATGAGGCTTCCGCGGATCGTCATGGACAGTTCTTTTGAAGCGTCGTTTGTTGACAGGATCAGAGTTCGGGTATATAAAAACATCACAAGCAGGAGAGAGGGCTATGGACAAGTTAGTTGTAGAACATTTACGAAATGAGGAGGGAATTCAATTAGTAGAAAAAGGATAATAACTACAATAATGATAATAAAGATTAATTTGGCAATTCATCAAAGATGTTAGTTGGGGTGGGGAAACCCATAATACAATAGAAGGACATCTAGGTCCCCCTATGTTTTAGATTGAATAGAGGAAAAGATTTTAAGGTTCCTTTCCATAGGAAGAGTAAAGAAAGAACAAAAGAGAGTGTTCTTTAAATAAAACAGAAGTGACAGAAATCTAACTACGGGTAGCATTTTCATGACGTACCCACATGGAGCAAGTATAATAGCCTTCTGTTAATGAAATGGTTTTAACACGAATAGTCTTTTGACAGGAAGCATAGGTTTTGTTGAAGTAAGGTAGAAATTGCAAAGAAGATATAGGCAAGAATATCAGGAAGAGTTTTAAGATACAGATGTAGTGGAGGAATTCCCATGATAGGGTCTAACCGCCCTACCAGGGATCCAGCAAGTGGTTTTGTCTGGCAGTAAGATCGCAGCGTAGCCTCGTCCCCAAGTGAGAAGCTCAGCGGGACCCTGCCAGGCGGGATCTGGCAATCTGCGATAATATACCAGAGGTCTGTTGGGCGGGGGTGAGGGGGAGGAAAAATGACGTGAAGCAGCAGAAGTAGGAGGAATGCCAGTCAGATTAAGAAAGTTTAAAGTGTAAAGACAAATATTAAGAGAATTTTGCAATGCTGGGAGGTTCGGGGTTTTTTCCCGCAACGAATATCGATCAAGAGCACGTTTCAGAGATAAGTTCGCTCGTTCCACAATAGCCTGCCCCTGGCTGTTGTAGGGAATCTCAAACTTGTGGGTTACATCCCATCTGTTACAGAAGTCCTGGAAAGCAGAACTTGTATAGGCAGGTCCATTGTCAATTTTGATTTCTTTTGGACGTCCCAGCGAGGCAAAGGTACGAATTGAATGATTGATGACATGTTTTACAGTTTCTCCCCTTTGAGGAGTGGCCAGAATAAACCCTGAATATGTATCTATGGAAACGTGCAAATATTTCCAAGGGGCAAAAGGTGGATACTGAGTTACATCCATTTGCCAAATTTCACAAGCTTTTAATCCTCTAGGATTTACTCCTATGGGAATGGAATGTCCTTGCTTACTACACGTGGGGCATTGTTGAATAATGGCAGCAGCTTCTGCCTGAGTTAGAGAAAATTGTTTTTGTAATGCTTTTTTATTTTGGTGAAAATAATCATGGCTTTCGGCTGCTGTCAGATTACAAATTGATTTACTGGATGCAGCTGCTGCAGCTGCGTCTGCCACCTTGTTTCCCTTCTGTAATATACCAGGAAGAGGTTTATGGCTCCTGATATGTGCTACAAAGAATGGATGTGTGCGGCTGTTGATACATTGCTGTAGAGGAAGCAACAACTTTAACAAAGAAACAGATATGCTAGGAGATATATAGGCTTGATATATATTTTTCAAAATCTGAGAAATGTATAAGGAATCTACTATTAAATTAAAAGGAGCTTTTTGAAACTGTTGAAATGCAATAAGAGATGCAGCAAGTTCTGCCTGTTGAGCAGAAGATTGCGGAGGGGTAATTTTAGTTTTCCACTCTCCCTCCTGGTACCATGCACAAACACCATACATTTTCCCCCCATCTGCATAAAGCGTAGGTGCATCTACTAATGGAGATATTGAGAGGGGGGAATGCCATTCAAAAGGGAGAGTTTTAAGAAAAGTGAACCGTGGGTCAGCTGGTAAATGGCAAGAAATTTGTCCTGGCCACTCTACTAAAGCGTATTGTAATTCTTCTGAATTACACCATAGCATTTCCCACGTGGTCAATGAACAAGGAGTGAATATTAAAACAGGCTCACATCCCATGAGTTGTTTACATCTTTGTCGACCTTTAAAGATCAACTGGGAATATGCAGAGGCTTTACTAGTGATTGTGGTCCGTGGGGTGTGAGACAAATGCAGCCATTCTAAAATCGAAACCTGTGTCTGATGAAATTGCATAATGACAGCTGTGGGTCTTTGAACAGTATTTAATAAAGCAATTGATAAAGGACAATTTTCTATAGCTCGATCCACCCATCGAGTAGCCAGTAAATGGGAAATGTCTTTTAATGCCTGCAACTGCTCTTTATTTAGAATGATAACATCGGACGGGGCTTTATCTTGCGTGAGAGCATTAAAGAGAGGAGCTAATGTAGCTGTAGTCAAACCCAAATAAGGACGTGCCCAATTTAAGGTTCCCAGGAACTGTTGTAAGATCACGAGTGTTGGTTTTGGGGGAAGTGTTGGGAGGGGAA
This sequence comes from Hydrophis major, assembly GCA_033807585.1. Classification (NCBI taxonomy): domain Eukaryota; kingdom Metazoa; phylum Chordata; class Lepidosauria; order Squamata; family Elapidae; genus Hydrophis; species Hydrophis major. The sequence continues at coordinate 129,553,536 of CM066331.1, forward strand.
GGGAAGGAACAGCAGCTGAAGCAAGCAACTTGTGTCCTAAATAGGAAAAGGGAGGTTTGGATTGTATTTTTTCTGGGGCTATAATGAGCCCTGCTTTACCTAAAATGGAGGTCAGGCACGGCAGAGTTTTTAATACCGTGCCCTTTGGGCCAGGTGCAGATACCAATATATCATCCATGTAATGATAGATTAAAAAATGAGGATATTTGTCCCTGTATGGTTGCAAGGCTAAATCCACAAAAAATTGACACATAGTTGGACTGTTTAACATGCCTTGCGGTAAGACTTTCCATTGATATCGTTTGGTAGGTCTTTGATTATTTAAAGTTGGTACTGTAAAAGCAAATAATTTTCTATCTGACTTGTGTAATGGAATGGAGAAAAAGCAGTCTTTTAAATCGATAATGACAAGGTCATACTCTTGAGGAATTATGTTAGGATTTGGAAGACCACATTGCAGGGGTCCCATTGGAAGGAGGACCGAATTCACAGCCCTTAAATCCTGAAGGAGGCGCCAAGCGCCGTTTTTCTTTTTGATAACAAAAACTGGGGTATTATATGGACTCAATGAGGGTTCTAGATGACCTCTATCTAATTGTTCTTGAACAAGAGAGTGTAAGCTTCAAGCTTTATAGAAGGGAGAGGCCACTGATCAATCCACACAGGGTTATTGTTAGTCAGACATAAGCGAAGCATGGTTAATGGAGGGTAAGTTGCGCATTAAACTCTGACATAAGGTCTCTTCCCCGCAAATTAGTATACAGAGGAATTACAGCTGGTTTAATATCAGCAACACATTGAGACTCAGGGGAATGGGCTTTTACCCAGTTTCTGCTAATGCAAGTCTCCTGGAGTCCCCCCATTCCTCTCACCGCTGGTGCCACATCAGCAGGCCAGGTGTCCGGCCACTCAGCGGTTCGGATGACGGAAATATCCGCTCCAGTATCTAAAAGACCAAGAAAGGATTGACCATTCAATAAGAATGTTACCGTAGGTTTCGGTTGACTAATTGGTCTTTCAATTGCATAGAGTTGCTCTTGTTGTTGATCTAAGAGCACAATCATTTTTGCCACAACATCCCCCTCATTTATAGTAACTTCTGTATCAGCTAGTACAGACAGACAGACATCAGACAATACAGAGGGGTCATGCAGAAAAGGAGAGGCAAGAATACCTTGTTCAGCTAAATCCCTTACAGGAAAGACTAGCACTGGAATATCGGGGGGCATATGAAAAGGCTGAACAGGGTGTACAAAAAGAAAGTCAGCGATACCAGGGAGATAAGTAACAGTTTCATTAGCAACAAGATCGTAAGCGAAAGAAGAAAAATTGCAAGTTTCAGCAGCCTTTGTTGTGGGGCTAGCTGCCTGCCCCGTTTCTAGTTTCCCTGATTCAAAAAAGGTTTTTGAATGATTGTAGGGTTATTCTGCTGTTCATTCTTTTGGACTCTGCACTGACTAGCCCATTGATAGCCCCTTTTACATTGAGGGCATGGCGTTTTTGGGTGAGCTACCTGGTTTCTTGACATATTTGCTCCCCCACCCGGGGCTCTGCATTGGCTCTTAAAGTGACCTGGCTTGCCACAATTAAAACAATTACCCATTTTACGAGTATTTTGTTGGGAAATGGGAAGAAGAGAGCCCATGTTCTGCTGCATGCCTTCTGTAATGGCTGTAGCCAGAGTAGACATGGAATGGAATGTGGTTCCTATGATTCGGCAGGCTGCAAGATAATCTGCCAAGGTAACATTTTTCTTATTAATTAATGGTTGCAAAACTTTCTGACAATCAGCGTTTGCGTTTTCATAGGCAAGTTTTAAACTTAATTCATTACAAGCCTCCTCATTATCAATTTGTCTCTCTAAGGCTTCTGTGAGACGGTTTATAAAGGAGGAAAAAGGCTCAGAAGGTCCTTGGATAATCTTAGAGAAAGATTTGGGCACGCATCCCGCATTATCAATTTTTCGAGCCACGGCCAAAGCAAAATCCTGTAATATAGGGAAAGCAGCTGCGTCTGTGGCAGTCTGCTGGGCAATGGTAAGCATGGTGCCAGTACCGTTAAGCATATCTAAAGTGACATTTGCCAGCAAGCCTCTAGCGGCTGCGGCTGCGGTACGTTTATGAAATTCTGACTCCCAGACCAAAAATTGTGAAGGCGTGAGGATCATGGCAAATAATGTACGCCAATCAGCATTTATCAAGTCAGCACCTGGTTGGGTTATTGACCCTAAAAGACCCTGTACATAGCGAGATTGAATACCATTTTCCTTGCAAGCTGCTTTCAAATCCTTAATTATTTTGTATGGCATTGGGGTATACTGAGGAGCTGGGGGATTGCCGGCTTGTATGACCGGATAGAGGGAAGCAGCTGCAAGGGTGTCCTCATCCATTTCCCCTTCATAAAAGGCTTGTTGAATGGCTTTTACAACACCCCCCCCCACCTCGGGAGGGTGGTGGAGGACACGGGGGCTCTACATTTATGGAAGTGGATTGAATGGAGGGAGGCTCCCGTAATGACTTATGACCATCGGGAGCGGAGGGTTGAAGGACAGAAAAGTTATCATAACTTGGCGGGGGAGATTCAAACACACTCCCTGCTTCTATTTTATAATGGACTTTTAAAGCCTCCATAATTTTCCTCCAAGTGACCAAAATGCCAATAGGTGCATGAGGAGGACTATGGAGATGTTCACCAATTTTTTGCCAAGTGGAAATTTTTAAGGACCCTTCCTCTGAATAATTGGGACAATGTTGCCACACATAAGCCAATAATGTAGCAATAGGTTTCATTTTTACAGGTGAGCCCTTTAAATTAGCAGAATATTTAGAAGAAGAAGCGACTAACTCCCTCAATTCCTTCAGATGCTGCGTCTGTTGTTGAGAAAAGTTTCCACCCATACTTACGAAAGTCGAGACCGTGTTTCAGATCCGATGATGTGCAATTCGCTTCAGGCCTGGCGATGCACAGCTCCCATCGAGCTGATAAGATATGGGCGCGTCGCTGCGTATCCCCCTTAGGGAATCACGTCGGGGTCACCATAATGCGGTATCTGCTATCCCGCATCAGATGGGCGTCTCATGATAGGGAGCGAAGGGAAGAGAAATGACAGGAAGCGAGGTTTCCTCTTGATGAGCGTGCCCCGAATGTCTTGGCACACGCTCTTTTATTGTGCTTTTTTACAAGAAAATGATTTAATCAAAGCTCAAGTCAAACATGGTAATCTCATCAGGATGTGCATGTTTACAAAGCTGCATACCAGACAGATCATTTACAATGTGGATAAGCTTATTAACAACCGTCTAGCTCCTTGTCCCTTGTACGTGCCTTGCAAAGGTCACTGAAGAGACAGAAGTTAATGATTACACATGAATGATACAATGTTGCAAACACATGAATGATACATAGTTGAAATGATACATAGTTGCAACACTCTGCTGTGGCACTCATCTTATGGAACATTTTTCTCCCCATCATTGATTGATAGTTAACTTCATCCTTTTTTATTTTTCTGGAAGTCCCTCAAGATCTGGTATGTTATCAGGCCTGGAGATCCCAGGACACTGGACATTTGTTTAAATGGATCCAACTATTGAGGTGAATACTCTCTCTCTCTGTTTAGAGTTTGTGTGCTTATGTATGTTTATTTCTAATGCTGATCTTTCTATTTCCAGAGTCACTTTTCACAAGATGGGTTATTTACATATAGTACAGAGACAGAGATAGAGAAATATATATATATATATATATATATATATATTTTCTTCCCATCCCTATGGGTGGTATGTGTCTTCCTCAAACCTTCAACCAGAGGCCTGGGAGTTTGAAGGTTTTGTTCAGTATCTATGCTGTTCCTAGCAGTGCACTTTTCTGGACAAAGAACTCTGATGTTGTTCATGGATCTGTTGGAGCCATTCTTTGTGTTTAGGAGCCACAATTTTGAGTGCTCCTACCACCACTGGAACCACTTTGGTTTTTACATTCCACATCCACTTTAGTTTCAGACCTTGGTACTCTTCCAGCTTCTCATACGCCATTTCCCTGATGTTGCTGTTACTTGGCACTTTTACAGTGATCACTATCACTGTCTTCTTGCCCTTGTATACTGCCACAGTGTCTGATTGATTGGCTATTACCTGCTTATTCATCTGGATCTGGAAGGTCCCAACAATTTTAGCCCTGATATTCTCTACAACCTTCTGTGGAATGTCACATCTGGATTTGGGAGGATTGAAATTATACAATGTTCCTGTACACAATGCCAGTTATTTGGTTGTGCCATTCAGTGTATGCTATTCCTGTCTGCATATTATATCCTGCCACTTTGTGTAGAGCTGTGTTATAGCAGGCACCTGAAATTCATCTAATGTGTCAGACTCTGCTTTTATGGATCTGGTGATTAGTGCCTGTTCTTGTGTTGCTATGGTCAGTGCCTCAGTGAGTTCATCGCTTTCCAGGCACTAGTAAGATTTCATAATGTCAGCTACTTCAGTTGCTGATGGGGATACATCTCATTCAGGGTCTTGTTTTGCCATGGCATTTCCTCTGTTTAATCTTCTTACCATGTCTGGTACTGTCTCAGGCATTCTCTCAGAAGCTCATCTTTGGGTGCTGCCTTGCTGACATACCTGTGGATGCACTGGATTTTGTCAAGGATAGTGGCTTTGACACTCACCAAACTCTGCCTGCCTGTTTCTGGCTGGTGCCCAGTCTCTGGATGTTAATCTGGGATGGAAACCTCCGTATATTGTGAGGAGCTTCTGGGTCTTCACATCAACAACTTTCATGTCCTCCTTTGGCCAGCTCATTAGATCACCATGGTATGGTGACTGGCAGGACATATGTATTGATGGCATGAATCTTGATCTTCCCATTGATTTGGCTCTTCTGGACTTCTTTGCTGGTACTTAAATGTTCCTGTTTTCTTTGCATCCTCACCGTGGTTCATGGTTTCCATGTAGCTTGGGATACCAAGGTACTGGCAGCTGGCCTGTATGCCTGTTACATAATATGGCTCACTTCCTTCATTGTTTGAACTCCTAATTCCTTCAGAGAAAGATCTCTCCTACTCCTTTTCAAGTACAAGTTTTATAATGCAACACAATTACAAATTGCTCTCTAGAGCAAAAATTATTCCATGGAAATGCTGTACAACTCAAACTTTTGAGCACTTTAAAATCTGACATATTTGCAGCCTTTATACAAAGAAAAGACTTAATACTGCTTTTGCTGCACATAAATGAAGGGATTATATTATCAATAGCTAAACTTAATTCTTCTGCCATGAAATCCCATTAGGAGAAAATATTGGAATGTGCTGAAATGAGTAGATTGACATTTGAAATTAGAGAACAAGAGGATAAACAATTTTATAAAATTTGGGATCTTTTCTATCAATGGTTAGACAATAAAGTACAGTAACTGAAATATGTAGATTTTTAGAAAATAATAAATATATAAAGATGTACTTCTTTCTTATTATTATATCTCCAAAATGATTTTAGGATAGATTTGGGATGGTAATATGAACTGTTATAAAATAAATTAAGTAAATTATGGTTATCTTGTAAAACATGAATGAATAAAAGTCAAATGATTGATTAATACTGATACTAAGGTATTTAATTTTTGATTGACAATATGAGATTATATGTAATGTAATTGTAATTGAAGACTACTGTTCTGTCCCCTAATTAGCATTCTTGAGATCCCCGCGCTTTGATTGGCCAAAGCACGGGGCACTCTGATTGGTCAGGTGAGCTGCGCCGATTGGCTCGCTAAGAATCTCCCGCGATTGGTCTATTCGAATCGCGGGAGATTCAAAGTGGTGCCATTGGCCGCGGCCGCCGCGGCTAAAGGAATAAAAGCCACGAACCTTTTGCAAAGCGCCAGTTCGGTTCCTACTTTAATAAAAAAGCATGATTTGAAGTCACCAACTCCTGGCATAATTTTCGAGGACACGACACTGGCGACGAGGGTGGGATCCAGACCCTGAACCGAACCACGTGTCTGACGGAAGCCAGACGAACCACCACGATGGCGAAAATCACCCCCCCCCGCACCCTTCAACCCCGCCACCGAGGACTGGGAATCGTACTCCGACTGATTCTGCATGTTCCTCGAGTGCAGCGATCTGAAGGACGCCACCGGCCCCATGAAACGCGCCGTCTTCCTGACCCACTGCCGGACCGAGGTATTCAAGATGGCCAAGGCGCTTGCCAAACCCGCCGATGTGACCGCGATGGACTGGGACATCCTCGAGCCAATACTTCGGCGGCACTATGCTCCAGAGGTACCCATCCTGATCCGATGCAATGAATTCTACCGTCGGGACCAACGGTCGGGTGAGAGTTTCAGCGACTTTGTTGCTGAACTACGGCACCTAGGGGGGCTCTGCGAATTCGACAACCTGAACGACGCCCTGCGAGACAGAATCGTGCTTGGTTTGTAGGACCCCGTCCTCCAGAGCCGGCTGATGGCCAAGGGCAACATCAGCCTAGCAGACACCCTCACCGCAGCCGCAGCTGCCGAAGCAACCCGAACATCTGCCGACCGCATGCACAGACCGAACGCTGGGGACCGCAGCGGGAACAACAACCCTGCAAGGTCGGCTGAGGCCCAACCCGAGATGACCACCCACCAGGGCGATTTCCACTCGGCATCGGGCACTTCCGATGACGAGGAGGACATTCATCGCCTCCAGACAGGCCGCGACCCACGGAACCGGCGGGGTCGTAAGTCGAGGACCAACTGTGCCGGTTGCGGAGGCGACAACCCCAGGTCCGAATGCCAGTTTTTCGAGTCGATCTGCCGGCATTGTGACAAAAAGGGTCACATCGCCCGTGTCTGCCACCTTAAAAAGAACCGCAGCCCGCCCTGATGGGACCAGAGCGAACGGAGGAGAGAGAACAAACCACCCCGGACCAGAGATCGCCCCTCGGACAACAGATGGGACCGGAACGGACGATCCCTACGAGGCGGCGATAACCGGCGAAGAGAGGAGACCCATCTGACGGTCACCACCGGCCACGCCATAACCAATGATGCCCGGAAGGTCCACGTGGAGGTAGGCATCGAGGGCGAGCCATGCAAAATAGAGGTGGACTCCAGGTCCTACCTCTCCATGATAGCATGGCATGAAATAAAGCGCTTGGTGCCTACCATCCAAAGGAGGAACCTAGACAGCCAGAGACTCATCGTAAAGGACTACCAGGGAAATCGCATCCCGGTAGTCGGAACCGCACACTTCAATGTCACGTACAAAGGGCACACCGAAAGGCTTCCCCTGACAATCGTCGACCGCGACCGCCCAAGCCTACTGGGACTGCAATGGTTCGCCCCGCTCGGCATCGCAGTCACAGGAGTCGACCACATCACCGACGACAGCTGGGAGCAACAACTGGCCCGGGAATTCCAAGAGGTCTTCGACGGAAACCTAGGCAAGTACCGAGGGCCCCTTATATCATTCAGCCTAGACCCAAATGTCCCCCCAAAACGCCTGAAACCAAGGCGGTTGCCATTCGCACTTAAACCAAGATAGACGAGCAAATTGACAAGCTCGTCAAGCAAGGGGTCCTACAGCCAATAGACCACGCCCGGTGGGAGACCCCCATAGTCACCCCGATCAAGCCCGATGGGTCAGTGAGGATCTGTGGGGACTATAAGGCCACCCTAAATGGCGCGTTGCAACAAAGCGCCTACCCCGTCCAGTAGTGCAACACCTACTGCACTCACTGGCAGGGGGCAAGGTTTTCGCCAAGCTTGACCTCGCCCAGGCATACCAACAGTTGCCAGTTGACGAACAAACGGCAGAAGCGCAAACCATAGTCACCCACCGGGGAGCATTTAAATGCAACCGACTCCAATTCGGAGTCAGCGTGGCACCGGGAATATTCCAAAGCTTAATGGAAAGACTATTGCAAGGCATCAAGGGGGTGGTACCTTCCTTCATCCTCGTGTCGGCAACCAACCAAGCCGAACTAGAGGGTCGCCTAAGAGAGGTCCTAACCAAATTCAAAGAGACCGGGCTCAAAGTAAAGAGGGAGAAATGCCAATTATACACGGAACGGGTTGAATTCCTAGGATAACTCCTAGACCGTCACGGCATTCACCCCACAAACCAAAAAATCAAGGCCATCAAAGAAGCCCCCACACCCAAGTCGAAGACGGAACTACAGGCATTCCTGGGGCTACTTAACTTTTACAATGTTTTCCTGCCCCAAAAGGCGACGGTGGCAGAGCCCTTGCATAGGCTCCTGGACAAGGCGGCGACTTGGACTTGGGGGAAACGCGAGCAAGCCACCTTTCAAAGAACAAAGGACCTCCTCACTTCAGACGCCGTCCTTATACAGTATAACGAGACCCTACCTCTGGCCATCACATGCGACGCATCACCCTTCGGCATTGGCGCTGTCCTCAGCCATACCCTCCCCGATGGAAAAGAAGCGCCCATCGCATTCTTTTCAAGGACCCTCACCAAACCGGAGTGGAACTATAGCCAGCTGGACAAAGAGGCTCTGGCTATCGTTGCCACCGTAAAAAGATTCCACGAGTATCTCTACGGCCGGACATTCACCATCATAACCAACCACAAGCCGCTGCTGGGAATCCTTGCAGGAAACCGGGCCACCCCGAACATTCTGTCTCCCCGAATGACAAGGTGGTCCGAGTTCCTGGCGGCCTACAACTATGGACTCATACACAGACCGGGTAAGATGATCTCCCATGCAGACGCCTTAAGCCGCTCGCCGCTACCGGAACCTGACACCGACCCAGCATCCACGACGACTACCCTCAGCATAGAGACTCTACCCAACCTGCCCATAACCGCGTCAGACATTGCCCGAGAGACTAATAAAGACAAACGTCTGGCGCGGGTGTTGCATTGGGTAGAGAAAGGGTGGCCGGAAAGGGACAACGACGAGTCCATTAAAACATTCCGAAACCGGCAAACGGAACTCTCGTTATTAAAAGGGTGCATACCATGGGGGGATACGGTGGTCATTCCTGAAAAACTACAAGGGAAGGTTCTGGAACTACTACACGAGGGGCACCCTGGCATCGTTAGGACTAAAGCCCTGGCCAGAAGTTACGCTTGGTGGCCAGGGATGGACAAACAAATTGAGACCTGGGTAGCAAGGTGCCAATGATGCCAGGAAACTAGGCCAAGCCCACCCACAGCACCCGTCCTAGAGTGGGAAACCCCAAGGGGACCTTGGTCTAGGATCCATATAGACTTCGCCGGGCCCACAACAGGACACACCTTCCTTATAACAGTAGACGCTTACTCCAACTGGCTGGAGGTAAGCAACATGAAAACAACAACCACAGAGGCCGTTATCAAGGAACTCTTCAAACTCTTTGCAACGCATGGCCTCCCAGACGTCGTTGTTTCCGATAACGGGCCCCAATTCACCTTGCTGGAATTTGAAAAATTCCTAGCAGAAAGGGGTATCTGCCATGCGCTGACAGCACCGGCGCACCCGGCGGCAAATGGGAGGGCGGAACGGATGGTGCAATTCACTAAGAAAACCATCCAGAAAATAGACCACGGGGAGATCCAGGAGAAAATAAACAAACTACTCTTCACCCAACACATAACCCCAAATACCACAACAAATAAGAGCCCAGCCGAACTATTAATGGGAAGGAAATTAAGGTCCCCACTCGACAGGTTACACCCCACGTATAACCCAGAGAAGCCCCCAGACTCAAACAGCAAACACCAAACTTTCGCACCAGGCGACCCCGTATACACAAGAAACCTGACGGGAGACCCATTATGGGTACCGGCCGTCATCACACAAATAGCAGGCCCACACTCGTACTGGCTACAAACAGCAGACGGACGAGCGTGGAAACGCCACATCGACCAATTAAGGTCGAGGACGACCAACCAAGAGACCACCGATGCACAAACAGGCGAAACCGACCCCCACAACACAAACCAAGGGGGGAGGGAATACCCAGGGGACCAAAACCAAAGAAGAATAAACCAGCCATACTTACCGGAAAGCAGCCAGCACGACCCCTCGCCAGGAAGAGACAGCCAGGCCAGCTCGACCGACCCAGGGAGACCGAGCGGGAGCGGCGAAACCCACAGCTCAACCAACCCGGGAGGCCCAGGAGGGAGCTACGGAGAGCGGCCCGGCCCGATCGACCAGCTGGTTCCCACGACGGCATCAGGAGCAACAGAGATCCCGACCGAACCGGCCGGGATCCAACCTCTGACTGAGCTGCGCAGGTCCAGTAGGCTCAGATGGAGCCCCGCCTACCTACGTGACTACACGACATAAGGACCAAACCAAGAGGGGAGGGGTGTTCCGTCCCCTAATTAGCATTCTTGAGATCCCCGCACTTTGATTGGCCAAAGCGCGGGGCACTCTGATTGGTCAGGCGAGCTGCGCCGATTGGCTCGCGAAGAATCTCCCGAGATTGGTCTATTCGAATCGCGGGAGATTCAAAGTGGTGCCATTGGCCGCGGCCGCCGCGGCTAAAGGAATAAAAGCCGCGAACCTTTTGCAAAGCGCCAGTTCGATTCCTACTTTAATAAAAGAGCATGATTTGAAGTCACCGACTCCTGGCATCATTTTCGAGGACACGACAACTACAAAATGGGAGCACAAAACAATTTGTAAACCAACCAGCACACTGTATGTACACCTATGGAAGATAGCTTGATGTTTTTTATTTTTTGTTTGTTTATGTTTGTTTTTAAAAACCAATAAAATTAAAATTAAAATCCCATTAGGGATGTATGATGGATCATGTTTTTTATCCCCTGGATCAGCAGATGTGTTTAATTACAACAATCAGATATATCTATGTGTTTTGTTGTTTTAATGTGCTATATTTTCATTGTTTACCATAAGCTCTTTGATATGGAAATTTTGATGCATCTATGATCATAATAACATCATAGATGGATTTAACTGAGTTATTAGATCACTTTCAGGATCAATTGTACAAAAGCTTATGTGTTGTAGTCGGTACTATAAGAGAGCCAGTCTGGTGTTCTGGTTAAGTGACCAAGCTAGATATCTGGAGACTCATAGTCCAGCCAGCTGCCTGGCCTTGGACCAGTCACTAGTCCCTTAGCCCTAGGAAGAAGGCAAGGGCAAAGCAATTTTAAAATCTGCCAAGAAAACTGAAGGGACTTGTCTAAGCAGCTGCCAGGATCAATGGATCAATAGAACAAAACAATAACAAAAAATTGTTGCAAAGACTAAAAAGGCTTCCCCTTTCTGGAATGAGTAACTGAGGCCATGGCATATTCTCAACCAAAGTTTTTCTCTCATAAATCATACAGTACATTACCTCTTATTTCTCCATTTTTTAAAAAAGCTACCTGCATAGAGTTTCTTTCGGTCCTGCACAATCTAATATATAGAAATCCTATCAAAAAGGACTGAAGAGATGATTGGTCCTTTAGAATCACCCCTAAATATCCTAAATCAGATACTCCATTTTGCTGATTATGGATTTCTTGAACCAGGTACTTTTTGTTGTCTATTTTATGAAAGAAACCATGGCAGCTATTATATAGGGAATGAATTCTATTTTACATAATATAGAGAAATGCTTTTGAAAAAAAAAAAAAGTAATCAGAAAAGCATATTTACAATTAGTTATCTTGATAATGACTAATAGAGAGACAGAAAAGAAAAAAGCCCTGAGGGGAATAATGATAAATATGGATTCAAGTTTACATTGAAGCCTCTTGTATCAAATGGGAAGCTTTAAAGCAGTTGCAATTTTAAAAGGATCCCAGTGTAAAAAAATATTAACACACCTGGGCCTAGTTTTGTTGCCAAAGTGGAGACAAACTGTTGAAGAAAAACTGGGTGTTTTGTTATTATTATTATTTTTATTTGTAGTTTCTTTTAACATAGCGCTCTATTGAGGTACAGTTTTCTCCTGGCAAATTCCAAGCAGTGCATTTGTTCTCTCAAAAAGCACATGAACCTTTAGCTAGAGAAATAACCCTGGCATGAAAAAACACAGCAGAGACCCTGCCAACCAGCAGAAACAGTCACTACAAAAGAACACTTTCAAGTCCACGTAAAGAATACCACATCCATACTAACAAGTTAAAGATTTTTTTCCCCTCCTTATTCTGATTCCATCTGTATGAATTGACCACCCAGGGGAATTTTCAAGATATCTTTGTAGATTTTCTGCTCTATCTATTTTCTCTTTTTTTAATATTTTCTTTTTATTGGGATTACACGCCAAAAGAAAAAGAGAGTATGAAATAAAAATTCAAGCAAACAAATGTACTCAAAAACATTTGGGACTGTGTGCATACAGCAGCTACAGATTCATCTGATATCTACCCAAAAACCTTTCCTAAGAGAGAAGGCTTAATCCCTAGAATTTAATCTGACTCCCAAAAAGGAAGAATGCCATAACTCATTGATGTAAAAGGTTCCATCTTTTAAAGCAAAGACTGACTGAGCAACATATATCAAATAGGGCATGGGGAACCATCTTTTTGAACAGATCAACTGGCAGGCAGGCAAGCTTTATTTTGAAGATATAGCATGCCATTTTATTTTCTTATGCAAGACATTTGCTAGATAACTATGCTTCTCAAAGCTTCGAGTCAGTTGGTTCCTTTCTATTCAAGAGCCATTGCAACTAGTTCAATACAGAACCTTTCTATGTGCTGGAAAAGGATTGAGGAATGGTCTAGCCCTCACTTTTTAGCTTTCCAGGGCTCTTAATCACTGTCACTAAAAAATAAATAAATCTTATTATCAGGTATTTTGTACTGCTAGGCAAAAAAAGAGTGGTTTATAAATATTTTAAACTAATAAATGCTTCAATGAAAGCAGAGGCAGAGGTATTATAATCCTGTTTTAAAATGGCATAATTACAACTTGTTTAAGACAAGCTGAATCTTCAGAGCCTTGTAAACATCTTTGGCCCATTTTTCATCTGGGGAATAACAACTTGCAGCTCAGGAGAGGAAATCCCAACATACCAGTAATGTATACTGTAAGCCAAGGATTTGGAGAAGGAATGGATATGGAGATATATATAACAAAACAGAATAACTAGTTTTATGTAGGTATGTTTTATGTAGGTATGTTTTATGTAGGTATGTTATGTTATGTTATGTTATGTTATGTTATGTTATGTTATGTTACATTATATTATGATGTGTATGCATGTGTGTGTGCGTTTGTGTATATATATATATATATATATATATATATATATATATATATATATATATATATATATATATATATATATATATATATATGTCTGGCATTCAGCTTTCTTCGGGTATTTTCCCACGTGGTGCTTTTAAAGTTGTAGCAACGTTTCAGCAGAATCTCATCTGCCATCATCAGGCTTCTGTCTAGAAGCCTGATGATGGCAGATGAGATTCTGCTGAAACGTTGCTACAACTTTAAAAGCACCACGTGGGAAAATACCCGAACAAAGCTGAATGCCAGACATGTAAGTACCCGCGAAAACTTAAGAAAACATATATATATATATATATATATATATATATGTGTGTGTGTGTGTGTGTGTGTGTGTGTGTGTGTGTGTGTGTGTGTTTGTGTTTGTGTTTTCTTTATATATATATGGTATTCAGCTTTGTTCGGGTATTTTCCCACGTCATTGTAGTTGTGCTTTTAAAGTTGTAGCAACGTTTTGGCAGAATCTCACCTGCCATCATCAGGCTTCTGTATTGTATTCGTCTGTGAGTGTATATATATATGCATATGCATATGCATATGCAAATACAAATAACATAACATAACATAACATAACATAACATAACATAACATAACATAACATAACATAACATAATGGTATATGATATGATATGATATGATATGATATGATATGATATGATATGATATGATATGATATGATATATGTAGTGAATGAATAAATGTACAATAAAGTTATCTTGAGCTTGAAGTTAAGTGCAGGGTTCTGGCCCTGCACTTCTGATTGGCTGTTAAATGATCAGGTTGGTCCGTTCAGGAGAATCTGATTGGCCATTAACGAGCTGTTCTCATTGGTCATCGGAGCTAGCGCTCCCTGGTTTTCATTGGTTGAATAGTTAATAAGTTGCCTCTATAAGGAAGGCTGTAGCAGCCATCCAGTTTGAGCTGTCACACCATGTAAATAAAGAATTTGAAGTTCACCATTTCACCAGCTCGTCTCCATTCTTTCGCGCCCACGCTCAGTACATAACACTGGCGATGAGGATGGGATTTGGAGATGTCAGAGCTGACTGAACAACGAAGAAGATAACCGAGCACGTGGCTGGAAACGCACAACGGTGGAACCATGTCCGGCGGCGTCATATCACCCACTCCGTTTGACCCAGCGCAAGAAGACTGGGAGTCCTACATGGATCTGTTAAGGATAACATTGTTTACCCTAACTGGTTTAGGTAAATAATAATATGTAATCATAGTTTGTATGTTAAAGTGTCTGCAACTTTAACTGTGGGATAGTAATTAAGGGAGTGGTTGTGAAAGCACTTTAAAAGAAGCAAGACGACAGTTTGCTCTCTCTCTGGCTTTGATGATCCCTGATTACTGCAAGGACTCAAGACTGCATTGCTCGAATGGGAGAGAAAACAAAGGACTGATTTGTAAGTGAACTGACATAGGATATTCTACACGGACTTTGCTAACTGAATATCCCTGAATGGACTGACTAAATGATACATGACTATTGGACTGTTATTTTGACTATGCTATGAACTCATAATGGAATAAACCATATTTTTGATAGCACAAGCGTATCTGTTATTTTTACTGTATGTTAATAAACATACAAGCTTAGCTCACTCATTTATCTGTGTGCCTATCTGACTAACGCTGCACATTCTGTTTAGCTTGTCTCCCTAACCCTGGTTGGGGAAACCAGGCTTAACACTGGTTATGGGCCCAGAGGCTGCAAAGTCAGTTTAACTAGGATAAAACAGATTTATGTAAAAGTGAGAGTTTGTGTTGTTATACATTACAGTAAACAGACAGCTGTGTTTTATTAATTATAGTTTTATATCCATATAAAGAAAACATGGCACAAGTCAATCTACAAAGTTTGTCCCTTATATCCAAGCTGGATGGAACAAACTATGTATCATGGTCTATGAAATGTAGTCTGCTTCTACGAAGAGAAGGTTTGTGGAACATAATTGAAAATCCACCAAACGTAGAAGAATGGGATCCAGAGGATGAGGAAGATAGAATAAAGATAGAAGAATTTATGCATAAAAATCAACAAGCTATTTGCATAATTGGATTAACCTTAACTGATCAACAACTTGTTTATATCCACGGAGAGAAAACGGCTGTTGGGTGTTGGCAGAAGTTGAAGAGGATTTATGTTCGAGATAATGTTGGTGCTCACATAAATCTAACACGGAAGCTTTTCAGTATACATCTCCAAACAAATGGTGATATGCTGAGTCATTTGAAAACTATGCAAAGCATTTTTCAAGAACTGCACGAGAAAGAGCTTATTTTCTCTGAACAACACCAAGTCTACATAATTCTATCTTCACTAAATGAAAGTTATGATAACTACGTAACTTCCCTTGAAATATTGCCAAAGGAAAGCCTAACTTTAACTGATATAACTGGCAGATTGATTGAAGAGGCCAGAAGAAGGCTTGAAAGAGATCAGTAAAGGAGGCAGCAACCTCAAAAAGAAGATAATGAATCTCCTACTGCATACGCAATTAGAAAGTGTTTTAATTGTGGAGGAAGAGGACATTTGGCAAGATTTTGTAAAAAAGCAAAGCGCCAGAACGCTGGCCAGAATACTAAAAGTCATCAAAAGATAAATAAAAATTTTGAGTTAGCCATGGATACTAACGGAGCTGTAAAAAATAATTTATGGGTGGTTGACAGTGGAGCATCCCACTGTATAACAAATGATAACAAAAAATTTATTAAAATATCCAAGAGTACACAGCAGATATCGTTAGCCAATGGCTGGAAACTGAAAGCTAAAGGTCAAGGTATAGCATATTGTTCTTTTATAAAAGAGAATGTAAAAATGTTATATGTACCACAACTTAAGTTTAATTTAATTTCAGTTAGAATTTTGGTTAAACTAGGATATGTAGTTACTTTTAAAGGAGATAACTGCATAATTGAAAAAGAAGATAAGAAAATTACTGCATCTTTAAGAGGTGAATTATATGTGTTAAATGATGATGGTTTAAAAGTGGCTAACACAGTTTATGAAAATAAGAAACCTCATGATGAATGTATTCACTTGTTACACCGAAGGCTAGGGCATTTAAATTTTAAAATGCTTAAGAAAACTGTTGAATTATCTAAGGGAATAAGTTTGAAACCTTGTAATAAGTATTTGCAATGTAATGCCTGTAATCAAAGCAAAGCCAGGGTCACACCGGCTAATAGAGTTGATGGATTTATTACTAAAGAGCCTTTAGAGGTAGTATTTGCAGATTTAATAGGTCCGAAAAAACCAAGTGTAGGAGGAGCTCGTTACATACTAAGTATAATGGACCACTATTCTAGATATGGGTTTTGCTATTTAATGAAAAACAAAACTGAAACGTATCAAAATCTCTTTAATTGGATAAAATTTGCTGAAAGGAAAACTAAAAAGAAATTAGTAACTCTTAAAACAGATAATGGTACGGAATTTACAAATAATAAATTCCAGAACAGACTAAGAATGTTAGGTATTCAACATAAAAAGTCTGCACCATATAGGCCACAACATAATGCCTTTATAGAGAGAAGAGGCCAAACATTACAATCAATGGCACGAACTATGATGTCTGATTCAGGATTACCTGACAATTTATGGGGAGAAGCAATAATGTGTGGTAATCATATATTAAATAATGTTGTTAATTCAACAACAGGTGAATTACCATTCACACTGTGGCATGGTACAAAACCTGATTTAAGTTACATGCAGACATTTGGAGCACCAGCATGGGTGCATATCCCTACACAACTTAGACACAAAGGACAGCATAGAGCTAAAAGATTATTTTTTGTAGGATATAAATCTAATCATAGATCTTATAGATTCTGGGAACCAGGTACATCTAGAGTTTACACCAGTGCCAGTGCTAAATTCCTAGAACATGTAGGATGGAATATATTAGAGCAAGATTTAAATAATGAAGTAATTATTGAACCCTACAAAAGGCAGAAAGATCTAACTAGTTATAAGAAGAATCCAATTAAAGAAGAAGTCCATGAAGAACAAATAGGACCAGAACAAGAGGAAACAGTTGATCAGGAACAGTTAGATAATCAAAAAGAGTTAATAAATGAAAGTCCACCTGTAAGTCCTGTAATACCTAGACGTACTACACGTATAACTAGACCACCTGATAGGTATCAAGCAAGTATAGTTTGCCAAGTAACTAAAGTTCCAACTAGTGTAGATGAACTTCGGATGTATCCTGCTAAGGATCAGGAGAATTGGCAAAAGGCAATGGAAAAGGAACTAAATTCATTAAAGGTAATGAAAGTTTATGAAGATGCTAAATTACCTCCAGGAGAAAAATCCATTGGGTGCAAATGGATATTTAAAGTAAAAACTGGAAATGATGGGACTGTTACCCATAAAGCTAGGTTGGTAGCTCAAGGATTTAATCAAACTGCATCTGATTACGATGAAGTTTTTGCACCAAGCCTTAAAGCAACATCTTTAAGAGCAGCATTAGTGTGGGCAGCTAAGAAAAACTATGTCATTAACCATTTAGATGTAGAAACTGCTTATCTGCATGCACCATTGCAGCACACTATATATTTAAGAAAACCAGTAGGTATAAAAGACAATAAAGTAAATAGTAATGATTGTTGGAAACTAAAAAGAAGTCTTTATGGATTGAAACAATCTGGCTATGAGTGGAATCAATATATTGTGAAAGAGTTAAACAATATAGGTTTTAAATCTGGTTTAGCAGATCCATGTGTGTTTAAAAGAGAAAATAATGGAACGGTGTCATTATTGTTATTATTTACAGATGATATTGCTTTGATAACTAAGACTAATAATGAAGCTAATGAGATTATATCATTATTAGCCAAAAAGATAAAATTAAAGCATTTAGGTGAAATTAAAAAGTATCTAGGATTGACAATTAACAAAACAAAAAATGGTTTTAAGATATCTCAAGAAGATAAAATTTGCCAATTAATTAAAATGTTTAAAATGGAACTTTGTAAACCGGCAAAGACTCCAATTAATCAGGAAGTTTGCCAAACTGATGATCAAAGTCCCAAATTTGATAAGTCCATATATCAATCTTTGATTGGAAGCTTATCATATATAAGCAATTGGTCAAGGCCAGATATAGCTTATAGTGTAAATCAGCTGGCACGTTTTAATTCAGATCCACATCAATGTCATTGGCAATCATTAAAGAGAATTTTAAGATATCTTAAAGGAACAATGAACCATGCATTGTATATAGAACCAAAGGGTGATTTGAGTCTTAGTGCCTATGCAGATGCAAGTTTTGCAACTGATATAAACACAAGAAAATCAACATCTGGGATGGCTATATTATTTGGTAAGACACTAATAGGGTGGAGGTCAATCAGACAACAGCATATCAGCTTGTCCACGATGGAAGCGGAATTTTCATGTCTGTCATTACTATGCACTGATTTGATTTTGTACAAACAGTTATTATTAGACATGGGTATAACTGTAAAAAATTCCATTATTGTGTACGAGGATAACCAAGCAGCTATAAAGTTAGCTACTAGTATTGCTGTTAAAACTAGATCAAAACATACTGATTTAAGATACTTAAATGTTAGAGAATCTGTAAAGAATGGGCTAATTAAATTGGAATACTGCATGACGGAAGAAAACATTGCAGACCAATTTACAAAAGCTCAAGGAGTAACTAAGTTTAAAGAAAGTTGTAACAAATATGATTTAAAGATGTAAATAGTTATATTTATTATTATTTCCTAAAAGGGGAGAATGTTAGGGATAACATTGTTTACCCTAACTGGTTTAGGTAAATAATAATATGTAATCATAGTTTGTATGTTAAAGTGTCTGAAACTTTAACTGTGGGATAGTAATTAAAGGAGTGGTTGTGAAAGCACTTTAAAAGAAGCAAGATGACAGCTTGCTCTCTCTCTGGCTTTGATGATCCCTGATTACTGCAAGGACTCAAGACTGCATTGCTCGAACGGGAGAGAAAACAAAGGACTGATTTGTAAGTGAACTGACATAGGATATTCTACACGGACTTTGTTAACTGAATATCCCTGAATGGACTGACTAAATGATACATGACTATTGGACTGTTATTTTGACTATGCTATGAACTCATAATGGAATAAACCATATTTTTGATAGCACAAGCGTATCTGTTATTTTTACTGTATGTTAATAAACATACAAGCTTAGCTCACTCATTTATCTGTGTGCCTATCTGACTAACGCTGCACATTCTGTTTAGCTTGTCTCCCTAACCCTGGTTGGGGAAACCAGGCTTAACAGGATCGTTTCCAAATGTTCTTGGAAACCAATAATTTGAAGGATGCCACGACCGGGAAGAAACGGGCAGTATTCCTAACGCATTGCGGGCCGACCGTATTCAAGATGGCCAAGGCCCTAGCAAAACCAGCTGAAGTGAAGGCTATGGACTGGAACGTCCTCAAACCTCTACTGAGAGCCCACTATGCACCAACCATACCAACGCTTGTAAGGCGGCACGAGTTCTACCAAAGAAACCAGCGGAAAGGAGAGAGCATTGCTGATTTCGTCGCAGACCTCCGAAACCTGGGAGGCCTTTGCGGGTTCGCCAACCTGGAAGAGGCTTTGAGAGATCGAATAGTTCTGGGATTAGATGCACTAAACGTGCAGAGCAAGCTGATGGCGGAAGGCAACATCAGCCTTGCTGATGCCATCGCTGATGCTACTGCACCAGAAGCAACCAGGAAGTCGGCTGCCCAACTGCGCTGCAACCGCGCTCTGATACCCCAACCAACCAGCGACATTTCACTCAAGTTAGAACAACAGCTTTTGACGGCCCACCACGAGGACCTCTCTTCGTCATCAGACAGCGACGAAGAAGAGGTCCATCGACTACAGTCTGATCGGGACCATTACCTGAAGTCCCAACACCCATGCGCTGGCTGTGGGGCTAACCATTCCAGGTCCGAATGCAAATTCCGTGACACGCTCTGCCATGAGTGCGGGAAACGAGGCCACATTGGACAGGTCTGTAGAAGTTTCCTAGGACCCAGCCAGACCTCGAAGGGGATTAACCATCGCCAATCGACAGGAAACCATCCTGTAAGGCGAGAACCAGTAAACCACTCCTACAGAAACCGAACCTTAAATTGCCCCATGAAGCGAGAGGAGGCTCACCAAACTATCACTATCAGTCACGCCTCTTCCTTGGATGCCAAGAAAATCCGAATTAAAGTGGCCATTGAAAACCAGCCCTGCCAAATGGAAGTCGACTCGGGATTGTTTCTCTCGATGGTTTCCTGCAAGACCCTCAAGCAACTCATCCCTACTATCCAGCGCCAAGACCTCCGTTCCCAAAGGCTCATACTTAAAGACTATCAGGGGAATAGGATTCCAGTTGTAGGATCCAGTCGAGTCCAGGTCTTGTCCAAAAACCGCACAGCATACTTACCTCTGACTGTGATCGACAAGGACCTGTCTAGCCTGTTAGGCCTCCAATGGTTCGCACCACTCGGCATTGAAGTGGCAGGCATTAACCGAATCGACAGCAGTGACTGGGAGGAGGACCTTGTCCATGAATTCAAGGACATCTTCGCAGAAAAACTAGGCGAGTACAAGGGGACCCTGATATCATTTAACCTTAATCCAAAAATAGCTCCCATCCGCCTTAAGCCTCGTCAAGTTTCATTTGCCCTAAAACCGAAAATTGACGAACAGCTTGATAAGTTAATAGCCCAGGCAGTGTTAGAGCCAACCGATCACTCTCCCTGGGAGACCCCAATTGTGACACCCATCAAGCCGGATAATTTGATTAGAATTTGTGGGGACTACCGAGCCACCCTGAACCACACCCTGCAGCAAAACGCATATCCAGTGCCGGTGGTGCAGCACCTCCTCCATTCCCTGGGGGGCGGAAAAGTCTTCGCTAAACTAGACTTAGCTCAGGCATATCAGCAACTGCCAGTTGATGAAAAAACGGCACAGGCACAGACGATCGTTACGCACTGAGGTGCCTTTAAATGTACACAGCTCCAGTTCGGAGTGAGTGTAGCCCCGGGGATTTTCCAGAGCCTGATGGAAAGACTATTACAAGGGATTAAAGGCGTTGTCCCCTATTTTGACGATGTGTTAATTGCTGCCCCTACTTCAAAAATATTATGGGATCGCTTAAAATTGGTCCTCCAGAAATTCAAAGACACAGGTCTTAAAGTGAAGAAAAATAAGTGTAAGCTGTGTACAGATCGTGTCGAATTTTTAGGGTATTTAATTGACAGTCAGGGCATTCACCCTACCGATAGCAAATTGAGGGCAATAAAAAATGCTCCCAGACCCCAGAATAAGGCCAACCTCCAGGCATTTCTAGGCCTTATCCATTTTTATTATGTATTCCTGCCGTACAAAGCGACTGTCGCTGAACTTTTACATCGTTTACTGGACAAAAAAGCAATTTGGGTATGGGGAAATAGAGAAGAGCAGGCGTTCCATAATGTGAAAAAAACTACTGACTTCTGACGCCGTACTAATGCAGTACAATGAAACTTTGCCGTTAACTATCACGTGTGATGCATCGCCCTTCGGAGTAGGCGCCATTTTGAGCCACGTATTGCCTAATGGTAGCGAAGCCCCTGTTGCCTATTTTTCAAAGACACTTTCAAAAACTGAGCGAAATTATAGCCAGATTGATAAAGAAGCCCTTGCAATTGTGTCTGCTGTTAAAAGATTTCATGAGTACATGTATGGCCAGGTTTTTACTATAGTGACTGACTACAAACCTTTGCTGGGAATAATAGCTGGAGATAAACCGACTCCCTATATATTATCTCCCAGAATGACTCGCTGGTCAGAATTCTTGGCGGCTTATAATTATCAGCTGCAATACCGCCTGGGGAAAGCCATTCCCCAAGCCGACGCATTGAGCAGAGCACCGCTTCCAGAGACTATCGATAACCCCGCGCCTACAGTGACAACGTTGCAGATCGAGGCGCTTCGCACACCACCATTAACCGCCCGTGATATCACGAGAGAAACAAAATGTGACCCCGCCTTAGCACGAGTCCTCAGTTGGGTGGAACGCGGATGGCCATTGGACCAAGTACCAGACGACTTCACACCATTCAAAAGTCGACAAACAGAGTTGTTTTCTCAAAAGGGCTGTATCATCTGGGGCGATAGAGTCGTTATCCCAGAGCGACTCCAACAAGCTGTACTGAGAACCTTGCACGATGGCCACCCCGGCATTGTGCGCATGAAAGCCCTCGCACGAAGATACGCATGGTGGCCAGGCATCAACAAGCAAATCGAGACTTGGGTCAAAGCTTGTCATAGATGCCAGGAAGTAAGCAACGCCCCACCAAAGGCAATCCCAACCGAATGGGAGACACCGCGGGGACCCTGGTCCTGTATCCATCTGGACTTTGCTGGCTGACCAAAGGCCACACCTTCTTGTTAACCGTTGACGCCTACTCGAACTGGCTCGAAATCCACTGAAGGAGGAACACGGCAACCGAAGCGATCATTAAGAAACTGGAGAGACTGTTTGCAACCCACGGATTACCAGACGTCCTGGTATCCGACAATGGGCCCCAATTTACCACGCTGTCCTTTGAACAGTACCTGGTGGACCGCGGTATTCGACATGCACTGACTTCGCCTGAGCATCCTGCGGCCAATGTCAAGGCCTAGCGCATGGTACAATTCGTCAAGAAAACGCTACAAAAAGTGGACTATGACAACATCGAAGAAAAGATAAACCGAATCCTCTTTTTACAGCATATCACTCTGCACAGCATCACCAACAAAACTCCCGCCGAGCTGCTAATGGGACGAAAACTCCACTCCCACCTTGACCAATTACACCCAGTGTACGAACCGAAGAAACCGCACGGATCCAGCGGCCGATACTGTACCTTCCAGGTAGGCAACTTGGTGTTCACTAAAAATTTATCGGGCGATCCGTTGTGGGTAGAAGTAACTGTGGTCCATGTAACCAGCCTGAGATCATACCTTGTACAATGCCGTGATGATAGACTATGGAAACGCCATATCGATCAACTACGATCAAGGCTGCAATCAGGGATCTCCGAGTCCCCTGATAACCAAACTGAGGTGGGGGGAGGTACAGAAGAAGATGAACTGCAATTAGCAGAAAAACCTTTTTTAAGGGAATGATAGCGGAACGGAAACACGAGAAGAGGAATCAGGGATGGGAGTAAGCCCACCTCAGGGCGATACCGAAGATATTGGTGATAACGAAAACTCAAACTCAGAGCCAGAGGCACCCCTTTCACCAAACAATGCTTTACCTCAACAAGAGTGCAGCCAAATACCGGGTGCACAACGAAAATCAAATAGACTAACAAAACAACCGTCCTACCTTAAGGACTACGTAACCGCACCCTGTAAACGGAACCCAGGGGGAAGGGGTGTTGTGAATGAATAAATGTATAATAAAGTTATCTTGAGCTTGAAGTTAAGTGCAGGGTTCTGACCCTGCACTTTTGATTGGCTGTTAAATGACGAGATCAGATTGGTCCGTTCAGGAGAATCTGATTGGCCATTAACGAGCCGTTCTCATTGGTCATTGGAGCTAGCGCTCCCCAGTTTTCATTGGTTGAATAGTTAATAAGTTGCCTATATAAGGAAGGCTGTAGCAGCCATCCAGTTTGAGCTGTCACACCATGTAAATAAAGTGTTTGAAGTTCACCATTTCACCGGCTCGTCTCCATTATTCGCACCCATGCTCCAAACATAACAATATACATAAAACATACGTACATAAAACTAGCTATTCTATTTTGTTGGGAGGACTGAGTTATACAGATTAAAAATTTGAACCCTTTTCATCATTGCCAAGGATTATTTCCTCAGAAGCTTTATCTCAAATTTTCCGAGCTGGAGCTGAAATAATTTATGGGCTGAGTTGATAAGATTCCTCATGGATTTTACATGCCAGAATTTGTAAATTAGATCCAGGCTTAATTTATAAGTTGGATCCAGACTTAGTTGTGCCTAAAGCAGATTCATTGCCAACTGCATTATTCACTGCAGTGGATCAGTTGAAAGTATGATGAGGTCTGGATTCAGCTCTTTATGTGTAGAAATTGCATGCACATAATCTTTTCTTTTAATTAGGTATTCTGAAAAATGTATGCCATGCTGAGCACTTAGAATTAAATTATATTAACATTTATCCAAATTAAATTAACCCAGCCTGCTTTTTAAGTGTTTTGGACTTTAAATTTCATAACTGACATCTGGTATATTTTATAGGGTGTGTAGTCCAAAAATTGGGAGGAAGCTAAGCTGGGATAGGCTTCACTATTGGTTTGTTCTCTCTCTTTCCCCAGTTCATTTAACTAGCTTGGGAATAATTTCCATCCCTTTCAGTCCTCTTTCTGTTTAACATTCATGCATATACATGTAAGTTTGCCTAGTGTATGGCCTCTGATTTGCAATGCAAGCCTTAGAATTATCAGTAATATTGAACATGGCATGAAGGAAGGAACTCAATGCTTGATATTCAAAGTTTTATCTGCTGTAATGCTGAAGAGAATGCTGGAAAGTTAATAATGATTCACAAATCAATGCCAGATACATGATATGGGTTTCACAGTTCATGGATCTGCAGACTGTAATTAAAGCTTTCACTTTCTTTTAGTATCCCACGAGAGAATCCCATTTGCTGTGTTTCTTTGACACAATTACCATTTCCTCTGGACCACAAATATCATTCTGGTCCCTCAGGAAATGAGATCTGTATAAAGGCATACACTTCAGAGAATACAGAAGATCTGGAGACATCTATAAAGCTACTGCTCCATATGACTCTAGAGGCTTAAAAGATTACTAATGCCAACTCAGTGATATAAATGAATATTGAAACACAAATTGACATTATTCCAAACATTTTTCCCCAATATCTTCAAATCATAGTCATGGTAGACATAATAGGAATTTCACAAATGAAAAGGCTTTCAAGAACCCACTCCATGACACTCAGATGCACATCCATACACAATGACCTAAGAAATGATTCCCAGTTTTATAGGACAGAATTCATCTGCATGTGTTATTAGAAGGTACACACAGTTTTATGTCCTCCAAGTGAGAAGCTCATATTTTTATCCTGTTGCTTGGCAACAATATTTTTAGCTATTCAAACGTGTGTATTTTCACAAATTAATTTCAGCACATTGTTAGCAAAATGTTTTTCAAAGAGTATCTATTTTGTAGTAAAAAATACAAATCAGTATGTGGCTCTATATTTGGCCATGTTAAGAGAATGTTTCGGATCAGCCAAATGCAAACATCTCCTATGTAATCATACAATAAGAGCATATTTTTAATGTTTGGTCAACATAACTAACCATTTTCAATAGAAAATGGAACAGCTGAGTTTATAGAGCAGCAACATAAAAATATCTACCTTATATATAGTGAGAGGTTCTGGTTGGTGAAATTCAACATCACCTAGAGTGCCATGTTTTGTCCACTCCTAATCCAGCAGTTCAATGGGAATTTATAAAGAGGCAAATAATGTTATTCTCTTCATTCCATCATGGATGCTAATGGCCTGTATACGCCATTTCAGTCGTTGGACCATTATGCAACTAATACATAATACAGATTATTTGTGCAATCATGTCCCTTACAATGTTACTTGGCATTTATATGATGTGTAACATTTATATTTCAGAGAAATTGGCCAAATGTCCTGCTTTTACACAAATGTTAAAATTACATGCATTGTATCCTGAATCTGATAATCACAACGACATTATCTTAAATCACAGCAACTTAGTTTTTGAATGGATCAATATGAAAGGAAAGAGAAACCATACCTCCCCAAATCATATATTTATTAGATTTATATTCTTCCTTTTTTATGTTCATGTGCTTAAAATAATATAGGAATATTTCCTACTCCAGATTTATTCCTATGACAATTTGCAAAGAAGATTTGGTCTAAAAATCATCCTGTAAACTTCCATGGCTGAACAGGGCTTGAATTTGACTCTTATAGACGATGATAATGATGATTTTCATCATCAACATCAAAATCATCATCTTTATTATCATTGAAAACAGTCTGGCTCTCACCTCTGTTACTAGGTCAGGAAGCTTTTGTAATGGCACAGGGAAGATACTTTGGGAGGTGGAACAAAGAGATGCTGCCAAGGAAAAAGGCATGAGAGAAAACATATAGCCAACAGTTAAATAGTGGGTGAGCAAAGTCTTTACTTTCCCTAGTTTCCTGGGCTGTAAAGGAGATGGGAGAGAAAATTGCACTTTTCTACTTGCAAGATTCTATCAATGTAGCAGTACAATCAAACTGAATTAGCTCATCTGATTGCAATTCCTATCTGGTTTACCCTGTGAGGCCAACACTTGTTAACTGTATTTGCCCACATTCCTATTTCAGTCATCTCTAAAATGCCATTGCTTTTCTATGCTTGCCTAAGAATTATGAAGCAAGCATTTTATTTTAAAAGCAAGTCAATGCCCTTCTTTTTTAAAAGGCCACTGTGTTTTATAACCTACCGTGAGACATCCTTGGGCTTCTTTGGAAATTTATTGGAGTTTCATGTTGGAAGTTCGGTTCCAAACCCATACGATGTGTTAGGAGGGTTTATGGTTAGTTTGAATTTGGCTTAGGGTGTCATGTGAACCCAAGATTAGGGTATGTGCACCACAATTTTTAACTTAGTATGGTACATGAATAAACCTGGAGGATTATTCCACAAATTACAATTGGCATGGCAAAGCAAGCAATAGCAAAGCAAAATGCAAAGTGGGGGCTCTCGTTTTCTTTTGAAAGCTTACACAAACTGCAGATTGTCTTGTTCACTAAAACATGGAGAACAACGTGTTTGCATGTGTGTGTGTTTTTTCACACTTGTAAACCATTCACATTATGAGAAGGTAGTTTATAGTTGTCAAATAAAAGCTTTTGTGGAATGTTGCCAGTAGCCATTCTTTATTAGAAGTATAGGGTGAGCTTCCTCTGCCAAAAATTGCTATTAATCTGCCACTTACAAATAATATTTGGCTTGTAGGCTCAATTTGCTACTAGATAATAAAAACAGAGTTCTTTCTATAGCCTATAGTAATACAACAGTGGGCATAACAATTAGTCTTTGACTACTGACCTTTCTCCAATTTTAGACTGTGTGGCATCTTAGTTGGCTCCGTAAAGATTTGTAATATCTCTTCTGAGTTCATAGTTTAATTTCTAAAATTTGTAAAGTGTCATTTGCTAATGATGCTTGCTTTCAGACGGATGCATATAAACTTGTTTAGAATGCTGTATTCATACAAATATAAGATAAATGGATATCGGTATAAAACACTTCTGCTCTTGTTTAGATTAACAGAGTTGGACGGGACCTTGTCCAACCCCCTGCCCAAGCAGGAGACCCTACACTATTTCTGACAAATGACAGTCTCAAGTGATGAAGTTCCCACAACTTCCAAAGGCAAGCTCTTCCATTGGTTGATTGTTCTGTCAAAAAAATTCTCCTTATTTCCAGGTTAAATCTCTCCTTGTTCAGTTTCTGTCAGAATACCTTAAACCAAATGTATCTTTTCCTGAGCTAAATCAATCAGACAAAATCAATTAAGCAATCTATAGGACATAAGGCACCCTTTCCAAGGCCATCACTATTTTGAACAGTTGTTAAACAACTGGTTGTAAATCAAGGATTATACATATCAAGATTGCCCTATCTTGGCTTCCTTCTGTTTCACTTACCCAATTCAGATGACTGAACATTCTTAACTCAGATGACTCCATCAAGATCAAACATACCATTATGCCTAAGGATGATATGTTTACCAAGCCATCCTGTTTTAACCTAAAGTGTGATCTGCATATTTTGGTCTTGAAAAGTATGAAATCTTGTCCTTTTATCTATTCCTCTTGGACCTGAGAAAGTGGATAGGATTCACATGATTGTGACTTTGCTCCCTGTTCTTTAGATCCAAGCTTTTCCTGGCTAATTGAAGCTGCATTGATGGGTGGGGGGCAGTATAAATGCAAGCGTGATGCGCAGATGCATGACGAATTTCTCCTTGGTTGAAGGAGTTGTTCCTCCATCTCTGAAGGAAATGCTGATTTACTCCCTCAAAAAGACAATTGTTTGATCTCACTATACTGGTCAAGTTTCATCCAGTATCTAAGATGCCCTTTTTGGAGTGGATAGTGGAGTAGTGGTCATCCAAAGCTCTCTGAAGTTGTCAGCAGTTTCAGAGGAGCTTTGATGAAGCAGATTATCTGGATCTATTTCAGTCAGGATTCAGGCCTTGGTATGGGACAGAAACAGCTTTTGTCTTGCTTCTGAATGATCTCTGATGTGGGTTGTGCTTGCTCTGATTGACTTCTCAATAATCTTTGATACCATTGACTATGGTGTCCTTCTGGACTATCTCTGGGGATTGGGGATGGATGGCATGGTACTGCACTGGTTCTCCATGGTTGATATCAATCAGTGGTGTGTAGGGGAAAGAAATGCCTCCTTTGGTTGCTTTTTTGTACTGCAGGATTCAATGCTGTCCCTGCTCCCATATACCTACCACTGGGCAAGTTCGTACATTGACATGGGAGTGAATTATCTTTAGTGTGGTGATGATATGACTTTGAACTGGCAAATTAAGCAATGCTGATCATGTCCTGTTCTACCTATTAGGGAACAATAGGCTTCAACTGAGCCCTGGAAAGATAGAGTGCTTTCATTTTTGGAGATTTCTTGTTCTGGGACTGTCCCATCTATGATACTGAATGGTTTTTGCATTGTCCCAGACATATCCAGTGTAAAATCTGGGGGGTTCTGCTGGACTGCCTACTCCTGCTCAAAAAAAAAAAAAAAAAAAAATGAGTAAAAATTGTGACTAGGAATCTTTTGCATAGTTTTGACTGATCCATCACTTTTGTCTGTTTCTGGATCGGAGGGGGTCTGTTTATGTCGGACTCATGCCATGGTCATTTCCCAAGTGGAATTATAATGTGCTCTACATGGGGTTCCTCTTAAAGGACATCCAGTGGCAAAATGTATGGGTGCTTCTTGATTGGAACACATTACACCTCTGCTCTGTGAGTTCCATTGTGCCGTTTTGCTCCTGGCTTTAATTAAGATACTTGTTCTGACACTTAAAGCCTTTCATGGCATGTTGGTCAGACTGTTTGAGGGACCATCTCTTCCCAATTACTCCAGGTCCAGTCTGCTGTGGGACCAAAGAGAGAGGCCTTTTCCACCATTGTATCTGCCCTGTGAAACTACTCCCTCCCAATTTATTATTTTATCGATTAAATTTCTATGCCACCTATCTCTTCTACAAGGTGGTTCTGGGAGGATCATTAATGTCATTCCAGAAGTCTTTTTAAAGCCATCTGAAATCATGTTGCTATAAGATTAGGAAGGAATGCATGTAAGTATAATAAATAAGTAAAAATTACCATATTATTTCTGATTGATTTTGGCTTAGATGTCTATTATTTTATTCAGTAAACAAATCAGCATGGCAAGACTGATTAATTACCATTCTGATGTTAACAATAATGGATATTTCAGTTGGATTTTTGCCTGAATAGAAAATATGAATATATTTGTTAAAATTGAAAATGGAATGGGTAGGCAATAGATTTAAGACTTGCCTGTGATCAGAACTTTTGTGTTCTCTAATGGGCTCATATGTTCCAGAATATGGCACTGAGTAATGGTTCAAATTAGACTCCATCTTGGAGACATGGCCTATGGACCCATTGCACTTAAGCATTCCCATAAGCAACTAAAGAAAAATGGACCAATAGATCTAAGACAGATTTAAAAACACTGTATATTTGTAATCTATAAATCTGATGATTTATGGGCTTTCCCTTAGCTGGACCATACCCTTGTTGCTGCAACAAATCTTGAAATATTTTTAACAGAGTTCAGGCAAAGGTTTCAGTAGCCTCCCTAGGAAAGAATGGCAGCTAAACTAGAGTGACAAATTGGATCACCCACTGATATAAATAATACACACATTGCAAATAAAGCTGAAAGTTCTTACTAGCAGAACAGATAAGGTTTCATCTAAGCCCTCTGGTCACATAAAGTGATAAACCTTCTTACAATAAAGAATGGCTCTTTGCTATAGTCTGTGTATCAATTTTATCTTACCCAGGAAGATCTGTCACTGAAGAAGAGAAGGGAGATATTTTCTATCTATCTATCTATCTATCTATCTATCTATCTATCTATCTATCTATCTATCTATCTATCTATCTATCATCCATCCAACCAACCATCTATCCAGTATATATGTTGCAATGCCATCTATTGACCATGTCCTGGAGATGGACTTTAATTTAAACCATTACACAGTGTCATATTGTGGAATATATGAGCCCATGACAAAACACAAAGTTCTGACCACACATAAGAACTCTAGCATGTTTGCTCAATTTGTTATTTTAACTAATATACAGTATTCGTATTATCTATTCAGGCAAACATCCAATTGAAATATCCATTACTGTTAATATCAGTTTGTCATATAATTTTTTTATACTTTGCAATAACCAAATGTTACAGTAGGTAATGAGATAAAACATTTCTTTCATGCCATTATTTGTCTCATCAGTCAAACAAGCTGGTTGGTGCTTTGGTAGATGGTACAAAACAATACTTTCTCTGCTCTGCCAAGGCATTGAGAGTAAGATAACCACAGCATTTTACAGTCTTGCTTCTTGCTTTACTCAGTTCTTGTTACCTTCAATGATAGGATGTACTTACCTGATCTCCTTTGAAGCCAAAATGCCTACACTAACACATTAATTACAATCAAAACCAACAATAGAGCATTTCAATTATGTTCTGACTTCTTTTAACAGCTAAGGGAGGATAGCAAAAATAGGCAAAGATTAGAGTTTCCTGTTTTCTAATGAGGCTGCCTGGCAATTTATGAAACAGAAACAGCATTCAGAAGTAGGCTTACACAGTTAAGGTCACATTATTTTGGCCTTAACACAATGGCTTGCAAATAAATATCTGTGAATTCGATAAAACTTAATTTTGAATAGATATCTTTAGAACCACACAAATAGAGCGTTTTTAGCAAGATTGTATGAATGCAAAGTATTGATTTCTTTTTTAAAATTTGTTGAAGAAAAATGAGAAGAGACTAAATTTTATTTTGAAAACATTATTTAGAGGCATAACCATCTCTCCAAGGCAGAAAATGAAATTACTTACATAGGCCGCAGAATAGAAAGGAAAAAGAAAACTACCTAGTTTAATCGTAGCATTTGTTAGATAACATTCCCATGACATCTATGATAAGATATATCTTCTATAGCAAAGAAGACATGTTCTCAAGTCAGCATAGAGAATCTCAGGACTGGATGGACATATGGATGGATATACTAGCTAATACATCATTAATTACTTCAATAGAATTAATTTTTGCTCTGAGCCAGCAGATTTTGCTCATCTCTAGCTGTGCATACAAAGAAATGATTGAGTGGTGGATATGGGCAAAGAGACCAGTTGTTGGCTGCCCTCATTTCTTGAGGCGACAGGATAAGATTGTATCAAGCAAAACAATGGCAACATGAAACTGGAAAATGAGCACTCCCAAGACCTAGGTTAGAAGGCAGCAAATAGAATTAGAGTGCTGTTTATGATGTGGCTGATTAAAACTGAAGGGAAGCCAGGCTGCAGATGAACCTAAGGCAATTGGAAAATTTAATGCTGCAAAGATACATACATTATACCATTGGAAAGTGGAATGTCAGAACTTATGAACACATAATGTTGTCAGGGGATAAATGTCAAGACTAAACTTTGATATTCTGGGAATCAGAAACTGTAATGGACTCCATGTCAAAGAAACCTCAGTTCTACTTTTGACAAAAGGCATAACAGAAATGGATTACCCGTCTTTATTAATACAAGGCTCCATCCAAATGATAGTATTATCTCAATTCAAACCCATAGCGAACCAAGCAATATCACATGGATCCAATAATCCAACCACAGATAGTAGAAATGAAACAGTTCTAGGGTGACTTCTAATTGATTCCACACAAGAATGGGGAAGATATCCAAATTATAGAAGATTGGAACATTGTAGTTTAATAGCACCTCTAATATGAAAAAAATGACCAACATAAAGCAGGATACAGATTAATAAGAGTTCTGTTGTAAAAAATCAGTGTTGCTAATGAAACCTTTTGCCAACAACCTAAAGTGAAACCCAACACATGGACATCATCTGTTGGACTATGGAAAATATGGAAATTAAATTGTCTATATATTTTTCATGTAAAAACACATATTTAACCAAAACAAATTAAGTTTAACAGTGACTTTGGTTCAGATCATGAACTCCTAGAAAAGTTACAGCTTAATATATATATATATATATACGGCCTCAGCAATATTTTATATGATATGACCATAGTGAAGATATAAATTTATTGAATTATATCTGATTAAAAAATGCCTGAAAAACTCTGATCTGAAAGTTGTAACATAATTAAAGATGAAGCAAACAAAAATAACCAGAAATATAAAAATAAAACAAGACGAAATGACTGTGATATGTAAAAAATAGGTGAAGAGAAGAAAACAAAAAGTGAAAAAAATATTGCCCAAATACCTGCTGAGTTCTAGAGAGGAGGTAAAAGACATAAATGATTATATGTAAATAAACAATGCAGAACATAATTCTGGTATTAATTGAATAGGAAGGACAAGATTTTTTTAAAGAAAAATTTCAGAACATTTTATGCGAAAATAAACATAACAAAAGACAAAGAAGGAGAAAGAAAAAATAAATAAGGGATGTGAGTATGTAGAATAATTACTCTAAAAAGATCCACATATCAATGATATATACAAATATTTGATCACTGGACTAGAATCAGACTTTCTGTATAATGATGTTAAATGGGTCCAGAAACAATTAAGCTACAGGAATTGATGAAGTTCCAGAAGTATTATTTGACATATTATAAAATGATATAGATAAAGTAATGTGTGCTGTTTGTAAGCAGATATGGAAAACACAGTAGTGGCAAGGGACTGGAAAACAACAATTTATATTGCAATGCCAAAAAAAGGCAGCGCTAATGAATGCTCAAACTACTGAACAGTTGTACTTGTCTCATATGCTAATAAGCTAAAGCTCAAGACTTGGCAACATTTTGGGTAAAATGATAATACAATAATACTAGTGAACTACTGTGAAACTGTTCATAGACAGATCATTAATAAGGCTCAAATATTAAATATTTAAATATTTTAGGGACATAATACAAAGGTAAGTGTCAATTGGAAAGACCCCAATGCTTGGAAAAATGACAGGGAATTGAAAAAAGAAGCTGAAAAAAAACAAGATTGGTTCACCAATTTTTATAAGTATGAGGTTATACTCAAAGATGCGGCCAGTGACAAATCGTACTGGCAAAATGATATTCCATGGGTCACAACGAATCCAACACAACTGAATGACTGAGCATTCGCTCACTCTTTCATTACATCCTATTTTGATTCTTGCAACTCAGGTTGCTAACTAGTTTGAGGTAGGGTGATTACAATGGTGCCTATACTGACATGGGCATTATTTATCAGGACAAGTTATGAACCCTTGATAATAAGAGGAATGTGGACCTGATCAGTTCTCAAATTTTGTCCTCCAGGTGATGATTTCATTGTGGAAAAAAAACATTTTTTTTCTGGCATCTGAGTGAGGGTCCAATCCTTGCATTGTTTTCAGGATGTGGAATGCATTCTTTTAGGAATTCTGCTTGGCTCCAAGCTTTATTTAGAAAAATCTCTAGGAACACATTTCTTTTGTCTCTTAATTATTAATTTTAATTTTGCATTGAACATTATTAAGAACTTGTGTTGTATTTTTATCACTATTGGGCAAAATAAGCATTATGTGGAGAAATATAATTATTATCAAACACTAGTGCTGTACTGTTATTATAGTAGCCTGCCTAAATAGCTGTTTAGGCAATGGCTAACTTTCAAAATGAAGAATAGGGAATGATTCCCTTTCACTTCTTTTAACCTAAAAGATGCCTGATGTTTTCCACCTCACAAATTGTGGACTTAGGATGTCCCATGTCCTTACTTGCTTTCATTACTCCTTTCTTTACTGATTCTCTACTGTCTGAAAAAGAATCTCTAGGTGTTGAAGATTCTAAAGAGTTTTCAGCTACTTGTTCATTTCATTTAGGAGGTCGGCCAAGTTTCTTAGAAAACGTGTCATGTAAAACAATTTGACTATGACTCTGAAGGAACCCATTGTTTTCTTTTCTATGCTCCCTTCTATCCATTCAACAGATCTTGATAAAGCACTTTTTCAATGAAATTTATCAATCATTACTAATTTTCTAACTAAAAAACCATCTTACTTTTTTTAGAAGACTTTTGGAAAAAAAGTGAAACCATTGATTAAGACAATGAGCAAAGTAAATTCTATATAATCAAACTTGCACTTGCTTCTGTTTTACAGATTTTTCTTCATTAGACCTACTCATAGTATTGAAAAGAACATTATCCTTTCTGAGATGCAGCAAACTAAATTGTCCAAAGAGATCATTACCAGGTTTCAATATTTACTGAAGAAATGCCTATACCAAGTTAACAACACTATTAAATATTAATGAAGTCAATGGTTCATATAAATGCAATGATTTAAATTATTAACTACCCCTAGAACATTCTGTTCATCACCTAGTTTGGGAATTGCATGAATTAGAGTGCTTTGAATTAATTGTAATTCTGAAGAGCCACAAACCTCTGTTAATACTTTATGAAACTATGTCAGTTTCAACTTTCAAGTCTTGTATTGTCTGCAAATTGCACAGTCACTTGTTATGGTGAAAGAATCAGTAATGTATGCATTAAAAAGAAGATAATTCATTGAAACTGTAAAAAGTGCTAGCTTGTCAAATTTGCTGTAATATCAACAACCTCACCAGAATTTAGTTGAAACTATTAACTTGGTGAAGCAGGTGTGAAGCCAGTACCAATTTTTCAACATACAAATTTATTATGCATTAGTTTCCCCCATACCTGGAGCCACATTTGGAACAAATGTTTGAGAATGATTATTGGATCAGCATCAAGCAGAACCCTTGGGTTTTCTAATAATTATTTGCTAATTAATTGTTTGGAGTATTTAAAAAGTTTTTATTTATTTGCATACTTTATGCAATTTGTGTAACTACCATAATCCAGTCAAACTCCAGGCAGTACATGGGAGCATTTGAGAAATTATGGTAGTTTAGCTAGGTAAGGACCTCAAGTCAGAAGTAAACTATCCCAAAGTGGCTCCCAAAACAACCTAGAGAGAGAAAGACAATTGCAATGGCAAGCAAGTCCAGAAACATCATCTGATTAACTTCAGGCCTGCTGTAAATCATTAGAACTGAAGCTATTCATCTGCTTATTTGTTATCTTATTAAAAATTATAAATAGAGCCTTCTGTATGACCATATAGAATGTGTTTAAAATGCAGTCTTACACAAACGATAGACCATGGGTTATTTTGTTTCATGAACCCAGTCAGTGTAATTTAGCAAACCATGATTATACAGCTTATATTTTTTATTAATAATTTTATTTTATCAAGATATAAAATGAAAATAGTGGGAAAGTGGATAAAGGACAAGGAAAGAGAAAGAAGTGAAAGATAAAAGAAAAAAAGAAAGAAAAGCATTGACTTCTGACTCTTTTTAGTGCAGTAGCAATATTACAGTCTCAACTTTTTACTTTACCTACTTAATATGTACTAGGGATTTCTATAATGATAACTTGCTTAATCAGCAAAACCTGAAATCAAAGTTTAATTTTTTTCCTTCTCAAGCACAAAATTCAGAAGCATCTTCCAAGTAGAAACAAAGTTTGATATTTAGCAATCAGTTAGCTTTGATTAAAGAAAAGAATACAATTAATTTTGTCTCTACTTGGAAATCACTTTTGGATTTTGTGCTTGAGGTAGGAAAAAAAAAGAAATTTTGATTTTGGGTTTTACTGATTAGACAGGATTGTTGATATAGAAATGGCTGGTATATACTGTATTATTGTGTAAAAATAAAAAGCTGCAATTGTATGTTATTACCTTCTTCTACTGCACCAAGAAGAGTTGGAAGTCAATGCTTTTTTCTCTTTCCCTTTTCCTCCCCTATTTTTCCATTATTTTCATTTCCCTTTCTATTTCTACAATTTATAGTTTGATAAACGAATAAAATTTTGAACCCTCAGAAATAAGGTTGGGTATGTTCTTTTCTTTGATTAAAGCAGTAAATTTAACCATCCCTGGTAGTTATATCAGTTTTTTGAGCTATTCATCTATTGTGGTAATTAAACTATCTATACAGTTGATGTTTTCATATGAATATGAACCACATTAAAACATGTCCAAGAATTGATCAAAGGTCTTCCTAATCTAGAATACCCTTTCCTCATAGGATACGATAGATAGAATAGCACCTCTCCATTTCTTATGTCGTAAATGGTGGAAGTTGAGTTCTGAGAGAACTAGACCTTAAGAAATAAAGAAATATTCACTAGAAACAAAAGAGGCCAACAAGCACTGACTACTGAATTTTAAATTAGACCTTGGTTCATTTGGATAACCCATTCCCCCCTACACAATTGGTTGAATGTGAAAAAGGCAGATTTCAAGAGAACAGGTTGTAAAGATGGGCACTGATTATCAGTGTAAACATTATCAGTGTACATTTTTAAAAAAAATCAAATTGGGCTTAGTTATATCAGGGCTTTGATAAAAGAAAAGGCAAGATTACATTTGCCAAGACTGGTCTTCTGCTCTGCTTATATGGTTTCGTAATTTTTCCATTCCCCACTATTTGGGAACAGAATCGATCTGTTGATGTTTTGCTATTTGTTTGCATCAAAAGGCCTTCACTCAGGTTAGAATACTGAACACAAACCTGCATATTCAATTAATCTGTAAGCAAAACTCGAACGGTGAATGGATTATTGTATTGAAATTGTTTAGGGCCAGAAAAAGGAGACATGAGCATGTTCAGGTGGAACGTTACAGCTTTTTCTCTCTAAATCTTTTCATTTGTAGCAGGTGCACAATTGATGAAGTGTGACTGACATGTTCTGCCACAATGATTTAAAGACTTACTGCAGCTTGCTGCTCCTGTTGTGGTATGAGTAAAGGCAAAATGATTCAACGTACAATTTCATTTACAATGAATAAAAATGATGCTATCAAATGATGTTTCCCTCCCATTCCCTTTGCAAGATATTAGTTGCCTTATTATGGATAATGAAAGATTAGATGTTGATTAGAATCACATTCCCAGTTACAAAAAACATTTGGGTTTTATTATCAAGCTAATAAAACTGCTCTATCAATGTAACTAGCAATGATGTGCAAGGAGACTTTCTATATTTGAAGAAAATGTTTGGGTCTGTATTAAGTGCCAATTCTTGTTAACCAGTTGCATGTGCAATTTAAACTGGTTCTGTTCTAGGTACAGAGGCACAGAATTGCAGGGACATGCCTCTGCTTACCACCATTTCACATTTTGAACATTTTCAATACCTGAATAAGGTGAGGTTTTGATAGAGGAGGGCCATGGTGGTGCTATGAGCCATGGTGGCACAGTGGTTAGAATCAGGGGTGGAATACAACAGGGTTAACTACCGGTTCGGTCATTTATGAGGTTCGGTGATTTATGGTGTGCTTCCCTGCACGCTGTGAGCTGCTTGTCTGTAAATCGTCATCAGCAAGCTGCGTAGGAGAAGCAGACTTTGAAACAGCCCTCTTTTTCTGCTTTTTTAACTGCAGCTGTACCTTGTTCGGCAGCTAAAGTTGAAAAATCAGGAAATAACGATCAGGTGGGCAAAAATGTCAGCAGACATAGAACCGGTTCTATGTCTGCTGCTCTTCAGAGCTACCAGTTCTACAGAGGTGGACAGAACTGGTAGAATGCCACCCCTGGTTAGAATGCAATACTGCAGGCTCCTTCTGCTGACTGCTGGCTGCAAGACATTCGGCAGTTTGATCCTCACTGGCTCAAGTGTCTATGGAGATTCTCAGTCATTCAGGTCATGGTTATCCCAAAGGTGCTTTTTCAAGAAACAACTGGACTTTGTTTTTTTCTTTGAAGATGTTTTGCTTCTCATCCAAGAAGCTTCTTCAGTTGAACTGTTGCTGAAGAAGCTTCTTGGGTGAGAAGGAAAATGTCTTCAAGGGAAAACCAGAAAGTCCAGTTGCCACTTGAAAAAGTACCTTTGGGATTTACCGGCTCAAGGTTGACTCCATCCTTTCGAGGTCAGTAAAATGAGAACCCAGATTATTGGGGGCAATATGTTGACTCTGCAAACCAATAAGAGAGGGCCGTAAAGCACCATGAAGTTAAATTCTATTGTTATTGCTTTTTAAAGGCTATTTGTTTTGGGTGCTTTTGGCTCTCCTGAAGCACTTTTTCCTATGTATTTTAGTTAATTATTTCTCAGAGAAAATTCTGAAATGTAGTAAATTCTAATTTGATTTTTCAGCTTCACCCATGACATTTAAATGCATAGGAATAAATAAGAAATTGTGTATTATTTTTATCAATAGTTGATTAATCATGCCTAGTACTGTTGTTTGATGTGATCTAGTACTGTTACTTGACTGTATTGGAGTAACTATTGCAATTCTTGAAAAGTTGGAACTCAGTGGACTTCTGCAAGCAGCCGAAATGTCTACTTTTGACTCTAGTGTTTTGTTGAAACAATAGAAAAGCCACACCAATGATAACAGAAGTATTCTTAAAAAAATAAGTTGCTCAATATCTGAAGAGGAGAAAGAACAGTAGAATTATAAAAGTGTAAAAAGACAAATTAATGAAGAATAATGCTAAATTGGTTCCAATGAGCACAACAGTGCAGATGGCTTTGTTGAGAAAATGTGAGTGATAGTGCCATAGCTGACTAGCCATTAAATACTGAAAGACCTGCAAATTTTGTCAAAACTAATAATATGATGCAAAAGTGGCTAAAGTTGCAAAGCGTTCTGTGAAGTTTTTAAATTTTTCAATAGATAATATGTTTTACCTCCATAATAATCAATAAAACAGGCACCTGCCAGGCTACAGAACTTTTCCTATTCACTCAGCTAGAATGAACTTCTGAAAACCTATCAAAATGTTTCAAAACATATCAGAAGGAATCCTTTATTGAGATGAGACAATTTCTGTAGGAGTTCAAAGCAGCATCTGAGGTCTCTCAGGCATACAGGGATAGATAAGGGAGTTTAGAACCCCTCCCCTTATCTCAA
The DNA here is from genome assembly GCA_033807585.1 of Hydrophis major. Lineage (NCBI taxonomy): Eukaryota > Metazoa > Chordata > Lepidosauria > Squamata > Elapidae > Hydrophis > Hydrophis major. Next base: position 129,593,034 of record CM066331.1, read on the forward strand.
TGTGTATTTAGTGAAACAAAAGCCAGTATGTTAATTCCTTTCCACCCCTTTTGTAAGGACTCTTTCACAGTCTCCCAGGGCATACCTAATTTCCCCCCCCACCTCCTTTTTTGAAGGAACTATTCAAGAGATTCCCAAGACACATCTCGCTGTGGAATTTTTATGACCTTCTCATCCCCTGGTTGTGCCTCTCAGAGGTGATAGTTTTGGCCATCTGGCTTTTCTCCCTCCATTGTATCATGTGTGGGTTATAAAAATTCGATATAAAATTAAATATATTCAGGTTATATCAAGAAAGGATTTCTTTATCAGCCCCCTTCCCCTTTTCTTCTTCCATCCATACACAGATCTGACAGCACCATTTTTGAGCCTCCATGTCATTTTCCAAAGTAATCCCAAACATATGCTATTCACAAAAGTTAAGAAACTGAACTGGACTGTATGGAAGCATAAACAATTATTTCAAAAGTGGATAAGTGCTTATAGAGTAAACCTTTGGTTCCAGTAAGTAAAAACGTAGCAACTACCATGAATGATGGTGAGTTTAAAATTATCATGAATTCACTGTTGAACTCCCCTTGTCCAGAATTGAGGGTATTTTTTTTGCTAACCTCTCTGGGAAACACCCCTTTAACAAAATCAGCCTTTTGGTGGGAGGGTCCCTTTGTGCCAGTGTTGTCTTCTAAAAATTGTCTGCAGTCATTCCCCCTCCCCCTCCCCCCCCCAGTTTCCTTGGAAAGATTTTTCAGAAGTGACTTGTCATTGCCTCCTTTGTAGGATGGACAGAGAATGGCTGATCTAGGAACTCAAGGTGTACCAGTTTTTAGCCTGGTGCCTTAACCACAACACCAAATTGAAAACCAATCTAGCAGAAGCTTATTAAATAATGAAAATTGAAAAAAAAAGTGTAAATGTATTTTTATCATAAATACACACAAAGAGCTACACTGTTTAATTGATCTGTTTTTGGAATAGCATCACTTGCAGTATTTAGGCAGAAAGCCTTAGATCTTGTGGGGACAAGGTTGTCTACGCTGTGCCATTGCATCAGGAGAAACGATGAGGTGCATCTACATATGGCAGCATTTGAATGAATGGGGGACTATTGCCTTCAAGCAAGTTGTAGCAAATGGCAATAGCACTTAGACTTATATACCACTTTTATAGTGCTTTATAGCCCTCTCTAAGGGGTTTACAGAGTCAGTTTTTTGCATTACAATTTGGGTCCTCATTTTACCCACCTTGGAAGGATGGAGGTTGTTGGGGGCAATATGCTGACTCTGTAAACCAGTTACAGAAGGTTATAAAGCACTATGAAGCCATATATAAGTCTAACTCTCAAATAGAAAAAAAGTGGAATAGATAGCACTACCACTAGATGGACTTGCAACTGGCTGACAAATCGTACTCAATGAGTAGTCCTTAATGGGTCTAAGTCTACATGGAGGGAAGTAAGCAGTGGGGTGCCACAAGGATCCATCTTAGGCCCAGTATTCTTCAATATCTTCATTAATGACTTAGATGAGGGAATACAAGAGGAACTTACCCAATTTGCAGATGATTTATTTATTTATTTATTTATATTTATTTATTTGATTTGTCAATTGCTTACAAGATAATAGGTATAAGTATATACATAGTTATGAATACATGAAATGGGTACATATAAGAAAAATAAAAAAAAACACAATAGGACAGGGACGGTAGGCACGTTGGTACGCTTATGCACGCCCCCTACAGACCTCTTAGGAAAGGGGTGAGGTCAATAGTAGACAGTTTAAGGTTAAAGTTTTTGGGGTTTGGGGAAGAAATCACAGAGTCAGGTAGAGTATTCCAGACATTGATCACTCTGTTGTTGAAGTCGTATTTCCTGCAATCAAGTTTGGTGCGGTTAACCTTGAGTTTGTATCTATTGTGTGGCCTTGTATTGTTATGGTCAAAGCTGAAGTATTCATGGACAAGTAAGTCATTGCAATGTATGATTTTATATAACATACTTAGATCAGACCGAAGATGTCATAATTCAAAGTTTTCTAGGTCTAGAATTTCAAGTCTGGTGGCATAAGGTATTCTACAATGAGTAGAGGAGTGGAGAACTCTTCTTGTGAAATATTTCTGGACTTTCTCAACTGTGCTAATATCAGATATGTAATGTGGGTTCCAGACTGATGAGCTGTATTCAAGTATTGGTCTAGCAAATATTTTGTATACTCTCATTAGTAATGTGATATTACTGGAGAAAAAGCTACGTAGGATTAGGTTAACAACTCTTAATGCCTTTTTGGCTATGTAGTTACAGTGGGCTCTAGCACTTAGATCATTAGAGATGAATATTCCAAGGTCCTTTACAGAGCTTGGATCATCAACAAGATCTTGACTATTCAGCTTGTATTTTATTTTTTGTTTTTTTGCCAGTATGTAAGGCAAAGCATTTATTTGTTGAGATTTGAAGTTGCCATTTGTTTGACCATTCTGATACATAGTCAAGATCTTTTTGAAGGATAGCGATATTGTCTGTGGTATTGAACAGCTTTACATCATCAGCAAAAAGAATGCAGTTGCTCTTAATATGATCACAGAGGTCATTTATGTAGAGTGAAGAGAGTTGGTCCAAGAACACTGCCTTGGGGTGTACCACTAATGACAGGTACAGAATTTGATAGGACTCTCCCAATTTTGACCATTTGTTGTCTGTTTGACAGGAATGCTTCTATCCAGTTATGCAGTTGTCCAGAGATACCATAAGATTTTAATTTTAGTAGTAGTTTGTCATGTACCACTGAATCAAAGGCTTTACAGAAGTCTATGTATATTGCATCTATTGCTTTGCCCTGATCGAGTTGTGTAGTCTATATGTTTTTGCAGTGTAAGAGTTGCAGATTACAGGATAGTTTTTTTTCTGAAACCAAATTGTTTATTGTAGAGTAGGTTGTTTGTCTATAAGTGGAGGATAACGGATTGGTTAATAATTGATTCCATGACTTTACAGGTGACACAGTATAAGGAGATTGATCTGTAATTTTCAAGTAGGCTGGGGTCTCCCTTTTTGAAGATGGGGATGACTGTGACTTGTGACCATAGTTTTGGCAAGGAGCTGGTCCTGAAAGATTTTTCACAGATTATGCTTAGAGGTTATTGCAGTGGACAGCTTTTTAAAGAAGTAGGCACATATTCCGTCCGGTCCAATAGACAGAGATGGTTTTAGATTGTGTAGTGCTTTTTCAACATTGTCTTCTGTAAAATCGATATGTATTAGATCATTGTAGTTGTCTGTGGTTTGGCTAGGAAATACTGGGCATGATCCATTGCTGTTTACAAATACTGAGCTGAAGAATGTGTTAAAGATGTTGGCTTTAATGCTGTCGTCATTGCAGTCTTTACCATTAGGTTCTTTCAGGGGTGGGATGGACCTTGAGTCTTTTAGTTTGTTGTTTACAAAATTGTAAAAAGCATGGGTGGAATTGGTGTGTAGAAGGTTTTCCTCTTGTTTATTGTGATAATTGGTGCATTCAGTGTTTATCTGGTGGAATAAATTTTTGTATTGGCTTTTGAAATTGGCAACATGACCAGATTTGTTTTTCCGCCAGAGTGATCTCTTTTTGGATTGAAGTTTCCTTATTGTTATGAGTAATCTGTTTTTTGTTTGTTTTGGGAGTTGTTGTTGGTACATATAGTTTGATGATTCTTTTGACTTCAAGTAAAAATATGTTGTAATGGTCTTCAATAGTATTGCATCCAGTGAATAGAGATTGCCAGTCAAGGGATGAGAGATCGTTGTCTATAAGATCATAGTTGCCTTTTTTGTATATTTGGGGATTACGTCTTTGTGATTATTTTTGTATGGGCGTTTGTTGAGACAAAAGTCAATCATATGGTGGTCACTGCTGGAAAAGTGTTCTTTAGTTTGTATTCCATAAATTAAATTCAAACTATTGCAGAAGATTAGATCAAGGCAGTTGTTTAGTCTAGTGTTGTTGGTTACTGGTTGTTCCAGTCCCAGATTTGTAACAGCATTGTAGAAGGTTGTGTATGGGTTCAGTTGTACAATGATACTAAGCTAGCAGGAATAGCTAACACCTAAGAAGATAGGCTCAAGATCCAGGTGGATCTTGACAGACTAGAACACTGGGCAGTTTCTAACAAAATGACATTCAATATAGGGAAAAGTAATGTCCTACACTTAGGCAAGAAAAACCAAAGGAATTCATATAGATTGGAGGAATTCATATAGATTGGAGGAATTCATATAGATTCATATAGAAACCAGGCTTAATAGCAGCAACTGTGAGAGGGATCTTGGAGTCTTATTGGACAACCAGCTAAATATGAGCCAGCAGTGTGCAGCAGCAGCCAAAAAAGCTAATGCAATCCTAAGTTGTATTAACAGAGGGATACAGTCAAGATCAAGGGAAGTACTAATTTTGTTAAGTCCTGGGCATGGGCGCAAGGAACAGAGACGAGACATCAAACGGTGACTTCAACTCTTTATTATCAAGAAAGAACAGAGCAAAATACTTGGGCAGCAGCAGCTCTTTTATGGAGCTGGCTGCTGTCAAAACAACCAATGAATTGAGTTTACCGCTTTCACAAGCGTCCAATCAGGGGGCCCCATTAACAGCCAATCAGAGTGGCCAAAACGACCAATCACGACTCGCTATCTACGGGCCAATGAGAAGTGCAGGATTACAAGCCTGCTGTAAAGTAAAGCTGTTGATAGTTGTATCGCTGCGTTGGCTTAGTCCATAACACCCCTCCCCCCTAGGTTCCGTCTGAGGGGTGGGGTGACATATTCTCACAAATAGGCAGGTCGCTTCACCTGTCTGCTTGACCTGCGCTGTTCTACCGGTTTCTGTCCTGGTTCTGGTTCCGGTGGGCTGCTAGCCGGGCTGGAGGGCGAAGGTCATGGCCCTGGGCTGCTTTCCCTGCTTACACTAGTGCTGTCTTCTGGGTTCCCTGGATTCGCTTCTATCACAGTGCTGTCATGCGGTGAGGCCACTCCCTGGCTCGGTTCTCCTTCGGATGGTGAGTATCCCCTGGTTGGTTGTGTAGGCTGTTGGATTTCGATTACCATTTCTTCTTCTTTGGCCTCCTCAATGTTCCTTCCCCCCCACAGCTAGAGGTTCTGGTGCTAATCTGGAACGGAGTTGATCTATGTGGCGTTTCCACATTTTACCGTCTATAGTTTGTAGGCGATAGGATCAGGGTTCCGTAAGTTGCATTATGGTCACGGAGACCCACAATGGGTTGCCCAAGAAGTTTTTTGCAAACACAAGGTCACCTTCCTGGAATGCCCGACACTTGTTGCTGGATCCCATGGGTTGTTCCAGCGTGTAGTTTGGGTGAAATCGATCGAGATGCGAGTGAAGTTTCCGTCCCATCAAAAGTTCTGCTGGGGTTTTGTTCGTGGTACTGTTTGGGGTTATATGCTGGAGGAGAAGCATCCAGTTTATTTTGTCATCAATGTCGCCATGGTCCATTTTGTGCAAGGTCTGTTTTACAAATTGAACCATTCGCTCAGCCCTACCATTGGCCGCAGGGTGAGCTGGCGATGTTAAAGCATGGTGGATGCCCCGATCTGCCAGGTACTGTTCGAGTGGTAGGGCAGTGAATTGGGGGCCATTATCGGAGACCAGGACATCTGGAAATCCGTGGGTAGCGAATAGTTTATTCAGTTTTTTAGTGACTGCATCTGTGGTGGTGCTTTTCATCTTGTGGACTTTGAGCCAGTTTGAATAGGCATCCACTGTTAGGAGGAAAGTGTGTTCTCTTGTGGGTCCCGCAAAATCAATGTGGATATGGGACCAAGGACCTCGAGGCATTTCCCATTGTGTTGGGGGAGTGTTTGGAGGATTGGAGCAAGTCTCCTGGCATTTCCTGCATTTTGCTACCCAGGTCTCTATCTGTTTATCTAAGCCAGGCCACCATGCATAACTCCTGGCCAATGCTTTCATCCGCACGATGCCTCGATGTCCATCGTGCAGCATTTTCAATACCCTATATTGTAATTTCTCCAGGACTATGACTCTGTCTCCCCACAGTATGCAGCCTTTCTGGGAAAATAGCTCTGTTTGATGATTCCTAAATGGCTTGAACGTATCATTGGTTTTGCTGACCGGCCATCCCCGTTCTACCCAGCTGAGGACTCGTGCCAGAATAGGGTCCTTTTTTGTCTCTAAGGCGATGTCTCGAGCGGTCAGCGGTGGCGATTTGAGGGTTTCAATTTGCAATACGGCTAAGGTTGGAGCAGGGTCCTCAATGATGTCTGGTAGTAGAGAGTGGCTCAAAGCGTCAGCGTGAGGAATGATTTTCCCCAGGCGGTGTTGCAATCAGTAATCATAGGCGGCTAAAAATTCTGACCAATGTGTCATTCTTGGTGATAAGATATGGGGAGTTGGTTTGTTTTCTGCCAAAATACCAAGTAGCGGCTTGTGGTCTGTAATTATGGTAAAGGGTCTCCCATTTGCATATTCATGGAAACGTTTAATTGCGGATACGATAGCGAGAGCCTCTTTATCAAGTTGACTATAGTTCCTTTCAGTTTTAGACAAAGTTCTCAAAAAGAACACAATAGGTGCCTCGTTTCCATTCGGTAGGACATGGTTAAAATGGCTCCCACTCCAAATGGTGAGGCATCGCAGGTAACCGTCAAAGGTAGAGTCTCATTGTATTGTATTAATACAGCATCGGAGGTTAAAGGGTCTTTTACCCCTTGGAATTCTTTCTCTTCATGCCATCCCCAGACCCAGGAAGCCTTTTTATCAAGAAGTCTATGTAGGGGCTCGGCTACGGTTGCCTTCTGGGGCAAGAAGATGTTATAAAAGTTAATGAGTCCCAGGAAGGCTTGGAGATCTGTCTTATTCCTAGGTCTTGGGGCATTTTTGATTGCGGTTAGTTTTTTTCGGTGGGGTGGATTCCCTGTCTGTCGAGAAGGTATCCCAGGAACTCTACTCTCTCTGTACAAAGTTGACACTTGTCCCTTTTTACCTTCAGACCAGCGTCTTTAAATTTCTGAAGAACTTTTCTGAGTCATTGTACTAATAACTCTTTAGTGGGGGCAGCTATTAGGACGTCGTCAAAATAAGGCACGACGCCTTTTATACCTTGTAATAGTCTCTCCATTAAACTTTGGAAAATGCCAGGCGCTACGCTTATTCCGAATTGGAGTCTATTGAACTTGAAAGCACCTCTATGTGTAACTATTGTCTGGGTTTCTGCAGTTGTTGCGTCTACAGATAGTTGCTGGTAAGTCTGAGCTAAGTCCAATTTCGCAAATATTTTTCCGCCACCCAGGGAATGAAGAAGGTGTTGAACCACCGGTACTGGGTAAGTGCTCTGTTGAAGAGCATGATTTAGGGTGGCCTGGTAATCCCCACAAATTCTTAATGATCCATCTGGCTTCATGGGCATTACTATCGGGGTTTCCCAGCGGGCACGGTCAATCAGTTCCAATACACCCTGGGCTATCAGTTTATCTAGCTGCTCGTTGATCTTCGGTTTTAAGGCAAAAGGTACCCGACGAGGCTTAAGCCGAATGGCAGCTACATCGGGGCTGAGATTAAATGATATAGGGGTCCCCTTGTACTTGCCTAATGTTCCTGTAAACACGTCCTGAAATTCCTGGATGAGAGCCTCTTCCCAGTCATCACTTCTGGTTTGGTGAATGGCGGCTAGTTCAATCCCGAGTGGGGTGAACCACTGTAACCCTAACAAGCTGGGTCGGTCACGATCGACGACAGTCAGGGGAAGTGTCGCTGTGCGGTCCTTGAAGGATACTTGGATGTGGCTGGAACCGACAACTGGAATTCTGTTTCCCTGGTAGTCTTTCAGGATGATTCGTTGCATGCTGAGGTCCTGGCGGCAGATGGCAGGGATCAGCTGTTTGAGGGTTTTCCAGGATACTATCGATAGGGATGATCCGGAATCGACTTCCATCACACATGGTCGATTTTCAATAGTAACCTTTACGCGGATCTTCTTAGCATCGAATGATGAAGTGTGGCCAATAGTAATGGTTTGGTGGGCCTCTTCTCGTTTCGTTGAAGAGGCAGAGGCTTGGTTTCTGTAGTAGTAGTGGTTGTTCCATTGGTGGTTCAGACGGTCCCAGTTCTCAGGAAGTTTGCCTATCTCCCAATGGAGGTTGTTCTCCCTTCAGTTGGGACTGGACTCTCATCTGCTTCTGCAGACCTTCGCGATGTGGCCTCTTTTTCCACAAGTACGGCAGAGTGCGTTGAGAAATTTGCAGTCCGATCACGGGTGGTTTGCCCCGCAACCAGCATATTGGCACAGACGTCTCTGGTTCCTTTACTCTCATTCTGAGTGAAGCCATTTGACTTCCTCTTCCTCACTGTTTGAGGATGACTCGAGGTCTTCATGGTGGGTAGTGGTAGCGTGCTTCTCAGTGATGAGTGGGCTCTCATTGGCGAGTTGGGGAAGCAGTGCGTTCGCTCGGCACATTCGAGCGGCTGACTTCCTGGTTGCTTCTGCGGCAGTAGCATCGGTGATGACATCTGTAAGGCTGATGTCGCCTTTCACCATCAGCTTACTCTGCACATGTGGTGCATTTAATCCAAAACTATGCAGTCTCTTAGGGCTTCCTCTAAGTTTGCAAAATCACAAAGGCCTCCTAGGTTCCGGAGGTTGGCTACGAAATTTCCAATGCTCTCGTCCTTCCGTTGGTCCCTCTGGTAAAATTTGTGTCTTCGTATCAGTGTAGGTACTGCGGGTGCGTAATGGGCCTGGAGGATTGGGGCGAGGGTATCCCAATCCATGGTCTTCACTTCCGCAGGTTTTGCCAGTGCTTTAGCCATTTTGAAAACGGCAGGGCCGCAATGGGTCAGAAACACCGCTCGTTTCTTGCCAGGTGTAGCATCTTTTAAATTGTTGGTCTCCAGGAAGTCCCAGTCTTCGGTTGCTGGGTCGAATAGAGCAGGTGGATTGGAACCGCTGGTCATCTTGCCGTTTGTTGCGTGCGCTCTTTCGCCATGTGCTCTGTCTTGTTTGATGCGTTCTTAGTCAGCTCTATCGTCTCCGTATCCCACCTTCGTCGCCAGTGTTAAGTCCTGGGCATGGGTCCAAGGAATGGAGAGGAGACATAGAACGGTGACTTCAACTCTTTATTATCAAGAAAGAACAGAGCAAAATACTTGGACAGCAGCAGCTTTTTATAGAGCTGGCTGCTGTCAAAACAACCAATGAATTGAGTTTACCACTTTCACAAGCGTCCAATCAGGGGGCCCCGTTAACAACCAATCAGAGTGGCCAAAATGACCAATCACGACTTGCTATCTACGGGCCAATGAGAAGTGCAGGATTACAAGCCTGCTGTCAAATAAAGCTGTTGATAGTTGTATCGCTGCGTTGGCTTAGTCCATAACAAATAACACTCTATAAAGCCTTAGTAAGACCACACCTATAGTACTGCATCCAGTTTCGATCACCACATTTTAAAAAGATGTTGGGACTCTAGAAAAAGTACAGAGAAGAGCAACCAGGATGCTTAGGTTACAGGTACTGGGCTTGGCTAGTCTAGGAAAGAGAAGGTCTAGGGGAGATAGGATAGCAGTCTTCCAATGTTTGAGGGGCTGCCAAAGAGAGGAAAGGGTCAAGCTATTTTCTAAAGCACCTGAAGGCCAGACAAGGAATAATGGATGGAAACTGAAAAAGGAGAAATTTAACCTGGAAATAAGGAAATAATTTCTGACAGTGAGAACAATCAATCAACCAATGGAACAGCTTGCCCTCGGAAGTTGTGGGAGCACCATCACTTGAAACTTTCATTGGACTCCCATCTGTCAGAAATGAAGGGTCTCCTGCTTGGGCAGGTGGTTGGACTAGATGACCTACAAGGTCCCTTCCAATTCTAATTATCTGTTATATGTTAAATATATCCATCTCATAGAATTGCTGGACTGGACAGGTTTGGATGGGAAGTGACCAATCAGTGTTTTAAGACTATATAAGGAACAAACAGTCTTTGTATGTGAAAAAAATGAAATGTTTAACCATAAAAGACAAGCAGACCCATTAATGAATGAAAAATGGATACATTATGTTATTCAATCTTTATAAATAGATGAAAATTCTAATCCTAAAATCTACTACTAAGGGACCAAACCAATTATTATTGCTGAATGAACTTTTCATTCACCTGTCTCCTCATTAACATGCACAGTCGCAGCTTTCTGACAACTCCTAGTATTAGTGCTCAGTTACCCTAGGTCATTTGCATATATTGTAATTCTTGCAGTTAGGTCTATAACTTTGAGTAAAGCAGCAACAGAAAAACTTACTGCTGACTCTAGTGTCTTTTGTTTATTCTGCAGCAGAAGTGGTATTCGGCAGGTTCCGACCAGTTCTGGAGAACTGGTAGTAGAAATTTTGAGTAGTTCGGAGAATCGGCAAATGCCACCTCTGACTGACCACGCCCACATCTATTCTCTGCCTCCCGAGTCCCAGCTGATTGGCTGGGTCTTCTTTTGTTGCCCTGCACAGGAGAACAAAGCTGGAAAGCAGGTTAGTGGGATGGGGAGGGAATGGGGATTTTGCAGTAACCTTCCCCTGCCACACCCACCAAGCCATGCCCATGAAGTCACGCCCACAGAACCGGTAGTAAAAAGATTTGAATCCCCCACTGGTTTACTCCATAGAAAAGATCCAAGTAATGCCAGCTTTTGAGATTGGCTCAGGGTGAGCTAAGATCATTATATTGAGCCTCAATATTGAAACCTATACAGCAGAGGTGGTATTCAGCAGGTTCTGACCTAGTTCAGAGAACTGGCAAATCCCACCTCTGACTGGTCCCGCCCCCATCTATTCTCTGCCTTCCGAGTCCCAGCTGATCTTCTTGTGTTGCCCTGCACAGGAAAACAGAGCTGGAAAGCAGGTCAGTGGGATGGGCAGGGAATGGAGATTTTGCAGTAAACCTCCCCTGCCATGGCCACCAAGTCATGCCCACAGAACCGGTAGTAAAAAAAAATTGAATCCCACTACTGCTATACAGTAAAGGACATATACTTTCTGATTGTGTTAGCATTTATTATGTTACTCACTAACATCACTAATAATGCCTTCCTAATAGATTTACAGATAACACTGCTATCCGTTTCTAGTATTTTTTAGAAAATAATTTTACTATTATTCCTGGTTTGTTTATTTTAAATTCTGTGATTTATTTTCCTTTTTTAATTTTGAGGATAAAAATCACAATTTATTAACTGAACTTTGGAATCATACTATGACCTAAAGTATTCAGTGTGCGCATTTTAGGTTTTGTACTTATTTTTAAAAATAAAGTAATGAACAACAAATCCTTCTGCTATTCCTGCATGAGAAAATCTTGCCAGGAAAAATTAAGAATAATTATTAAAATTGGAAATGTAAAATGTAAAATGTTTAAACAAATACAGGTCTTCCTTAATTTACGACCACTTGACTTACACACTTAGAAAAAGTGTTTATACCACCTGTATTCACACTTATGATCATTGCACATCCCTGCAATCACATGACTGCAATTCAGGCACTTGACAAATGGCTCATATTTACAACTGTTTGCAGAATCTTGCAGTCATATAAATTGTGAATTGAAATTTTTTTGCCTCCAAAAAAGTTGCAAAAAATATCCATTGGGAAGTTGGATTTGTTTAATGGTCATGTGATCCATTTAATGTTTGTGGCAATTTGATTAATGATTGCTGTAAAAATAGTCATAAAATCTGGCCCCATCATGTGGTGACTCAACTTTTGACTGTACTGACTTATGATTCTTAATTCCAGTCCCTACTGTGATCACTGTAAAGCAATGGTATTGAGAAGACAGACATATAGTTCTGTTTATATAATCTGCCTTTTTTTTTAGAAGTAAACCTCAAAACATTGACCATATGTTTATCCAAAGAGAACTATTATCTAGTGTTTTTATTATATATTTATTTTATGTATCTATACTCTAGATCTCATTGTATTTGCTCTACTCAAAGAGTAAGCAAATGTTATATCCTCAAGCCTAAACAAATAAATATGATTTAAGAAAGGAAAATTCTTCAAGCAAATTAGTAAACAAGTGCACTTATTAAAGCAATTTTTTTTTAGTATTCTTCGCCCATGATACATAATTGTTTTTTTAATGACTCTGGAGTTTTGCCTCAATAATTTTACCCTGGAGGCAAGTTTACATTTTTCTAATTTTCTACATGGAAAAGATTTGACAGCTGTTCAGTTCTGGTGTCTTTGGGTTCCTCTTTTTCAAAATTTTGCTTTAAGTCTTTTGAACTCCCATTGCCAGAATTTGCTAAAACAGAAGATTCTATTGCTTCTTTTATGAGCAGACATAAACTCCTATGTGGCTTATGACTCATTATCAGGCAAAAATAGCCCAAGAGTATAAACTTTAATAGCATATCTAAAAGGAAAGATTTCTTGATTGTGACTTTTTTATTTGACACTTCAGCACAAAAACCTGGGAAAGAATACGTTCCTTTTTTCCTCCCAGAAAGATAAATGCTCCTGAATTTATTTAACATATTTCATCTACCGTATATACTCGAGTATAAGTCGACCCGAATATAAGCCGAGGCACCCAATTTTACCACAAAAAACTGGGAAAACTTATTGACTTGAGTATAAGTCGAGGGTGGGAAATGCAGCAGCTACTGGTAAATTTCAAAAATAAAAATAGATACCAATAAAATTACATTAATTGAGGCATCAGTAGGTTAAATGTTTTTGAATATTTACTTCAAAGAAAAACAGTAAACTAGCTCTGTAAGTGGAAAAGAGAGCCAACAAAACCAATATGGTATCAACAATAACTTTAAAAGTACAAAAACCTTAGCTCAATCAGCAACCAAGCTAAAACACAAGAGTTAAAATCCTTCAAAACTGGATTCCTCCTCATCATCTGTATGTTATATTTATGGACAAAAGTGGATATTCATTCAGGCTAGAGTGCTTTAAAATGTAAATGAGGTTAGTTTCACACACACATGCATACTGTTTCACTTTCCATAAACTAATTTTTTAGTGCATGACAGATGAAGTGCCTGACAGATGAAAGTCCTCTTAGGAAACTTTAGATCTTAACTGGCATTACATTTAAAATCAAACATGTTCACATTCTTAACATTTTTCCATGGCAAAGTGTTTCTCAAATAATCCATAATAATGCCACGGGAGGGAATTATTGTCTAATTAAAACTTTCACTAGGACAGTTGAGAATAAGTTTGATGTTCACAATTTCCTCTTTGAAAGAGACCAGTAAATAGGGAACAAGAGGATGAAGAAAAAGAAGTGTGTTTTTTCACATTTTTCACACTGCAGTGAACAAAAATGGCATCATAGGAACAGGCTTATTCTCAGCCCAAAGGTTTGTTTCTGATTTCTTCCCTGATTTAAGGGAAATTTGGGAAACGATCTCACTATCATGAAAGGTTTAATTGATTCACTAACCCAAAAGATGATGATGATGACAGTGGGAGGCAGGAGTCACTCTCTCCTTTGCAAGAAAAAAGCATGTGTATGTGCTGCATGTACATCCTGTTTTGGAGAGCCACCATCTCTTTCACAGTTCTCCCTCATGCCTCCATTACATGTGCACACATGCCATGGCTCAGTAGTAGGTCAACATACAGATGTCACACTAGGTTCCCTCCTCAAAAGGAACATCCAACCTTTCTTGAGAAGTACAAACTTCATCTGTTCAGGATTGTGGTGACAAAGGTGAAGGAGGATGGGGCTGAGAGAAGGGAAGAGAAGAAAAGATCATTGACAGGGAGAAAGACAAGGAGAAACACCTGGAAGTGTGAGCTCTTGAGTTTCCTTAGGGAAGACCAGACAACAAGGGGAGAGGAGGAGGAGGAGGAGGAGGAGGAGGAGGAGGAGGAGGAGGAGGAGGAGGAGGAGGAGGAGGAGGAGGAGGAGAGTTAAAAAAAAGAGTGGGAAGCCAACTCATGCGTGCCATCCAAGCGGGTTGCTATGGTATCCAGGAAGGTGTTTTGGGGAGCCAGGAGGCCCCTCATCACCGGCATTTTAAGATTTGCTCAAGGACATCGCCATCGTCCAGTTGGAAGGGGGAAAAAAACCCAGAGGTATCTGAGAAGGACGGGAGCTGAGACGGGGCCCTTCGCTTCCTCTCCCCGAGACAGGCCAGGGGGAAGTGGGGCTTTCTCCGCCTGCTGCTGCCAGAGGGGTGCGGGGGGGGGGGGGGCTTTGAAAAAAAAAGAGAGAGAGAGTGAGTGAGAAAGAGTGTGAATGAGAATACTGACCGCTCTTGCGATGGTGGAGGTGACTTAAGATGACTCCCCGTGTGGGAAGTCACCCGGCGCACACCTCTTCCTTCCAACCTGCTCGAGTAACCCCTCCTCCCCCCGCGCGCGCTTTCATGGCTGCTTGATGCGCTGGGAAAAACCCGAAGTGGACGCCGCGACCGAGGCAACCGAGAGTTGCTGGCAATTCCCTTCCCAGCTCGCACTGCAGTCTGAAGGGAAGGAAAAGCCTTGCTGGAGCCCAGCCCGCCTTTCGCTTTCCTCCTGGGTTCCCCCGACAACTCCACAGACAGCTTCTCTGCTGTCTTGCTAACAAACCCTGCCAACCCTCTGTCTCGCTCTCAATCGCTCTCTCTCTCTATGTGTGTGTGCCACCGCCGCCTCCTCCAGACGAGCGCCCTGATGGGAGGCGATCGCAGCCGTGACAGCAGAGACCGCGACTCGCTGAGCCCTGCAAACGGCTGGCCGAAAGACGAGAGGAGGACGCCTGGGTGGCTGCCGCCCCTGGATCCTAACTGGAAAGACCCCACTGCCATCGCCGCCACCGCCTCCCGCTCAGGCAGGGTCCCCATTCCCCTGGCTGGCCAGGGGCACAGCCGCTTCCCACTCCCGAACAGCCCGGGCGCCGCTAGTCAGCCTCGCTCAGTGCCCGGGGCGGCATTGCAGGTGCAGCCTTTTGCAGAGCCGAGCCGGGCTGCGCCTCACCTCACCTTCTCACCTCCTTCTCTCGCTCTTCTTGCAAAGCGCCGCCGACTTGGCGGCGAGCGGCTCCTTTACCCGCCTGTTGTATGGGAGCTACCGCGCTCGCCTCCGGAGCAGCCGTCCGCAGTTTCAGCCGGGGAGGGAGGGGGGCACAAAGCAGCCCAAACGCGTAGCAGTGGAAGGAAGGTGCGCTGGTGCGAGGAAGAGAGAGAGAGAGAGACACACACACACACACACACACAGAGAGAGAGAGAGAGAGACAGACAGACACACACACACTCACTTCGCCACTTTGCACCTTGCAAATGCAAAATCCTGGGGTTTTTGCATTTGCAAGGTGCAAAGCGGCGGGGGTGGATCCCGCGTGCTGGAAAGGGCTTGACTGTATTACGGGGAGAGAGAGAGAGAGAGAGGGAGAGATCATAAGAATGGCTCTTGCTTTTTTCTTGCAAGGGAGAGAGCCTTGCTTTTTTCTTGCAGCTGGAACTGAGGAAACGAAGCTGAATGGAGCCGAAGCAACCTCGGCTCGCGTTGTTTTCTCAGCCTCGCTTTTGCCTTCTCCCTACATCTTCCCTCTGTTAAAATCCACCACCCCCCACACACAGAGGGGAATCTGACTAGAGTATAAGCTGAGGGCGGTTTTTTCAGCACAAAAAATGGGCTGAAAAACTCGGCTTATACTCGAGTATATACGGTAATTAATTTAATTAAAGACAAATTTCTTATAAATTATTTTAAATGAGAAAAGAATTTTGGATTCATAAAGAGTACAAATGGTCACTCTTACTGTGCACTAATATTGCTAACAGTTTGTTTGATCTCCTAAAATTAAAAACTGGAAAACGTGAAGAAAAAATCCTCTGTGGAAATTCTTCATTCACTTTCACCGTTATGGGGGATTGCTTTGTTGAAAGATAGTTGGAAAATTTCCCTTTGACTGGAAAAAGTCCAAATAGTTGGAACATTTCCCTTTGACATTCTCCATCTGATTTCTCTCGGCACAAAAGTGGCAGAAATTTCAACACCTTAAAGCTATTGAAGATTTTAAAAGTGATCTAATATAAATGCAAATGATTGACTGTGGTATTACTTGACAATTCACTAAAGGCACGTCATTTGAAGAACTTATTCATAAAGCATAATTAGGTTGCTGCTATTGTTCTACCCCAACCATACGGCATATTGAAAAAGGAAATCAGCTGAACTTCATATTGCAGGTATTCAGCTAATTACATGAATATATGCAAATTGTGGAACCTCACGTGATAAAGGTTCTTTGACATCTTTTATACTTGGCGAATGGAATTATGAGTCACTGTGGCTCTCCAGGACCTTCAAAGGACAATTTTCTCTTTCATATTCCACCTTAACTTCTAACTAGTGATGCTAGTTCACCACTGATCTATGAATATTTTTTTTAATTATTTTTCTGAAGGGATTAAATATATCCTTCCTAAGCATGGACTGAGCTACTGAATTAGTCTTTAAGTCTGTGTAAAGTGGGCATGGATTTACTTTGATAAAGCATTTCAAGCCTTGGAGATGAATTGATTTGCTTCAATTATTATCTACAGTAGTATAGATGCATGCTAATTTGCTGCAACATAGTGGCTTTAAATCACTTCTGAATGGTGCTACGGAAGGTTCATTTCAACCTTGTTTATCAGAGGTCACTGAAGTCCTCCCTTGGCAAATGTAGCTTTAGGATTGTATTCAGCTGTTTCTGAAGCCATCCACATTGGAGAATCTTCAACAGAAGTTCAACAAAAACTGCAGGGGGAAAGAGGATCTTTTTTCAAAGATGCAATTCATACAATCTCTACAAACTTCTCTCAGCTTTTTCTCAAAGAACTACCAAAATAGTTATTTTGGTCCTCTCCTGCCACTAGTTTCTCATAATATTTGGTCAGCTGGGTGTATGGGAAAGTTCAAACTCCTGGCTCACTGCACACACCCAGTTTAGCAAAGAGGGGGGAAAGTCCCAATACAACATGGGTTGCCGCTGTGACGACGTGAGTTTGACACCTTTGAGCTACATGGAAGCTTGTCTGGTTTTTTATTTCTCTCAATTATTGATGCAATGGGATAGAAGCAAGTTGTGCAAAATAATGTGTCCATTTTTGTATTGTTTCATTTACAGTAGTAAGAAGCAATAAATATATAATTCAAATAATCATAGAAATAAATTATTTCCAGTGTTCCCATTTAGAGGGCAACTGATATGGACACTGTTCTGAATAATATATATTTTCCTGTTACATAGGCCTTGAATACATTATTGTCTGCAGGTATATTGTTGGAAATGCATTATTTCAAATGGTCTAAGATTGCATCACAAGTTATAATTGTAGGACTCATATTTCTTCTCATTTCTATATGCTATGGGGTGACTAAGAATCATGTTTGATGTCTGGTAATTTTACTTTTAAGTTTATCTTCCTGCATGTTGCAAGAAGATAAACTTAAAAGTAACTTTTGATATTCTGCTGAACCTTACCATATTTTTATGTAAAAGTTCTTGTCTGTCATTTTCTTGTTCTAGCTCACTTCCATACAATGTCTTCTTGTATTTTTTTGATGAATAAAAACTTATAATCATATTGCTCTCATTTCTCACACTGCAGTGACAACTCATGAAGAGTTGGTCTTTAGTGGTCCTATTACTACACAGTGGAACAAAAGCATCAGCATTCACCAGTATTTCTCAGGCTACATAGCCATAAAGGAGTACATTTTCATATGATGGTTTATTGACTATGATGAATGAAGAAGGATGCTTGACCTCCAATGCTTGTGACAGAACTATAATATATGCATTTATTAGGGCTATTTTTTTCTGATTCAGCCTCCCACTAGAGACCTGCAGTACAGTATTATTGACCCACTATCATGCATTGTGAACGATGTTGTTTTTTGAGTACAGTACTTTATTGCAGGTACCTCAATGATTTGCTATGTATATATCTGATATGTATCATATTACAACATTAGGCAACTTGTGTCTTCAGCTTCATCCTAAGACTATGTGACGTGTTGCAACACGACCGACCTATTCAGCACTGTTTTGGTCCTGGAGAAGCTAAATGACACCAATTCATAACAAAATATTAACCTAAAAAAGACCATAGAATGCGTAATATGCATTGATTCTAATATTAAGGAACAAAAAAAGTCATGCCAATTTTTTTTTCTTTTTTTATTTATTTTATTTGGTTTGTCAATTGCTTACAAGATAATAGGTATAAGTAAAAACATAGTTATGAATACATGGATACATATAAGAAAAATAAAAGAAATGGTAGGACAGGGACAGTAGGCACATTGGTGCGCTTATGCACGCCCCCTACAGACCTCTTAGGAAAGGGGTGAGGTCAATAGTAGACAGTCTAAGGATAAAGTTTTGGGGGTTTGGAGAAGAAACCACACAGTCAGGAAGAGTATTCCAGACATTGATCACTCTGTTGCTGAAGTCATATTTCCTGCAATCAAGTTTGGTGCGGTTAACCTTGAGTTTGTATCTATTATTTGCTCTTGTATTGTTATGGTTGAAGCTGAAGTATTTATTGACAGTAGGACATTGCAATGTATGATTTTATATACCATACTTAGATTGGACCGAAGGCGGTAGATCTAGGTCTAGGTCTAGGCCTAGAATTTTCTAGGTCTAGAATTTTGAGACTGCTGGCATAAGGTATTCTGCAATAAGTAGAGGAGTGGAGAACTCTTCTTGTGAAATATTTCTGGACTTTCTCAACTATCCTAATATCAGATATGTAATGTGGATTCCAGACTGATGAGCTGTATTTGAGTATTGGTCTAGCAAATGTTTTGTATGCTCTAGTTAGTAGTGTAATATTACTAGAGAAAAAGCTACGTACGATTAGGTTAACAACTCTTAATGCCTTTTTGGCTATGTAGTTACAGTGGGCTCTAGCATTTAGATCATTAGAAATGAGTACTCCAAGGTCCTTGACAGAGTTTCTATCATCAACAAGGTCTTGACTATTCAGCCTGTATTTTATTTTCAGATTTTTTTTGCCAATATGTAAGACAGAGCATTTATTTGTTGAGATTTGAAGTTGCCATTTGTTTGACCATTCTGATACATAGTCAAGATATTTTTGAAGGGTAGTAATATTGTCGGTGGTGTCGAATAGCTTTACATCATCAGCGAAGAGCACGCAGTTTCTCTTAATATGATCACAGAGGTCATTTATGTAGAGTATGAAGAGAGTTGGTCCTAGAACATTGCCTTGGGGGACACCACTAGTGACAGGTACAGAATTTGATAGGACGTTCCCAATTTTGATTATTTGTTGTCTGTTTGACAGGAATGCTTCTATCCAGTTATGCTGGTGGTGTCCGGAGATACTATAAGATTTTAGTTTTAGGAGTAGCTTGTTGTGTACCACTGATGTAAAGGCATTTTAGAAAAATAACATAATCCTAAAAAATGCAGAATTCATCTCATTGCCCACAAAAAATATAGCAGAGAAGGCATTAGCATTAAGGAAATATTAATTGCGAAACAAATTAAAACATATCTAATAAATTCATGGTTCAAATGCTTTTTGTAAGAATAAGATATTTGCCACTACAAGCAGTCCCTAAATATGGAAGGAATCAGAAATGAATGCAAATCTTTTAATTGTATTAATTTGATTAATCAAGTAATTACCTTACCATTGAGATGGTATGTCTATGAAATACCTATTTTATTTCAATTTGCTTCTGCAATCTCTCCAGGAACTATTATACTATATACTGTTGTCCTCTACATTAACTGATTTTTAAAATGGCCAATAGCAGGATGTAACAGCTTGCCTCTTTTTAAAACAGCCTATCTCAACTTTAGCATGTTTAAGATGTACGGACTTCAACTCCCAGAATCGCCCCACCCAGCCATGCTAATTGAGGAATTCTGAGAGTTGAAGTACATACATCTTAAAGCTTCTGAGTTATGCATGCATGCATTTGCCACCTATTTTGCTGTGGGGCTACTCTAGGTACCTTACAACAATAAAGAGGAAGAAAAGCAAAGGAGTGCAAACGTAACAGAAGTAAAATGAGAGGTTCAGAAACAAGGTTAAAATTTTAACAAATCCAGGGACATTTGCTAAGAGATGAAGGAATGTAAGAAACTTACAGCCAACTCATCAGATGGGAAGCCTATCTAAATAAGATGCAGTGATTTTCATCAATATCTCACAACAGTTTAAAAAGGAAAGGTTATGCTCTGTTGGGATGATCTGGCAAAGGCAAAATAAGGGCAGTTCTAATAATTAAATGCAAATGTAAGAGCTTCTCCACCTGGAACGCATTGTTGGACAAAATAATTTGGAAGCAAAATCTTCCTGCAGCATTAGCGCTGAAGTGACCTTATAACGCTCCCCATTGTGCTTCAATAGAATTTGGTTTCATAGACTCAAGTTCATGGATAGACATTTCTAGCAAATCTCATTCTCACAACAACTGTGAGAACTTAGAGTATATATTGTTTCTTCATTGGACCACTCAAGGCCTACTGATTCCAATAATTCATCTCTTAAAGATCCATCCTTTATCTTTAGGGCATACCAATCCCTATTTTGCAACATAACTTTTGGAAGATACCTTGTTCTGCGGTATTGATAAAAGTTGTATGAGAAATAACATTTATTTATTTATTTGATTTGTTAATCGCTTACAAGATACCGGTATAAGAATAAACATAGTTTTGAATACATGAGATGGATACTTATAAGAAAAATAAAAAGAAACAATAGGACAGGGATGGTAGGCAGAATTGGTGTGCTTATGCACGCCCCTTAGAATATTAGTCATATGGATCAAACCATGGTACCTCACAAATTATTTTATTGGCTTATTATTTCAGTCATATAGTAAATTTACCATCACAAGTTCCTGTGTCATCAAAATGATGGCTAAGTAATGATATACAGGTGAAACTCAAAAAATAGAATATCATGCAAAAGTTCATTTATTTCAGTAATGCAACTTAAAAGGTGAAACTAATATATAAGATAGACTCATTACATGCAAAGCAAGATAGTTCAAGCCATGATTTGTCATAATTGTAATGATAATGGCTTACAGCTCATGAAAACCCCAAATCTACAGTCTCAGAAAATTAGAATATTGTGAAAAGGTGCAATATTCTAGGCTCAAAGTGTCCCATTCTAATCAGCTAATTAAGCCATAACACCTGCAAAGGGTTCCTGAGCCTTTAAATGGTCTCTCAGTCTGGTTCAGTAGGAATCACAATCATGGGAAAGACTGCTGACCTCACTATTGTGCAGAAAACCATCACTGACACCCTCCATAAGGAGGGAAAGCCACAAAAGGTAATTGCAAAAGAAGTTGGATGTTCCCAAAGTGCTGCATCAAAGCACATTAATAGAAAGTTATGTGGAAGGGAAAAGTGTGGAAGAAAAAGGTGCACAAGCAGCAGGGATGACCACAGCCTGGAGAGGATGGTCAGGAAAAGGCCATTCAAAAGTGTTGGGGACTTTTGACTTCATTTTCCAGCAGGACTTGGCACCTGCCCACACTGCCAAAAGCACCAAAAACTGGTTCAATGACCATGGGATTACTGTACTTGATTGGCCAGCAAACTTGCCTGACCTGAACCCCATAGAGAATCTATGGGGCATTGCCAAGAGAAAGATGAGAGACATGAGACTGAACAATGCAGAAGAGCTGAAGGCTGCTATTGAAGCATCCTGGTCTTCCATAATACCTCAGCAGCGCCACAGGCTGATAGCTTCCATGCCACACTGCATTGAGGCAGTCATTGCTGCAAAAGGGGCCCAAACCAAGTACTGAGAACATATGCATGCTTATACTTTTCAGAGGTCCGATATTGCTCTATGTACAATCCTTGTTTTATTGATTGCATGTAATATTCTAATTTTCTGAAATTGTGGATTTGGAGTTTTCATGAGCTGTAAGCCATAATCATCACAATTATGACACATCACAGCTTGAATTATCTTGCTTTGCATGTAATGAGTCTCTCATATATTAGTTTCACCTTTTAAGTTGCATTACTGAAATAAATGAACTTTTTCACGATATTCTAATTTTTCGAGTTTCACTTGTAATGATGTCTGGAGTTGCAGATAAATTGCATTCATATGATTTCATGACATGTCTTGCCATTTCTTCTCCTCATAGTCTATGCAGCTGTGACAATATACACTCACACTTGTGTACATGTATATAAAAACTGTTGCATGTGGAGAAATGGCAGTGATGCGAATATGTCAGCTTGATCAGCAGATCTGGGTAAACATATGTGCATTTTCTATCTCATCAACAATAGGAATAATTTCCCTTTGTACTGCCATTACTCTTGCTGTTAGAGGAAAATATGGAAATATTAAAAATTACTTTGGCTATGCATCTGTCAAACAGACATATGCAGATCCAAACAGAAAATGTGGGTTAATGTCAGAATTCACCACTTAGATGTCCATCCGGTGATGGACATCTAACATTAATCCTTATTTCCCCATTTGGAAAATAAATTGTGTGAAAGCTCCATATATTGTCTGTATATTCTAAAGCTCATAAATGCAGGTTAGGGCAATACCCTTGATTTTTAAGAATAGAATAGAATAGAATAGAATAGAATAGAATAGAATAGAATAGAATAGAATAGAATAGAATAGAATCTTTATTGTCACGTTGGATGGACACTATTATTTCATTATTCTTGCCTCCTTCAGATTTCTAAAGATGATGAGCTATAGAAGATTTTCTGTGTAGAATTGACTTTCACGACAAAAGCAGTGACTGCATCTCATATGTTTCTGTATGCCTTTGAGTTTGATTCTTAACTTGAGCTGGCTGATCAGCAATAATTCTTACTCTTAATTTCCAGGTCAAATTATCTGTGTAAAGTTCAATCCAGATGTTATCTCATATGGGTCCATGAGACTTGTAAGTATGGGCAAGACCAATTTTTACATAACTTTCTTCCATTGATTAGTAGGTTTTGTTGTTGTTTTTTTTCCTTTTGGAAATTGCCTGTTAAGTGGGAAAACCTCCTTATTACTGCTCATAGGTATCTACAAAAAGCATAGAGGAAATTCACAGAGCACAACTTCATTGAGGTACCTCCTGAATTAAGATGATTTTAATTGATTTGCATGTGTTCAATCACTGTTGGGTAAGTTGTTTGATATTATTTAAATCCAGAATATAATACATCAATCATTTTAAACTGGGATATTTTGTCTTCTGAGTATTCAAGAATGCTAATTAGGGACAGAACAAAAACAATAAAATATAATAAGTGTCATCTTTTTGAAACTTCAACTTTGACATTGTAGGACGTTTTTTTTATGAATATATCATTCCTGTACTTCCTGATAAGAATTACATTTGAGTATTTATGCCATTTATTATGTAAACACAACTATCATTTTTCTAAATCAAATAACAAATGACTTCTGCAAGGAGATTTAGTAACTACAATTCTGGAAGACAGCATTGGAAAGCCAAATTTTATTTTTGGCTAGGATTTCAACTTAGTCTATAAATGCTTCTAAGATGCTTGTTATGGTTTAAAATGGGATCTGTTGCTAATAGCAACTGTTTCAGTAATTGTAAAATCCATAAAACTGAGAGGGTTATTTAAGATAGTTAAAATTTATAGCTTAGTATATTTAATTAATGTATTCAAATGAGAGAAAGCATTAATATTTAAAACCTGAATCAACATTTTTTTCTATATTCTCTATATATGTTTATTAAAAATAATTTATACAGTTCTGTGAGTAGTTATAGAGCTTTGCTGCATTTATTCACTTCAACAAGAATCTGGCTGGCTTAGGTATGTCACAGATAGAATTAATGTGGAAAGTATTTCCAATCCCAGTTGACAAGTGACAATTAAAGAATATTGGCCATATTTTAGACTGAGGGATGCAAGTAATAGAATATGGATAGAATACAAAGGATTTCTTTAGCTTTTCTAGAGCTTTGCATATCTATTGGAATTCTTGGTTATCCATTTAGTATACTTTTTCCATATGCTATCATTCCTTTTAAGATTCCTGAAACACTTAAAAGTAATTCATTAATGTCAAGCTTAATGTGATATTAACAATGCATGCCTACTCATAAATAATTATACTGAAGTCAGTGAGGTTTACCTCCCACAAAACTGGATATAATGTGGTTGTGTGAATGTATTATTCCACTTGTAATGCAAGTTTTATTATTTATGGAAATTGCACATTGAGGAGTATTGGGACCACAACACATATGGGTAGGGAATTTCCACATATGAACAGGGAACCGTTATGCTGTAGTTCTTCATTTAGTGATTTTGATTTTATTGTTTTAAGGATGGATGATCTAATATGCAGTGTTTAACATGTTGAGCTATGACTAGGGATATTCATGTTCAAATTTACCCATGGATGTGGAAACTAACAAAGTGCCTCCAGGCCTGTTAGTTGTTGTAATACTCCTAACACGTGAGTTCTCTGCACACAAACTGCTTTATTTTTCTTAACTCCTCCCTTCCAGTTCCTTCATACTGTGTCACTTCAAAATATGTCCCTCACTACTCTCTGCCTAACATTGGTTCCTCTTCACAGTTAAACATCAACAGGTTCCATTACCCTACACCACATCTCCCTTTTCTAGAGAACAAAGGGTAGACTACCTTTGTCTCACCAGACCTTAGAGGATTATTCTGCCTCTTTTGTTGAAGGTCTGTTCCTATCTAAATCATGTAGGGAAGAAAATGTTATCATATAACTATTTATTAATCCAATACACCTAACTGTGTTTAAACTATTCTGCACCTCAGATTTCTTACTGAACTACACATCAGCATTAACTCTTTTTCACTTTCTCAGTTGACAGATTCAGTCTCTCTGGTTTAACTATAACTCTCCCAGACCTTGTTCTTGGGGTAGCTGTCACACTAGCAAAGTTTTTAAGTATTTTCCCAGGTGATGTAAAAACTTGTTCACTGTTTATCTCTGGCAACTCCTGCTGCTCCATCACTCCTCCTTCACTTGATTGTGTGTGTAAGGGTATCAAGTGCTGACAATTGCGTCTCACCACACCTTTAGGTACATCCACCAGGTATGACCTTGGACTCGTGTGATTCTGCAGCACAGTCCCAGATTCTTTTGTATCAGACCCATACATGCTCTCCTGGTACCATATCGCTAAGAGGTTTTTCACCAAGTCTCCTGTTGTAGAATTCAGTATTCAATTTCCTCTTCTCTCTCTCTTTACAAGCAAAATGGTCAACATCTGGCAATGCTGGGTCTAGCTGAGAGGGACGAGTCGGCACAGTGGTATGCAGCTGAGCCGGACTGAACCCACTCTGGAGAGGGGTAGCTCTGTATGCAAGCAGGGCCAGATAAGGGTCGCTAGCTTTTTTCAACAGACTTTTCACTGTCTGAACTGCACATTCAGTTTCTCCGTTACTTTGTAGAAACTTTGGACTGCTGGTAATGTGTTTGAACTCATATGTGGATGCAAAATGAGAGAAAACTTGGCCAGAAAACTGTGGTCCATTGTCTGACATCAACTCCTCTGGAATCCCATGCCAGGCAAAGATTGACTTCAGATGGACAATGACATCAGTTGACTTTGTGTTCGATAGCAGTGCAACCTCGACATATCTGGAGAAATAGTCTATCACAACTAAGTATGTTTTCCTTCCCAGTACAAACATGTCAGTCCCTAACTTTTGCCATGGTCTTTCAGGGCACTCAGATGTCATGAGTGGCTTTTTAGGATTCTGACGCTCTTGAATACATGTTCTGCATTTGAGCACCATTTCACTGACTTGCTGACTGAGTCTTGGCCACCACACAGATTGACGAGCAAGTTCTTTGCATTTCACCACCACAGTCCATGGATGTGACTTCATGCAGTCTCTCCAACACCTCATTCCTCAGAGTGGATGGGATCACAAGCCTAGTGTCTTTCAGTAGTAATCCATCTTGTACAGTGAGTGTAGCTCGTTCTGGCCATTATCCTTTCAGTGCAGGTTCCTGTTTTGCATGCACTGGCCATCCATCTGCACATAATTTCATGAATCAGGATCAAATACTATCAGCTTGCAAATATGTGTGGCTAACAGGCAAGGTGTCTACTACACAGTCCGCATATATGTTAGTGCTTTCCATCAGCTCCAGTTCTGCTTTGGACATGTGAACATGACAATGTGTCTTCTGTCCAAAGTGACTTTCCAGGCACATGCACAATGTAGTAAGAGCAACGCATGAGCCTCATCCTGAATCACTGAATTCTTAAGGGTAGAAGATCTAATACTTGGTCTCCAAACAAACTGACAAGTGGTTTATGGTCAGTCTCCAGGCAGAAATGCTTTCCTAGGAGGAAAATCCAAAATCTTTCACATGCCCAGGTTAGAGCCAGGCTTTCTTTTTCCACCTGTGCATAGCATTGTTCAGTTGGAATGAGCGAACGTGACGCGTAAGCCACAGGTTTCCATTTATCTCCCCACTCTTGAAGAAGAACAGCGCCCAAACTATATGACGATGCATCCGCTGACACTTTTGTCACTTTGCTCAGATCATACATGGCCAGCACAGGAGGGGAAGACAAAGCATCTTTCAATGTCTTAAATGCCCTGACCTGTTCCACATCCCAAACCCAACAGTTTTTTTTAGAAAGGAGATCACGAAATGGCTTGTCTTTTTCTGCCAACTGAGGGATGAACTTCCCCAGCTGGTTTACCATGCCAAGAAAACTCCTCAGTTCGTTCACACTAGAGGGCTCCTTAATAGCTCTGATAGCCTCTGTTTTCCTTGGGTCAGGTCATATCCCTGCATCAGAGATGATGTGACCCAAAAAGACCACCTCACTCCTGGAGAGTTCACACTTATCCATGTTCAGAATGATTCCTGCCTTTTCCAGTTTTTTTTAGCACTGCATGGACGATTGTCATGTTCTTCTTGGTCCCATCCCCACACCAGTAGATCATCAATATGACAAACTATACCTTCCAGCCCCTGTGTAACTTCTGCCATCATACATTGGAAATGTTCCGGTGTTGAGGCAATGCCAAATGGAAGACGATTAAAGTGGAACCACCCAAAGGGTGTAATGAATGTGTTATACCTTGCTGAATCCTCGGGGAGGGGTATCTGCCAAAACCCCATGTTGGCGTCTAATTTACTGAACATTTTAACACCAGCCAGTGTTCCAAGACTCTGTTCTACTGATGGTAAAATGTATTTTTCATGACACACATACTTGTTCAAGCCAGTCAGGTCCACACACAAACACACCTTTTTGCTGTCCTTCTTGGGCACCACTACCATGCCTGCA
Organism: Hydrophis major; assembly: GCA_033807585.1. Lineage (NCBI taxonomy): Eukaryota > Metazoa > Chordata > Lepidosauria > Squamata > Elapidae > Hydrophis > Hydrophis major. The sequence goes on from CM066331.1 coordinate 129,620,328, forward strand.
CACCAGTCCATAGGCTCTTCCACATGAGGGATTACTCCCAAGTTTTCCATGTGTTGAAATTCATCTTTGACTTTCCCCATCAATGGTAGGGGAATCCTCCTTGGGGTTTTCAAAGAGAAAGGTATAGCATCGGGTTTGAGCTTAATACAATAAGGTTGTTGAACCTCCCCTAGGCCACTGCATAACTTAGGGTAGCTTGATTTCAGGTTTTCCATGTCAATAGTGTCCACACAAACCAACAGACCAAGAGCTACAATAGCTGGCAGTCCCAGTAAAGGCATACTCAGGTTTTTGACCACATACACCTTCTCTGTAATTTGTTTTGCTCCGTTCTTTAGCTGTAGTTTGGCAAACCCCATCACTTCCAGTGGAATTCTCCCTGGACCCAGTAGAGGTCTCTCTGCTTTTTGCAGCACCGGCACCTGTGTTGTGAAAAATGTTGGTAAAATTCTTCTGTGAAACAACAGTGACATCTGCTCTGGTATCCAATTTGAATGTGATGTCTTTATTCATCATTGTGATTTCCACAGTCCATGGATCAGCATGTGATGTCATAGAGCCGAGAAAGAAGCTTCTCTCCTCTTCCTCAATGCCATGCACAGCCTTGCTTGCAAAACATACACGTTGATAGTGACCCTTTTCCCCACATGTATGGCATTTAGGCCACTCGTTGTTTGAGATCCTACCATCAGGAAGACGATATAGAGTGCTGAAAGCCAGGACAAGTAGATTTAAACATAGCTTTTACCCAAGTGCTGTGATCAGGTTAAATGCAGAGTTATGAATCTGGTGATCTTAACATATATATATCCTGGTTGTACAGTTTTTAATTGTTATTTGTTTTAATTTGTTTTACATTGTTATTTGTATTTGTCTTTTGGTGTTGTTCAGTTGTATATTGTAAAAGAGCACCTTATTTAGTTGTTCTCAGGTTCTGAGTACAATGACAATAAATTTTATGTGTTATCTGTCATTTAGCATCTTTAGCAGGACATTCCTGTCTTGGGTGAAGCATGCACTGCATTTGTGACACTGGGGGTCTTTAGTGTTTTTGTTCTGTCTGCTTTGAGGCTTTGCTCCATCATTCTTTGATCTGCTTAATTTTTGCTTTTCTTTCTGATGCCTGCCTTTAAACAGTCTGTCCAAAGAGTTCACATCCTTTAGGTTTACAGCACTAGCATCACTTCTCAGTGTGGTTTGCTGTTTTTTAATCTCCTCTGATTGTCTTGCCATATTAATAGCTTTATCCAGGTCTAGGTCTTTTTCCATTTGCATGTGTTCTGGTAGCTGTGTATCGACCAAGCCTACTACAATCCTGTCTCTGATGAGCTCATCATGTAGTGCTCCATAGTTACAGTGTTCTGCTAATGCATACAGCACTGTGACAAATGCATCAACTGTCTCAATTTCTTCTTGTTTGCACATATTAAATCTTGCACGCTCATACACAATGTTCTTTTTTACTACAAAGAATGACTGAAAGCCATCTCTTACTTTAGAATACTGACACTGATCAGCTTCACTGAGTTTCAGGCCACGCAGAACATCATCTGCTTCATCTACTATACAGTAAATCAAAGTGTTCACTTGATTTTCTTCGGAGCTTATTGCGAGATTGCTTGCTTGCCTAAATCTCTCGAATCGCTGTATCCATTTTGTCCATTCATTTGGTTTGGAAAAACTAAAGGGCTTTGGTGGTTGGATGTTAAAAGTAGCGCTGGGTATGCTAGCCATTCTGCTAACTCCTTCCACATTCTGCTCATCCCCACTGTCGCTCATTTTCCTCTTTTGGGTAGACCTCGTTGTTCAGTTACCATGTTACAGAACTTTTGACACCATGTCATATTTTGTAATAATCTCCTCACATGTGAGTTCTCTGCACACAAACAGCTTTATTTTTTTTAACTCCTCCCTTCCGGTTCCTTTATACTGTGTCACCTCAAAATATGTCCCTCACTACTCTGTCTAACATTGGTTCCTCTTCACAGTTAAACATCAACAGGTTCCATTTACCCTACATCACATTAGTCTCTTCAGTCAGACCTATTTTTTTTTTACAGAGTTGCTATAAAAAAGTGGAAAACCTGAGCTCTTGGAAAAAATTAATTTAACAAATAAAATAATTCTCTATAAAGTCATAATGTAGTGGACATCATCTGTATCAATCCATTATTCCACTGCCCTAAACATTTTTTAAAAAAACATTAACCATGAAATTAATCATAATTTAAAACTTCTTAAACATTCCAAAAAGAGATTTTGAGTAATAGGCCAGTAATAGGTAGCCCTTGGAAGCCTAATCAATACTGGCCTGTAATATTAAACAACAATGTTAGAAGGGGGAAAAAAATAGAAATGCCAGTGTCTGGTGGAAAAGAAAATCAACACTATTGTCATGGCCCTGGTGGAGTCTGACTCTGAGGAAGAGGAGGAACAGCCAAGAGGAGTGGGAGTGTGTGGCTCCAGAGGTGGTGGAGGAGGCTGGGGAAGGGCAGAGGCCAGCTGAGCAGTCAGAGGAGGATCCAGGCCCATCCCCTATCCATCCTAGGTCATGCAGGGAGGAGAGGATCAGGGAAAAGCGAGGTCTACTCAAGAGGAGATTACCATGATCCTCCTCGTGGCTTGCAGGTGCGAGCTATGTATATAAGTTCGCAATTGCGCAATTAGAATTGCTGAAGTCAATTAGTGTTCACCTTGAAAGAGGCTGATCTTTGCTGGTGTTCTTCCCATGGGCTTTTCTTGGCTATTTTCCTGGAATTTATAATTAGTTATCTCGGCTTGCTTCAGAACTCTCATCAATGTGGTTTGTTTTGGTTTTCTGTTTGCCTCCTTATTTACTCTTGTGACTTTAAACTGTGCCTAATAAAACAGTGAAGTTAAGTTGAAGGCTTTACCGGACTTTAATATAGGTTTTGGGTTTTGGGTTATTTTGAGAGACTATGGGTCATCACAACTATAAAAATGAAATATGTGTGCATTCGTATGTTGTATCTGTGTACACACACACATATCCTTATGTATGTCACTGTGTGTGCCTATATACAGTATATTTAGTACATAAAGAAAGATGAATAGAATAGAATAGAATTCTTTATTAGCCAAATGTGATTGGACACACAAGGACAAACATTTGTCTTGGTACAAATACTCTCAGTGTACATAAAAGAAAAGACACATTCACCAAGAGTCAAAAATTATAAGGTATAATACTTAATAATACTTATATTTATTATTATTAAATAGTTATTGGGTACAATAAGCAATCAAATTAGGGAACAGTCAATATAAATCACAAGGATACGAGCGACAAAGTTAGTCATACAATCACAAGTGGGAGGGGATGGGTGTAAGGGGTGATGAGAAGATTAATAGTAATAGTAGTGCAGACTACTAGTGTAGTGTAGTCTGCACTACTATAAGATATAGATATAATCCAAGGTGACTTTACCCCTTTAAGTATATTTTAAAATATGCAGTACTTGTGGGGGCAGTGAAAGTTATAAATTCAAAGCATGCATTCAGTTCATACATTGGCAGATTTTTGAAAGCTGCTGAAATGTTTCTTATCAAAGGAAAGTAAATGGTCATTTCCCCCCATGTTACTTTAAAATTCTTTCAAAGGACACTGCAATTTAATTCACTAATTAATCATTTCAATGAAGGTGACAATAGACAAAGATAGTGACATATATTTATTTTTGTGCAATCTGTGAACAAGTACAAGAAAATAGATGCTATTAGGCTGAGACATCAGTACCTTGAATATCTGTTTTCATAAATAGTAAATGGTTTTATAGCATTTATACAGTGGTACTATGGTACTCAACTGCTTTGAAACATATCAAATTTGGTACTCAATTAATTTTGACATGAAAATGTTGCCCTTTTTCTCATTGTTTGTTTGATAGTCAATCCACAAATTACAATTTGTCAGGGCCAGTTGCCTTGTGACTCACTACATTATACCTTATGAGAAAAATTTGTTTGGTGTCATTGCGCCTCCAAATCCAATTAACAATGAGTACCAAGGTACCAGTATATTTGCAAAGATGATCTTGACAAAATATCTGGTAAGATTTCAAAATCAAAAGAGTGGATTTCTAGAGATTCCAAATATTGTGTCATAGGATGCTATATTTAATTAGGACTTAATTCAACATTTTAAGCAATTGCTGCAATCGAAACAGTATCAACTTCTGATTCCTATACAGGTTTCCAATGAGGACCAGAAATTGAGCACCATTACTTAATCATAAGTTTCCACTGGTATCCGCAATAAAATTATACGTATACATATACATATGTCATGGTACAAAGCCTCCTCTTTCACACTTGTGTCATGGATACAGGTACATAAATCATAGGGTTAACATAATGAGGGCAGGATTCATACTTTATCACTGCCCCCTGCAGATTCTTTGCAGGATCTTAGTATTTAACTTTCTTTCAATGCCCTAAGAATATTCAAAGATTGTTCCAGAACATTGCAATAGGAAACCAAATTGTATTCCTAAGTGATTCACAGCAGGAATGCGAAATGGAGTCTACCAGTCCTACAATTGTTTCAGTGGTGGGATTCAATTTTTTTACTACTGGTTCTGTGGGGGTGGCTTGGTGGGCATGGCAGGAGAAGGTTACTGTAAAATCTCCAGTCAGGGGTGGTATTTGCGATTCTCCGAACTACTCAAAATTTCCACTACTGGTTTTCCAGAACTGGTCAGAACCTGCTGAATTGTTCCCAAGAAGATCCAGAGGCCTCTTTTTTGCTTGGTTTGTGTGTGTGTGTGTGTGTGTGTGTGTGTGTGTATGTTGAGAATTATGAGAAGGCAATTGAAGATCAACAGGTGTGCCTCAAGCCAAGCTGAAGTTTAGTTACTTGTAAGAATTCTGAAAGTTTCTTCCAGAACTGAAGCCCTTTAATATATTGTCTATTTTTGCTCAGTGCCACATAAGCTCAAAGGACTCCTGTTGAATTCTCCCAGTGTTGGAACAGCATTGTTATAAAAAGATGTTTTCCAAAATGTGACTTCCATTCTGTGTGCATGAATGCAAACTAGACACGGGAGATTCAGGTTTGGCACAGAATCACCAATATTTAAAATGATTACAGGACATAGATTGCAGGAAATATTAAACCATACTGCAGGAAAATTGTCAGTTAAAGTTCTAGCTAAATAACTAATATTTATTTGCTTAACATAAAGACAAATCATCCAATATTTGAATGGAGATGTAGGGTGCCTTTATTCTCTAAAACAATATCGCTACTTCTTCAATGATATGATCTTACTGTAGAAATGACATAAATTCTGAAATATATGTCACTTAGTTCATGACACAAATGATATGCGGTATTTATGGGGCATTTGTGGCATAATTGCTGGTCCCTTCTCCTTGTCTCAGCTATGGATGTCTAAATCTGCAACTAATGATCTGGATATCCAGTATCTTTTCTGAGAAACTTTTTTAGCAGTCTGTTTTTACAGTGGCCACAACAGTGCAAATAAGCCCAATAATCTTCCAACAGATGGACTCCAGATGTAGTCATTTTGCCATCAAGGCTAAAAGCTGTTAAACCTTATGATTTCCATGAATTGCTCCAACCTGTTTCTGAAGCCAGACAAGTCACACTACACCTCATGGTAAAAGGATGTTTGCAGAAATCTGCTGATTTAGGTAATAGAATGAAAGAAAATTGATGAACTATACCAACACTAATTAACTATAACAACACGATGAAGATCTTACTATTAAGCTTAAGACAGAAACTTTTTATTATATAACAGTTTAATAATGTATTTTGAAGTTGCTCATCAATCCCACTTATCTTTAGATGTAAAGTTTAAATAAGCTTATGGTAATCAATGTTAAGAAATTGATTTCAGAAATCATAGCTGATATTAACATAAACATAAACTTTCTCGTTTTCTATGTTTAAAGAATTAAGTTACCTAAATCATTAGTGTTGATAATCTTCAGTCAACATTATGTAAATACCACGGGACCTAAATGATATAAAGTACTACATATTTTATAATGACACAATAAAATAATATATAAAAAAGAACAATGATAATTAAGACAATGCAAACCTTTACAAACAAGAAGCTTTTTCAAAATGATAGAACTAATTTTTTAACAAACCAAATCCAACTCCTGAAAATACTGACACAATTTTATAAAGCTAGTATGCTTGATTGTCTTGGATAACAAGACAATTATTGAGAAAAACTCAGTTTGAATGTAGGGTTAATAAATATATTAAATATTAAAGGCATAAATTATGTTCTACTTAGAACAGAGTTAAGTAATACAGGCTGTTTTCCTTAGCATATGTAACTGGGTCACATTTTAGATGATTGTATTATTCAGATTCTTCATCCAGAACAAATACACTTAACTTATCTTGAGGAGGTATGATTTCCTGCGGTTAAGAAGGAATAGATTTCTAACATCTTTTCTTATCTTTGGGTTACCAGAGCAAGTATCCAGTCATTAACCAACTGTGCTAAGGCAATCACCAAAACTCTTATTAGAGTTTTCCTCTAGATAATAATACTCAATGCAGAGTACTAGTGAGAACTATATTTAAATCATCTATCAGCAGTTTCTAGATAATAGCTCTGTAAATCCAAGCACCACATCATCTCTACTTATCTTGGGAAAACCATTGTCTTTAAGAATACCCAGACTAGCAGGATTGATTACATAGCACAAAACATTACTTTCACACTCCACAGTGTAATTTGTGTTATTGAATGTCATATTTGATGCATAAATAAAATGCTACGTGCTTTTTGTAATTTTGACAAAAGTCGCAACTGTTCCAGAATGCTGTGGAATGCAGTTTTGGATGCCCCATAATTCACTTAAGGAGCATCAACGCTGCAAAGCTGCACTGGCTTTGAATTGTTTTCCAGGTTCAATTCTAGGTAGTTACCTCTGTTAAAGCCATACGTGGCTCAGGTACAGATTACTTGTAGGATTGTTTCTCTCTCTAAGGTATCTGCATATCCTATTTGTTGGATAGGGTGGATGTGCTCCAGGTCCCCTTTGTTAAATATTGTCACTTGATGGGACCTTGGACCTGCACCTTTTTGGTGGTTCATCATAGCTCTTTGTAACAGCACCTAAAATCTGAGGGATCGCTACCTTTCAAAACTTCTGGAAGGCTGTGAAGACCTTACTCTTCCCACAAGAGAAGGGTTGGGCTGGTGTTAGCTCATTAAGAGAATGAGTCTAAGGATGTTTGGTCTGGCACTGTGGGGAGGAACATCTTTTTTGAGCTGCCTAGAGTCACTGTATGAAATAAATAGCCATATTGAATTCTCTAAATAAATAAAACAATTAGAATTGACAGTTACACATACTGCCAGTTCAGATAATCAGTCTAACTTGATCTGTCAATTATTATAACAGAAATAACACCTAAACCATCACTGCAGATGAAAAGAGAGAAATACACCTGACCCCTTAATTTGTCGTGGTAATCTTTCCCAACCAGGGTGGTTTCAGAAGTATGGACTCCAATACTCAGAGTTCCTAGCTAGTATGATCATTGATGAAAGTTTAAGCTGACACAGCTGAAGAGTGCTCAGTTTGGGCAAAACAACCCCACAAGCAAAGAAAAAAGGAATTGCATATGTTTTAGAAATTATGGAAAGCAACATGTAACATCATATACAGCATTTTGAATTATTCCACTTTTGCTATGCCGTAACTACCATATGGGCTACAGTGCAGCATTTTAATTTTCATTGCAGAAGTTAAAGAAAGCAGAAACTGAAATGCTTTGTTTTAAAACTGCTGTTACTAAAATAGTCACACACATACCCATATACATATAAACATACACATAGAGTTCTTTAGATATGAAGTCAAAAAAGTGCTGGATTTGTGTAAATCTTCACCTGCCGTAATGCTTTAAACCCAACACCTCTTTTCCCAGAATTAAAGGGAGTCACGTGATCTTTGAAAAGATGCAGGTGCTTTAAAGAGTTGTAGAGAAGTGTCATGGAAGCACCCTTATATGTCCTGAATTTCACCTCCCAGTTCTACTTGTTGAGCAATTCTAATATATATGGCTGCATTCTTTAACTGCTCTAACTGCATTCTTCATGGATCTAAAACTGATTTGTTTTAAAATTTCTTTCATACCAAATATGTACAAATTTAAGTAAGGCTGGGGGCAGCATAAGTGCAGTTGTCTCAGGAAACATCATTTAAAAAAAAAAAAAAACACCTGGTGAAGCTTCTATATAGTGTTCTGCCATTCCCTCTGCCTATCAAAAGGCAAAGAGAGGATATGCAAAATACAGAAGTAGTACTCAACACAGTTTTGTAGGTCTTTCATCATTGGATCATATTTCTCGGCTATTCATAGCCCACCAAGATTAACATGTACACTGTGATATCATTACAAAAATTCTGCTCATACTTGGGATCCTGTATCATATCATGTATGGCATACTTTCCCTGCTGTAATGCCTACCCTTGAGAATACTCAGCCCCCTAAGATTAGGATTATCCTGATCCTGACCCTGCTGGCCTTTTGGAAGGTTGACACCAACAGATTATTAAAACTCTTGGGTGCTATTTGTATTTAATTTCTTTTTGTATCTGTCATAGATTCAGGCATGGGTAGAATGAATGGAGACAGTCTTAGTTGGTGAACTTTCAACTCTTTATTGCATAGTGACTTCTAACTTGTATAACAACAACTCTGCTTTATATAGGCAATGCTAATGTGAAATAACCAACAGGAGCTTGTGAAATGCTAGCTCCAGTACCAATAAGAGTCCTTCGTTAAGGGCCAATCAGATTCTCAGAACCCAATCAATCCGATCTAGCCGCTTAACACCCAATCAGAAGTGCAGGGCCAGAACCCTGCACTTTACCCCAAGCTTGCCTTTATTCAACTATTTACATACATAACACCCCTTCCCCCTGGCTTCACAATTAGTTTGTGACTATGTAGTCCTTTAAATAGGATGGTTATCTCTTGGGTCTGTCAGATTTTCTTTGGACTGGCTGCATGCAGTCCCGTTGAGGAAGGATGTCGTTTTGTAGTGGCTCAGCTTCTCGTTCTGGTGTGATTTCCCTTGGAGCGTACGATTCTTCTTCCTGCTCCATTTCCTGGGTTTCACTTGATTCATCGCTTTCCTGGAACAGGTTTCCTGGCATATCGTTATCTTCTCTTCCTTCCACCCCCTCCGTTTGGTCGTTGGGAAGTTGTTGGCTAGCAGTTATAAGTCGTGACCATAATTGGTCAATATGTCTTTTCCATAGTCTCTCATCAATACATTTGACAATATAGGATCTGGGCCCAGTCTCGCGTATTACCGTTGCTTCAATCCAAACTGGGTCGCCCGATAAATTTCTTGCATAAACGGGGTCGCCTACCTTGAAGGTACGGTAGCGTCCGCTGGATCCTGGAGGTTTTTCTGGCTCGTAAGCAGGGTGCAGTCGGTCGAGGCGGGAACGGAGTTTTCACCCCATGAGAAGTTCAGCGGGAGTTCTGCCGGTTTCGCTGTGCGGAGTGATGTGTTGTAGAAGTAGAATGCGGTTTATTTTTTCGTCAAGATTATCATAGTCCAGCTTTTGTAAAGTCTTTTTTACAAATTGTACCATGCGTTCCGCTCGGCCGTTGGTAGCAGGATGCGCAGGCGAGGTGAGCGCATGGCAGATGCCGTTGTCAGCAAGGTACTGTTCAAACATTAACACTGTAAACTGTGGTCCGTTATCAGACACCAGGACGTCCGGCAATCCATGAGTTGCAAAGAGTCTATTTAGGACTTTAATGACTGCCTCGGAGGTTGTATTGGCCATTCGATGAATTTCTAACCAATTAGAGTATGCATCGACAGTCAACAGCAATGTCTGTCCTTTGATCGGCCCTGCGTAATCCAGGTGGATTCTGGACCAGGGTCCATGTGGCATCTCCCATTCAGTCGGTGCAGCTTTTGGTGGTGCGTTGCTGGTTTGTTGGCACTTGGTGCAGGCCTTGACCCATTGCTCGATGTGTCAGTCCATGCCTGGCCACCAAGTGTAGCTCCATGCGAGTGCCTTCATTCGCACGATCCCGGGATGTCCATCGTGCAAGATTTGTAACAGCATCTTTTGGAGTCGTTCTGGGATGACGACTCTATCGCCCCAGATAACGCAGCCTTTTTGAGAAAAAAGTTCAGTCTGTCTTGTTTTAAATGGTGCGAAGTCATCTGGGATCTGATCCAATGGCCATCCACGCTCTACCCAGCCTAGGACTCGTGCTAGGGTGTGGTCTCGTCTGGTCTCCCTCGCGATATCTCGAGCGGTCATAGGAGGCGAGTTGAGCGTTTCGATTTGTAACGCCGATACTGTTGGTGCCGGATCGTCGAGGGTCTCTGGTAGTGGTGCTCTGCTGAGTGCGTCGGCATGGGGAATGGCTTTCCCCGGTCGATGTAACAATCGATAATTATAAGCAGCTAGAAACTCTGACCATCGAGTCATTCTTGGGGACAATGTATAGGGAGTTGGTTTGTCCCCAGCGATTATCCCCAATAAAGGTTTGTGGTCGGTTACAATTGTAAATGTCCTTCCATATACATACTCATGGAATTTTTTTACGGCTGACACAATTGCAAGAGCCTCCTTGTCTATTTGTCCATAGTTACGTTCTGCCTGGGATAGAGTCTTTGAAAAGTATGCAACGGGAGCCTCATTTCCATTAGGTAGCACATGGCTCAAAATAGCGCCCACCCCAAACGGTGAGGCATCACAAGTTATAACCAAGGGTAATGTTTCATTATATTGCATAAGTACAGAATCAGATGTAAGTAAATTTTTTACATTTCTAAACGCTTTTTCTTCTCGGTAACCCCAAACCCACAATGCTTTCTTATCTAATATCTGGTGTAATGGTTCAGCCACAGTCGCCTTATGCGGTAAAAACACATTGTAGAAATTGATAAGGCCTAAAAATGCTTGAAGATCAATTTTGTTACGAGGTCTGGGAACATTTCTAATCGCTCTTAATTTACTCTCAGTTGGGTGAATACCTTGCCTATCAATGCGATAACCTAGAAATTAAACACTGTCGGTATACAGATGACATTTATCCCTTTTTACTTTCAATCCCGCTTCTTGGAATTTTTTAAGCACACATTTTAAACGATTCTGCAGAATTTTTTTACTAGGAGCTGCAATCAATACGTCATCAAAATACGGAACCACGCCCTTGATTCCCTGTAACAATCGTTCCATTAAACTTTGGAATAATCCCGGGGCCACACTCACCCCGAACTGCAATCGGGTACACTTAAAAGCACCTCTGTGCGTTACTATCGTTTGGGCTTGGGCTGTTTTATCGTCCACGGGCAATTGTTGATAGGCTTGAGCTAAATCTAGCTTAGTGAAAACCTTTCCACCTCCCAGGGAATGAAGGAGGTGCTGCACCACCTGCACTGGATACGCGTTATGTTGGAGGGCGTGGTTTAGAGTGGCCCGGTAGTCCCCACAGATTCGGATTGACCCATCTGGTTTAATGGGGGTTACAATAGGAGTTTCCCATGGGGAATGATCAATGGGTTGCAGTACCCCTTGTTTAATTAGTTTGTCAAGTTGTTCATCTATCTTGGCCTTAAGGGCGAACGGAACTCGATGGGGCTTTAAACGGATCGGGGCAACCTTAGGGTCAAGGCTGAACGAGATTGGGGTCCCCTTATACTCGCCCAGACGATCTGCGAAGACATCGCTGAATTCAGACATAAGATCCTCCTCCCACTCGCAATCACCGACTCGGTTCATGCCGGCTAGTTCGATGCCGAGTGGCGCAAACCATTGGAGGCCCAACAAACTAGGCCTGTCCCTATCGATGATCGTTAGAGGTAAGTATGCCGTATGCTTTTTAAATGAGACGCGGACTCGACAAGACCCGACCACAGGGATCCGATTCCCTTGGTAATCTTTAAGGATAAGGCGTTGCATTCAAAGGTCTTGGCGTTGGATGGTAGGAATGAGCTGCTTTAATGTCTTCCACGACACCATCGAGAGGGACGATCCCGAATCGACCTCCATGTGGCAGGGTTGGTTCTCTATGGCTACTGTAACTCAAATCTTCTTCGCGTCCAGGGCCGAGGCCTGACCTATAGTGATAGTATGGTGAGCCTCTTCTTTCTGCAATGCTCGATATCTGTAAGAGTGGTTTGCTGGGTCTCGCCTTACAGGACAGTTTCTTGCTGATTGGCGAAAGTTGGTTCCCTTTGAGGCCGGGCTTGGTCCTGGTAAACTGCGACAGACTCGACCGATGTGGCCTCATTTCCTGCACTCGTGGCAGAGTGCGTTGCGGAATTTGCAGTCTGCCCTGGGATGGTTTGCCCCGCAGCCAGCGCAAGGGCGTGAGGTTTTAGGACGAGGGTCCCGGTCGGAACGCAGTCGATGGACCCCTTCTTCGCCACTGTCTGACGACGAAGAGAGGTCCTCGTAGTGCGTTGTTGCCAACTGCCCTTCTGAGCTGGGTGAGATGTCGCCTGTCGGTGGGTTTGTGGAGTTTCGGCTTCGCCGTAGCTGCGCCGCTGACTTTTTTGTTGCCTCAGCGGCGGTGGCTTCGGCGATGGCGTCAACAAGGCCGATGTCGCCCTTCGCCATCAGCTTGCTCTGCACGTTTAGTGCATCTAATCCCAGAATTAGGCGGTCTCTCAATGCTTCATCTAAGTCTGCGAACCCGCAGAGGCCTCCCAAGTGCCGGAGGTCTGCCACGAAGTCAGCCACACTCTCTCCTTTTCGTTGGCTTCATTGATAGAACTCGTGGCGTCTCACGAGTGTGGGTACGGTTGGCGCGTAATGGTCTCTCAGGAGAGGTTCGAGGTCGTCCCAGCTTATTGCTTTCACTTCTCGAGGCTTCGCGAGGGCTTTAGCCATTTTAAAGACAGCCGGGCCGCAGTACGTCAGGAACAGCGCCCGCTTCTTGGTTGGTGTGGCATCCTTCAGGTTGTTCGTTTTGAGGAACATCTGAAAGCGATCCATGTAGGATTCCCAATCCTCTTGGGATGGATCGTACGGAGCGGGTGGTACGATGCTGCTGGACATGGCTTCCGTTGGTGGCGCCGTTTTTTCCACGTGCTCTGTTTTTTTCTTCCAAGTTCCTTAAGATCAGATGTCTCCAAATCCCATCCTCGTCGCCAGTGTCATAGATTCAGGCATGGGTAGAATGAATGGAGACAGTCTTAGTTGGTGAACTTTCAACTCTTTATTGCATAGTGACTTCTTACTTGTATAACAACAACTCTGCTTTATGTAGGCAATGCTAATGTGAAATAACCAACAGGAGCTTGTGAAATGCTAGCTCCAGTACCAATAAGAGTCCTTCGTTTAGGGCCAATCAGATTGAACCCGACCAATCTGATCTAGCCGCTTAACACCCAATCAGAAGTGCAGGGCCAGAACCCTGCACTTTACCCCAAGCTTGCCTTTATTCAACTATTTACATACATAACAGTATCATTTTTCAAATTGTTTAATTTATTCACTACCCAGACTCACTGATTTGAGATGGGCAGCTATGCAAAGTCAGGCAGGCAGGCAGGCAGTTTACTTGTTCTCTATAACCATTTCCAGTTACTTATGGATGTTCCCTCTCCAAAAAGACTCATAATAATTTTAAATTCTATGTTATCTTAGATAGTTATGTTCTGTGAGAAGCAAAAATAAAAGGATTCTACCAAATGCCAACCTTCTAATTTTCCACTGCCAGATCTAGAAAGAATTGTAGGTTTTCTTAATCTGCATAATTTCTAAAACATATGCAATTCCTTTTTTCTTCCCATAAAATGTGGACTTTATTCTGGCACGGAATGTAAATAGACAATATGTACAATCATGATAGTAGAACTCTGTGTTCTCAACTGTGGAATTGCCTCTCCAGGCAATTCAGCTAGCACTGATGTTATAACTGTTTTATTTGGCACTTTCAAACTGTCCTGCTCACTCAAACCTGTGATGGCAAAAAATATGAGTCTACTTCTCATTTTAGTGAAACTTTAAAGCTGCCCCACTTAAATACATCTTCTTTGTCATACTGGCCCATTTAAAAGCTCAAGACTGCATTCTTTAAGGCTGTACTTTTCTGTATTGTTTAACCTAATTACTCTACATAAATGACCTCTGTGATCATATTAGGAGCAACTGCATTCTCTTTGCTGATGATGTAAAGCTATTCAACACCACAGACTATACTGCTACCCTTCAAAAAGACCTCGACTAAGTATCAGAATGGTCAAACAAATGACAACTTCAAATCTCAACAAATAAATGCTCTGCCTTACATATTGGCAAAAAAATAAATAAATCTGAAAATAAAATACAAGCTGAATAGTCAAGACCTTGTTGATGATCCAAACTCTGTCAAGAACCTTGGAGTACTCATCTCTAATGACCTAAGTGCTTGAGCCCACTGTAACTATATTGCGAAAAAGGCATTAAGAGTTGTTAACCTAATATTACGTAGCTTTTTCTCTGGTAATATTACACTAATAACTAGAGCATACAAAACATTTGCTTGAATACAAAACCAATACTTGAATACAGCTCATCAGTCTGGAACCCACATTACATATCCGATATTAACACAGTTGAGAAAGTCCAGAAATATTTCACAAGAAGAGTTCTCCACTCCTGTACTCATTGCAGAATACCTTATGCCACCAGGCTTGAAATTCTAGACCTAGAAAACCTAGAACTATGCCATCTTTAGTCCAATCTAAGTACAGCATATAAAATCATACATTGCAATGTCCTACCTGCAAATGAATACTTCAGCTTCAATCATAACAATACAAGAGCACACAATAGATACAAACTCAAGGTTAACCGCCCCAAACTTTACTGCAGGAAATACGACTTCAGCAACAGAGTGGTCAATGTATGGAACACTCTATCTGTCTCTGTGGTTTCTTCCCCAAACCCCAAAAACTTTAATCTTAGACTTTCTATTGTTGACCTCACCGCTTTTCTAAGAGGTTGTAGGGGGCGCGCATAAGTGCACCAATGTGCCTACTGTCCCTGTCCTATTGTTTCTTTTATTTTTCTTATATGTATCCATGTATTCATAACTATGTTTTTACTTATACCTATTATCTTGTAAGCAATTGTCAAACCAAATTTAAAAAAAAATTGTAATATGCCTTAAAAGCCAGCTTTATTAGAAAACTTAAACAAGGTCAATTTAGAGCTATTGTAACTATACCTTTATACTGAAATATCTTTGCAGAAACCTAAAATGTTCAGTAATTCCAGCAAGATTAACATCCACAAACTTTTTGTATATTAATGTAATTCTAACAAAGAAGTTCGATGGCCACATTATTTATAAAATGAAAGATTTCTAAATAATTCATTATTCCTTTTAGCTACATGAAATGTGCTTTGTTTAAATAATTGTACGCTAAGTAATAGAGAATGTTCCCTATGCAGAATTTTCTTTTATCTCATTTCAGACTGATCTGATGGAAAGCAGTCATTTGTACTTTTTTTTTATAGCTTCCAGCCCTTATTTCTTCAGTGGATTGTACTTTTCACTGGAAAAAGCTAATAGGCAAATCAATAATGTCTTTGATTTCAATGCAATTGCTTTCATCCTTAAAATCTATTGCATATTTCTGTGGTCTGCTAACTGACTAAATATTTGGTGTGGATAGGATTCAAATATAACAGGAGAAAGTTAAAAAGAGAGAAAGAAAAAAAAATGAGTTTACAAATATTTTCTTGCAAATTGGCCTTTGCAGTGTTAAGACTTACAGATTCCAGTTCTTAAGTAACAGTCATTTTACATATATATTTAAATGATGGAGTATTGGCAAAATTTATGAGATACTGGGATTTTGAATAAGATTCATATTATTGGCATCTGAGCAAACCTTGATGACAAAAAAATAAATAAATGACAAAATTTGTGATGAACTACCATGATGGCAATACCGTGCTTATCAGAGGCAAGTGCAAAAGTCACTTGGTTGGCATTGTGATATTAAAACAAATGTTTCATCATTTGCACCTCCTTGCTACTGTGTGGGAATAACCCAATACTAAGAGTGAGAGATCATTAGAAAATTCACAGACTTCTGGTTTGAGCTTCTTCAGCGACGGACCAAAATCCACGATCGTGTGCAGTTTCGATCCATGCTTGCCGCTGGAATGCCTGAGCAGGCTGGTTTTGGGGCTAAGCCAACCTGTAGACATTGTGAAGAAGGGGGAGACTGCCTGCAGGGTTGAGGAGAGCTGCATCTCTCCTCCTCAGCTGGCCATTACTCCCTTTCCCAAAGGTAGTTGCAGCAGTGGTCAGAAATGGCCACCTCAAAGAAGAACTCAACTGGAAAAGAATGTGCAGGAGAAAGATAAGAAGAGAAAGTTTTGGCTGACCGAGTCAAACTGAAAAAGCAACAACAAAAGGTACCCTGGAATTTGAACTATAAAGAATAACATTGTTCCCAAAGATTTTGAAGTGGTGAATGAGAGAGGGAAGGGAAAGGATTTGGATTTTTTTTCTTTCCTTCCCCATATTGACAACTCAGAGATTTAAGTAAGAAACTGACAAAAATCCATTTTGACATTAACAGGCATTTAAGCTGAAAATAAAATGTAAAAGGGATAATAAAGACTTCTGGATTTTCAAAAACTTTTAAAAGAAGGAAAGGAGAAAAAAGGAAAAAAACAAAAGGGTGGGATCTGGAAAAATGGAGGTGACCACCTGGAAGTAAAAGGAATTAACAGTGAAACGTTAACAAGATTCCTAAAAGATACATTTCAACTGAAACTTTGTAACAAGATAATAGAAATCCAGGAAGAGAAAGTGGAAAAAAGAAGCAAGAAGAAACAGCTTTGGATTATTTGGATTACTTGGTGATTCTTGGATTTTTGATTATTGGATCTAAAGGACTAAAATCAATCAGGTGGTTGTTTAAAAGTTTTTAAAATGGTATCACTCTTGGAAGAATTGAGAATGGAACTTAAAAAACAGAAAGAAGATGCACAAGAAGAAAGAGGTTTTTTTGGCTTCGTATTTCAATTTTTAGAAATGGAGATCCTGAAATATGAGAAACAACAAGAAATGTTTTAGAACAAGAAGGACAAAGAAGAAGCCACCTTCAATGACCAAGTAATTCTATGTGGGGGGGGGGAAAGGAAAGGGGGGAAAGAGAGTGAAAAATTTAAGAACTGAAAAAACAACCAAAAAAAGAATAGTTTGAAAAGTAATTACAATATTAGGAAGAAACAGAAGAGAGGATTACGGAAGAGAGAATTAGAATTAGAGAGACAAGAGGTCAGAAAGGGGAGGAAGAAGAAGAGGGGGAAGAAGGAAAGGAAAAGAAGTTATAAAGGACAGAAACAGGATATAGAGAAACAGGGAAAATGTACAAAGATTAAAGGTATAAGCCAATTTAGAAGACATAGAAATATTGGATAAAAACTTAATTGAAAGAGGGATTCTGCAAGCATACATAAGATAGTATTGTTATATTAGAAATAGGAATGAACTAAGAAAATATGAAACAAGTGTGATTAAAATGACAGATAAAATACTCATTGTAATATAAGGGAATGTTTGTTAATAAATAAATGAAAAAAAGAGAATGAGAGAATTAAATTAGGAAAGGATGGGAACATTTTAATTATTATTAATGAGTTATAAAAAATTTAAGTAAAGAGGAATATGAAAGAAATATGAAAAAATTATGCAAATATGATGTGTTCCTAAGGAAGTATGATATCTCATTGAACAGAAATGTTAAAGATGTTAAAGATTATAACTAACATTAATGATAGAGCTGAATTGGAATAGAATAAGTATTTTATTATATATATATATATAATAAAACACATCCCCACAGAAACCATCATATGCGGAGTTGAAATCAGCCTGACCAAAACCAACCCTGATGATGCTCATAGAATCAGACTCGAAATCACCAAAATCCTCTGCACTAGCAAACCACCCAAAAGCAACTTATCCAAAGAAGAACAAACTGCACTACTTAACCTGAAAGAAGACACCAGCATAATAATCTTACCAGCAGACAAGGGCAATGCAACAGTGGTTATGAACACATCTGACTACCAATCCAAGTTAACCAACCTACTCCAAGACCCCACATACAAACCCCTAAAGACAGACCCCACCACCTACCTAGAAAAAACCACCAGATCCAAAATAAAAGCCTCCCCCATCAGTGAAGAAATCCAGCAAAGAATCATATCCAGAGAGAAATCATCCAGATGCCCTAAACTTTATAGTCTCCCCAAGATACACAAAGAAGGATCCCCACTTAGACCAATAGTCAGCTCCATAGGCTCACCTCTACAAAACCTAGCCAAATTTCTCACCAAACAACTGCAGCCCTATGCAGAATCCATCAACTCACACGTAAGAAACTCATTCCAGTTCATCAAGATCATAAAGAAACAAAACTTACAACCCAGTGACCTACTAGTGAGCTTCGATATCATATCCCTCTTCACCCAAGTGCCAACAAAAGAAGCCTTGACAGCCATCCAAAACAAATACAACCCCCCCCCCAAGCACATCCTAGATCTGACCAACCACTGCCTATCCAATACATATTTCACCTACAACGGACAAAAATACAAACAAATAGAAGGAGCACCCATGGGATCACCCCTCTCACCTGCCATCGCTAACCTCTATATGGAACACTTTGAAACACAAGCTCTAGAAAAATATGATCACAAACCTAAACTCTGGCTCAGATACGTAGATGAAACCTTCATAATCTGGCCACACGGGAAAGAAAAACTGAACAACTTCCTCACACACCTCAACAGCCTACACCCCAAAATACAATTCACCATGGAAATAGAAGCTAATAACCAACTTCCCTTCCAAGATGTCTTTGTATGCAAAAAATCCAATGGCTCCCTAGGACACACCATCTACCAGAAGAAAACACATACAAACCGCTATCTACACGCACTCTCACACCACCACCCAGCACAGATCAATTCCGTAGCCGAGACACTCATCTCCAGAACAAAATGCTTAGCCGACGAACAACACCTAGAGACTGAACTACACACTCTCACCGGCGTGCTGACAGCCAATGGATTCTAAAGAAAGAAGATCACCCACCTAATCCAAAAAGAAACCCCAACCAAAATCCAAGACAGAGAACAAGAGAATGGCAAAGCCCTCCTCCCATATATAAAAGGCACTACGGACAAAATCAGCAAGATCCTCCAAAAACACAACATTAAGACAGCATTCTGCACAAACAGAAAGATATCCACCATCCTAAGAAACCCTAAGGACAAAATCGAATTAGAAAATCAAGGAGTATACGAAATCCCTTGCACTGCCTGCCCCACCACATACATTGCACAAACGAACAGAAGAATAAGTGCACACATTGAAGAACATAAGAAATCAATCAAAAAGGAAGAACTGACCTCTTCCCTGGTCCAACACCTCAAAGCCACAGGACATGAGATTGACTTTAAAAATACCAGAACTATTGCCAAAACCGAACACTTCAGCAGCAGAATAATCAGAGAAGCCATAGAGATAGAAAAACACCCACACAGCATGAATAAACGAGATGATACCTCCCGCCTACCAGCCATTTGGAAACCCGCCCTCATGAACAGATGAGTACCTAACATGAAGAATGACACCAGACCCACACCCTTGAGAGCCACAAAAGATGCCACCACCAGACTTCCACGTAGAAAGCAGACTCACACCCACACAGAAAATGAGACACGACCACGGAGCAGAAACCGCACTGCAGCTGCATCACTACCCACTTCAAACCCCTCTGAGCCATACATGAAGCGAACTGACCCCCACCATGAAGATGCAGCACGACCACGAACTCAAAGCCAAACAGCAAGATCACAGCTCACCAGCTCCAATCCCCCAGCAACTAAGACTAGCCTGAGCACAACCAAGCCCCCACCTGAACAGAACACGCCTCCAGCCAATCAGAACACAGCCAACCCCCCAACTAATCAGAACACAGCCAAACCCCAACCAATGAGAACATACCCCCACCCAATCAAAACACAGCCAAGCCCCCACCCAATCAAGTCACACCCCCACTAGCAGTTAAAAGGAAGAAGCAGCTGCAAGCTCACATCACTCTGAGCTGAAGACCAAGCCTGAAGATGATGAATGAGACTTCAACAAAACGTTGCCTAGATACTTCCAATCTTACGCAGGAGAAAACCCGAATAACCAAAGATCCACAGATCCACATACAAATACCCGTGAAAACCTCAGAAAACAAATATATGTTTTCTTAAGTTTTTGCGGGTATTTACATGTCTGGCATTCAGCTTTGTTCGGGTATTTTCCCACATCATAGTAGTGGTGCTTTTAAAGTTGTAGCAATGTTTCAGCAGAATCTCATCTGCCATCATCAGGCTTCTGTATAGTGTTTGTCTGTGAGTTAGACTTTTACAATGGTTTCAGATTTAAATTTGGGGCAGCCTATTGCTGTGCTAGAATGTTTTTTTCTTCCTCCTGATTGGTTGAGAGTCTTGGTCTGTGTTTATTGGTCTTGGAGTTTGCTGTGTTCTGCTTCTAATATCTTCTGTCTGTTTTTTTGGCTCTTTTTGTATCTTGATTGGCTGGCAACATTGTGTTACTTTATTGGAGGCCTTTAGTGCAGCTTGGCTTCGGGTAAATGGACGGCTATCATTCGTTAGGAAGCTAGGTTTCATCTGGGTGCCTGGTTGGGATGTGTTTGAGATGGTGATATCAGGGGGTATCTGTTTGTACCCAGGTGTTTGCCTGGCTTGTGGTGTGGAGATTTTTTTGTTTGTGAGTGCAGGCTTCCAAATGATTGACAGCCTGGTGGAATCATCTTTTCTGTTCATGCTTTCTGGTCTTTTTTCAATCTCTATGGCTTCTCTGAGGATTCTGTGGCTGGGATTTTCTATAGTGGCTAGGGTTTTGGTGCCATTGAAGTTGATGATATGACCTGTGACTTCCATGTGTTGGACTAGTGAGGAAGTGTGTTCCAGCTTTTTGACTGCATTTTTGCGTTCATCCAGGCAGGTGCTTATTCTTCTATTGGTCTGTCCAATGTATGTGGCCGGGCATGATGCACAGGGGACTTCGTATATGCCTTGGTTTTCCAGGTCAATTTTATCTTTGGGGTTTCTGAGGATGGCTGCTATTTTTCTGTCTGTTTTGAAGGCAGTCTTGATGTGATGTCTGTGTAGTACCTTACTTATTTTGTCTGTAGTACCTCTTATGTAGGGCAGGACAGCTGTTCCATAGGTCTGTTCATCTTCTGGGTCTCTATTACGTTTCAGTGTGTTTTTGTGGATCAAGCTGGTGATTTTTCTTTTGTGGAAGCTCTTGGCTGTCAGTACTTTAGTCAGGGTGTATAGTTCAGTCTTAATGTGTGTCTTGTCTGCCAGGCGTTTGGTTCTTGTAATTAGTGATTTAGCCACGGAGTTTATCTGTGCTGGGTGGTGGTGGGATTGGGCATACACACACACACACACACACAGAGAGAGAGAGAGAGAAAGAGAAAGAGACACACATTCTCTTTAAGAACTTGGTGTGTATTTTAAGAATGTACCAAGCAGAATTCGACTGGAAGTTATGTGTTATATTGAATGTTATAATAGTAAAGGCATAAACTGAAGTTTAAATAAGATTTGAATGGACAAAAATTAAATGATACAAAGGTGTCATACTCCAATCAGTAACTACAGGGGAAAGTTTTGTTTAATTAGAAAAGAAAATATGAAATTGAAACAGGACAGACAAAAGTATAAATATAATGATTAGAAAGATATAGAAACTTAGAAAAAGATATATATATATATATATATAATTGAATTTAGAAAGGAATGAAATAATTAAAAGCAAGGTTGAGAAAACTAAGGGAAGGGAAAAATTATTGAGAAAATATTAAAATAGTGATAAGATATGGAATAGAACACAAAGATGAATACAAAATTGAGTTTGTGTCTGCATGGAGAAGTGATAACCCGGGACCATGCTATTCTCAAAAAATGATATTTTATTTGTATTATGTTTTGTGAAAACCCAAATAAAACTTTTACAAAAAGAAAAAAGAAAATTCACAAGGTTTAACACAAAATTTAGATCACTTTTTCAAAAACAGAGAAGAAATCTTGCATAATGATGCCTTTCCTCTTAAAAGGTTGCTGATTTCTGATGAAGAATATTCTTTGCTTTAAGGTACTAGTGTGTAGAGAAGATGGTATTTTGTCAATTTGATTCATGAATGTGGGCTTGTTACTTGCAGGATAAAAATTAAACATGAAAATCATGAGATCTGAATGTCCAGGATTCTATAAAGTGCTGAAAGAACTATTATTTGCAATGTTTGTCTTCTCCCTCATTTTGTTACAGAAATTAATTATTGGAGCAGGAATGAGGAATATCAGAGCTTAATTCTCAGCCTAAAACTAAAAGGGAGAATATATGTAAAGGATAATCTATAATTCCACTACAGAAGTCATAAATAAATCAAAACCAGGAAAAGTTCACATCATTAGCAAAGGTAACAGCAGGATTGGGACTGAAATTAGAAATCTAATTAATACAGATATCATCCTCAGTGCATGAAATACTCATGTGGAATATTTGCGATGTCCAATATTTATGCGTGTTATGAACCTGCCTTGATATGTCTTGTAACCTAAAAACGTGATAGTCCTAATCAAGCTAACTACAAGTGAGATCAGCTTGGTTATCTAGATCAAATTCTATGCATTTGATTTTTTTTGTTATTTCTACCATTGTTTATTAATGCATAAATTTGAATGTATGCATTTATTATATTTAATATTTAATGATGGTACTGCTGTTCTCACATCAAGGCCATCTACACAATGTAACAAAAACATTCAATTTTGCAATCTACTAAGATTGTTGGGTGAGCAAGCACAAAAACAGCCAGGGAAGTGATCGAAATCTGGGAAGCAGGGCCCTCATCAGTCAGCAGGAGTGCTGATTTACCACCAGCTTATCAAGTACTTAGTAGGCAATGGGCCTGGCAGCACAAGCAAACACAGCTAATCATCACATAAATACCACACACAAAACAGAGCAAAGCAAACACTCTGTTACAAAGAAGTTCCCTGAAGATGGACTCCAGCACCAGTCTGAAAGCTCGAAAGACAAAATATCTGATCCGGGTAACCGACCCCGATTGGATCCTGCAATATTATCCTTTGCCTTCATTTGTTTAACAAAAACTTCTCTATATAATATATTGTGATAAATAAATATACAATTTGAAAGAAAAAAAAACACAGAGAAGAATACAGAAATCCAGTTCATTTTTACCAGCTTGATAAAAGAATCAAAGTACTAGAGCAAACAAGTTTTGATATAGAGCCAAAAAAGAATACAAGATTGGAAGCAATCGTATTTGTTGTGAAGATTCTTATAGGCTGGTCTATTATGACCAATAATATATTGGTGCCATATTTTCATCCCTGGTTTGTAAATTGCCTTCAATG
Source organism: Hydrophis major (assembly GCA_033807585.1). Classification (NCBI taxonomy): domain Eukaryota; kingdom Metazoa; phylum Chordata; class Lepidosauria; order Squamata; family Elapidae; genus Hydrophis; species Hydrophis major. The sequence goes on from CM066331.1 coordinate 129,643,824, forward strand.
TGTCATCAAAAAGCATACAGCATAAATGGACTGGAACTCAGATTTTGGAATCCTATAAAATAAATGGCAAAGATTTCATGAAATAGGAATGAAGAAGACCAAAAAAAAAGAAAGAAAAGAAAGAAAGAAAGAAAATGTCCCGAGTGTGGGGAAAGCATATAGAATGTACTCAGCATACAATAAAGTTCCAAATTAATCATTTTATGGCATGCCAGCTGTGAGAATTCTTGTTACAGTTTTGTGTCAGTGATGAGCATTCTCATTTGAAATCTGATTTTCATTAATGTACATAATGGCAGGCAGTTAGGCAAAACAGCTAGGGGAATAAAAATGTCTATTGCATTTATATTCATATGGTTGTTGGCATTGAAAGAATCTGTAGCACTTGGGGGCTATAGTTCCATGAAATTTCCATGACAAGTTGGAGGAAGTAAAACAGTCTTATTCATAACAGCAGGAAGCTAAATCTAGGAAACACTTTTTTATATGAAAATTTTCTGTAATAACTCAGAGGGTGGGTGTTTTTTCTTAACAGAGCATGTTTTTAATATTTTATTTTGTTCTAAGCCAAGAGGTTTTTAAGGAGTATCTTTGGAATTCCTTCGATGAATGTTGCAGCAAGAGAGAGAAAATAGAAAGCTGGTATCCTGAACAAACACCTTTTTAAAATGTTACAATATCAAAGTAAAGAAGAACAAAAATATAATAGAGCCGTGTTAATATTGTGGCTTTAAAATTTAATTAAAAGGAAAAGAAGAATAACAGCCTAATCCATGTCTAGATGGCACCTTCTTCAGGGTTATTTATCGCACTTGGGAAGAAACAAGATTTTTTTTTTTACAGAGGTGGTAGATGTTTCAGCATCTATTTTACCATGATCCTTTCCATAAACATGAACTCAGCAATCTGGATTTTGGGCAGAGGTGGTATTCAGCAGGTTCTGACCAGTTCTGGAGAACCAGTAGCGGAAATTTTGAGTAGTTTGGAGAACCGGCATAAACCACCTCTGACTGGAGATTTTACAGTATCCTTCCCCTGCCATGCCCACCAAGCCACGCCCACAGAACTGGTAGTAAAAAAAATGAATCCCATCACTAATTTAGGGTCTTAGGTGCACCAGGTGCTCCATACTGACTTTAATTCTGTTGCGTCCGTCGCGGGAAGGGAGACTCAGAGCCAGTGACTCAGTTTCAGCTCTTTATTTGGTCCCGAGATCGGCTCAGGCTCCAAAGGAAAAACAGCAGCTTTTATTCTTTGGCTGCAGCAGCCATGGCCAATGGTACCGCTTTGAATCTCCCGCGATTAGTTTCCACCAATCGCGGGGGATTCGCGGCGGGCCAATCAGTGCGGCTCGCTCGACCAATCAGATTGCCGTGCGCTTGACCAATCACTATGCGGTGTTTACAAGTATGTTAATGCCCGTACAGAACACCCCTCCCCTCTTGGTGTGGTCCTACGTAATGTAGTCCCATAAGTAGGCGGGGCTTCGTACTTGCCTACTTGACCTGCACAGGTTAGTTGATACTTGGCTTCCGGCCAGTTCGGTCGGGTTCTGTATTGCTCTCTGCCTCGTCGATGGAACCACCTGGAAGGTTTCACAGGGCCTTTCGTTGCAGCTCCCTCCCGGTCTACCCAGGCTGGTTGAGCTGTGGTTGTTGCCGCTCCCGCCTGGTCTTTCTGGGCTGGTGGAGCTGGCCTGGCTGCTTCTCCCTGGTGAGGCTTCGAGCTGGCTGCTTGTCGGTGAGTATTGCTGGTTTCTTTCTGTTGATGGTTGGTTCCCGGGGTCTTCCCTCCCCTCTTGGTTTGTGTTATGTGGGTTCCCTTCTCTCTCTGGGTGTCTGTCTGTGTCTGTTTGCGTGTCGGTTGTGTTTCCCGTGGTTGTTCTCAATCTTAATTGATCAATGTGTCGTTTTCATGCTCGTCCGTCGGTTTTTTGCAGCTGGTACGAGCGGGGACCTGTCACTTGGGTTATGGTTGCTGGCACCCAAAGTGGATCCCCGGTAAGGTTCTTCGCGTAGACTGCGTTGCCTGGTGTAAATGTTCGGTGTTTGCTTGAGGAGTTTGGGGTTTTTTCTGGGTTGTATGTGGGGTGCAGCCTGTCGAGTGGGGACCTTAATTTCCTCCCCATTAATAGTTCTGCCGGGCTTTTGTTGGTTGTCGTGTTCGGGTTATGTGTTGTATAAAAAGCATTTTGTTTATTTTTTCTTGGATTTCCCCGTGTTCAATTTTTTGGATTGTTTTTTTCGTAAATTGAACCATTCGTTCCACCCTCCCGTTCTCCGCTGGATGTGCTGGCGCTGTCAGTGCGTGCTGTATTCCCCGTTCCGCTAGGAATTTTTCAAATTCCAGCGAGGTAAATTGGGGCCCGTTGTCCGACACGATGACATCTGGGAGGCCGTGGCTTGCTGAGTTCCTTGGTCACGGCCTCCGTGGTGGTGGTTTTCATGTTGCTTACCTCCAACCAATTGGAGTAAGCATCTACCGTGATAAGGAATATGTGTCCCTTAGTGGGCCCGGCAAAATCTATGTGAATCCTGGACCATGGTTCCCTGGGGTTTTCCCATTCCAGGATTGGTGCTGCAGGAGGGCTCAGCCTGGTTTCTTGGCAATGTTTGCATGCTGCCACCCAAGTCTCGATCTGTTTGTCCATCCCTGGCCACCAGGCATAACTCCTGGCCAGGACTTTTGTTTTAACTATGCCCGGGTGCCCCTCGTGTAATAACTCCAATACCTTCCCTTGTAATTTTTCCGGAATAACAACCCTATCCCCCCAAAATACACAACCTTTTTGTAATGACAGTTCTGTTTGCCTATACCGAAATGTCCTGAATGATTCGTCATCGTCTTTTTCAGGCCACCCTTTCTCTACCCAATGTAACACCCACGCCATACGCTTGTCTTTATTAGTTTTGTGGGCAATGTCTGACTCGGTTATGGGTAGATCGGGCAGAATCTCTATGCTAAGGGTGGCTGTCGTGGGTGCTGGGTTGGTGTCTAGGTCCGGTAGCAGCGTATGGCTCAGGGCTTCTGCATGGGTGATCGTCTTACCGGGTTGGTGTGTGAGCCGGTAGCTGTAGACGGCAAGGAATTCGGACCATCTTGTCATTCTAGGAGATAGAATGTTCGGGGTGTCCCTGTTCCCTGCAAGGATTCCCAGCAGTGGCTTGTGGTCGGTGATGATGGTGAACATCCGTCTGTAGAGGTACTCGTGGGACCTCTTCACTGCGGCGACGATTGTCCAGCTGACTGTAGTTTCTCTCCGGTTTGGTGAGAGTCCTTGAAAAGAAGGTGATGGGTGCTTCTTTTCCATTGGGGAGAGTGTGGATGAGGATGGCGCCGACGCTGAAAGGTGATGCGTCGCATGTGATGGCTAGTAGTAGGGTCTCGTTGTGTTGGATGAGGATGGCATCTGAGGTGAGCAGGAACTTGGTTTTGTTGAAGGCGGCTTCCTCTCATTTCCCCCAAGTCCATGTGGCCACCTTGTCCAAAAGCCTATGCAAAGGCTTCGCCGCGGTCGCCTTTTGGGGCAGGAACACATTATAAAAATTAAGCAGTCCTAGAAATGCCTGTAGTTCCGTTTTATTCTTCGGCGTGGGGGCTTCTTTAATGGCTCTGATTATTTTTTTGGTCGGGTGTGCCAGTCTAGGAGGTATCCTAGGAACTCGACGCACTCTGTGTGCAGCTGGCATTTTTCTTTTTTCACCTTTAGCCCAGCCTCCTTGAATTTGATTAGTACCTCCCTTAGACGACCCTCTAGTTCTTGTTGGTTGGCTGCTGACACCAGTACATCGTTGAAGTAGGGCACCACCCCCTTAATTCCTTGCAAGAGTCTCTCCATGAGTCTCTGGAAAATTCCCGGAGCCTGCTGACTCCAAACTGGAGTCTCTTACAGTGAAACACTCCCCGGTGGGTTACTATGGTCTGCGCCTCTGCGGTTTCTGCGTCGACCGGCAGCTGTTGATAGGCTTGCGCCAGGTCGAGGTTCACAAAAACCTTGCCTCCCCCCAGTGGAACGGGGTAGGCACTTTGTTGTAAGGCGCAATTTAGGGTGGCCTTATAGTCCCTGCAGATTCTCACCGACCCATCGGGCTTGACTGGGGTGACTATGGGGGTCTCCCACCAGGCATGATCGATTGGCTCTAGGACCCCTTGTTTGACGAGCTTGTCTATTTGCTCATCGATCTTGGGCCGGAGTGCAAAAGGTACCCACCGTGGTTTTAGGCATATCGGGGGAACGCTGGGGTCTAGGCTGAAAGAAATAGGGGGCCCTCGGTACTTGCCTAGGGTGCCTTCGAACACTTCCTGGAAGTCCCTTGCGAGTCGGCATCTGCAATGTGATCGATGCCCATCACTTCGATCCCGAGTGGCGCGAACCACAGTAGTCCCAAAAGGCTGGGGGGGTCTCGGTCCACGATCGTCAGGGGAAGCCTTGCTGTGCGCCCTTTGAAGGTTACTTTGAAATGTCCTGTTCCAACTACTGGGATGCGATTCCCCTGATAGTCTTTAAGGATTAATTTCTGGGTTTCCAGTCCCCTTTCATGGATCGTGGGCACCAAACGCTTGATTTCCCGCCATACAACCATGGAGAGGTAGGACCCGGAGTCCACCTCCATATTGCATGGTTCTCCCTCGATGCCCATTTCCACGTATACCTTGCAGGAGTCTGCGCTGGATGAGTGGCCGATGATGATCATCTGGTAGGTTTCCTCTCTCTGTCGGTTCTCGCCATTCCTTCGGCCCCGTCCGTCTCAGTTCCAGCGATTTTTGGCTTGGCGGTCTCTGGGCCTGGGGGGGGGGTGCTGTCTCATCTCCGGTTGCTGTGATCTCACCGTTGGGGGCTGTAGGCTTTCTTAAGTCAGCAGACTCGGGCGATGTGGCCTCTTTTATCGCAGTGTCGGCAGATTGCATTGAAAAACCGGCACTCCAATCGAAGGTGGTCACCTCTGCACCCGGTACATCGGGGTCCCGAATTACAACTCTGCTGGTCGCGCCGGTCTCATCCCGTCTGGAGTCGATGGATGTCCTCTTCCTCGTCCGTGGTATCAGAGGCAGAGTTGAAGTTGCCATGGTGGGTGGTGGTCTCTCAGCGGCTTGCTTCGGGGCATGCCTCAGTCACCAGGCCCATCTCGGTGATCATGGTGCAGTCCCCGGTGTCCGGTCTCCGCATTCGAGCCACCGATTTCCAGGTTGCTTCGGCTGCGGTGGCCTCAGCGAGGGCGTCGGCGAGGGCGATGTCGCCTTTTGCCATCAGTCAGCTTTGCAGGACTGGGTCTCTGAGCCCAAGGATGACATGGTCTCGCAGAGCCTCATCCATGTCCGTGAACCCACACATGCCCCCTAGGTTCCATAGATCAGCCACAAAGTCGCTGATGCTCTCACCTGATCTCTGGTCCCGCTGGTAGAAATTGTGCTGCCTTATGAGGGTGGGCACGGCGGGGGCATAGTAGTTTCGGAGCAATGGCTTGAGATCGGCCCAGTATATCGCCTTCACGTCCTCAGGTTTTGCAAGAGCTTTTGCCATCTTGACCACTGCGGGCCCACAGTGTGTTAAAAAGATGGCTCTTTTCTTCTGCCCGATTGCATCCTTTAAGTTGCTACTTTCGAGGAACAATAGGAATCGGTCTGTGTACGATTCCCAATCCTCGGTAGCGGGGTTAAAAGGTACGGGTAGTGCGATGCTGGCCATCTTGTCGGTCTCGCTTCCTCAGGACACGTGTTTGATGGGGATTAGTCTTGAGATCCCACCTTCATCGCCAGTGTCACGTCCGTCGTGGGAAGGGAGACTCGGAGCCAGTGACTCAGTTTCAGCTCTTTATTTGGTCCCGAGATTGGCTCGGGCTCCAAAGGAAAAACAGCAGCTTTTATTCTTTGGCTCTGGCAGCCGCGGCCAATGGCACCACTTTGAATCTCCCGTGATTAGTTTCCACCAATCATGGGGGATTCGCGGCGGGCCAATCAGTGCGGCTCGCTTGACCAATCAGATTGCCGTGTGCTTTACCAATCACTACGCGGTGTTTACAAGTATGTTAATGACCGTACAGAACAAATTCAGTTCCCAGAATATTGTTAGGACATCATATAAGAAAAAGATTGGCCATGGCTATTTGGCTAAATCTATTTCTAGATTTAAAGAAGGTTCAAGATTTTCAGGAGTTAAAAAAATCTGGCTGCATTTACAATTGATTGCACTTTCCTATAGTCACATGACTGTAACTTGCAAAATGGGTTTTTTTTTCTTTCTCAGGAGAATTCACTTAACAACCATATGGTTTACTTATCTACCATATGATTTGTTTAATGTCTGTTGTGACTCACTTTATTTTGCTTGTAAAACATTGTGGTTATTAAGCAAGTTAGCACATGGCCTGACTTGATTTTATGACCATTCTTTCCTATGGTTGTAAAGAAAGTCACTGCCTTCTTTAAGCTTAGGCAAATCATATGGTTGTTAAGTGAACCTTATGGTCATGAACTGAATGTATTCACCTGAATGGGCATTTCTTGCTAGAATCTGGCAGAAGCAATGACAAATCACAGTCATATAACTGGGAGAGCTGCAATCGATTATAAATGTGAGCTGGTTATTAAGTGCCTAAGATGTGATCATATGAGAATAGAACATGTGTGTGAGTGTGTGTGTGTGTGTGTGTGCATGTGTGTGTGTGTCTGTGAGAGAGAGAGAGAGAGAGAGAGAGAGAGAGAGAGAGAGAGAGAGAGAGAGAGAGAGAGAGTCATAGCCTTGAGGATGGATTGTAAATTTTTTAGTCTATCATAACTTTGAATCGTCATCATGGGACTAGCCATTAAGTGAAGACTATTTGTATCAGTTGTCAAAGTCCATACCTATAGAAGTCCAAGTAGCTTCTTTATCAGGAATCATTTTACAATGAAATAATCAAGGATTTCAAATAAAAGCTTTAAATGTATTTTTGGATTAATAGTTGCAAAGCTGGGAAGTTGTATATTTCTTTGGGTTTGCCTGCTGCACAAGAATGTTGCCTATCCTTTTTTATCTCTTAGCCACACTTTTCCAAGTCCTCTTCCAAACCTCAGCTCAATTAAATCATCTTCATACACTGGTGTTTCATTCGCCACTGTAAAATATGTACTAGACATAGTTTTGATGGGGGGTGGGATTCAAATTTTTTAACAACCGGTTCTGTGGGCGTGGCTTAGTTGGTGGGCATGGCCTGGTGGTCATGTAACTGGGTGGACGTAGCTTGGTAGTCATGTTATTGGCTGGGTGTGACCAACTCAATATAACTCACATTGAGGCACGCATCTCCTTGCCTGACCTCTCATGACTGTGGGAATGCTGCAACAGTCGTAAGTGTGAAAAATGGTCATAAGTCACTTTTTTCAGTGCCATTGTAACTTTGAATGGTCACTCCACACAAGCAAAGTACCAGCAAAGGAGAGGAAAAAAACTCCAGAGATGTTCCTGAGACAGGAAGTCTAGTCCTGCCAAGAATGTAATAAGGATTAACAGAGAGGCAGTTTCTGTAATCAACACCAGAATGTTTCCTTCCTGCCTTCCTTACAGGATTAGGTCAGTAATTTCTTCTAACAACCAGTTCTCCAAACTGCTCAGAATGTTAACAACCGGTTCTAGATAATAGGTGTGAACCTATAGAATCCCACCTCTGGTTTTGACACTGGGAGAGAACAAAGAAAAAATATGTTTTCCTTTGTAGGAAAATTACATTTTATTATCATTACTGGTATCCAAGCTCTAGTAAGTTGTGATAAACAGGTTTGACATTTCTGTCTCCTACTTCGCCATCCTCAAAATGGATTCACAAGAAAATACATACATTTAGAAATGATGAATCTCTCTTTGTGTGGTGTTTTCTTTTTACATTCTAAAGTTTCACACTATTCCTTTCTTGGGTAGCATTGGACTTAGTTTAATGTTTCACCTAATATACTGAACTTTCATTTCCATAGAACAAAGTGACCAAAGCATAATATTGTAAACATTATGACTTATTTTTTTGTTCTGTGCAACAATGTATCTAATACAATTTCTTAATAATGTTAGTCTGTTTGATTTGATTTGATATCTTTACATTTCTCCATTTTTTTCTCATTTTAGTAAATATTCTAGTAAAGTGCACAATATAGCTATTTGTTCTAGTAGTTTTGTTATTCATGAATATAATTTTCCATTATTGACTCAATTTAAATACTACCTTGATCTCTTATACATTATTATTCTGACATACTTTCCTTGTTAAATCATCTACATATTGATAAAACTCAGATTCTTGGTACTTTTAATTGGGCGAAACAGTGTCCCACAGGACAAAAATTTGGAACCAAGATGACTCAATTGGATGTGTCCAAAATCCAGGACTTGTGACTCCTATGGGTTTGAAATTTGGCAAATTTTATAAAACACTTAATGACTTAAAATTATCATAAAATGTGTAAGACATAATGCAAAATGTCATAAAATATTCCCTCTGCTGATGTTTGACTGTGTTACACAGCTCACCATGGGCTATTTTCAAGACAGATCTATCTCTAAATGTATTCCAGCTTTTCCAGTGAAGGTAGTACATTACAAGAAAGTCCAGTTGTCTCCTGAAAAAGCATCTTTGGAACAATCATGACCTGGATGACTGAGAATCTCTACAGATCTTTATCTGTACAATTTGGGATGAACATCAATTTGAATGGTGTGGGAGTAGGAATGGCTTTCCAGAGAAAAAAATTGCAGACTACAGTAAACAGGAGCACTATTCAGGTGACCTTAGGTCACAGATAAACTCCAAGTGCTTCAACAACCCTCTAAGTCTGAAAGGATACAAATGACCAGCTCTCTACAAGGAGTATAAATCCTTCCATTCCCCACTATCCCATTAGAGCTGAAGAAGCTTGTTGGATAAGAAGTGAAGTTGTCCTGCAAAAGCATCCTTGGGACCACGATGACCACGATGACTGAGAATCTCTGCAGACCTTTAGCTATACAATTTGGGATAAACACTCTGTGAATGGTGCGTGAGTAGGAATGGATTTCCGGGGTGGGGTGGGGGGTGGGATGCAGACTATAGGAAGCAGGAGCACCACTCAGGTGACCCTGAGGACACAGATAAATCTCCAAGTGCTTCAGTGACCCTCTAAAAGGATGCAAATGACCAGCTGTTTGCAAGAAATAGAAATCCTTCCATTCCCCACTATTCTGTCAGAGTGAAGAAGCTTCTTGGATGGGAAGCGAAACGCCTTTAAAAGATAAAAACAAGAAAGTCCAGTTGCCTCCTGAAAAGGTACCTTTGGGGCAACCATAACCTGGGTGACTGAGAATCTCTACGAACGATCACAAGCTCTGCCATTGTTGATGGCATTGAGGAATCTGTAAGAAAATATCTATGAAAGGATGCTCCAAGGGGTCATGGGTTATCGAGTACATTCTCATATTCCCTGTAAATGGTGTGGCTTCTCAAACAACAGTAAAAGTACACAAACGTTCACATCCCCAACCAATAAAACTTGAACATCAGCACCAGCATTTCATATTAAAAAAAAAACAAAGGAACGTGTCTTAGAAACTAACATTTATTGCACACATTTTGCTTCCCCTTTTTGGTATATCATTCTAATTTTCAAAGAAATCTCCAAAATACATCTTCAAGCATTGTCTCATTTTCAGTCCCACAGTTTCATTCCAAATCACTTCAGCACTCATTTTTCTTACAAGTCCATTCACGCTGCTGGAGTTCTTTGTTTCATTCTCTTCATACACTCCCAAAGCAATGTTTTATTTTCAACACAATTACTCTGCATTTTCTCTGCCTCTTGACAATTCCTTGTGTCGGGTAACATTTCTTTTTGCAGTTGCCTTTTTTCAATCATATATGCTGTACAATATCTCATTCTTTTTTTTTTTTTTTTTGCAGTCACAATTTTCTAACATGCAAATTTTCTCCGATTTTTCATTATCTATGATAATTTTGTATTATACGATATTACAGTCTCATTATTTTCTCATCTGTCAGGTTCATATCACCAGGTCCTGCCTTTCTGTTGGAAGTGGAGAGTGGAAAGGAAGGTTTACTGACATTTTTTTCACATGCTTTTTTTTTTTCTTTTGCTATAACTGGGAATTAGAGAGGGGGTTTGTTTTGGAGATGGAACAGGTAGTTCCAGCCTGGTTCTACCTCAGAGTTCTCAAAACAATGTTACAGCAACAGAGTGGCTGTCCGTGGACTGGTCAGGGGTGGAATGAGACCTTGAGGCTTCCGCACTTGGCCATGCCTCCTTTGCCTCCAGCCTCCCACCTCAGCTCATTTACAGCCAGCTTTCCTCCTCTGCTGGCCCTCCTCCTACCAGCCAATTGGGTGGCAGGGAGAAGCCATGGTGCTTCTGCCTGCCAGGACACAGTGAGTGATAGGTGATTGTAGGGGCTTTGGAGCTCTGGGGGGGGGGACCGGGAGGCAAACAGTGGTGGTGTGTGGCATTGTGGGTGTTAAGTTCTGCACATGGGCACAAGGAATGGAGACGAGGCAGTGAACAGTGAACTTCAACTCTTTATTAATCATTCTGAACAGAGCAAAACCCTAGGGCAGCAGCAGCCCTTTTATAGGGCAGGCTGCTGATCTAGTAACCAATGAGAAACATGGAGTGTTAAACCCTTGAACCAATGAGAGTGGCTCGTTAACAGCCAATCAGATTCTTCTGAACGGACCAATCCGATATTGCTATTATCGGCCAATCAGAAGCGCAGGATTAGAACCCTGCTTTTTCTAAAGGTTTGATAAAACTTTATTAAAGCTTTTTATTAGTTCATAACACCCCTTCCCCCCGGGTTCCATTTAAGGGGTGCGGTGATGAGGTATGAAGGTTGTTTTCACTGTCTATTAGATTTGCGCTGTCCCACCAGTTCCTGTCTGTAATCCGGTTTCATCAGGATGTTTTTGGGCATATCAGGTACCGGTGGTTCCGCATCCTCATTGGACGACTCAGTGCCACTAAAGTTCTCATTGTTGTCCTCCGATTTTTCTGGGCTTGCTTCTGTTGAGGTATTCCTCTGTGGTGAGGACACTCCCCTCCCTGATTCTTCTTCATTTGTCATGCCCGATTGCTGACTTCCTTTGCTCCTGCTTTCCAACATCTCGAATTCGGTTCTTCGACATCCCCTCCCCCCTCAGTTTGGGAGTCACCGGAGTCGCAGAAACTGGGTTATAGCCGAGAGCAAAGCTAATCTATATGGCGTTTCCATATTTTTCCATCGCAGGTTTTCACACGGTACGACCTGGGTCCGGTGGCTTGAATTACGGTTGCCTCGACCCACAACGGTTCGCCGGAAAGGTTCCTGGCGAAAACTAAGTTGTCTATCTTGAACTCACAGCATTTTCCGCTAGATCCACAGGGTTTCTCTGGCTCGTAAGACGGGTGAAGCCGGTCGAGGTGGGAACGGAGCTTGCATCCCATCAATAGTTCAGCTGGAGTCTTGTTGGTGACGCTGTGCAGAGTGATGTGTTCGAGTAGGAGTATTCTGTTTATTTTATCTTCAATGTCCCCATAGTCCATTTTGTAGAGGGTTTTTTTTAATAAATTGTACCATATGCTCGGCTCTTCCATTAGCCACAGGGTGCACTGGTGAAGTTAGTGCATGGCGAATACCCTGGTCCACTAAGTATTGTTCAAAGGGTAGAGCGGTAAACGGGTCCATTGTCGGAGACCAGAACGTCTGGCAGCCCATGCGTCATGAATAGTCTGTTCAATTTCCGGATGACGGACTCGGTTGTAGTACTCTTCATTTCGTGCATCTCGAGCCAGTTGGAATAGGCATCCACTGTTAGGAGGAACGTATGTCCCTTAGTCGGTCCCGCAAAGTCAACGTGCATACGGGACCACGGTCCCCAGGGTGTTTCCCATTCTGTTGGAGTTGCTTTAGGTGGGGCACTGCTAACTTCTTGGCACTTTAAACAAGTCTTTACCCAGGTTTCAATCTGTTTGTTGATGTCCAGCCACCACGTGTAGCTTCGTGTGAGCGCTTTCATACGCACGATGCCGGGGTGACCGTCATGCAGTGTTTTTAATGCTGCTTGTTGTAACCGCTCTGGGACGACGACTCTATCCCCCCATAGGATGCAGCCTTTTTGCGAAAAAAGTTCTGTTTTCCAGTTCCTGAAGGGGGTGAAGTCATCAGGGGGTTGTTCTACTGGCCATCCCCATTCGACCCAGCTAAGAACTCGTGCTAAGACAGGATCTCATTTTGTTTTGATCGCAATGTCTCTGGCTGTTAGCGGTGGTGAATGTAGCGTTTCAATCTGGAGTGTCGTAAGGGTTGAAGCTGGGTTGTCGACGGTCTCCAGAAGTGGTGCACGGCTCAGTGCATCAGCGTGGGGAATGGCTTTCCCCGGGAAGTGTTGTAGTCTATAGTTGTATGCAGCCAAAAACTCCGACCAGCGAGTCATTCTAGGTGATAATATATAGGGGGTTGGCTTGTCTCCCGCTATAATCCCCAGCAAAGGTTTGTGGTCAGTAACAATAGTAAAAACTCGTCCATATACATATTCATGAAACCGTTTCACAGCAGATACAACAGCAAGAGCCTCTTTATCGATTTGACTATAGTTACGTTCAGCCTTTGATAGGGTCCTTGAAAAATAGGCAATAGGGGCCTCACTACTGTTTGGTAACACATGGCTCAAAATGGCTCCTACTCCAAATGGTGACACGTCACATGTAAATGTTAAAGGCAAAGTCTCGTTATATTAAAACAGCATCTGAGGTTAATAAGTTTTTCACTTGTTGGAACGCGTGTTCCTCTCGGTGCCCCCAGACCCAGATTGCTTTTTTGTCGAGAAGTCTATGTAGGGGTTCAGCTATGGTCGCTTTGTGGGGCAGGAAGATGTAAAAATTAATGAGTACCAGAAAAACTTGGAGATCAGTCTTATTTCTGGGTCTTGGGGCGTTTTTGATTGCTTTTAGTTTGCTATTGGTGGGGTGAATGCCTTGTTTATCGATTAGGTACCCCAGGAACTCTACTTTATCTGAACACAGTTGACATTTTTTTTTTTAACGTTAAGGCCGGAATCTTTAAATTTCTGGAGAACCAATTTAAGACACTTTTCTAGTATTTGTCTATTTGGGGCAGCAATTAAAACATCATCAAAGTATGGTACAACCCCTTTGATCCATTGGAAGAGTCTCTCCATCAAACTTTGAAAAATCCCTGGGGCTACGCTAACTCCGAATTGGAGTCGGTTGCACTTAAAGGTGCCTTGGTGCATAATGATCATTTGTGCCTCTGCTGTTTTTTTTTTTTAATCTACAGGTAGTTGTTGGTACGCCTGTGCTAAATCCAATTTAGCGAAGACTTTTCCGCCCCCCAGGGAATGGAGAAGGTGTTGTACCACCGGCACCGGGTAAGCATTCTGTTGAAGGGCGTGATTAAGGGTGGCACGGTAGTCCCCACAAATCCTTAACGATCCATCCGGTTTGATGGGTGTTACGATTGGAGTTTCCCAACGAGCGTGGTCTCTTGGTTCTAAAACACCCTAGGCTATTAATTTATCAAGCTGCTCGTCAATCTTTGGTTTAAGGGCAAAATGTACCCAATGAGGCTTAAGGCGGATGGGGGCTACTTCAGGGTTAAGGTTAAATGATATCGGGGTCCCCTTGTACTCGCCTAGTTTGTCTGCAAAGACGTCCTGGAATTCCTGGACGAGGGCCTCCTCCCAGTCATCACTTCTGGTTTGGTGAATGCCAGCTACCTCGATCCCGAGTGGGGCGAACTATTGAAGGCCTAACAAGCTAGGCCAATCACGGTCAACGATGGTCAATAGTAAAGATGCAGTACGATTTTTGAATGAGACCTGGACTAGGCTGGATCCAATGACTGGAATTCGGTTCCCTTGATAATCCTTGAGTATGATTCTTTGGGTTCTGAGGTCTTGCCGCTGGACGGCAGGGATTAATTGTTTAAGAGTCTTCCAGGAAACCATCGAGAGGGACGATCCTGAATCGACTTCCATCACGCAGGGCTGGTTTTCGATGGTGATCTTCACTCAGATCTTCTTTGCATATAATGATGAGGCGTGACCAATTGTAATGGTTTGGTGTGCCTCTTCTCGTTTTGTTGAATTGGCCAGTGTTTTATTTCTGTAGGAGTGGTTGTTCCATTGGTGATTCAAATGTTCCTGACTCACAGGATGATTCCCTGTGGTTTGGCGGTAGTTGGTTCCCCTCTGAAGTGGGCTGGATCCTTGCTTGCTTCTACAGACCTTTCCGATTTGGCCTCTTTTCCCACAAAAGTGGCAGAGCGCGTCGAGGAATTTGCAGTCTGATCGCGGGTGATTTGTCCCACAACCTGCGCATTGGTGCTGTAGTCTTTGATTCCGCTGGTGGCATTGGTAACGTTCAGACTGGAGCCGGTTCACCTCCTCCTCATCACTTTCTGATGACGATTCGAGGTCCTCGTGGTGGGTCACCATTGTGTGTCTCTCTAGGCGAGGTGAGGTTTCGCTGGTGAGTTGGTGGAGCAGGGCGTTGGTGCGGCGCATTCGGGCAGCCGACTTCCTGGTTGCTTCTGCTGCAGTAGCGTCAGCAATGGTATCCGCAAGGCTGATGTCACCTTTCGCCATCAGCTTACTTTGCACGTGTGGTGCATCTAACCCCAGAATTATTCGGTTTCTTAGAGCTTCTTTGAGGTCGGCGAACCCACAGAGGCCTCCCAGGTTCTGGAGATCTGCAATGAAATCTGCAATGCTTTCTCCTTTCCGCTGGTCTCTCTGGTAAAATTCATGTCTTCGGACAAGCGTTGGTACAGTAGGTGCATAGTGGGCCCCTAGGAGGGGCTCGAGGACATCCCAGTCCATGGTTTTCATCTCAGCCGGTTTCGCCAGTGCCTTGGCCATCTTAAAAATGGCAGGTCTGCAGTGGGTCAAGAATACTGCTCGCTTTTTTCCCGTAGTGGCATCCTTCAAGTTGTTGGTCTCCAGAAACATCTGGAACCGGTCCATGTACGAGTCCCAGTCTTCTTGTGCCGGGTCAAATGGAGCGGGTGATATGGTGCCGCCCGCCGGACATGGTTTCCGCTGTCGATGTGCCTTCAGCCACGTGCTCTGTTTGGTGCTCTGTAGTGTTCAGTCAGGTCTGACATCTCCGTATCCCATCCTCGTCGCCAGTGTTAAGTTCTGCATATGGGCACAAGGAACGGAGACGAGGCAGTGAACAGTGAACTTCAACTCTTTATTAATCATTCTGAACAGAGCAAAAACCTAGGGCAGCAGCAGCCCTTTTATAGGGCAGGCTGCTGATCTAGTAACCAATGAGAAACATGGAGTGTTAAACCCTTGAACCAATGAGAGTGGCTCGTTAACAGCCAATCAGATTCTTCTGAACGGACCAATCCGATATCGCTATTATTGGCCAATCAGAAGCGCAGGATTAGAACCCTGCTTTTTCTAAAGGTTTGATAAACTTTATTAAAGCTTTTTATTAGTTCATAACAGTGGGGGCACATGGCAGAGCATGGTGGGGAATGCAGAGCCAGAACTGCCCTTTCGGCATCAGGTGTATTGGCAATTCAGGCACAGAGGCGACTGAGGATAGGGTGGACAAAAAGGGAAGCTGCTGGTCTGAAGGTTTTTTTTTTAAGCTGGCAACAGGCAGGCAATGGTGGGAAGAGACTTCCCATTTTAACACCCACCCACCCCCCGTTGTTGTCTTTGAGCCTGCACTCCATTCTGATGCTACTGCCATTCACCTGCTGTGTCCCCCCACCCACCCACAGCCCCCGCAGTTGCCTATCGCACATCATAAGCGTCTGCCTCCACCCGATTGGCTGGCAGCTATTTGTCCTGTGAAGCCAAAGGCCGGGTCAAAGTATGTCTTGGCGAATGGGCTGGGCTGAAGAGCATGGGGCAGAGGGCTTGGGGCCCATTGGCCGGGGAGAATGACCGGGTGGGGGGCAGCAGAGGAGGAAAGCTAGCTGTAAATGGGCTGAGGCAGGAGGCTGGAGGCAAAGGAGACACATTCAAGGTAGGAGCCTGAAGTCCTAAATCTGGTGTTGCGGGGTTGGATTTGGGGATAAATAATTGCTTTGTCCTTTGCATGGGCTTTTTTCAGTTTTGCCTGAATTTATTGCAACCCACTTTCTCTCAGTGAAAGTTCTTTTGATTCAATTCAGTGGAATCACGAGTCTTGTTTTCCTGAGGGACCAGCTGGGACAGGTCCTTACATTCTCTTTTTAAATTAATTTTTTTGCTAAGCAATAGTTTTCATGGTTTCTACTACTCTAATAACACACTTATTTTGAATTAACCATCTTCTAATACTTCTCCATTATGATGCATTCTTTGCCTTTCAGTGGTTTTTCGACTATTTTTAATTATTATTTTTTATTTACTTTCCTTTAATATTCAATTGCAAAAACTGTGGGATAGGAACTATAAATTGACAATGGCTACCGCATATAAAGAACATCATTATAAAATGTTTTATAGGTGGCATTTGCCCCCGGCAAGATTAATAAAATTGTTTAGCAATCTGTTTACCAAATGTTGGAAGTGTAATCAAATCCCAGGAACTTACTATCGTATGTGGTAGACTTGTATGAAAGCAAGAAAATATTGAACGAAAATACATACATGGTTGGAAAAGATGATTAAGCAACACATAGATTTGAAACCAGGAAAATATTTGTTGGGTATAATGCCAGAAGGATATGATAAAGGGACTGCATATTTAGTTTTGCGTGTAACGACAGTTGCAAGGATTGTATTTGCACAATAATGGAAAAATGAGAAAATCCCATTAGAGGAGGATGTAATTTGGAAAATACTAGACTGTGCAGAGATGGATAGATTGGCATTAAAAATAAAAGACAAAGAAGACACAGAATATTACTTAACATGGAACAGTTTTTACTAGTGGTCAGAGATAAGAGGTAGAAATTAGGTGAAGAAAGATTATTGTTATGCATGAATTAAATACAAAGAGGATAATTATAAGTATGTTGATAAAACTAACAATTAAAAATAAGCTAATACATAGAAATTTAGTTAAAATTATTGTGTTACACTATCATTATTTTTATTAGTATATATGTTGACATTTCTGATTATTTTTCTTTGCTTTTTCATAAATGATATGCCCTGACAATACACTGTATTCAAAATGTTTATGAAAAAAAATAAAATATATGCTAAAAAAATCCAAAAATCAATTCTTGGTACTACCTAAAAATGATCGGCTCCACATTGAGAGCCATTTGTTTATCTTTAATTTTTTAATATTATTTCTCATATTTCATCTCAAAAATCAAACACCCACACACACACACAGATTTAAGGCTTAAACTATGTATTTAGATTTTTCTTTCTTTCACCCAATAGTCACATTTTCATTTATTCTTAGGTCTTCAAATAGCACATGTTTTGTTGGAAATGCAATAAAGAAATTGGAACATACTATCCAGCATGGTGAAAATATGAAAAAGCTCAAACATACTGGCTGAAAATTAGAAATTGGTTAGAAGAGATGTGTAAAATTAAAATAGAATTCAGATCTGAAATTTTTCTATTGGGTATCAATGTGGGAAAATATAATAAAGAGATAATATATTTAATAGTTCATGTCACCACCGCAGCGAGACTAGTCCTTGCCCAAAGATGAAATGTAATGATATTCCAGATGAGATGGAAATAATTAGAAAAATTTGGATGTGCACTGAAATGGATAGAGTAACTCAAGAGTTAAAAATAGGACTGAATCTGATTATTACAAAATCTGGGAGAAGTTTTACCACTGGTTTAAAAAAAAAAAGGAGTAAATGTATTAATGATGATTAACATTTATGTAAATTTGTATTCTTTGTTATATGTATTATTTGAGGATGTAAGACAAGTAGGTGTATTGGGATGTTTGCACCACGTTCATAGTTTTTAAATGTTTTTTTTCTTTTTGTTGTTTCATTAATAATTTTTTTTAAAAAAAATAGCATGACATTTTTTGTCTATTCATGATTTATTCCTCTCCCCCCATCCAAATCTATTCATGTCACCTAACAAAATAATATTTTCTTCTGAGGTGAATTAATTCCATTTTTTGCACATTTGCCCTCAAATTCATCTATAATCATTTTATTATCCTTATTTACTGAAACACAATTTGCAACTATCACTAACTTATATATTCCTAAAGTCATAATCATTCATTATAAACTAGACTACACCAATTCATCATTTCTGGCATACATTTTAGCTCTTTCATTGATTAAATTTATATCTTCACTTTCCTCCATGTTTGCATCAGAATAACAGAACATAATAGCAAAGTTGGAAGGGACTTTGAGGTCTTCCTCTGCCCTGCAGAAAACCCTTTACCATTTCAGACAAATAGTTGTCTTATCTCTTTTTAAAAATCTCCAGTGTTGGAGCAATTACAACTTCCGGAGGCAAGTGTGGTTTCACTGATTAATTGTTCTGTCCGAGAATTTCCCCTTAGTTCTAGGTTGCTTCTCTTCTTGATTAGTTTCCACTGCACAGGATCAGGCCAAGATCTCTCACATCTGTTGCTTTATTTCCCTTCTGTTTTTATAAATACATGATATAACTTTATAATGTAACATCCTTTTTTCATTTCCTTTGCTAATTTTCACATTTTGCTTTTACGCCTCTTACATTCAAATTTGCATTCTTCCATATCCCATGATAATCATGAGATGGGTCTCTAAATATTAGCCACATATTACACCTTTGATAAATTAAGGATTTCTTATAGCACTTTTTATTAAAATAGAAAAAGTGTTTGATTGGCTTTAGCCACTCCTGTGCTACATGCAGCATTCCATACTAATGGTAAACATAATTCATGTAAACATGTCAGCTTTGGACCATTTGGTGAATAAGCCACAAGTGCAAATAAAACCAGTTTTGGAAACATATTCATATTTTTCTATACAAACTAGATTAGCTATATGTAAGGTATTGACACACTGTTGGGAAGCTTTTCCAAAAGGGGAAAAATAGCAGGATTATTAAATTAGCATAGTTCTGTTATTATTGATGATAATGTAATGCTTCATCAATGGATGCCAGATGTAATTTTTTAAAATCATCCACTTTAGAATACATAAAATTTATTACCGGAGAGACTTGTAGATGTACTCAGTAATTTTCTGAAAGGATTCTGCATTATAAGCATTTCATAAATCAAATAAATGGGAATCTGTATCATAGCTAATGTATAGTTTTCCTTATATATTAAGATAGATAGATAGATAGATAGATAGATAGATAGATAGATAGATAGATAGATAGATAGATAGATAGATAGACAGACAGACATAGACATAGACATAGACATAGACATAGACATAGATATAGATATAGATATAGATATGTAAATTATATATATATAAATATACACACACACATATATACAACTGTTTGGAAACCCAATAATAAATTGGTAAGAAGACAAAGTGAGCTAAAGTAACACATTATTTACTATCATTAGTTCTATAAAAATTGTTTTGGCTGCCTGAATCTCTGCATTTATCTAATTATCTTACATAGTATTGTTTTCAAGTGCCTTATTCTACTTTTGTCAGTCATTTGAAGAGTAGAGCAATGCAGTTGATATATACCGGCATAATGACATTCCCTCTTTCAAAATGATAGGCGAAAAAGCCAATTTTGTTGGCATAAACACTCTAATTATTTGCATAGTTTGAGGAAGTAGCTATGCACATATTTTAATGAACATGTGCAAATTTACATCCTTAATAGGACCATAGTAAATATTGGACTTTGGGATTTTGCCAGCCCTGTTGGCTTTATAAGTGCTATCCATGTCATTTGCTACACTCTATTTGTCCTTTTTTTAGCCAAGAAGTTCAAATAGCAGCTTATATTTATGCATGAGCAGATCTGCTTTGAATGCCCTTTGGGTAGAAAAACGGAATATCAATCAAATTATTACTTTTGCCCACCACATTTGAAATTGCAAATAACTTTGGAAACATTATAAAAAGTATTTTCTACACTGATATTGTTTCTATACTCTCCTCTTTTCTATTGTTATTACAAATTTAGTGCAGTGATAGAAAATGCTGGAAGCTTCTGGTAAATATGCTGTAAAGAATTTTCAAAGCCATACTCCGCAGGCATTTCCTACCTTGTTTTACCATTTGAAAAGAAAACCCCAAAGCCAAACAAACAAACAAACAAAAAAAGGAATGATATTGTTATGTATGTAAATAGTTTAAATAAAAGCAAGCTTGGGGTAAAGTGCAGGGTTCTGGCCCTGCACTTCTGATTGGGTGTTAAGCGGCTCGATCGGATTGGTTGGGTTCAGAGAATCCGATTGGCCCTTAACGAAGGACTCTTATTGGTTCTGGAGCTAGTGTCTTACAGCTCCCTATTGGTTATTTCACATTAAGGTTACCTATATAAGGCAGAGTTGTTGTTGTTCAATCTCTTAAGTCACTATGTAATAAAGAGCTGAAAGTTCACCAACTAAGATTGTCTCCATTCATTTCACCCATGCCTGAACTTATATCACTGGCGACGAGGGTGGGATTTGGAGACATCTGATCTTAAGGAACCGGGAAGAAAAACAGAACATGTGCCAAGACGACGCCATCAACGGAAACCATGTCAAGCGGCATCATACCACCTGCTCCGTTCGATCCGAACCAAGAGGATTGAGAATCTTACATGGATTGCTTCCAAATGTTCCTTGAAACAAACAACCTGAAGGACGCCACACCAGCCAAGAAGCGGGCGCTGTTCCTGATGTACTGCAGCCCGGCTGTCTTTAAAATGGCAAAGGCACTCGTGAAACCTCGAGAAGTTAAAGCAATGAGCTGGGACGACCTCGAACCTCTCCTGAGAGACTATTACGCGCCAACTGTACCTACACTCGTGAGACGCCACCAATTCTATCAAAGAAGCCAGCGAAAAGGAGACAGTGTGGCTGACTTTGTGGCAGACCTCCGACCCTTGGGAGGCCTCTGTGGGTTCGCAGACTTAGATGAAGCACTGAGAGACCGCTTAATTCTGGGATTAGATGCGCTAGGCGTGCAAAGCAAGCTGATGGCAAAAGGTGACATCGACCTTGCTGATGCCATCGCCGAAGCCACTGCTGCTGAGGCGACCAAAAAGTCCGCGGTGCAACTACGGCGAAGCCGAAACCCAACAACCCCACAGACAGGCAACCTTTTATCCAAGTCAGAAGAGAAGCTTGTTACGATGCACTACGAGGACCTCTCTTCGTCGTCAGACAGCGATGAAGAAGGGGTCCATCGACTGCGGTTCGATCGGGACCCTCGCTCTAAACCCTCACGCCCTTGCGCTGGTTGCAGGGCAAACCACCCCAGGGCAGACTGCAAATTCCGTGATGCGATCTGTCATGAGTGCGGAAAACGAGGCCACATCAGTCGAGTCTGTTGCAGTTTACCGGGACCAAGTCAGGCCTCAAGGGGAACCAGCTTTCGCCAATCGGCAGGAAACCGTCCTGTAAGGCAAGATCCAGCAAACCACTCCTACAGATATCGAGCGTTGCAGAAAGAAGAGGACCACCATACTATCACTATAGGTCACGCCTCAGCCATGGACGCTAAGAAGATTCGAGTCACCGTAGCCATAGAGAACCAACCTTGCCACATGGAGGTCGATTCCAGATCGTCCCTCTCGATGGTGTCGTGGAAGACATTAAAGCAACTCATTCCTACCATCCAACGCCAAGACCTTCAAATGCAACGTCTCATCCTTAAAGACTACCAAGGGAATCGGATCCCTGTGGTCGGGTCTTGTCGAGTCCGCGTCTTGTTTAAAAAGCATACGGCATACCTACCTCTAACGATCATCGATAGGGACAGGCCTAGTTTGTTGGGCCTCCAATGGTTCGCGCCACTCGGCATCGAAGTAGCCGGCATGAACCGAGTCGGTGATTGCGAGTGGGAGGAGGACCTTATTACTGAATTCAGCGATGTCTTCGCAGATCATCTGGGCGAGTATAAGGGGACCCCAATTTCATTTAGCCTCGACCCTAAGGTCGCCCCGATCCGTTTAAAGCCCCGTCGAGTTCCGTTCGCCCTTAAGGCCAAGATAGATGAACAACTTGACAAACTAATTAAACAAGGGGTACTGAAACCCATTGATCATTCTCCATGGGAAACTCCTATTGTAACCCCCATTAAGCCAGATGGGTCAATCCGAATCTGTGGGGACTACCGGGCCACTCTAAACCACACCCTCCAGCAGAATGTGTATCCAGTGCCGGTGGTACAGCACCTCCTTCATTCCCTGGGAGGCGGAAAGGTTTTTGCTAAGTTAGATTTAGCTCAAGCCTATCAACAATTGCCCGTGGATGATAAAACAGCCCAAGCTCAAACGATAGTAATGCACAGAGGTGCTTTTAAATGTACCCGATTGCAATTCAGGGTAAGTGTAGCCCTGGGAATATTCCAAAGTTTAATGGAACGATTATTGCAGGGAATCAAGGGCGTGGTTCTGTATTTTGATGACGCGTTAATTGCAGCTCCTAGTAAAAAAATTCTACAGAATCATTTAAAATGTGTTCTTAAGAAATTCCAAGAAGCGGGATTGAAAGTAAAAAAGGATAAATGTCATCTGTATACAGACAGTGTTGAATTTCTAGGTTATCGCATTGATAGTCAGGGTATCCACCCTACTGAGAGTAAATCAAGGGCGATAAAAAATGCTCCCAGACCCCGTAACAAAACAGATCTCCAGGCATTTTTAGACCTTATTAATTTCTATAATGTGTTTTTACCACATAAGGCGACTGTGGCTGAACCGTTACACTGGTTATTAGATAAGAAAGCATTGTGGGTTTGGGGTTACCGGGAGGAAAAAGCGTTTCGAAATGTAAAAGATTTACTTACATCTGATTCTGTACTTATGCAATATAATGAAACATTACCCTTGGTTATAACTTGTGATGCCTCACCGTTTGGGGTGGGCGCTATTTTGAGCCATGTGCTGCCTAATGGAAACGAGGCCCCCGTTGCATACTTTTCGAAGACTCTTTCTCAGGCAGAACGTAACTATGGACAAATAGATAAGGAAGCTCTTGCAATTGTGGCAGCCGTAAAAAAATTCCATGAGTATGTATATGGAAGGACATTTACCATTGTAACTGACCACAAACCTTTACTGGGGATAATCGCTGGGGACAAACCAACCCCCTATTGGTCAAGAATGACTCGATGGTCAGAGTTCCTAGCTGCTTATAATTATCGATTGTTACATCGACCGGGGAAAGCCATTCCCCATGCTGACGCACTCAGCAGAGCACCGCTACCAGAAACTCTCGACGATCCGGCACCAACAGTATCGGCGTTACAAATCGAGACGCTCAACTCGCCTCCTATGACCGCTCAAGATATCGCAAGAGAGACCAGACAAAATCACACCCTAGCTCAAGTCCTAAGCTGGGTAGAACGTGGATGGCCATTGGACCAGGTCCCAGATGACTTCGCGCCATTTAAAACAAGACAGACTGAACTTTTTTCGCAAAAAGGCTGTGTCATCTGGGGTGATAGAGTCGTCATTCCAGAACGACTCCAAAACTCGCTGTTACAAATTTTGCACGAAGGACATCCCGGGATTGTGCGGATGAAAGCACTCGCATGGAGCTACGCTTGGTGGCCAGGCATGGACCAACACATTGAGCAATGGGTCAAAGCCTGCACCAAGTGCCAACAAAA
This sequence comes from Hydrophis major, assembly GCA_033807585.1. Lineage (NCBI taxonomy): Eukaryota > Metazoa > Chordata > Lepidosauria > Squamata > Elapidae > Hydrophis > Hydrophis major. Next base: position 129,667,516 of record CM066331.1, read on the forward strand.
CAGCAACGCACCACCAAAAGCTACACTGACTGAATGGGAGATGCCACACGGGCCCTGGTCCAGAATCCACCTGGATTTCGCAGGGCCGATTAAAGGACATACATTACTATTGACTGTCGATGCATACTCTAATTGGTTGGAAATTCATCGAATGACCCATACAACCTCCGAAGCTGTCATTAAAGTCCTCAATAGATTCTTTGCAACTCATGGATTGCCGGACATCCTGGTGTCCGAAAACGGACCACAGTTTACAGTGCTGATGTTTGAACAGTACCTTGCTGATAATGGCATCCGCCATGCACTCACCTTGCCTGAGCATCCTGCTACCAATGGCCGAGCGGAACGCATGGTCCAATTTGTAAAAAAGACTTTGAAAAAAGTGGACTTGATAATATTGATGAAAAAATAAACCGCATTCTACTTCTACAACACATCACTCCGCACAGCGTAACCGGCAGAACTCCCGCAGAACTTCTCATGGGGCGAAAACGCCGTTCCTGCCTCGACCGACTGCACCCTGCTTACGAGCCAGAAAAGCCTGCAGGATCTAGCAGACGCTACCGTACCTTCAAGGTAGGCGACCCCGTTTATGCAAGAAATTTATCGGGCGACCCAGTTTGGATTGAAGCAACGATAATACGCAAGACTGGGCCCAAATCCTATTTTGTAAGATGTATTGTTGAAAAACTATGGAAACGACATATTGACCAATTAGGGTTACGACTCCTTTCGGCCAGCCATCAACTCCCCTATGACCAAACTGAGGGGAGGGAAGGAATGGAAGAAGACGACATTCCAGGGAACCTGTTCCAAGAGAGCAATGAATCTAGTGAAACTCAGGAAATGGAGCAGGAGGAAGAATCGTACACTCCAAGGGAAATCACACCAGAACGAGAAGCTGAGCCACTGCCAAACAACATTTTACCTCAACAGGACTGCACACAGCCAGTCCAAAGAAAATCTAATAGACCCAAAAGACAACCATCCTATTTGAAGGACTATATAACCACACCATAATTGAGGAGCCAGGGGGAAGGGGTGTTATGTATGTAAATAGTTCAAATAAAAGCAAGCTTGGGGTAAAGTGCAGGGTTCTGGCCCTGCACTTCTGATTGGGTGTTAAGCAGCTCGATCGGATTGGTTGGGTTCAGAGAATCCGATTGGCTCTTAACGAAGGACTCTTATTGGTTCTGGAGCTAGCGTCTTATAGCTCCCTATTGGTTATTTCACATTAAGGTTACCTATATAAGACAGAGTTGTTGTTTTTCACTCTCTTAAGTCACTATGTAATAAAGAGCTGAAAGTTCACCAACTAAGATTGTCTCCATTCATTTCAGTCATGCCTGAACTTATATCAGATATTGTTGTGTACTTTCAATAGAATCTAGCAAATTGCTAGCAAATAAGAGCTTTTCCATCTGTCTGGAGTGGATTTCAAGGAATTTGGGAATTGGAGAATGGGCATAGTGGAAAAGGGAACAGGATCCTTGTTGCATCCACTGGAAGAATGGTAGATCCTTTTCACTAGTTATAGAAGGACAACTATCAGCAGAAGGATTCCTTGATTACAACACTTTGTCTGCAGTTCTTAATGTACTTGTAATATTAAGATTTATGTCTTACTGAAAACAATCAGGACAGAAGTGGGTATTCCGCAGGTTCTGACCAGTTCTGGAGAACCGGTAGTGGAAATTTTGAATAGTTTGGAGACCAGCAAATACCACCTCTGACTGGAGATTTTACAAACTCCTTCCCCTGCTACGCCCACAGACTGGTAGTAAAAATAATTTGAACCCAACCACTGAATCAGGTTTATATCTAAACAAACATATGCAGAATAACATTTGACAAGTTTCTTTTTCTGCTTACACTACTATTAAAAAGAAATCAAGCATCTTTTTCTCAGTTATGAAGTTTCTTAATGTTTTAGCCATTTTTTATCTGTAACTACCGTGTTTCTCACAAAATAAGGCTGGGCCTTTTTTTTTGACCCCCCCCCAAAATGGCTAGGCCGTGTTTTCGGGGGTGATTTAATTCCCCCCACTTGCATCCTTGGGTGGGTGGGCGGCGACGGCTTGGATGTTGACCTTGGCATTGGTGGGGCACTTTGTATCAGGAAACCTTCCGCCACCATTGCTTTCCCTTCTCCCCATGCTGCCTCAGTGTTTAGAGCAATGCCATGGCATGTGGCACAGCCATGCACAGCCAGTCCTCCCTGCAACTGGAGTCCAGTGGAGACACTTGGCTTCAGGTGCTCCTGTCACCGCCTTTCCTTTGCCTTCGAAGGCAAAGCCAATTCTTTTAAAAATGATACCCTACTACCAGTACAACAAAGACTCCCCTGTCCAAGAGGGCAGCCCAACCCCACATGGGGAGACGAATCTCAGGATCATCTCACCCCAGGAGAAGTGCCCAGCCACCATCCCTGCCGTGCACCGGGCAGAGCATGAAGAGCTTCACCTAGAGCGCCCAGCACAGCTGACAGGCAGGCCCTCTGCCTGGTGGCAGAGCTCTCACCAAGTCAGCGAGTGCCTCCCCACCAGACCCTCTGCTCATTCCACCAGAGCCGGGTGGGCTGGGCAGAGCAAGGAAAGTGAGCCGCGGGTGCGTGCCCGCCTGCCAAGCAAAAGAGCTGGGCTGACCCGAGATTGGCTTCCTTCCCAAGTCCCTCCAGCCCGAATCTGAAGGGGCCACCGGGAGAGGCTGCCCCTGGCAGTGATAGTGACCACTCATCCATGGACAGGGAGGCAAGGCAATGGCCTGCACCGCGTCCTCCTCTGAGCTGAGCCCCACCAAGTAAGCGTCTCTGCCCGATGCCCATGCTGCTGCAGCGTTTGGAGTTGCCTGTGTGTTTGGAGATTCATGGGGACAGGGACAGGCTGGGCGAGGGGTGGAAATGACGGGCGGCTTCGGGCTGTCTCTGCCGGACTGGCCGGCCAGGGAAGTAGTGCTGCTGTTGCCCCACCTCCCTGTCCATGGATGGGTGGGTGCTATCATTGCCTTGAGCAGCCTCTCCCAGTGTCCCCTTTGGGTTCAGGCTTTGAGAGACTTGAGAAGGAAGCCAAGCTCAGGTCGGCCTGGCTCTTTCGGTTGGCAGGCGGGAGCGCACCTGTGGCTCACTTTCCCAGCTCTGCCCAGTCTGCACAGCTCTAGCGGGATGAGCGGAGAGTCCAGCGGGGAGGCACTTGCTGACTTGGTGAGAGCTCCGCCACCGGGCAGGAGGGCCCACCTGTCAGCTGCACTGGGGCCCCCAGTCAAAGCTTTTTGTGCTCTGCCCGGCACCAGGCAGTTGGGCACTTCTCCTGGGAGATTCACCTCCCCATGTGGGGTTTGGCTGCCCTCTCGGGCAAGGGAGGCTTTGTCGTACCGGTAGTAGGGTGTTGTTTTTAAAAGAATTGGCTTTGCCTTCGAAGGCAAAGGGAAGGCAGCAATAGGAGCACCTGAAGCTGAGTTTTTCTGCTGGGCTTCGGTTGCAGGGAGGAGCCCTGGCTGGCCGCATGTGGCTGCGCCACACACCACAGCATTGCTTTAAATGCCTCAACAGCACGGGGAGAAGGGAAAGCAACAGTGGAAGGTCTCCCGATACGAAGTGCCCCACCAATGCCGAGGTCAACACAGGCAGCACCATATCTGGGTATGCAACAAAAGTACTTCCTAACGGCCAGCCCCCCCACCATTCCCCCCATTTCGCATGTTTAATATAGGCCTTAATTTGAGGAGAGGTATTTAATTTGATTTTATGCCTATAAAGCATGCTGGGACTTCCTATTGGGTGAGGCCATATTGTTGGAGAAATATGGTATTATAAAAAAAACTGATTATAGAGATTTTGTGAAAACTCTCAAAGCATTGACTGCCAAAGATATGGAGAAATTAAGAAAACCAGCAAAACAATGAAAGTTGCACACAGCTTATTCTCTAGTTAAACTCTCTCCAGAACTTGTTTCAAGTTACCTGTTTCTAATCTTAGAGCATAAGTTGATGAATTAATTATCTTCAACGGTTGTTTCAGAATGGAAATTCTCCAAGGCAATGGTGGTTTAAAAAAAGGTAATATTGGTGCTTAATGGAAAACTTAATCTCAGAGAAAGTCTCAGGAGCATGATATCAGTCATCAGCTTTATAGTACATAATGTGTACCAACTTTCCGCAGTGACAGGATCACTTTCCCAGCTCTTTCCCAGTTTTGCTATGCTTTTGTCACTTGAATTTGAAAGTCAACTTTTAATATTTTTCTTCAAAATAGTTTTTTTAATGATTTTAAAATTCCAAATCATGCCTTCTTGAGAATAGGCTGTTCTGGGGATAACACAAAACAATGTATACTAATAGGGAGTAACTTTCCTTTCTCCTCAAGTTCCACAACTGTTTTTCTCTTCCTTCAAGATTGCCTTAGGGAGAAATATATCAGCAATTTTCCTCTCTTGAATTTTTATTCATTTTTTATTCCTTGATTAGATTACATCCTATTGTTTCTCCTTTCTCTTGTTTCTTTTCTCAGCAATGACACTCATGGGGAGATTGCTTAGACTGAGGGAGAGCAATTAGCTCAAGGTCATCCCATTAGCTTTCATGTGTAAATTTAGTTCTGAACTGCCTCTCAAGTCCTAATCCATCCCTTTACAATATAACCTTGGTTTTCTGAATCTTGACCAACTTTGGTCCATTTCTGACAAATAGACTCAGGTAGCTTCACAACAATGAAGCTAGTCTATTTTTGTGAGCATTTTTTACAATTGAATGATCATTTGGAATGCAGTTAATCTAATTGGAAGCCTTGGATTTCTGCATAACTAGATAGAAAATGTGGCAACTAGTGAGGTACCTTAAGTCATTCTTCTCATTCTATGACAGAGAAAACCATTGTTCTCAATGCAGCCAATATCTTGAGCAGACAACATGTGTATTTCGGTATCAGATATTCTAGTGAATATCTGTCATGTGTTGGTACACAAGATATTTGAATCAATAGGTATTATTCAAGCAGCTGCAATTATTTCATCAGAGAAAGCAAGAGTGGGAACTTCATCATGTATAATTTTTATTAATGTAAAGGTGTGTCTCTCATGACTTCATAATTATACAAAAAGGACTGTCAATATACATGAATGCTTATGTGTGTGTATGTATGTGCCAGCCAATCAAGATACAAAAAGAGCCAAAAAAAACAGACAGAAGATATTAGAAGCAGAACACAGCAAACTCCAAGACCAATAAACACAGACCAACCAATCAGGATGAAGAAAAAACCATTCTGGTACAGCAATAGGCTGCCCCAAATTTAAATCTGAAACTGTTATGTTTGGAGCATGGGCGAGAAAGAATGGAGACAAGCCTCTGAACGGTGAACTTCAGCTCTTTATTTACATAGTGACTTCTGGCATCTATAGTAGTTTTAACCCGCCTTATATAGGTAAACCCCAGTAACTATTAACCAATAACCAACGAGGAGCGCTAGCTCTCATAACCAATAGGAACTCTCTGTTAAGGGCCAATCGGATTCCCCAGAGCGGGCCAATCCGATCCGACCTTTTAACAACCAATCAGAAGTGCAGGGACAGAACCCTGCACTTTACTCCAAGCTCACGCTTTATTAAAACTTTATACATTCACAACACCCCTTCCCCCTGGCTTCAGTTTGCAGGGCACAGTTACATAGTCCTTTAGGTAGGACAGTTGTTTTATTAGTCTCTTTGATTTTTGCTGTGTCATTTGGCTGTAATCACGCTGAGGTAGATCGTTGTTTGGCAGTGGGGCTGTTTCTGGTTCAGAGTTCATTTCTCCGTCGTTGCCCATGTTCTCTGTAATTCCCTGAGGTGCAACTGTTTCCCTCTCTGGTTCCACTTCCTGAGTCTCTATTATATCGTCGTTCCCTTCAAACGGGTTTTCTTCTTCTTGGAATTCATCTTCTTCCGTACCTCCCCCCCCCAGTCTGGTCATAGAGGAGTTCAGGACTGCCTGCCAGAAGCCACGATCATAATTGATCGATATGGCGTTTCCATAGTCTATCGTCAAGACATTGTACAAGGCAGGATCTTGGGTCGGTTACACGAACTACTGTCGCCTCCACCCACAATGGGTCGCCCGATAGGTTTTTAGTGTATACCAAATCTCCTTCCTGGAAGGCACGACAGCGGCCGCTGGATCCTAGTGGTTTTTCCGGTTCATAAGCTGGGTGTAACCGGTCGAGGTGGGAGTGGAGTTTTCGTCCCATTAGCAGTTCGGCGGGAGTTTTGTTGGTGATGCTGTGTGGCGTGATGTGTTGTAAAAGAAGGATTTGATTGATCTTGTCGTCAATGTTGTCGTAGTCTACCTTCTGTAAGGTTTTCTTCATAAATTGTACCATGCGTTCTGCTTTGCCATTGGTTGCAGGGTGCCAGGCGAGGTGAGCGCATTTCGAATGCCGCGGTCAGTGAGGTACTGCTCGAACGACAGTGCTGTAAATTGGGGCCCGTTATCAGATACCAGGACGTCTGGTAGTCCGTGGGTTGCAAATAGTCTTTCCAAGGTTTTGATAACCGCCTCGGAGGTTGTAGTCGTCATGCGATGAATCTCGAGCCAATTTGAATAGGCATCGACGGTAAGTAGAAAGGTGTGGCCTTTGGTCGGCCCTGCGAAGTCCAAGTGAATTCAGGACCAGGGTCCGCGTGGTGTCTCCCATTCAGTAGGAATGGCTTTAGGTGGGGCGTTGCTCACTTCCTGGCATTTTGGACAAGCTTTAACCCAATGTTTGATTTGCTTGTCAATGCCCGGCCACCATGCGTAGCTTCGCGCAAGGGCTTTCATTCGCACGATGCTGGGGTGGCCATCGTGCAAGGTTCTCAGAAGCGCTTTCTGGAGTCGTTCTGGGATAACAACTCTGTCGCCTCAGATGACACAGCCTTTTTGGGAGAACAACTCGGTTTGTCGAGTCTTGAATGGTGTGAAGTCATCTGATAATTGGCCCAATGACCATCCGCGTTCTACCCAGCTTAGGACTCGCGCTAAGGTGGGGTCGCGTTTGGTTTCTCTCGTGATATCTCAGGCAGTTAATGGCGGTGAGTTGAGTGCCTCAATTTGCAACATGGTTACCGTTGGTGCAGGATCGTCAAGAGTCTCTGGAAGCGGTGCTCGTCTCAATGCGTCGGTGTGGGGAATGGCTTTCCCCGGGCGGTATTGCAGCCGATAGTTATAAGCAGCTAAGAATTCTGACCATCGAGTCATCCTAGGGGATAATATGTAGGGAGTCGGCTTATCTCTGGCTATTATCCCCAATAATGGTTTGTGGTCAGTCATGATAGTAAAAGCCCGGCCATACACGTACCCGTGGAATCTTTTAACGGCTGACACAATTGCGAGGGCTTCTTTATCGATTTGTCCATAATTTCACTCAGTTTTTGAAAGTGTCTTTGAAAAATATGCAATAGGGGCTTCGTTCCCATTAGGCAGTACATGGCTCAAGATGGCGCCCACTCCAAAAGGCGAAGCATCACATGTTATATTTAACGGTAAAGTCTCGTTATACTGCATGAGTACAGAGTCAGAAGTGAGCAGCTTTTTCATGTTGCAGAACGCCTGTTCTTCTCGGTGACCCCATAACCAATTTGCTTTCTTATCTAACAACCAGTGTAACAGTTCAGTGACCGTTGCTTTATGTGGTAAAAATACATTATAAAAATTGATGAAGCCTAGGAACGCCTGGAGATCGGCCTTGTTTCGTGGCCTGGGAGCGTTTTTTATCACCCTTAGTTTACTTTCAGTAGGGTGAATACCCTGGCTATCAATTAGGTACCCTAAAAACTCAACAACGTCAGTACACAATTTACATTTGTTTTTCTGCACTTAAAAACCAGCCTCTTGGAATTTTTTTAGGACTAATTTTAACCGTTCCTGTAAGATTTTTTTATGTAGGGGCTGCAATTAATACATCGTCAAAATAGGGGACCACACCCTTAATCCCTTGTAATAACCTCTCCATAAGGCTCTGAAAAATCCCCGGGGCTACACTAACTCCAAATTGAAGCCGGGTACATTTAAAGGCATCTCGGTGCATCACAATCGTTTGTGCCAGTGCCGTCTTTTCATCAACAGGTAGTTGCTGATATGCCTGAGCTAAGTCTAATTTAGGGAAGACTTTTCCGCCCCACAGGGTGTGGAGGAGATGCTGCACCACCGGCACTGGATATGCGTTCTGCTGTAGAGTGTGGTTCAAAGTGGCCCGGTAGTCCCCACAAATTCGGATCGACCCGTCTGGCTTAATGGGTGTTACGATTGGGGTTTTCCAGGGGGAGTGATCGATGGGCTCTAACACCCCCTGAGCTATCAGTTTGTCGAGTTGTTTGTCGATTTTCGACTTTAAGGCAAATGGAACTCGACGGGGCTTAAGTCGGATGGGAGCTATCTTTGGGTCTAGACTGAACGAAATCGGGGTCCCCTTGTACTCTGTTAAGCCTGGTTTCCCCAACCAGGGTTAGGGAGACAAGCTAAACAGAATGTGCAGCTTAGTCAGATAGGCACACAGATAAATGAGTGAGCTAAGCTTGTATATTTATTAACATACAGTAAAAATGACAGATACGCTTGTGCTATCAAATATATAGTTTATTCCATTATGAGTTTATAGCATAGTCAAAATAACAGTCCAATAGTCATGTATCATTTAGTCAGTCCATTCAGGGATATTCAGTTAACAAAGTCCGTGTTGAATACCCTATGTCAATTCACTTACAAGTATGTCCTTTGTTTTCTCTCCCATTCGAGCAATGCAGTCTTGTGTCCTTGCAGTAATCAGGTTTCATCAAAGCCAGAGAGATAGCAAGCTGCCGTCTTGCTTCTTTTAAAGTGCTTTCACAACCACTCCCTTAATTACTGTTCCACAGTTAAAGTTGCAGACACTTTAACTTACAAACTATGATTACATATTATTATTTACCTAAACCAGTTAGGGTAAAACAATGTTATCCCTAACATTCTCCCCTTTTAGGAAATAATAATATAACTATTTACATCTTTAAATCATATTTGTTACAACTCTCTTTAAACTTAGTTACTCCTTGAGCTTTTGTAAATTGGTCTGCAATGTTTTCTTCCGTCATGCAGTATTCCAATTTAATTAGCCCATTCTTTACAGATTCTCTAACATTTAAGTATCTTAAATCAGTATGCTTTGATCTAGTTTTTACAGCAATGCTAGTAGCTAACTTTATAGCTGCTTGATTATCCTCGTACACAATAATGGAATCTTTTACAGTTATACCCATGTCTAATAATAACTGTTTGTACAAAATCAAATCAGTGCATAATAATGACAGACATGAAAATTCCGCTTCCATCGTTGACAAGCTAATATGCTGTTGTCTGATTGACCTCCACCCTATTAGTGTCTTACCAAATAATATAGCCATCCCAGATGTTGATTTTCTAGTGTTTATATCAGTTGCAAAACTTGCATCTGCATAGGCACTAAGACTCAAATCATCCTTTGGTTCTATATACAATGCATGGTTCATTGTTCCTTTAAGATATCTTAAAATTCTCTTCAATGATTGCCAATGACATTGATGTGGATCTGAATTAAAACGTGCCAGCTGATTTACACTATAAGCTATATCTGGCCTTGACCAATTGCTTATATATGATAAGCTACCAATCAAAGATTGATATATGGACTTATCAAATTTGGGACTTTGATCATCAGTTTGGCAAACTTCCTGACTCATTGGAGTCTTTGCCGGTTTACAAAGTTCCATTTTAAACGTTTTAATTAATTGGCAAATTTTATCTTCTTGAGATATCTTAAAACCATTTTTTTGTTTTGTTAATTGTCAATCCTAGATACCTTTTAATTTCACCTAAATGCTTTAATTTTATCTTTTTGGCTAATAATGATATAATTTCATTAGCTTCATTATTAGTCTTAGTTATCAAAGCAATATCATCTGTAAATAATAACAATAATGACACCGTTCCATTATTTTCTCTTTTAAACACACATGGATCTGCTAAACCAGATTTAAAACCTATATTGTTTAACTCTTTCACAATATATTGGTTCCACTCAAACCCAGATTGTTTCAACCCGTAAAGACTCTTTTTGAGTTTCCAACAATCATTACTATTTACTTTATTTTCTTTTATACCTACTGGTTTTCTTAAATATATAGTGTGCTGCAATGGTGCATGTAGATAAGCAGTTTCTACATCTAAATGGTTAATGATATAGTTTTTCTTAGCTGCCCACACTAATGCTGCTCTTAAAGATGTTGCTTTAAGACTTGGTGCAAAAACTTCATCGTAATCAGATGCAGTTTGATTAAATCATTGAGCTACTAACCTAGCTTTATGGGTAACAGTCCCATCATTTCCAGTTTTTACTTTAAATATCCATTTGCACCCAATGGATTTTTCTCCTGGAGGTAATTTAGCATCTTCATAAACTTTCATTACCTTTAATGAATTTAGTTCTTTTTCCATTGCCTTTTGCCAATTCTCCTGATCCTTAGCAGGATACATCCTAAGTTCATCTACACTAGTTGGAACTTTAGTTACTTGGCAAACTATACTTGCTTGATACCTATCAGGTGGTCTAGTTATACGTGTAGTACGTCTAGGTATTACAGGACTTACAGGTGGACTTTCATTTATCAACTGTTCTTGATTATCTAACTCTTCCTGATCAACTGTTTCCTCTTGTTCTGGTCCTATTTGCTCTTCATGGACTTCTTCTTTAATTGGACTCTTCTTATAACTAATCTGATCTTTCTGCCTTTTGTAGGGTTCAACAATTACTTCATTATTTAAATCTTGCTCTAATCTATTCCATCCTACATGTTCTAGGAATTTAGCACTAGCATTGGTGTAAACTCTAGATGTACCTGGTTCCCAGAATCTACAAGATCTATGATTAGATGTATATCCTACAAAATATAATCTTTTAGCTCTATGTTGTCCTTTGTGTCTAAGTTGTGTAGGGATATGCACCCATGCTGGTGCTCCAAATGTGTGCATGTAACTTAAATCAGGTTTTGTACCATGCCACAATGTGAATGGTAATTCACCTGTTGTTGAATTAACAACATTATTTAATATATGATTACCACACATTATTGCTTCTCCCCACAAATTGTCAGGTAATCCTGAATCAGACATCATAGATCGTGTCATTGATTGTAATGTTTGGCCTCTTCTCTCTATAAAGGCATTATGTTGTGGCCTATATGGTGCAGACATTTTATGTTGAATACCTAACATTCTTAGTCTGTTCTGGAATTTATTATTTGTAAATTCCGTACCATTATCTGTTATAAGAGTTACTAATTTCTTTTTAGTTTTCCTTTCTGCAAATTTAATCCAATTAAAGAGATTTTGATAAGTTTCAGTTTTGCTCTTCATTAAATAGCAAAACCCATATCTAGAATAATGGTCCATTATACTTAATATGTAACGAGCTCCTCCTACACTTGGTTTTTTAGGACCTATTAAATCTGCAAATACTACCTCTAAAGGCTCTTTGGTAGTAAATCCATCAACTCTATTAGCCGGTGTAACCCTGGCCTTACTTTGATTACAGGCATTACATTGCAAATACTTATGACAAGGTTTCAAACTTATTCCCTTAGATAATTCAACAGTTTTCTTAAGCATTTTAAAATTTAAATGCCCTAGCCTTCGATGCAACAAGTGAATACATTCATCATGAGATTTCTTATTTTCATAAATTGTGTTAGCCACCTTTAAACCATCATCATTTAACACATATAATTCACCTCTTAAAGATGCAGTAATTTTCTTATTTTCTTTCTCAATTATGCAGTTATCTCCCCTAAATGTAACTACATATCCTAGTTTAACCAAAATTCTAACTGAAATTAAATTACACTTAAGTTGTGGTACATATAACATTTTTACATTCTCTTTTATAAAAGAACAATATGCTATACCTTGACCTTTAGCTTTCAGTTTCCAGCCATTGGCTAACGATATCTGCTGTGTACTCTTGGACATTTTAATAAAATGTTTCTTATCATTTGTTATACAATGTGATGCTCCACTATCAACCACCCATAAATTATTTTTTACAGCTCCGTTAGTATACATGGCTAACTCTAAATTTTTATTTATCTTTTGATGACTTTTTGTATTCTGGCCAGTGTTCTGGTGCTTTGCCTTTTTACAAAATCTTGCCAAATGTCCTCTTCCTCCACAATTAAAACACTTTTTAATTGCATATGCAGTAGGAGTTTCATTATCTTCTTTTTGAGGTTGCTGCCTCCTTAACTCGTCTCTTTCAAGCCTTCTTCTGGCCTCTTCAATCAATCTGCCAGTTATATCAGTTAAAGTTAGGCTTTCCTTTGGCAATATTTCAAGGGAAGTGACGTAGTTATCATAGGTTTCATCGAGGGAAGATAGTATTATATAGACTTGATGTAGTTCAGAGAAAATAAGCTCTTTCTCGTGCAGTTCTTGAAAAATGCTTTGCATAGTTTTCAAATGACTCAGCATATCACCATTCTTATGGAGATGTGTACTGAAAAGTTTCCGTGTTAGATTTATGTGAGCACCAACATTATCTCGAACATAAATCCTCTTCAGCTTCTGCCAACACCCAACAGCTGTCTTTTCTCCATGGATATAAACAAGTTGCATATCATTTAAGGTTAAAGCAATAATGCAAATTGCTTGTTCATTTTTATGCATAAATTCTTCTATCTTTAATTTATCTTCCTCATCCTCTGGATCCCATTCTTCTACGTTTGGTGGATTTTCAATTATGTTCCACAAACCTTCTCTTCGTAGAAGCATACTACATTTCATAGACCATGATACATAGTTTGTTCTATCCAGCTTGGATATAAGGGACAAACTTTGTAGATTGACTTGTGCCATGTTTTCTTATATGGATATAAAACTATAATTAATAAAACACAGCTATCTGTTTACTGTAATGTATAACAACACAAACTCTCACTTTTACATAAATCTGTTTTATCCTAGTTAAACTGACTTTGCAACCTCTGGGCCCATAACCAGTGTTAAGCCTGGTTTCCCCAACCAGGGTTAGGGAGACAAGCTAAACAGAATGTGCAGCTTAGTCAGATAGGCACACAGATAAATGAGTGAGCTAAGCTTGTATATTTATTAACATACAGTAAAAATGACAGATACGCTTGTGCTATCAAATATATAGTTTATTCCATTATGAGTTTATAGCATAGTCAAAATAACAGTCCAATAGTCATGTATCATTTAGTCAGTCCATTCAGGGATATTCAGTTAACAAAGTCCGTGTTGAATACCCTATGTCAATTCACTTACAAGTATGTCCTTTGTTTTCTCTCCCGTTCGAGCAATGCAGTCTTGTGTCCTTGCAGTAATCAGGTTTCATCAAAGCCAGAGAGATAGCAAGCTGCCGTCTTGCTTCTTTTAAAGTGCTTTCACAACCACTCCCTTAATTACTGTTCCACAGTTAAAGTTGCAGACACTTTAACTTACAAACTATGATTACATATTATTATTTACCTAAACCAGTTAGGGTAAAACAATGTTATCCCGAACATACTCGCCTAAGCTGTCTGCGAAGACATCCCTGAACTTATGGATGACGTCTCCCTCCCAGTCACTTCTGCTGACTTGGTTTATGCTGGCCACTTCAATGCCGAGTGGCACGAACCATTGGAGGCCTAGTAGGTTAGGCCTGTCTCTATCGATGACAGTTAGTGGTAAGTACTCTGTGTGCTTCTTGAAGGAGACTCGGACTTGGCAGGAACCAACGACGGGGATTCGATTCCCTTGGTAGTCCTTGAGGATGAGTCTTTGGAAGCGGAGATCTTGGTGTTGAATCGTGGGGATGAGTTGTTGAAGGGTCTTCCAGGACACCATCGAGAGGGACGATCCCGAGTTGACTTCCATGTGGCAAGGCTGGTTCTCGATGGCTACTGTGACTCGTATTTTCTTGGTGTCTAAAGCTGAGGCGTGACCGATAGTGATAGTATGGTGAGCCTCTTCTCTCTGCAAAACTCGATTTCTGTAGGAGTGGTTTACTGGCTCTCGCCGTACAGGACAGTTTCCTGTCGATTGGCGATAATTAGTCCCTTTTGAGGCCTAGCCCGGTCCTGGTAAGCTTCGGCAGACCCGTCCGATGTGGCCTCGCTTCCCGCACTCATGGCAGAGCACGTTGCGGAATTTGCATTTGGACCTGGCATGGTTGGCCCCACAGCCAGTGCAAGGGCATAAAGGTTTTGGGTGGTGGTCCCGGTCAGACCGCAGTCGATGGACCCCTTCTTTGTCGCTGTCTGACGACGAAGAGAGGTCCTCGTGGTGCGTCGTTGCAAGCTGCCCTTCAGACCTGGATAAAATGTCGCTTGTCGGTGGTGGTACCGGAGCGCGGTTTTGGCGAAGTTGTGCAGCCGACTTCCTGGTTGCTTCTGCTGCAGTAGCATCAGCGATGGCATCGGCAAGGCTGATGTCGCCTTTTGCCATCAGCTTGCTTTGAACGCCTGGTGCATCTAGTCCCAGAACTATGCGATCTCTTAGTGCTTCCTCTAAATCGGTGAACCCGCAGAGGCCTTCCAAATTTTGGAGGTCTGCTATGAAGTCAGCCACGCTTTCTCCCTTTCACTGGCTCCTCTGATAAAACTCGTGCCGTCTCACGAGCATAGGCATGGTCGGTGCGTAATAATCTCGTAGGAGAGGTTCGAGGTCATCCCAATCCATCGCCTTCACTTCTCGGGGTTTTGCTAGTGCTTTAGCCATCTTAAATATGGTTGGACTGCAATGCGTTAGGAACACCACCCGTTTCTTTTCTGGTGTGGCGTCCTTTAAGTTGTTGGTTTCTAAGAACATTTGGAAGCGATCCATGTAGGACTCCCAGTCCTTCTGTACAGGATCGAACAGAGCGGGTGGTACGACGACGACGGACATGGTTCCGTTGTATAGCGTCGTCTGTCACGTGCTCGGTGTTCTTCGAAGTTTCGTTGGTTCAGATGTCTCCACATCCCATCCTCGTCGCCAGTGTTATGTTTGGAGCATGGGCGAGAAAGAATGGAGACAAGCCTCTGAACGGTGAACTTCAGCTCTTTATTAACATAGTGACTTCTGGCCTCTATAGTAGTTTTAACCCGCCTTATATAGGCAAACCCCAGTAACTATTAACCAATAACCAATGAGGAGCGCTAGCTCTCATAACCAATAGGAACTCTCTGTTAAGGGCCAATCGGATTCCCCAGAGCGGGCCAATCCGATCCGACCTTTTAACAACCAATCAGAAGTGCAGGGACAGAACCCTGCACTTTACTCCAAGCTCACGCTTTATTAAAACTTTATACATTCACAACAGAAATCACTGTAAAAGTCTAACTCACAGGCGAATACTATACAGAAGCCTGATGATGGCAGATGAGATTCTGCTGAAACATTGCTACAACTTTAAAAGCACCACTACTATGATGTGGGAAAATACTCAAACAAAGCTGAATGCCAGACATGTAAGTACCCGTGAAAACTTAAGAAAACAAATATCAAACCTCTACGGGGAGGGAATAAACAACCAGACCAAAACCTATGAGAAAATGGAAATTAAAAGAGCAGGAATACTGTGTGACCTCCAATTCCTACACAGCTGCAGAGACAACAATACTACACCAACCTGCTTCAAATTAACATTTCATCAAAGCACAGCAGCCACTAAACGTATCCTGAAAAGAACTGAAATGGCTCTACTAAGGAACGAGCTCCACAGTAAGAGATTCCAATTCGATCAGTTAAACAAAGATTTGCTAGCACTACACCTGGAATTGAGCAGCAAAATCCACCCTCTACTTTGGGACAAGATAAAACAACTTACAACTTGGAGAGAATCTGCAAGCATTTACAAACAGGAAAAGCTCTTGAAAAAATTAAAGAAATTAGAACATGACAAGAAAACCCCCAACAATTCACAACAACACCTGAAACAATTAGTGTACAATGTTTCCAACAGAGAACTCACCAAAACAGAAGCAGAAGTCCTAACCAAAGGATTCAATTATGCTATAGCACCCCCCAAAATCCCCACAGAATCCATCATATGTGCAGTAGAATCCAGCCTAACTAAATTAAATACAGATGAAGCTGATAAAATAAGACACCAAGTGACCAACATCCTATGCACAAGCAAACCACCCAAAAGCAACTTGCAGCAAAATGAAATTAAAGCGCTACAAACCCTAAAAAGAGACAGCAGCATAATCATCCTCCCAGCAGATAAAGGGAATGCCACTGTAGTAATGGACAGAAAAGATTATGAAACTAAATGGACAGACCTACTCCAAGACTCCACAAACAAACCCATAAACACAGACCCAACCACATATCTGGAAAAATTAACCAAGAAGAAAATTATAACCAGCTACATAAGCAAAGAGATCCAACACACGATCATACCCAGAGAGAAATCGTCCAGGTGCCCCAAACTATATGGCATCCCAAAGATACACAAAGAAGGCATACCTCTCAGACCCATAGTCAGCTCCAGAGGAGCACCACGACAAAACCTAGCTAAACACCTAGCAAAAGAGCTACAGCCCCATGCTGAAACAGCAGCTTCTCATGTACAAAACTCATACCACTTCTTGGAAATGATCAAAGATCTACACGTGGAGCAAGAAGATCTGCTTGTAAGTTTTGATGTTGTTTCACTATTCACTCAAGTCCCGATAAAAGAGACCCTTGAAATCATCAAAAATAAATACCAACCAGCTAAACACCTCATGGAACTAACAGAACACTGCTTAACCAACACATATTTCATATACAAAGGACAAAGATACAAACAAATTGAAGGAGCCCCCATGGGATCACCACTGTCACCTGTCATTGCAAACCTGTTCATGGAAGAATTCGAATCCAGAGCCCTGGCTAATGCCATCCTCAAACCCAAACTATGGTTAAGATATATCGATGACACATTTGTGATTTGGCCCCATGGACAAGAAAACCTAAACAATTTTCTAACACACCTAAACAGCGCACACCCCAAAATCAAGTTCACCATGGAAACAGAAACAAACAAACAACTACCATTCCTAGATGTACTAATCTACAAAAAAACAGATGGCACACTAGGACACACCATATACCAGAAGAAAACACACACCAACCGCTACCTCAACGCCCAATCCCACCACCACCCAGCACAGATAAACTCCGTGGCGAAAACACTAATTACTAGAACCAAACGCCTGGCTGACAAGACACACATTAAGACTGAACTATGCACCCTGACTAAAATATTGACAGCCAATGGCTTCCACAAAAGCAAAATCACCAACTTGATCCACAAAAACACACTGAGACATAATAGAGACCCAGAAGATGAACAGACCTATGGAGCTGTCCTACCCTACATAAGAGGCACTACAGACAAAATTAGTAAGATTCTATACAGACACCACATCAAGACTGCCTTCAAAACAGACAGAAAAATAGCAGCCATCCTCAGGAACCCCAAAGACAAAATTGACCTGGAAAACCAAGGCATATATGAAGTCCCCTGTGCATCATGCCCGGCCACATACATTGGACAGACCAATAGAAGAATAAGCACCTGCCTGGATGAACACAAAAATGCAGTCAAAAAGCTGGAACACACTTCCTCACTAGTCCAACACATGGAAGCCACAGGTCATAACATCAACTTCAATGGCACCAAAACCCTAGCCACTATAGAAAATCCCAGCCACAGAATCATCAGAGAAGCCATAGAGATTGAAAAAAGACCAGAAAGCATGAACAGAAGAGATGATTCCACCAGGCTGTCAATCATTTGGAAGCCTGCACTCACAAACAAAAAAATCTCCACACCACAAGCCAGGCAAACACCTGGGCACAAACAGATCCCCCCTAATACCTCCAGCTCAAACACATCCCAACCAGGCACCCAAATGAAACCCAGCTTCCTAACTAATGATAGCCGTCCATTTACCCGAAGCCAAGCTGCACTAAAGGCCTTCAATAAAGTAACACAATGCTGCCAGCCAATCAAGATACAAAAACAGCCAAAAAAAGGACAGAAGATATCAGAAACACCAATCAAGCAGAACACAGCAAACTCCAAGACCAATAAACACAGACCAAGACTCCCAACCAATCAGGAGGAAGAAAAAACCATTCTGGCACAGCAATAGGCTGCCCCAAATTTAAATCTGAAACCACTGTAAAAGTCTGACTCCCAGATGAACACTATACAGAAGCCTGATGATGGCAGATGAGATTCTGCTGAAACGTTGCTACAACTTTAAAAGCACAACTATGATGACGTGGGAAAATACCCGAACTAAGCTGAATGCCATATATATAACACAATCAGAACACAGCCAAGCCCCACCCAATCAAGTCACACCCCCACTAGTAGTTAAAAGGAAGAAGCAGCTGCAAGCTCACATCACTCTGAGAAGCACAGAGCTGAAGACCAAGCCTGAAGATGATGAATGAGACTTCATCAAAACGTTGCCTAGATACTTCCAATCTTACGTGGGAGAAAACCGGAATAACCAAAGATCCACATACAAATACCCGCGAGAACCTCAGAAAAGACACACACACACACACACACACACGTGTGTGTGTGTGTGTGTGTGTGTGTGTGTGTGGTGTATGTATATGTATATATGTATATAAAGTAAGACATCTGGAGCAGACCCAAGCTAGGAAAATCAGCCAGAATTTTGCTCATTCCTTTTCTAAGTCATTTTGTGTCTCTAATTTGTTCTTTTCTTTTTCATATATAATAAAACTGCATAGTCTCCTCTTAATGATAACTCTCTTCAGAACTTTATTATCTCCACCATTTTAGTTTGAATTACCACAATATAATATGTAGTACTAAGTGGTTCTTACTAAAAGTTAATGGGTCTAGGAACTCAGTGAACTGCACATAAACAGGTGGGGAAAGGAAGTTAGGCTTTTTAAAAAGCATAGTTTTATACCTATGTAACACATGCTAGACTAACAACCTATCAACACCTGTTCATCTATGTATGCATGTATAGACATGTATATGTATATGTGTGTGTGTTTATTTATGCAATTTACATAGCCACTTATCTTGCAGTAGCAATTCTGGGTGATTGACATTTAAAACATCATACCAATTCAATCTTGCTTGAGAAAAGAAGCATATGTTGAATTAAACTAAAATGTATTTGAATAGAAGAGAATATATATACCCTGTGGTTGAACTGTGGAGCCCTTAGTGTTCTCTGAGTTTGATTGTTTGCTTGCAGACATTTCATCACCCAGCTAGGTAACATTATCAGTACAAATAAGTATGTGGTTTGCTCCCTGTATATACACAATAACTTGCCCTGCCAGTTTTCTCATTGGTAGTGTCGTATCCGTAAATAAGGCTCGTAGTCAGTGACTTTCAATTCAAGCTCTTTATTAACACTGGTGGAACCGAACCGCAAAAGACAAAAAGCTCGCGGCTTTTATATCTTTTGCTTCGGCGGCCGCGGCCAATGGCAGCGATTCAAGTCTCCCGCTCTTGGCTTTAACCAATCGCGGGAGACTTCAATCGGGCCAACCAGGCGCGGCTCGCCTGGCCAATCAGAAATCCCCGCGCCTTAGCCAATCAAGGCACGGGGATTTCGAGTAGTCCATTTGCATACATGACACCCCTCCCCTCTTGGTATGGTCTTCTCACGTGGTGTAGTCACGCAGGTAGGCGGGGCTCCGTCGAGTCCTAGTTGACCTGCGCAACTCATTTTCCTGTTGTATCTCGGCAGGAGCGGTCATCTTTTTGGCTGCTCCTGCCTCTGAGGGAACCGGCTGGATGATCGGGCCGGTTCCTTCGCCGCGGCTCCCGCCTGGGCCTACCGGGTCGGTTGAGTCGCGGATTCCGCCGCTCCCGCTTGGCTTCTCCGAGTCGGTAGAGCTGGCCAGACGGTTCTTCTCCGGCTGTGATTCGCGAAGGCTGCGTTCTGGTGAGTTTTTAAATTTTATTTGTTCTTGCGGTTGTTTAACCGGGTGTTCCCTCCCCCCTTGGTTCGTGTCTTGGGGGTTGAGGTTAGTCAATGTTCGTGACCGGAGCTGGTCGATATGTCGTTTCCAGGCTCGCCCGTCGGTGGTTTGGAGCCGGTACGACTTTGGACCAGTGATCTGAGTTATGACGGCTGGGATCCATAGGGGGTCCCCCGTCATGTTTTTGGCGTATACTAGGTCGCCTGGTTCAAATGTCCGATACCTGGAGCTGGAGTCTGGGGGCTGCTCCAGGTTGTAGGTTGGGTGTAAACGGTCGAGTGGGGATCGCAGCTTCCTGCCCATCAGGAGCTCTGCAGGGCTCTTGTTGGTGGTTGTGTTTGGCGTGATGTGCTGTATGAAGAGCAGCCTGTTGATCTTGTCGTTGATCTCCCCGTGGTCCATTTTCCGGAGGGTCTTTTTTGTAAACTGGACCATCCGTTCCGCCCTACCGTTCGCCGCCGGATGCGCCGGTGCCGTTAATGCATGGCGGATGCCTTTTTCTGCCAGGAACCGTTCAAAGTCGATGGATGTAAACTGTGGTCCGTTGTCCGAGACAACGACGTCTGGGAGGCCGTGGGTGGCAAACAGCTTACACAGTTCTTTAATGACGGCCTCTGTGGTGGTGGATTTCATGTCGGCCACCTCTAGCCAGTTTGAGTATGCGTCAACTGTGATTAAAAAGGTGTGCCCATTTGTGGGGCCGGCAAAGTCTAAATGTATTCTGGACCAGGGTCCCCGAGGTGTCTCCCAGTCCCGGATAGGTGCCGTGGGTGGGCTGGATCTGGTGTCCTGGCACCGGTGGCATTTGGCGACCCATGTTTCAATTTGTTTGTCCATGCCAGGCCACCAAGCGTAACTCCTGGCCAGGGCTTTGGTCCTGACGATGCCAGGATGACCCTCGTGCAACACCTCTAGGACCCTGTTCTGTAATTTAGTCGGAATCACCACCCGGTCTCCCCAAAGGATACATCCTCTCAGTAGTGAAAGTTCCGTCTGGCGCTGGCGGAAAGGTTTAAAAGTCTCGTTATCGTCTTTTTCCGGCCAGCCTTTTTGTAGCCAATGTAAGATTGGCGCTAAGTGTTTGTCCTTAACCGTTTCCCTCGCTATGTCCGATGCGGTAATGGGTAAACACTCGATGGACAGGGTATTTGTTGTTGGTGCAGGGTCAGGGTCAGAGTCAGGTAAGGGGGAACGGCTTAAAGCGTCCGCGTGCGATATCTTCTTACCTGGCTTGTGTAGCAGTTCATAGTTGTAGGCTGCCAGGAATTCAGACCATCTTGTCATCCGGGGTGACAAGATGTTTGGTGTGGGCCGGTTTCCCGCGAGAATGCCCAGCAACGGTTTATGGTCAGTCACTATTTTGAATGGGCGGCCGTAAAGGTACTCGTGGAAACGCTTAACGGCGGCCACTATAGCCAAAGCTTCTTTGTCCAGCTGGCTATAGTTCCGCTCTGGTTTAGTCAGAGTTCTCGAGAAAAAGGTGATAGGTGCTTCTCTCTGGTCTGGGAGGGTATGGCTGAGGACAGCGCCGACGCCGAAGGGTGATGCGTCGCAATAAACACAGACCAAGACTCCCAACCAATCAGGAGGAAGAAAAAACCATTCTGGCACAGCAATAGGCTGCCCCAAATTTAAATCTGAAACCACTGTAAAAGTCTGACTCCCAGATGAACACTATACAGAAGCCTGATGATGGCAGATGAGATTCTGCTGAAACGTTGCTACAACTTTAAAAGCACAACTATGATGACGTGGGAAAATACCCGAACTAAGCTGAATGCCATATATATAACACAATCAGAACACAGCCAAGCCCCACCCAATCAAGTCACACCCCCACTAGTAGTTAAAAGGAAGAAGCAGCTGCAAGCTCACATCACTCTGAGAAGCACAGAGCTGAAGACCAAGCCTGAAGATGATGAATGAGACTTCATCAAAACGTTGCCTAGATACTTCCAATCTTACGTGGGAGAAAACCGGAATAACCAAAGATCCACATACAAATACCCGCGAGAACCTCAGAAAAGACACACACACACACGTGTGTGTGTGTGTGTGTGTGTGTGTGTGTGTGTGTGTGTGTGGTGTATGTATATGTATATATGTATATAAAGTAAGACATCTGGAGCAGACCCAAGCTAGGAAAATCAGCCAGAATTTTGCTCATTCCTTTTCTAAGTCATTTTGTGTCTCTAATTTGTTCTTTTCTTTTTCATATATAATAAAACTGCATAGTCTCCTCTTAATGATAACTCTCTTCAGAACTTTATTATCTCCACCATTTTAGTTTGAATTACCACAATATAATATGTAGTACTAAGTGGTTCTTACTAAAAGTTAATGGGTCTAGGAACTCAGTGAACTGCACATAAACAGGTGGGGAAAGGAAGTTAGGCTTTTTAAAAAGCATAGTTTTATACCTATGTAACACATGCTAGACTAACAACCTATCAACACCTGTTCATCTATGTATGCATGTATAGACATGTATATGTATATGTGTGTGTGTTTATTTATGCAATTTACATAGCCACTTATCTTGCAGTAGCAATTCTGGGTGATTGACATTTAAAACATCATACCAATTCAATCTTGCTTGAGAAAAGAAGCATATGTTGAATTAAACTAAAATGTATTTGAATAGAAGAGAATATATATACCCTGTGGTTGAACTGTGGAGCCCTTAGTGTTCTCTGAGTTTGATTGTTTGCTTGCAGACATTTCATCACCCAGCTAGGTAACATTATCAGTACAAATAAGTATGTGGTTTGCTCCCTGTATATACACAATAACTTGCCCTGCCAGTTTTCTCATTGGTAGTGTCGTATCCGTAAATAAGGCTCGTAGTCAGTGACTTTCAATTCAAGCTCTTTATTAACACTGGTGGAACCGAACCGCAAAAGACAAAAAGCTCGCGGCTTTTATATCTTTTGCTTCGGCGGCCGCGGCCAATGGCAGCGATTCAAGTCTCCCGCTCTTGGCTTTAACCAATCGCGGGAGACTTCAATCGGGCCAACCAGGCGCGGCTCGCCTGGCCAATCAGAAATCCCCGCGCCTTAGCCAATCAAGGCACGGGGATTTCGAGTAGTCCATTTGCATACATGACACCCCTCCCCTCTTGGTATGGTCTTCTCACGTGGTGTAGTCACGCAGGTAGGCGGGGCTCCGTCGAGTCCTAGTTGACCTGCGCAACTCATTTTCCTGTTGTATCTCGGCAGGAGCGGTCATCTTTTTGGCTGCTCCTGCCTCTGAGCGAACCGGCTGGATGATCGGGCCGGTTCCTTCGCCGCGGCTCCCGCCTGGGCCTACCGGGTCGGTTGAGTCGCAGATTCCGCCGCTCCCGCTTGGCTTCTCCGAGTCGGTAGAGCTGGCCAGACGGTTCTTCTCCGGCTGTGATTCGCGAAGGCTGCGTTCTGGTGAGTTTTTAAATTTTATTTGTTCTTGCGGTTGTTTAACCGGGTGTTCCCTCCCCCCTTGGTTCGTGTCTTGGGGGTTGAGGTTAGTCAATGTTCGTGACCGGAGCTGGTCGATATGTCGTTTCCAGGCTCGCCCGTCGGTGGTTTGGAGCCGGTACGACTTTGGACCAGTGATCTGAGTTATGACGGCTGGGATCCATAGGGGGTCCCCCGTCATGTTTTTGGCGTATACTAGGTCGCCTGGTTCAAATGTCCGATACCTGGAGCTGGAGTCTGGGGGCTGCTCCGGGTTGTAGGTTGGGTGTAAACGGTCGAGTGGGGATCGCAGCTTCCTGCCCATCAGGAGCTCTGCAGGGCTCTTGTTGGTGGTTGTGTTTGGCGTGATGTGCTGTATGAAGAGCAGCCTGTTGATCTTGTCGTTGATCTCCCCGTGGTCCATTTTCCGGAGGGTCTTTTTTGTAAACTGGACCATCCGTTCCGCCCTACCGTTCGCCGCCGGATGCGCCGGTGCCGTTAACGCATGGCGGATGCCTTTTTCTGCCAGGAACCGTTCAAAGTCGATGGATGTAAACTGTGGTCCGTTGTCCGAGACAACGACGTCTGGGAGGCCGTGGGTGGCAAACAGCTTACACAGTTCTTTAATGACGGCCTCTGTGGTGGTGGATTTCATGTCGGCCACCTCTAGCCAGTTTGAGTATGCGTCAACTGTGATTAAAAAGGTGTGCCCATTTGTGGGGCCGGCAAAGTCTAAATGTATTCTGGACCAGGGTCCCCGAGGTGTCTCCCAGTCCCGGATAGGTGCCGTGGGTGGGCTGGATCTGGTGTCCTGGCACCGGTGGCATTTGGCGACCCATGTTTCAATTTGTTTGTCCATGCCAGGCCACCAAGCGTAACTCCTGGCCAGGGCTTTGGTCCTGACGATGCCAGGATGACCCTCGTGCAACATCTCTAGGACCCTGTTCTGTAATTTAGTCGGAATCACCACCCGGTCTCCCCAAAGGATACATCCTCTCAGTAGTGAAAGTTCCGTCTGGCGCTGGCGGAAAGGTTTAAAAGTCTCGTTATCGTCTTTTTCCGGCCAGCCTTTTTGTAGCCAATGTAAGATTGGCGCTAAGTGTTTGTCCTTAACCGTTTCCCTCGCTATGTCCGATGCGGTAATGGGTAAACACTCGATGGACAGGGTATTTGTTGTTGGTGCAGGGTCAGGGTCAGAGTCAGGTAAGGGGGAACGGCTTAAAGCGTCCGCGTGCGATATCTTCTTACCTGGCTTGTGTAGCAGTTCATAGTTGTAGGCTGCCAGGAATTCAGACCATCTTGTCATCCGGGGTGACAAGATGTTTGGTGTGGGCCGGTTTCCCGCGAGAATGCCCAGCAACGGTTTATGGTCAGTCACTATTTTGAATGGGCGGCCGTAAAGGTACTCGTGGAAACGCTTAACGGCGGCCACTATAGCCAAAGCTTCTTTGTCCAGCTGGCTATAGTTCCGCTCTGGTTTAGTCAGAGTTCTCGAGAAAAAGGTGATAGGTGCTTCTCTCTGGTCTGGGAGGGTATGGCTGAGGACAGCGCCGACGCCGAAGGGTGATGCATCGCAAGTGACAGCTACAGGCAGGGTTTCGCAGAATTGCATTAGGACGGCATCAGAGGTGAGGAGGTCTTTGGTCTTTTGAAAAGCTGTTTGTTCCCGTCTCCCCCAAGTCCAGGCTGCCTTCTTGTCCAGGAGTCTATGTAAAGGTTCCGCCGCCGTAGCCTTTTGAGGTAGGAAGACATTATAGAAGTTTAGTAAACCTAAGAATGCTTGCAGCTCTAATTTGGACTTTGGGGTGGGGGCTTCTTTGATGGCCTTTACTTTTTTTGTTGTGGGGTGGATGCCCTGCTGGTCTAGGAGGTAGCCCAGAAACTCTACTTGCTTTGTACAAAGTTGGCATTTTTCGCGTTTGACTTTAAGTCCTGTTTCTTTAAATTTCGTTAAGACTTGTCTTAAACGGTTTTCTAGTTCGGCTTCATTTGGCGCCGCCACTAATACGTCATCGAAGTAGGGCACCACCCCCTTGATGCCTTGCAGCAAGCGTTCCATCAGGCTCTGGAAGATGCCTGGTGCCACGCTGACCCCAAATTGAAGTCTGTTACATTTAAAAGCCCCCCGGTGGGTCACTATTGTTTGGGCCTCTGCCGTTTCCTCGTCCACAGGTAGTTGTTGATAGGCTTGTGCGAGGTCGAGCTTAGCAAAAACTTTGCCCCCTCCCAGTGAGTGCAGTAAATGTTGCACTACCGGGACTGGGTAGGCGCTTTGTTGCAACGCGCCATTTAGGGTGGCCTTATAGTCCCCGCAGATTCTCACGGACCCGTCTGGTTTTACTGGGGTCACTATAGGGGTTTCCCATCTGGCGTGATCTGTCGGTTGTAACACCCCTTGTCTGACGAGCTTGTCTAGCTGCTCGTCGATTTTGGGCTTTAATGCAAAGGGTACCCTTCTAGGCTTAAGCCGCTTCGGGGGAACCCTTGGGTCTAAATCAAATGAAATAAGGGGCCCCTGGTACTTGCCCAATTCTCCATTGAAGACCTCCTGGAATTCTTGGGTTAGCCGCTGTTCCCAAGCTTCAATGGATACGTGGTTGACACCTGTCAGCGCGATGTTAAGCGGAGCAAACCATTGTAACCCCAGCAGGCTAGGGCGGTCGCGGTCGACTATTGTGAGTGGAAGTTGTTCTGTGTGGCCTTTGTAGGTTATGTTAAAGTTCTTGGTGCCCACTACCGGAACGCGATTACCTTGATAGTCTTTTATGATGATTTTTTGGGCAGGTACGTTTCTTCTTTGTAGTGTAGGCACTAGTTGCTTGATTTCGCGCCAAGCAATCATAGAAAGGTAGGAACCGGAGTCCACTTCCATCTTACATGGTCGACCCTCTATGTGAACTTCTACGTGAACCTTTCTAGCTCCGTCGGAAATGGCGTGGCCAATGGTCACCGTCTGGTGGGTTTCCTCTTTACGTCGGCTGTCACCGCTTCTTTGCGATCGTTGTCTCTGGTCCCATCGACCTGTTGGCTGGCGCTCTCTGGCTCTGGGCGATGTGGCTTCGTCGGTCACAATGCCTGCAGATAGCATCGAAGAATCGGCATTCTGACCTGGGGTGGTCGCCGCCGCAACCGGCGCAGTTGGTCCTCGACCTGCGACCTCTTTGACTTCGCTGTTCGCCTCGTCCCATTTGTACACGGTGTATGTCCTCCTCGTCATCTGACGCGCTGGAGGTTGATTGGTATTCGCCGTAGTGTGCGGTCGCTTCGCTTCTGGTGTCGGCCGACCTCGCGGGGTTGTTGTTCCCGCCCTTCGCGTCAGATCTTCGCATGGTGTCTGCTGACGTGCGGGTGGCTTCTGCTGCTGCGGCCACAGTGAGGGCATCGGCTAGGCTGATGTCGCCTTTGGCCATGAGTCGGCTCTGGAGTGTCGGATCCCATAGCCCGAGCACGAAGCGGTCTCTGATGAGACTATTAAGCCCTTCAAACTCACAGAGTCCTCCCAGGCGCCGTAATTCAGCGACAAAGTCGCTTAATTTTTCGTTCGGCTTCTGGTTTCTGCGGTAAAACTCGTTTCGCCGTATCAGGATGGGGACCTCGGGGGCGTAATGGCGTCTCAGTATGGGCTCGAGGACGTCCCAGTCGATGGCGGTTGCGTCTGCTGGTTTGGCCAATGCCTTGGCCATCTGGAAGACCTCTGGTCCGCAGTGTGTGAGAAAGACGGCGCGTTTTAGCGGGCCCGGGGCGTCCTTCATGCCGGCGCATTCCAGGTACATCCGGAATCGATCCGAGTACGATTCCCAGTCCTCGGCGGCGGGGTTGAAGGGAGCGGGCGGTGCTATTTTCGCCATCTTCGCTGTCGCTGGTTCTTAAACGGATACGGGGTTCGGTTCAATGGCGAGATCCCACCCTCGTCGCCAGTGTCGTATCCGTAAATAAGGCTCGTAGTCAGTGACTTTCAATTCAAGCTCTTTATTAACACTGGTGGAACCGAACCGCAAAAGACAAAAAGCTCACGGCTTTTATATCTTTTGCTTCGGCGGCCGCGGCCAATGGCAGCGATTCAAGTCTCCCGCTCTTGGCTTTAACCAATCGCGGGAGACTTCAATCGGGCCAACCAGGCGCGGCTCGCCTGGCCAATCAGAAATCCCCGCGCCTTAGCCAATCAAGGCACGGGGATTTCGAGTAGTCCATTTGCATACATGACAGGTAGTTCCTTGAATAAGGTATTGTTTTCTGCTTGATAGTTCTTATCTAATGTTAATTCCTGCTAGACACTGATTATTGGAAAGATGCGTTTTGGTAGTTTAATTTCTTTCTTAGCATGTTTATTGTCTATTCTGAATGTATGTAAATATGGTTATTTGTGTGTCTACTGATGACTGATTTGCCTGAATGTGAAGCTTCCAGGAATTGTATAGTTGTCATTCATGGATGCACTTTGCTATATCTTCAATCTATCTGTCCTATATAATGGCTGTTACTGTTGTGAATGAATAATACCAATAAAGTATATTGAGCTTGAAGTCAAGTGCAAGGGTTCTGGCCCTGCACTTCTGATTGGCTGTTAATGGCAGGATCGGATTGGTCTGTTCAGGAGCAACTGATTGGCCATTAACAGGCCATTCTCATTGGTTAACGGAGCTAGCGCTCCAGGATTGATATTGGTTGAATAGTTAATAAGTTGCCTATATAAGGAAGGCTATAGCAGCCATCCAGTTTGAGCTGTCACACCATGTAAATAAAGAGTTTGAAGTTCACTGTTTCTACCGGCTCGTCTCCATCATTCGCACCCATGCTCCTTACAAGGGACATGGTGGCTCAGTGGCTAAGATGCTGAGCTTGTCTATCAGAAAGGTCAGCAGTTCAGCAGTTTGAATTCCTAGCACCATGTAATGGAGTGAGCTCCCTTTACTTGTCCCAGCTTCTGCCAACCTAGCAGTTTGAAAGCATGTAAAAATGAAAGTGGAAAAATAGAGACCACTTTGGTGGAAAGTAACAGTGTTCCTTGCACCTTTGATATTTAGTTATGTTGGCCACATGACCACAGAGATGTCTTCGGACAGCACTGGCTCTTTGATTTTGTAACAGAGATGAGCACCATTCTCTAGAGCCAGAAACAACTAGCATGTATGTGCGAGGGGAATCTTTACCTTAACCTTATAGTTCTTACACTGTATAATGTAAATGGCCCTGTTTTTTTTTTGTTTTTTTTTTAATTCTTGGGCTACTGGGTTTTTGTTTTACTTAAGATATTTTGGAATGCTTTAGCTAGTTTGCATGCTACAGTAATGCCATGTGATTGTAATCTGTTGTAACAGACTATTATATTTCCATATGAGCCACTTAGTGATGGGTTTATTTATTTATTTTTGACTCTGTGTTGTTCCTTTTCCCCCCCTATACTTGTATATGGAATCTTTTAACAATACTCTTAAATTAGCAGCCAGCTTCAATAGATTCCAAGAAAAAAATCCAATGCAGAACTGGCTGCTGCATGTTTGTTTCTCACTGATGAACTTAATTTTCATGAATTCTAATTGGATTTTGAAGAGTACTGAATGTTTAAGTGAGTATTTCCAGCTACTTCCATCTATGTAAATAAAAAGACAACCTGAAATAAATTGAAAAGATAGACTGCTGATAGACTGATCAGTCATTTTTATAATCTTTCCATTTCTTTCTTTTTTATTTTCTAAGATCTTTTCCCAAAAAAATGTTCTTTGTTAAGTTCGGTGCATGGCGCAAGAAGTGGAGATGAGTCGACGAACAGTGAACTTCAACTCTTTATTTAACATGGTGCAACAGCTCTGTAAATGGCCTCAACAGCCCCCTTTATATAAGCAAGCTCTTGGGTATTTTAGCCAATGAAAACACAGGAACGCTAGCTCTTTTTGACCAATGAGAAGGGCTCGTTAATAGCCAACCAGATTCTCCTGAATGGACCAATCCGATATCACTATTATCGGCCAATCAGAAGTGCAGGGCCAGAACCCTGCACTTTGCTTTAAGGTTTCAACAAACTTTATTCAAACACTTTTATTAATTCACAACACCCCTTCCCCCCAGGTTCCGTTTAAGGGGTGTGGTAATGTAGTCTTTGAGGTAGGCAGGTTGTTTTGATTGTCTATTTGATTTACACTGTCCTCCCAGTATTTGTCTAGAGTCTTGTTGAGGTAGGACGTTATCTGGTGAACAGGGTGCCTCTGATTCTGTATCTAAACTTCTGTTCCCATTAATGTCCTTGATATCTCTTTGAGGCGAGTTAACCCCTGTCCCCGATCCTTCTTCACATGTTGAGTCTGAGCGGTCATTTGTTCCACTTGTGCCTTCCGCCGTTCCAAACTCAGCCTCCTCGGCGTCTCCTCCCCCCTCAGTTTGGAATCACTGGAATCGCAGACCCCCGACTGCAACCTTGAATGCAGCTGATCAATATGGCGCTTCCATATTCTATCATCGTGACATTTCATTCGGTATGATCTGGGTCCAGTTACTTGGATTACAGTTGCCTCGACCCACAATGGGTCGCCATAAAATTTTCTCGCAAAAACCAAGTCGCCTACCTGGAAATTTCGGCATTTCCTGCTGGATCCGTGTGGTTTTTCAGATTCGTACAATGGGTGTAGTCGGTCCAGGTGGGAGCGAAGTTTCCGTCCCATCAATAACTCAGTGGGAGTTTTGTTGGTGACACTGTGTGGAGTGATGTGCTGCAAAAGGAGTATCCGGTTAATCTTGTCTCCGATATCGCCATAGTCCATTTTATGTAGAGTTCTTTTGACGAACTGTACCATGCGCTCGGCCCTTCCATTAGCCGCAGGATGCACTGGTGAAGTTAGTGCATGGCAAATACCGTGGTCCGCCAGATACTGTTAAAAAAAAAACCTGGTAAACTGGGGCCTGTTGTCAGATATCAGAACGTCTGGTAATCCGTGTGTTGGAAATAATCTGTCCAATTTCCTGATGACTGATTCGGTTGTTGTATTTTTCATCTCATGGATTTTGAGCCAGTTCGAGTAGGCATCCACTGTTAATAAAAATGTGTGTCAATTCGTAGGTCCCGCAAAGTCCAGATGAATATGGGACCATGGTCCCCTGGGTGTTTCCCATTCTGTTGGGGTTGCTTTCGGTGGGGCATTGCTGACTTCCTGGCATTTGGAACAAGTCTTTACCCAGGCTTCGATCTGCTTGTCTATGCCCAGCCACCACGCATAGCTTCGTGCGAGTGCTTTCATGCGCATGATGCCGGGATGGCCATCGTGCAAGGTTCTCAGTACCGCTCCCTGTAACCGCTCTGGGACAATGACTCTATTGCCCCAAATGATGCAGCCCTTCTGGGAAAACAGTTCCATCTGTCGACTTTTGAAGGGGGCGTAATTGTCAGGGATTTGGTCCAATGGCCATCCACGTTCTACCCAGCTAAGGACACGTGCTAGAACAGAATCGCATTTAGTTTCAATCACGATATCGCGAGCTGTCAGCGGCGGTTTTTGGAGTGTCTCGATCTGCAGTGTTGTGACGGTCAGAGCAGGGTCAACAATGGTTTCTGGAAGCGGTGCACGGCTTAATGCGTCAGCGTGGGGAATGGCTTTCCCCGGGCGGTGTTGCAACTTATAATTATAGGCAGCCAAGAATTTTGACCAGTGAGTCATTCTGGGAGATAATATATAAGGGGTTTATTTATCTCCTGCTATTATTCCCAGTAAAGGTTTGTGGTCAGTTATTATAGTGAAAGCTCACCCATAAATATATTCATGAAATCGTTTAACATCAGATACAATAGCAAGGGCTTCCTTATCGATTTGACTGTAATTGCATTCTGCTTTTGACAGCGTTTTTGAAAAATAGGCAACAGGGGATTCACTTCCTTTTGGTAAAACGTGGCCCAAAATGGTGCCCACTCCGAAGGGTGATGCATCACAAGTAACAGTCAAAGGCAAGGTCTCATTATACTGCATCAAAACAGTGTCGGAGCTTAATAAGTTTTTTACTTGTCGAAATGCCTGTTCCTCTCAGTGCCCTCAAACCCAGGTTGCTTTTTTGTCTAATAAACGATGTAGGGGTTCGGCTACGGTTACCTCGTGAGGTAGGAAGATGTTATAAAAATTGATAAGGCCTAGGGGAGAAGGCGGAGCTTCGTTTCGGCGATACAGCTGCGATCTTGGGGCTCTGAGATCGCAGCTGATATTTTCGCCCCTGGTCGGTCCCAACGGACTTAAACCATCCCGTAGAGATAGGGATTGAGAAGGGTACTGTCCCAGGATCCCAGAGATATCGCAAAATCTCTGGTTTGATCTGGGAGAAGCCCTTTTGCTGGTGGCGGAGAGGCAGCCCCCATAGCTGCTGAAGTTGGGACAGCTCCGGAAAGAAAGTGGCTGGAAAGAAGTGTGTCGGCTGGGTGAGAAATTTCTTTTGTGTTGTAAATTTGCTGAGGTTTGAAAGGGCATCCTGAACAAAGAAGAAACCTGTAAGACTTTTTTTTTTTTTTGACCAAAACTGTTTGAGCGGCATTTTTTAAAGTGATGTCAATTTGAGGCTTGGATTTTTTTTTCTTTTCCTTACTTTCTTTTTGGGGACTTAAGTGTGACTTTGTAGGTAACCGGATTGAATTTTCTCTTATATATATTTTTATGCTCCTTTTTGATTTTTTAATTTTCTCTAGGATAGAGGCTCCCTTTAGCTATTTTCTTTTTCTTTTTTCTTTTTTTTTGTATACATTATTCATTTTTTCTGGCTGGGGGGGGGAAAGAGCATTAAGAAACATTGTAACACTGCCAACTAGAGGCTTGAAAATACTTTATTTGAAGTGGAAAGAATTGCAAGAAGACACCTTCTCAAGGACATTTCAACGTGATAAGGTAGAGGGAGAGCACAGCAAAATATTATTACAGGTGTTTTCCTGGACTCTTATCAATATTTCAACACTTGAGGCTTAGCTTTGAAGCTGCTGGAGAAGAGAGTCATAATAAGAGCCTTGGATAAATAAATAAAGTGCAGTGTGCTCATATATATATATATATATATATATATATATATATATATATATATATATATACCCCATTCGCCAACCTTTTTGTAAATTTCAATTCCAGTAATATTCTTATTTTTGCCTTTTATTTTAAAGGGAAATACTCAGAGTTTTTTCTTTATTTTTCTTTTTTTCTCTTTATTTTTATTGGGACTTCTTTGCTTTTTCTATCCATGTTTTTAGACCACTTTGTTTTTCTTTTTTGATTATTGAGATTAAGGTGTGAAGAACCTGAAGGAATTTCTTTTTTTCTTTTGTTTTTTATTTGCTCTTAATCAATAATATCATTTTTGGGTTTGTTTGTTTTTTTCCTTTCTATTTTTCCTTTTTTATGGTGGACTACTTTGTAATTGGATTAGGGTCAAGAAGAACCTGAAGATTTTTCTTCTTCCTTTTTTCCTTTTTCTTCTTTGGTTTTGGGTCTTTTACTATTCGATTTTTCCATTTTGGATTATAATTGACTAATCTACCAGTTGGATTAAAAGTCAAAAAGAATTTGAAGCTTTGGAGGCATTAAAATGAGCAGGAAACCAATACCAGTTGGCATTTCTACTTCTACCTCTGCTTCCCCACCAGCTGGAGGACAACGTTTAATTCAGACAATGTTGAAGCAAAATAAAGAACAAGAAATAGTAACTTTACAGATGATTATGCAAGGAATCCAAGATCTCAAGATAAAATCAGACATCATTGAACAAAGAATAGAGAAGACTGATGAAAAAGTGGAAAATATTAAACAAATGATGGGGAAGTATGAGGAGAGATTCCAAAAAATTGAGGAAGAAGGGAAACAAAGAGAGGAGAAGATTGGAAATATTGACAGTAGATTAACAGTGGTTGAACAAGAAAAAAATGGGATGTTGAGGTGGGAGATGGAAAGGTCAGAATTTTATCTCAGATTTCAAAATATAGAAGAAGAAAAAGGACAAAATTTGGCTGCGATAATGATAGAAATTTTGGCAGATGCTTTGGAAATTACAGAGGAAAAGATGATGGATGGAGTGGATGAGGTATATCGAGTTTATACAACATATGTGATGAGAAATAAATTACCAAAGGAAGTCCATATTAGATTTACCAAAAAATCCATCAAAACACAAATATTACAAGTGTTAAGAGAGAAAACATTGAAATACAAAGGTAAAGAGATTGTGGTTTTAAAACAAATACCTAGAAGAGTGAGAGAGATGAGAAGAGAATATCGATTTCTGACCAAAATGCTACTGGAAAACGAAGTGAATTATAGATGGCTGATTCCAGAAGGATTAATGTTTACGTGGCAAGAGCAGAGACATAGAATTGATTCAATTGAGAAAAATTGATAAGGCTTAGGAACGCTTGGAGATCCGCCTTATTTCGGTGTCTTGGGGCATTTTTGATTGCCCTAAGTTTGCTATCGGTGGGGTGAATGCCCTGTTTATCTATTAAATATCCTAAAAATTCTACTCGATCAGTACATAGTTGACACTTGTTTTTCTTAACTTTGAGACCTGAGTCTTTAAATCTCTGAAGAACCAACCCCAGGCACTCCCTTAGTATTTCTTGAGTTGGAGCAGCAATTAAAACGTCATCAAAATAGGGGACAATGCCTTTTATCCCTTGTAATAGTCTTTCCATCAAACTTTGAAAGATTCCCGGGGCCACGCTCACTCCGAATTGGAGTCGGTTACATTTAAAAGCACCTCGGTGCATAACGATCATTTGAGCCTCTGCCGTTTTTCTGTCTACAGGCAATTGTTGGTATGCCTGGGCTAGATCTAGTTTAGCGAAGACTTTTCCATCCCCCAGGAAATGGAGAAGGTGTTGCACCACCGGTACCGGGTAAGCGTTTTGCTGCAGGGCGTGATTTAGGGTGGCTGGGTCCTTGCTTGTTTCTACAGACCCGTCCGATGTGGCCTCTTTTCCCGCACACATGGCAGAGCGCGTCGAGGAATTTGCAGTCTGATCGGGGGTGGTTTGCCCCACAACCAGCACATTGGTACTGCGATTTCTGGTGTTGGTCTCGTTAAGACCGGAGCCGGTTGACCTCTTCTTCATCGCTTTCTGATGACGATTCAAGGTCCTCGTGGTGGGCTGTCGTTGCCGATTCTTCTAAGTGAGGTGAAACTTCACTGGTGAGTTGGCGAAGTAGAGCGTAAGTGCGGTGCATTCGAGCAGCCGACTTCCTGGTTATTTCTGCTGCAGTAGTGTCAGCGATGGCATCTGTAAGGCTGATGTCACCTTTCGCCATCAGCTTACTCTGCACACCTGGTGCATCTAGTCCCAGAACTATTCTGTCTCTCAGGGCTTCTTCAAGGTCGGCAAACCCACATAGGCCTCCTAGATTCCGGTGATCCACTATGAAATCTGCAACGCTTTCGCCCTTCCTCTGATCTCTCTGGTAAAATTCATGCCTCCTCACGAGCGTTGGTACGGTCGGTGCATAGTGGGCCCTTAGCAGGGGTTCGAGGATGTCCCAGTCCATGGCTTCACTTCTGCCAGTTTTGCTAGTGCTTTGGCCATCTTGAATATGGTTGGCCCGCAATGAGTTAGGAATACCGCCCGTTTCTTTCCAGTAGTGGCATCCTTCAAATTGTTGGTCTCCAGAAACATCTGGAAGCGATCCATATATGAGTCCCAGTCTTCTTGTGCCGGGTCGAATGGAGCAGGTGGCATGACGCTGCCGGACATGGTTCCGCTGTTGGTGTGTTTCAGCCACATGCTCTGTTATCGCTTTTTTGTAGTGTTCAGTCAGCTCTGACGTCTCCACATCCCATCCTTGTCACCGGTATTAAGTTTGGTGCATGGCGCAAGAAGCGGAGACGAGTCGACGAACAGTGAACTTCAACTCTTTATTTAACATGGTGCAACAGCTTTGTAAATGGCCTCAACAGCC
Source organism: Hydrophis major (assembly GCA_033807585.1). Taxonomy (NCBI): domain Eukaryota; kingdom Metazoa; phylum Chordata; class Lepidosauria; order Squamata; family Elapidae; genus Hydrophis; species Hydrophis major. The sequence continues at coordinate 129,702,821 of CM066331.1, forward strand.
CCCTTTATATAGGCAAGCTCTTGGGTATTTTAGCCAATGAAAACACAGGAACGCTAGCTCTTTTTGACCAATGAGAAGGGCTCGTTAATAGCCAATCAGATTCTCCTGAACGGACCAATCCGATATCGCTATTATCGGCCAATCAGAAGTGCAGGGCCAGAACCCTGCACTTTGCTTTAAGGTTTCAACAAACTTTATTCAAACACTTTTATTAATTCACAACATTCTTTATGAGTTTTTTTAGAACATTTTGAACTCTGAAGTCTTTCTATTAAACTCAGGAGTGCTGACTTGTTATCTAACACTAGCATATGTCTCATTTGGAGTCTTATTTCTCAAATGACCAAATTATTTTTGAAAATAATAGGGAAGTATCCTTTTATTTGTGTGCTTTTAAAAACATCTGCCCTTTTTGAATTTAAGCATGCCTGGTTTTTTTTTTTTCTTCTCCACTTCATTTAACAATACCAATTATTATACCAAGACAAGGACAATTCCAATTAACATTATTCACTACATCATAATAAACAGCAAAAGATAAAAAGAAGAGGGATGAGGAACTTTGGCTTTCTAAATACTTTATTGTTAGAATACAATTCACTTCACCAACCATTCACCTTGCTAGCTAAAGCTAATGGGAGCTAGATTACAATATCATCTGGAGACCAACAGATTCTTTACCAGTTAAGGAGCAGACAGAAATTTTAATGAAGTTCCATATCTTTTTCTGGGTGGCAGCTGCAAATAAACAGAGAAATGCCTTTCTGCAAGAAAATCATGCACATTTGGGAGGACAAGGAAGACACTAGGGTAGGTCAGGAAAAGAAAGTGCGTAAAATAATGCAAAAATGAAAAGTATATGATTTTAATATAATGGAAAGTGATTAAATACAATTTGTATTAATATGTCCCAAGTATTTAATAGTTGTTCTTCTCTGTTGTACTAAACAACAACCAGACCCATTTTTAGAAGGTGTCTGGAGGTCAAAATGATGTTCAGGGAATGCAAGAGCTTGAAACCACCATTCTGTGGATCCTTTATTCTGTATTTTTAGCTTATCAATAAACTCAAACATTATTACAATCACTGCTTGTTAGAAAGCAGATCTAATTATGTATATATTTCTAACTTCTCTATCAAGTTACAGCTGTTATACAAACAGCAACAAATATTATTTCACCTAGAACTAAATTTTCTATCCTCCACTTACTTCTATTTCAACAGAAATAGATGCTATGAGAAATCTCTAATTAGTATTACTATTTTTTAAAAAAATAAATTGTTGAAGCTGTCAAAAACATCAAATCAGTACAAAGTTTTATTATGTACTAATCTTGACTATTGACTTATTTTGATTCATTTCCAATAATATTTATGTATTTTTGTGGCATGTCTAAAGTTATGGGGCAGTGCGGTGGATCAGTTATTAAGATGCTGTGCTTGTTGGCTGGAAATCCAGCAGCCCAGGTTTGAGACCCAAGCAACCTGCAACAGGGTGAGTTCCCATCCTTAACCCAGCTCCTGCCAACCTACTGTTTGAAAGCATGTAAATGTGAGTAGATAAATAGCTACCCCTTCAGTGGGAAGGTAACTGTCAGCTTTGGAAGCCATACTGAAATACTGACATATTGAAAACTGGACCTTCCCCAACCAAACCAAAACCCAATCAGCTACTTGCTTGGAGAATGGACTGTCAGAAATCTTTTGAAACTTTAAAATGACTATTTGCCACTGAGCCTATCTTCCAGCACCCAGACCCAACCAAACCTTTTATAGTCCAAGCTGATACTAGTTATGTGGCTGTCACGGCGATTCTTTTCCAGAAGAACTCTCAAGACCAGCTAATGCCTTGCACTTATGTGCCCAAAAAGTTGACAGACACAGAGTGTAAGTGGGCAGTTTGGGAAAAAGAGGCATTTGCCATGCGATGGTTTTACTATCTTGGAGACATTTCCAGGAAGGAGTGAAGGAGCCTTTTGAGGTGTGGACTGATTGTAAGAACCTTGAGGCTCTAAAGACACCTTGAAAGCTATCACCTAACCAAGTCCACCAGGCTCAATACCTCAAGAGATTCAACTTTAACATGAAATATAGCCCAGGAGGGGGGGGGAAACATATTGGCTGATGCCCTGTCAAGAAAACCCCAATTTGACAGTCGCTGGGAGAAGGTAATGCAAACTATGATATCAGAAGCCCAATCCACAGGCCAAGTAACCACCCAAGACCAAGTCAACTGCAGCCCCAGATGCCTAGAACATAAACTGAGAACCGAGTTGAAAGCAGAACATTTAACCAATCCATGGTTTGTTGAACATCAAACAAATTTGACAATGAATGAAGGATTGGCTTGGAAAGAAACCAAAATTTATGTACCCAATACTCTAAGACTGATGGTACTGAAATGACTTGCAGTTGTGGGGGACACTTTTGGTTCTTAAAAATCCTGCATTTAGTCAGCAGACAGTTCTGGTGGCCAAAAATGAAACCTGATGTCGAGGACTATGCAAAAAGCTGCTCAATTTGTGCCATGACGAAACACAGAACTGGGATATACATGCAGATAGATTGGTTAACCAATTCCATGACAAATTCCCTGACAAACCAAAGGGTCTCCTTGGAGAGGGGAGATGAGGTTAAGGGCATCACATTAACCCCTGGTTGTGTTTTATTTATTATCTCTTTCAGGAGGTGATTTTTTCAAGGGGGGATGCATGTCAGCTTTGGAAGCCATACTGAGATCCGATGCTTCCACGCTGCCACAAGCCTTAGAAATTGGGAGGGGGTAGTTTCAGTTGAGTAGCTCTAAGTAGACAAAATCAATTCTTTTGTTAGTTTAAGGTCATTGAGTATGGCACAGGATGAAATGGGGATCTTACTTTTGGACGGATCGTGATTGGTCCATGTGATGTGATGATGGCCAAGGGGGGATGGATTTGTAGTTTGGAAAATTGTAGGAAGCCCAGAAACTTTCAGATTCAGGATTCCACAGATGTGCCAGTTTATTATTCTAATAATGTACTTTTGAAATATGTTTGTCTCAGAATGATTGATTGGAATGGAGGCTTGCTGGAACTGTGACAGTAACAGTGCTCTGTGAGGTCATGCTGGCCACATGTGGAAATGTTTTCGTAAAGTGCTAGTTCAATGGCCTTGAAGTGGAGATGAGCACTAGTCTCTATGGTCAGCAATGACTAGCACAGTAAAATCCACAGGGAAAAATCCTTTTTCTAAAGACATATTTCTAAGTTATATTCCAGGAAGAGCATCTGAACACAATAGAATATGTATGGTTTATCTAAAATGGTTCCTAGCTATTTAATTTCTATAATGATTGACATAAGCTTTCATTACTCTTGATTTGCCACCATTTTACTTATGTTTGAGTTAATGAAGGTATTATCAAAATCATTTGAAAGTGGTAAACAGAAAAGACCCTAAGAGTCGTTCAGCAATAAATTCTGAAACAATGCAATGCACGAAGGAATGTTTTATTCAGCATTTTGAAAATCTATCACAACTAAATTGAAAATGATTTTTGTTTTTTAAAAAAAGGTGATTAAACAGGTTGAGCATAACCTCCAGGAGGAATTGTTCAGATGTATACCATTCTTGTTGCCTCAACTGCAAAGACACAACTTTAACATGTGAAGAATAGCTTGCATTCTAAGAAGATCAGAATTACTTTTCCTCTCTACATTATATGATAATGAATTCACTTTCAATTTTGAGAGGAAACGAAATGTTGAACCAGGTCATTGTATAAAATGAAAAAGAAAGAAAGCAATATTGTAATAATCTAAACTGTGGACATGGTCTCAACTGAAATAATCATTATAGCACCCTACAATTGCTAGTAAATCATGGTAGTGTTGATAAGGCAATTAAAACTGGCAAATATTTAAGATTAAAAGAAGGGCTTGCCCCCTTCCTACTCCTTGTTCATTGTGTTATAAAAATTTATATCCAGGAGAATATTCTTTTTTGTTGTTTAGTGTATTTTTTTTTTTTCATCAGGATAGAATAACACAAGTTTTGAGGCTCTGTCATTTTGAAAGATGCCCATAAAAATGCTGGAGAAAATAAGTGGGTGAGGCAACATAAAATTTCTTTAATTTAACTTGTATTAAAATTAAAATGAATAAAATAAGAGAACACTCAATTGGCAGTGTTGTATTCGGAAAAGACTGAGCTGAAGTCTCCACTCTGGTCCATGTTTCCAGCGGGAACACGGACTGTTCCTATTGGCTGATGCCGTTTGACAGCTGGCTATAAAAGGGAGCTGTCAAATGGCATCAGCTGTTGTCTGCCAGCTGGCTGCCTTGTTAGCGCAGCAGTCATGGCAACCCTTTATTGTTACAATAAAGGAAAAAGCTGAAGTTTTCTCCGCATTCACCTCAGTTATTCCGCTGCTCTAAAACAATGGCGACGAGGACGGGATACATATAAGAGGCAACCGAGCAAACAATCATTGACTACAAAGTCACTACAAAAAGAGCCAAAGCCACTAACGAGCTGTATGTCACTTTAAGAGCTTACTGTCACTATTCGTGAGCACGAATTTCAACTTTCCTCAGAAGATCCAGCACCGCTGAGTTGAGATGACTTTGAACCCTGCGTTCCCACCTTTCAGACCAACAGCAGAAACATGGGAGTCCTACAGAAACCAATTTGACTGTTTCCGAGATGCCATAGACCTCGCTAACATTTCCGACCATAGGAAAAAGTCCTACTTTTTAAGTTTTTGTGGAGCCACAGTGTTTGACACTGCTACGGTATTGTTGGCTTTGCATTCAATTAAGACTGTTCCATGGGAAGAATTGCAGGAAAATCTTTCTAACCACAATTCCCCTAAGCTGTCCCGAATTGCCAGGTGTCATGCTTTTAGAAGATGGATTCAGGCTGAGGAAGAGACTATGAGTGGGTACATGGCTGCCCTATGAACAGGTGCCTTGTACTGTGGGCTTAGAGACTATCTGGAGGACATGTTATCAGACCAACTAGTTTGTGAAGTCAGGGATTTAAGGCTACAAAGGTGTCTGTTGGCTAAATTAATTTAACCCTTAAATTAGCAATTGAAGAGTTTCAAGCTGCTGAACTGTCAGCACTTTCAGCAGCAGAAATTCAGGGAAATCCAATTAGCCAGAGCAGCTCAGCCATCCATTATGATGAAGCCTCCACAGAAGAAGGCTATGAAGAGGCTAGTGATATAAATCACCTCAGGAAGCCCAAAACCAGTCAAAGGGAAAACAGGTCAATCCCCAATCAATCTCCATGGTCTCAGCCCATTTGTCTAAGCTGTGGGGGAAACCACCTCATGACATCCTGCAAGTTCAGGAATGCTATTTGTCTAAAATGCCAGAGAAAGGGTCATTTAGCCAGGATCTGTCAAGCAGGAAAGACTTTTGCCCAAAAGCCTCAGACAACTCAGCATTTCCAAAAACAAATTGAAGACTGTTAAGGAAGCACATGCTTTCCATGCAGTCAAATAATTGCTTACATCTGATGCTGTTCTGATTCAATTTAATGAACATTTACCTTTATTCTTAGTAGCAAAGGCAACACTTTTTGGCATAGGAGCCATTTTAAGCCACAGACTGCCTAATGGTTCTGAGGCACCCATTGCCTTTTTCTCCAGAACTTTTTCCCCAGCTGAGTGCAACTACAGCCAAATTGACAAGGAGGCTTTGGCTGCAGTTGCTTCTGTCAAAAAATTCCATGAGTTTCTATATGGACACCCTTTCGAATTAGTTACGGATCCTAAGCCTCTGTTAGGTCTTCTGTCAGGCGATAGATAAACTCCTCAGATTTTGTCTCCAAGAATAACCAGGTGCACTTTATTTCTGGCTGCCTATACCTATACACTGGTTCATCAGGCTGGCAAGAGTCTCTGCCATGCTGATGCCCTTAGCTGCTGCTCCCTGCCTGTTCCAGTTGAGGATCCTGCGCCAACTAATGCTGTGCTCCTGATCAACGATCTCAACCTTCCCATCACTGCCCTTGATATTGCTGTCCACTCTGCCAGGGACAAGGTAATCGCCCAAGTCCTTGACTGGGTGGGAAGTGGGTGGCCTGCAGTTCCTTATTCCCCTGAATTCGTGGCCTTCAAAACTTGCCAGCAAGAATTGTCTACTTTGCAAGGCTCTTTACTTTGGAGAACTAGGGTAGTTATCCCTTCCAAGTTGCAGACGTCAATTTTAAAAGTCCTGCATGAAGGACATCCCGGCATTGTCAGGATGAAGGCCCTAGCTCACAGTTATGTATGGTGGCCGGGCATGGATGCTCAGATTACAAGTTGGGTGAATGCTTGTCAGCCATGCCAAGCTACCAGACCTGCTCCGCCAACATCCACTCCAGGCATGTGGGGAGATTCTGGGACCCCTTGGTCCCAGGTGCATATTGATCTGGCTGCCCCTTTTCATGGACATACATTCCTGGTGATGGTTGATTCTTTTTCTAAATGGGTAGAGCTGACCTTGATGACCACCACTGTTAAGTGTGGAGCATGGGTGCAAATAATGGAGACGAGCCGGTGAAAACAGTGAACTTCAAACTCTTTATTTACATGGTGTGACAGCTCAAACTGGATGGCTGCTATAGCCTTCCTTATATAGGCATCTTATTAACTATTCAACCAATAGCAACCTGGGAGCGCTAGCTCCATTAACCAATGAGAACGGCCAGTTAATGGCCAATCAGATTCTCCTGAACAGACCAATCTGATCTTGCCATTAAACAGCCAATCAGAAGTACAGGGCCAGAAACCTGCACTTGACTTCAAGCTCAAGATAACTTTGTTTAACATTTATTCATTCACAACACCCCTTCCCCCTGGGTTCCGCTTACGGGGTACGGTTACGTAGTCCTTGAGGTAGGACGGTTGTTTTGTTAGTCTTTTTGATTTTCGCTGTGCACCTGGTATTTGGCTGCACTCTTGATGAGGTAGGGCGTTGTTTGGCAAAAGGGGTGCCTCTGATTCAGAGTTCGCATTTTCGTTGTCACCAATATCTTCGGCGTCACCCTGAGGTGAACTCACTCCCATGCCTAGTTCATGTTCTCGTGTTTCTGTTCCGCGATCATTTCCTTCAAAAAGGTTTTCCACTAGTTGAAATTCGTCTTCCTCTGTCTCTCCCCCCCCCTCAGTTTGGTTATTAGGGAGCTCAGAATTGCCTGAGTGCAACCTTGATCGTAGTTGATCGATATGGCGTTTCCAAAGTCTATCATCAGGGCATTGTACAAGGTATGATCTTGGGCCGGTTACACGGACCACAGTCGCTTCTACCCACAGTGGATTGCCTGATAAGTTTTTCGCGAACACCAAATCGCCTACCTGGAAGGTACGGCATTGGCCGCTGGATCCGAGTGGTTTCTCCGGTTCGTACACTGGGTGTAACCGGTCGAGGTGGGAGCGGAGCTTTCGTCCCATTAACAGCTTGGCGGGAGTTTTGTTGATGATGCTGTGAGGCGTGATATGCTGTAAAAAGAGGATTCGGTTTATCTTCTCTTCGAAGTTGTCATAGTCCACTTTCTGTAGCATTTTCTTGATGAATTGTACCATACGCTCGGCCCTACCGTTGGCTGCAGGGTGTGCAGGCGAAATGAGCGCATGTTGGATACCGCGGTCAGCCAGGTACTGCTCAAAGGACAGCGTGGTAAATTGGGGCCCGTTGTCAGATAGCAGAACGTCTGGTAATCCGTGGGTTGCAAACAGTCTTTCTAGTTTTTTGATGACCGCTTCGGTGGTCGTGTTTCTCATCTGATAGATTTAGAGCCAGTTCGAGTAGGTGTCTATGGTTAGCAAGAAGGTGTGGCCTTTGGCCGGCCCAGCAAAATCCCCACGGTGTCTCCCATTCGGTTGGGATTGCCTTTGGTGGAGCGTTGCTTACTTCTTGGCATCTATGACAAGTTTTGACCCATGACTCGATTTGTCTGTCGATGCCTGGCCACCACGCGTAGCTTCGTGTGAGGGCCTTCATGCGCACAATGCCAGGGTGGCCATCATGCAAGGTTCTTAGTAGTGCCAGTTGGAGTCGTTCTGGGATAACGAGTCTATCGCCCCAGATGATACAGCCCTTTTGAAAAAACAACTCTGTTTGTCAACTTTTGAATGGTGCGAAGTCGTCTGATACTTGGTCCAATGGCCATCCACGTTCCACCCACGTGAGGACTCATGCCAAGGTGGGGTCGCGTTTTGTTTCTCTCGCGATATCACGGGCATTTAATGGCGGCGTACAAAGTGTCTCGATCTGCAACATTGTCATTGTTGGCGCGGGGTCATTGATAGTCTCTGGAAGTGGTGCATGGCTCAACGCGTCAGCATGGGGAATAGCTTTTCTGGGGCAGTATTTCAGCTGATAATTATAAGCAACCAAGAATTCTGACCAACGAGTCATCCTGGGAGATAATATATAGGGGGTTGGCTTATCCCCAGCTATTATTCCCAGCCAAAGTTTGTGGTCAGTCACTATAGTAAAAGCCCGGCTGTACACGTACTCATGAAATCTTTTGACAGCTGATACAATTGCAAGGGCTTCTTTATCAATCTGGCTATAATCTGGCTTGGTTTTCGAGAGTGTCTTTGAAAAATAGGGAACAGGGGCTTCACTACCGTTAGGCAATACGTGGCTCAAAATGGCGCCCACTCCGAAAGGCAATGCATCACATGTGATATTTAACGGTAAGGTTTCATTGTACTGCATTCAGAAGTCAGTAGCTTTTTTACATTACGGAACCCCTGCTCTTCTCTATGACCCCATACCCAATTTGCTTTTTTGTCCAGTAGGCGATGTAAAGGCTCAGCGACAGTCACCTTGTGCGGCAAGAATACGTTATAAAAATTGATGAGGCCATGAAATGCCTGGAGGTCGGCCTTATTCCAGGGTCTGGGAGCATTTTTTATTGCTCTCAATTTGCTATCTGTAGGGTGAATACCCTGACTGTCAATTAAGTACCCTAAAAATTCGACATGATCTGTACACAGCTTACACTTATTTTTCTTCACCTTAAGACCTGCGTCTTGGAATTTTTGGAGAACCAGTCTTAGACAATCCCGTAAAATTTTTGGAGTGGGGGCAGCAATTAACACATCATCACAGTAGGGGATAACGCCTTTAATCCTTTGTAAGAGTCTTTCCATTAGGCTCTGAAAGATCCCCGGGGCTACACTCACTCCAAATTGGAGCTGCGTACATTTAAAGGCACCTCGGTGCGTTACGATTCTCTGTGCCTGTGCAGTTTTTTCATCAACCGGCAGTTGCTGATAAGCCTGAGCTAAGTCTAGTTTAGCGAAGACTTTTCCGCCTCTTCGGGAATGGAGGAGCTGTTGCATCACCGGCACCGGATATGGGTTTTGCTGCAGGACGTGGTTCAGGGTGGCTCAGTAGTTCCCACAAATTCTAATTGAGCCATCCGGCTTAATTGGTGTCACAATTGAGGTCTCCCAGGGAGAGTGATCGGTTCGCTTTAATACTCCCTGGGTGATTAACTTATCAAGCTGTTTGTCGATTTTTGGATTTAATGCGAATGGAACTCAACGAGGCTTAAGGTGGATGGGAGCTATTTTTGGATTAAGGCTAAAGGATATCGGAGTCCCCTTGTACTCACCTAGATTTTCTGCTTAGACGTCCCTGAATTCATGGGTGAGGTCCTCCTCCCAGTCACCACCACCGATTTGGTTAATGCCTGCCACTTCAATGCCGAGTGGTGTGAACCATTGGAGGCCTAACAGGCTAGGCCAGTCCTTGTCGATCACAGTTAGGGGTAAGTACGCTGTGCGGTTTTTGAACGAAACCCAGACTCGACTGGATCCCATGACTGGAATCCGGTTCTCCTGATAATCTTTAAGTACGAGTCTGGAATTGAAGGTCTTGGCGCCGGATAGTAGGGATGAGTTGCTTGAGGGTCTTCCAGGAAACCATCGAAAGGGACGATCCCAAGTCGACTTCCATTTGGCAAGGCTGATTTTCAATGGCCACTTTAATTCGGATTTTCTTGGCATCCAATGAAGAGGCATGACCAATAGTGATAGTTTGGTGAGCCTCTTCTCGCCTCGTTAAGCGATTCATGGGTTGGTTTCTGTAGGAGTGGTTTGCTGGTTCTCGCCTTACAGGACGGTTTCCTGTTGATTGGCGATAGTTGGCCCCCTTCGAGGTCTGGCTGGGTCCTAGGAGACTTCTGCAGACCCGTCCAATATGGCCTCATTTCCCGCACTCATGGCAGAGCGCATCACGGAATTTGCAATCGGACCGGTAGTGGTTGGCCCCGCAGCCAGCGCATGGTTGCTGGGACTTCGGGTAATGGTCCCGATCAGACCGCAGTCGATGGACCTCTTCTTTGTCTCTGTCTGACAACAAAGAGAGGTCTTCATGGTGGGCCATCGGAAGCTGTCCTTCTGACTTAGGTAAAAGTTCACAGGCTGGTTGGTGTGTCGAAGTGCGGTTTTGGGCAGCTGACTTCTTGGTTGCTTCCACTGCCGTAGCATCAGTGATGGCATCGGCAAGGCTAATGTCGCCCTTTGCCATTATTTTGCTCTGCACATTTAGCGCATCTAATCCCAGAACTACTCGGTTTCTCAAAGCCTTTTCCAGGTCGGCGAAATCGTAGAGGCCTCCCAAGTTTTGGAGGTCCGCAACGAAATCGGCAACGCTCTCTCCTTTTCACTGGTTTCTTTGGTAGAACTCGTGCCGTCTTTCGAGCATTGGTACGGTCGGTGCATAGTGGGCCCTTAGTAGAGGTTTGAGGATGTCCTAGTCCATAGCCTTCACTTCAGCCGGTTTTGCTAGTGTCTTGGCCATCTTGAAGACGGTCGGCTTGTAATGCATTAGGAATACCACCCGTTTCTTCCCGGTTGTGGCATCCTTCAGATTATTTGTTTCCAAGAACATTTGGAAACGATCCATGTAGGACTCCCAGTCTTCTTGCGCTGGGTCTAATGGAGCAGGTGGTACTACGCCGCCGGACATGGTTCCACTGTTGTGCGTTTCAACCACGTGCTCGGTTGTCTTTGTTGTTTTAGTCAGCTCTGACGTCTCCACATCCCATCCTCGTCACCAGTGTTAAGTGTGGAGCATGGGTGCGAATAATGGAGACAAGCCGGTGAAAACAGTGAACTTCAAACTCTTTATTTACATGGTGTGACAGCTCAAACTGGATGGCTGCTATAGCCTTCCTTATATAGGCAACTTATTAACTATTCAACCAATAGCAACCTGGGAGCGCTAGCTCTGTTAACCAATGAGAGCGGCCTGTTAATGGCCAATCAGATTCTCCTGAACGGACCAATCTGATCTTGCCATTTAACAGCCAATCAGAAGTGCAGGGCCAGAACCCTGCCTAGCTACCATTAAATGTATAGGTAAAAATACTTAATGATTAAAGATGTTAGAGTTGATAAAATATTGATGCTTATCTTAATATATAGTTCAGCATCTATGAACTGCAAATGTCTTTCTGAGGTTCAGAAATAGGATTTTTCTCCCCTGGCCTTTATCAGACACTGAATTTAGAATCAGCTGATCTGCCACTGGCACGTATCTTTTCTTTAAAAAAAGAAAAGAAAAGAAAATCCATGAATAAAATAAATTACCACTTAGTTGCAATGTTTAATCTCAGCCACTACAGCTTAATGTGAGTAAGCATATAAACTAATATAGTAGAAGTTTTCCTAACAATGTGATTGTAAATTATTGTGTTAAATGTCTATGGATATTCAGAGTTATCCAGGTTATGGTACTTTATCAAAAGGCAACTGGAGTTTGTTTTTTTCCTTGAATATTTGGCTTCTTATCCAAGAAGCTTTCTCAGTTCTGATTGAAGAAGGTACTGTATATAAATCCTTCCATCTTTAATAACTCCAATTTAATAACATTAATTACTCCCCAAAACACACAAAAAAACCAAATTATCCATAACAATAAGGAAACTCCAATAAAAAGAATTGCCATGGCGTAAAAACAAAACTAGCTACATAGCAAACTTTAAAAACTGAAACAACACCTTATGCTGACAGACAAAGGCAGAATGTACCAATTACCACTGCAAGCAGGAGGAAAACTCCTATACCTGTGCTTTCTACAATTTTGTAAACACCAAACTTAAAAACTCAAGAACATCCCACCCCGAAAAGGACCAAATGGGAAAGACTGCAGTGATGAAGCCATTAAGGCCAACCTCTTCAACACATTCTTCAGTTCAGTCTTTGTAAATAGCAATGGTTCATGCCTCACATTTCCTAGTTGTACCACAACTAACTGCAATGATCTACTACATATTGACTTTACAGAAGATAACATAGAAAAGACACTACATAATCTAAAACCATCCCTATCTATTGGCCTCGATGGATTATGTGCATACTTCTTAAAAAAGCTTTCCACTGCCATATCAGAACCCCTAACCATAATATATGAGATCTCATTGAGAACCAGCTCCTTACCAAACCTATGGTCCTTAGAAACGGTCATCCCTATCTTCAAAAAAGATGACCCCAGCCTGGTTGAAAACTACAGACCATTCTCACTGTGTTCTTCATGTTCAAACTCATGGAATCAATCATTAACCAATTCATCACCCTCCACTTACACCTACACCCCAAAAAACAATTTGGTTTCAGGAAAAAATGTCCTGCAATCTACAACTCCTACACTGTAAAAACATATGGACTACTCTACTCAACAGGGTAAAGGAATAGACGCAATTTACATAGACTCCTGCAAAGCCTTTAATTCAGTGGTACACAACAAACTACTGTTAAAACTAAACTCTTACAGCATTTCCAGTTCCCTTCATAAAGTGGATTACTGTGCTCTTGTCAAACAGGCAACAAATAGTAAAAATAGGGAGTGCCATATCAAACCCTGCTCCAGTTAACAGCAGTGTCCCCAAGGCAGTGTTCTAGGACCCACACTCTTTATATTCTACATAAATGACCTTTACAATCACCTTATAAGCAACTATGTCTTCTCTGCAGGTGACATAAAACTATTCAACACCACCGACAATGCTACTGTCCTTCAAAGTGACCTTGATTATGTCTCTGAATGGTCAAACAATTGGCAATTCCAAATCTCGACCAACAAATGCTCTGACCTACACATTGGTAAAAAAAAAAATCAGTCCACCAAATACAAGCTAGGCAGATATGACCTTATTGACAACCTTCATTCTGTCAAGGACCTTGGAGTACTCATATCAAATGAACTAAGTGCCAGAGTTCACTGTAACAGCATTGCCAAAAAGGCATTAAGATTTGTAAATCTAATCTTATGAAGCTTATTGAATTATTGAACTGCTAACTAGGGCTTACAAAACCTTTGCGAGACCAATACTTGAATTCAGCTCATCTATCTGGATATCTGTCTGTATATCAGACATTAATACAATTGAGCAAGTCCAGAAGTATTTCACGAGAAGAATACTACACTCCTCTGCTCACAACATCTACATCACTAGGCTTGAAATTTTGGGCTAGCCTAGAACTACACCGCCTACAATAGGACTTAAGCGTAGTACACAAAATTAACTGCTACAATGTCCTACTTCAGCTTCAACCACAACAATACAAGAGCACACAGCAGATACAAACTCAATGTAAATCACTCCAAACTTGATTGCAGAAAGTACAACTTCAGCAACAGAGTGGTCAATGCTTGGAATGCACTATCTGACTTATGTCCTCTAACCCTTCACTCCTTTAACCCTAAACTATCCACTATCGACTTCACCCCATTCCTAAGAGGTCTATAAGGGGCGTGCATAAGTGCACCATTGTGCCTCCTGTCCCTGTCCTATTGTCCCCATTTATTTGTACCTATTTCCTATATTCTTACTCTTGTTTATACTTATTCCTATTATCTTGTAAGTGATAATAGATAGATAGATAGATAGATAGATAGATAGATAGATAGATAGATAGATAGATAGATAGATAGATAGATAAGCTTCTTGGGTGAGGAGATGAGAAAAAGTACCTTTGGGAATATTGATTCAACATGAAGGGAGAATAGCATGAACTACTGAGGAAATGAAAGCTAAGATTTCTGCTCTTCTCTAGTTATTTTCCTACAAGTGTCACTGATACCAATTGCAGAGCCATGTTCATGCTTAATTCAATAGGATTCAAAATGTTTAACATATGCATTTTGACACCATATTAATAGTAATATAGAAAAAGTAAATGTCAAACAGTTGTGATTGACTCATTCAACCTCATATTTTTTGGTGAACTATCTAATTTCTGCACACAAAAAATAGATTCATGTAAATGTACTTGTTCATTTAAATTAATCAGGAAAAAGTACGGGTAATGTTTCTTCCAATCCAACTAGAAGTTCTACTGTAGCAGGCCTTGCCATTGGACTGTTGTGCAACATTTGTATCAGTGCAGCTGTTTTCTGATATTGAAAAACATTAATCCATCTGCATGTGATATGATTCCCCAGTGCCCCTCCCCCGCCCAAATACACACACCAAAACAAGCTACCGAAGACATAGATTTCTCTTTCCGATGCTGTGAACTACTGACATGTTCAGAAATGTTTCTTTTCCTCAAGAGCTATTTTCGGAAAAGAAATACTTTTGCCTTTATTGCTACGATAGCATTATGGTGCCTGTAGTGATTAGAGGACTCAAATCATTAAATGCAGGAGTTGAAATATTTCCAGAGAACAATTCTAGCTTGCTTAGATCCAGTTGGATAATATTAGGAATGAAAATCAACACCAAGCTTCAACTTTTTAAAGAAATGCTCTGTGTCAGTTTGAATGGTTGTCTAAAAATATAAAAGAATTGAATCATGGTACAGTAAAGATGCATTAGGAAATTGCTTTTGGATTTTGTACTTAAGGTGGGAAACTTTGGGGTTTTACTGATTAGATAGGTTTGTTGTTTAAAAAATGGCTACTATATATTATTATATAAAAATAAAAACTTGAGATGTTATATTATTATCTTATTGTACTGCACCAAAAAAAGCCAGAAGTCAATACTTTTCATTTTCCATTTTCCCTTTACCCTACACTTGTTCCTCTTCCTTTTCCTCCTATTTTTCAATTATTTTCATTTTTCTTTGTATTTCTTTATTTTATACTTTGATAAACTGATGAAAATACTTGAAATTGAGCATATCATCGACAGCCAAAAAATAAAAAGTAAACCAAATAGATATTTCAAATAATCAACCCAAATTTCTCAGACAAGGAAAAAATAACTAAACTCAAAAATTATCATTTTGGAAACATTGTACAAAGAGCAAGCTCTCTTGCAAATATGAGTGATGGTTGTACTATTTGAAGATCTGAAAGACCAAATTAAGGACAGATCTTCCTGGAGAACATCTATGTGGTTGCTAAGACTTGACATATTAACTTTATGTCACAGAAGATGGTTCCCATCTTCAAAAAAGGAAAAAAAAACAGACCCAGGAAACTATAGACCAATCAGCCTAGCATCAATACCTGGGAAGATACTGGAAAACATAATAAAAAGGCAGATCTGCCAACATCTAGAAACTAGCAGTCAGCATTTGGCATAATCTGTTTGTTAAAAACAGATTATGCCAAACCAATCTTATTTCATTCTTTAAGAAAGTGACTAAATTAGTAGACCAGCAAATGTGGACATAATGTATTTAGATTTCAGCAAGGCATTCAACAAAGTACTTGCTTCTATAGTAAGCTAGAAAAAAGTGGTGGAATAGATAGCACAACAGGACTCACAACAGGCTGGCATACCATACTCAACAAGTAGTCCTTAATGGGTCTAATTCTATACATGGAGGGAAGTAAGCAGTGGGGTGCCACAAGGTTCCATCTTAGGCCCAGTACTCTTCAATATCTTCATTAATGACTTAGATGAGGGAATAGAAGGGGAACTTACCAAATTTGCAGATGATACTAAGCTGGCAGGAATAGCTAACACCCAAGAAGATAGGCTCAAGATCCAGGTGGATATTGACAGACTAGAACACTGCGCAGTTTCTAACAAAATGAAATTCAGTGTAGGGAAAAGTAAAGTCCTACACTTAGGCAAGAAAAACCAAAGGAATACATATAGATTGGGTGAAACCAGGCTTAATAGCAGCAACTGTGAGAGGGATCTTGGAGTCTTATTGGACAACCAGCTAAATATGAGCCAGCAGTGTGCAGCAGCAGCCAAAAAAGCTAATGCAATTCTAAGTTGTATTAACAAAGGTATACAGTCAAGATCAAGGGAAGTACTAATACCACTCTATAAAGCCTTAGTAAGACTACACCTAGAGTACTGCATCCAGTTTTGTTCACCACATTATAAAAAAGATGTTGAGACTTGAGAAAAAGTACAGAGAAGAGCAACCAGGATGATTAGGGGACTGGAGGCTAAAACCTACAACAAACGAAGTCTACTAAAGAGAAGGACCAGGGGAGACATGATAGCAGTCTTCCAATATTTGAGGGGCTGCCACGGGGAGGAAGGGGATCAAGCTATTTTTTAAAGCTTCTGTAGGCCAGACAAGGAATAATGGATGGAAACTGAACAAGGAGAGATTTAATCTGGAAATAAGGAGAAACTTTGTCACAGGGAGAACAATCAACCAATGGAACAGCTTGCCCTCGGAAGTTGTGGGAGCGCTATCACTTGAGACTTTCAAGAAGAGATTGGACTGCCATTTGTCAGAAATGGTGTAAGGTCCCTTGGGTGGGGGGGGGTTGGTCTAGATGACCTACAAGGCCCCTTCCAACTCTGATTATCTGTTAAATGTCCTGTAATAAAGCGAAAAAATCTGGAACATTGAATTCACTTTTCCGAACAGCTAATTCTCATTTATAGAGAGAAACTATTTTCCTGTTAGAAAATGTTATTTAATAATTAATACATCTATTAAAACTGTATTTTAAAACTGCAAATTATTTGGGGAAAAAAATCAAACTTGCAGATAAATTCAAGCAAATAATTGTCATCCAAGTAATTAAAAATCACAGATTCTTCAGTATTAAAACAGAAGACAATAACCTTTTTCAGTAACAATAATAGCAACTAAAGAGTTACTGGAATAATGAAACTGCAGAGAAGATTGAATGAGTGTCCATTTGATTGTATGTCATTTTGACCAGAATATGTTTACCACATACATATTCATGCTCGTTCTTCTCTATTTTTTCCATTTCCCTGAAGCTTCCAACTCTACATAAAATGCTTAGTGCAATTTTTGATTTTTACAGTAATTAAAAAGATTGGCAAAAGTAGTTTCACCAGCAAAAATGGCTTATATTATCCTTGAAGAGAGGAAAGAACATCTACACTTAGTGCTGACTGAAAACTGTTATAGATTTTTTTGCATGAAACAGAAAAAGTAATAATCTTATTGTTAGGTCTGGAGCATGGGTGCGAATAATGGAGACGAGCCGGTAGAAACAGTGAACTTCAAACTCTTTATTTACATGGTGTGACAGCTCAAACTGGAGGGCTGCTATAGCCTTCCTTATATAGGCAACTTATTAACTATTCAACCCATAGCAATCCTGGAGCGCTAGCTCCGTTAACCAATGAGAATGGCCTGTTAATGGCCAATCAGATGCTCCTGAACGGACCAATCCGATCCTACCATTAACAGCCAATCAGAAGTGCAGGGCCAGAACCCTGCACTTGACTTCAAGCTCAAGATAACTTTATTTGGCATTATTCATTCACAACACCCCTTTCCCCCGGCTTCTGCCCACGGGGCACGGTTACATAATCCTTGAGGTAGGATGGTTGTTTTATCAGTCTTTTTGATTTTTGCAAAGTGCCTGGTGGTTGGCTGCACTTCTGTTGAGGTAGATCATTGTTTAACGATAGGGGTGCCTCTGGTTCTGAGTTCATGTTCCCGTCGTCACCGATATCACTGGCCACTCCCTGAGGTGAACTCACTCCGGTCCCTGGTTCCTGTTCCTGCATTTCAGTTCCGTTTTCAGTCCCTTCAAAAAGGTTTTCCGCTAGTTGCAATTCGTTTTCCTCTGTATCTCCCCCCCCTCAGTTTGGTCATAAGGGAGTTCGGAATTGCGTGACGGTAGCCGCGATCGTATGTGGCGCTTCCAAAGTCTATCGTCAGGGCACTGAACGAGGTATGATCTTGGGCCGGTTACGTGAATTACGGTCGCTTCAACCCACAGCGGATCGCCCGATTGGTTTTTAGCGAATACTAAATCGCCTACCTGGAAGGTACGGCATCAGCTGCTGGATCCGAGTGGCTTTTCTGGTTCATAGGCTGGGTGTAACCGATCAAGGTGGGAGCGGAGCTTTCGTCCCATTAGCAGCTCGGCAGGAGTTTTGTTGGTGATGCTGTGAGGTGTGATGTGCTGCAGGAAAAGGATTCGGTTGATTTTCTCGTCGATGTTGGCGTAGTCTATCTTTTGTAGAGTCCTTTGATGAATTGTACCATGCGCTCAGCCCTACCATTGGCCGCAGGGTGCGCAGGCGAAGTAAGCGCATGTCAGATACCATGGTCAGCCAGGTACTGTTTAAAAGACAGCGTGGTAAATTGGGGTCCGTTGTCGGATACCAGAACATCTGGTAATCCGTGGGTTGCAAACAGTCTTTCCAGTCTTTTGATGACCGCTTTGGTGGTCGTATTCCTCATTCGGTGAATCTCGAGCCAATTCGAGTAGGCGTCAACAGTTAGCAAAAACGTGTGGCCTTTGGTAGGCCCAGCAAAGTCCAGATGGATGCGGGACCAGGGTCCCCGCGGCGTCTCCCATTCGGTTGGGGTTGCCTTTGGTGGAGCATTGCTTACTTCTTGGCATCTCTGGCAAGTTTTAACCCACAATTCGATTTGTCTGTCGATGCCTGGCCACCACGCGTAGCTTCGTGCGAGGCCCTTCATGCGCATGATGCCAGGGTGGCCATCGTGCAAGGTTCTTAGCAGTGCCTGTTGGAGTCGTTCTGGGATAATGACTCTATCGCCCCAGATGATACAGCCCTTCTGCGAGAACAACTCTGTTTGATGGCTTTTGAATGGTGCAAAGTCGTCTGGTACTTGGTCC